>BRZM01000311.1:848647-1474135 GCA_033238685.1 Lates japonicus
ATGAGTCCACTGGCCAGCAGCAGAGATGCTGGAAAAGTTTCCATCTTTTAAGATGCGCGTGGGGGAGAAAAAAAAAAGATGCAGCAAGGAAAAGGTCACTTTTATAACAGTGCTATGAAGCTGTAGAGGCAGCCTGCCCTCATGATGTTTGTGTGTGTGTGTGTGTGTGTGTGTGTGTAGGGGAAATTACTTGCATAAGATCGTGCATGATTACATTTTAGTGAGCACTGCCAGGTGATTGGTGGATGATCAATACGTCAACCGGATGTCACAGGACGGTGTGCAGTCATGCTCATACAATCACACATGCTGCCCTCCACCACACACACACACACACACACAACATGAAGACACACATAGGGAGCTATGACACTGTTATCTTCATCATACAGATGGTGCTTTGGATCATCTGCTTGTTCTTTGGCTCCGGCCCACAAATATCACAGTGAATCTGGTCACACGCACAAAACAGCCAAAGCGGATGCACTTGGGAACTCACCTCACTGATAGACATCTGCCCTATATATCTCAGCTAGAATGTCACACGTCTGACAAAAGCAGGTTCGACTGAGGTTCACTCCCCCTTTGCACATCAAAAAAAAATAAATAAATAAATAAAATCTGCTTTTATTTATGATTTTTCTGGAGCGGAGACTGCTGCTTGAGGATTCTCTGCACATTTGATGACATTTGTAAAAGTGAGAGAGACAAGCTCACACTTACGCACTCACACAGGCGCACACCCTATCTGCACACAAGCTGAATACCCTCATGGCTACAGTAATTTCTCTAAACTCACATCAAAGAAAATCACTTATCTCGTTTTGCCTCCAGGCTTCTCTGCACTGTACAATAAACACGGGAGTTACTCAGGGTAAAAAAAAAAAAAAAAAAAAAAGGGGGGGGGGGTGCTTTTTGGTGGACTGGCGCAAAAACGCACAGGTTTGGCGCAACTGCATCCAAAACACGCATAACTGAAAAGCATCATAGCGGTTTCCAATGTCATCTAGTTCCCACGGAGCTGTAAATCCTAACATAAACTCGAGCCATTTAGTCACGGTGAAGCGGATCACAGCGAAGCCTAACTGAACCCCCCCCGTGGAAGTAACATAAACACCACCATTAAGGCGCAAAACCCAACAGATGTGATGAACTACAAGTTGCACCAGAGATGTGCGGGAATTTATCGAGACGAAACCAGTTGTTTTGCTCAACCACCGAAAACAGACGCTCAACACAATCCTACATTACATAATTCATTCATGCGTTTTCACCGCACAGTGAAGTTATTGCATGCAAAACACACAAAAGTTCCAACTCACCCATTCCAAAACACGGATAAATCCCAGAGGTAATTTTAGCACTTGAAATGTCCCCGTAGATGCAAGCTGCAAAATACACACAGAGAGACGGGGAGAGGGTGTGTGTGGGGGTGCAGAGAGAAGCATTCTCATTTCTACCATCAATTAACGACACATTGGCCAATTTAGCTCACAATTACTCACATCTCTGAGTCAAAATGATCTTTCTCTTCGTTTATTTACGCACCTGATTGGCGGTGTCCATCTCAGCAGAAGGCGACTTTCTTTCTTACTTGTTCTGATCGGATGTAAACAATTTCAAACCACAAGCCAAAGACCCTATTGATGTGTCTGTCGCGCGTTAACAGTCAGGGCGCCCTCGGGCTTTGATTCCGACTCCGACCGGAAAAAGCCGAACCTCTTTTTTTTTCTTTTCCCTCTGATGAATTTACCATGGAGACAGGCAGGGATTGGCCTCAGCAAGGAGGAGTGACGCCTTCATTTTTTTATCATTGGAGGGAACAGATTTATTATTTGATCTATTTAAGTTATTAACTTTGTAACTGTTACATCCTCAGTGTTCGTACTGTAAATATGCTTACATTATGCTTTTGTTTTGGAGCGGGGCTTTAAGGGAGGTTTTTTTTTTTTTTACACCAAGAAACAACGTGTCACTTTAAATAGGCCAATCAATTTAAATTGAATTTGACTGACTATTTACTGTTTCATAATACTACCAAAATAGCCTTTTGATGAGCTTGCTTGACCCACTGGACAAAACTAATGTTGCAAAATACATTCTCCAAGATGGAAAATGTGCACATCTCTGTAAGAAAAGTCATATGTATGCTGAGGTGTAAGTTTGGCTTTAATGTAATATTTTGATATTATTGATTTTTTTTTTTTTTCCCCAAGAGCGAGATGAGAAAATCCTTAACTCACAGACACAAGAGTGGTGTCTGTGCAAATATGCATGATTCAAAAAATGTCAAACTGTTCCTTTAGAGAGGATTCATTTACAGAGCTGACCTCTGTGTAAATTGACTGGCCCACTTGTTAGCTACCAAACTTTGGAATAATAGCTCAGCGACTTTAACAAGTACACAGCACCGGCCCCACTGGAGATGTGACTCGCAGTGTGGAGACTAACATTATGCAATCTATGACAACCAGGAACAAAGCACAGCGCTCCACTCATGCACACACACACACACACACACACACACACACACATAACACTCACATATATATACAGGTAACTTTGTGTGATGGTCCTTGACTGTTTGAATGCTGTTATTATTCAGATTCACTGTAGGAGCTCGGGCAGTTTGTCATCTAATGAGTTTGCCCAGGCGCACACACACAGAGAGAGAGAGAGAGAGAGAGAGAGAGCCTGAGTCTCACTGCAGGCGAGATGATGGAGAGTGAGGGGGGCTTCCCTGAGTCTGCTACACTGATGACAATTCCTGCAAAGCCAAGTGCAAACTGTTCTGACAGCGTGGCTAATTTTACAACATCCCTCCTATCGCTCCTTCGCTTTTACGCTTTCATTTTCTCCCTCCGCTGTCTCTTTCTCCCTCTCCCTCTCATGCACACACACAGACACAGAGACACACACACACACTCTCTGCCTGAAGGGCTCTGTCCATGCGATTAGGGAATCATTGAATCTGATTGGCTAATATTTTCACCATAGGAAATCAAAAGGATCTGAGCAAGAAGAAGAAGAACAGAGTCTCTCATGTGCATTTCATCCTTTTAGTTAGGATCTGTTGCAGATAATGAGCCGCAGCACTTCCACTGGCTTTCATGGAGGCCTGTCGTCTGACCTGACTGCACAGTGTGAGATCACAGAAATATTACACAGACAACAGACTGTAGTCAAAAAAAAAACAAAACAGAGCTATATGGTGACAATTGTTCCGGCATGAATAATTGACCTACAACTTCTTTTCCATGTAAAGAAACATTTATTTTTCTTAAGTCTTACATGATCCTGTAAGCATTCAAGCAACAGCCACATACCCAACCTGAATGAAGAGAAGATTCAACAAAAAGTAACATCCATGGAAAGTGAAAGGTCCAGTGAAAAGTCATGGACTGGTGAACTGAACACACAAGTCTGGAGAATGCAAGGAGAAAAAAAACACCTAAAAACAGCAGTGAACAGAAATGTATACATTCACTCTTTAAACTGAGACTATGTGACTTTTGCTGAAGAGCAACTACTATGGCCCAGGATTCTTTCAGTTGCTATAATCAGGAGGAGTTGAACTGACTGAGAGTGAGTGGAATCACATGGAGGAAGAAGGAGGTGGAAGTGGGAGAAAATTCTGCTGAGGCACAACATGTTTATATCTTGTTTTACTTTTGTATGTGGGGAGGAAAAAATTGAAATCTGTGACAAAATGTAGTGTAGCTGTAGCACGAGCAGAGAAGAGTCACAAAGTCAGTGATCTGCCTCGGCGATATCAGTTAACGCTACACAGACATATCCAGAGTTCTAATTCTCCTTTATGCTTATCTTATAACTTTTTCCCGCTGTCCTGCCTGTGTCTGTTTCACTGTTTGAGGCCCAAGTCACCCATGGTGAAGAGCTGCTGCCACTTCTTTATGCATGCTGGGAAATAAGGATCTACAAATAGATACAAAGCACCTTCGGGGATCCCAGATGTAGCCAATCATGTCTCAACTTCCCTACAGTGTGTTACTGTAATATTTGGAATACGGTTTTCAAAATACGACTAGTGTTTGGCTGCAAAACTGACTCCCTTTTCCTCCCTGAGCCTATTACTGTATGTGTACGTGCTAAAGAAACAGGGGCGGATAACCTGTCACACACACTGACAGGTGTCAAAATGCATTTCAAGAAACTGAAAGTGTACCGCAGACCCAGAGAGAGGAGCACACCTGGGTACAGTAGCTAAAGGCCAGTGAGTGTGTGTGTTTGTAGAGAAAACAGACAGGGCATAGGAGGAAGTAGAGCAGGCATGACTGAGTTTACATCTTCCTTTGTATTTCTGCAGGACACACATGCATTTTAAATCCAAGCCTCATCACAGATAAGTGTGTTAAAACACCTTATTATGAGCCAGCATGATGATGATTTCAAATTAACCTGCCATCACAGTGTGAATGGGTCTATGTCATAAGAGCATGGACTGCATGAGTGGCACCCTCAGAGGAAATCTGAACAGACGGAGCTAAGCAGGTGCCGTCTGAGAGGAAGAGAAAAGCAATAAGAAGCAGAGCAGGGAGAAAGAGAGAGAGAGAGAGAGAGACAGCAGAGCAACAGTAGGAACAATCACCATTCTTCTTCTCTGGTTAAGCCTCTTTCATATTGCGACACACAGAGGAATTATAGCGCAGAGACTAGGTCAGCCACTTATCCATCTCATCCAACAATGCAACACGCCGCAACTCCACAGCAATTACTGCTCAGCTGGAGCCGCTGCCAGAGCACGTCCACGTCCTCTGGTGCTGATGCAGTTTCAGAGGCAATAATAATTAATGAACGCTCAGTTGTACAAGAGGTAGAAAAATTCCAAAACACCCATGACATTCAAACAGAAAAATGGAGAGTTTTTGCATTGTTAGTCATTAGAGATGGAAGATGCTTTATATAATAATAAAATAATACAAAAAGATTTTTAAAAAATGTTGAGATAGATAAGAACTGTCTGTGTCCATGACGCACATTTAGGTGAAAAGCAGCAAAAATATGAGGAAATATGATAGAGCCCTGCTCATTCTCTGCACTTAAATGTCACAGTTGGCCAAATTTGGATGGATTCATGTATTTCACACTCACTTGTTAATTAAACCTATCCTCATATGCCTGTGACAACACAAAGCAATGAAACATGATTAGATACCGGAACAAAAGACGAGCTTTGGAAATGTTTCTGGGTAAAATGGCATTAGCCCTGGTCTCATTCTGCACCAGTTAGACAGCGTACATAATCAGGATTAACTTTAGCATGATGTGGGAGAGAGAGAGAGAGAGAGAGAGAGAGAGAGAAAGAAAGAAAGAGTGTGTCCCGGGAAGAGAGTATTCACCCTCAAAGTCACTCATCCTGGTGGCAGATAGCAACACTGGTGTACGTAATGAACGCAACGAATACACAAGAAGCACTATTGTTTCCATACCAAATGGGACTGCTGCAGTTATATCAATGTCAGTGGGTTTTCCTTTAGTCCAGGTGTGTGTCTATGAATGCAGGTAAAAATAAATATCCAATTATAGTGTGCAAACAAGACAACTGCTTGTTTTTGCAGGGTTTTTACTTTTTATGTGACTACAAAAAACATTTTTCTGTGTGTTGACTGGGTTACTACTGTTGAGTTCTGGCACATCATAAAGGGGGCATTCCACCAATTTTACCCATGCAGTTCAGTTTACTCTCCATGGGAGTGCTATACAGCGAAAACAGCTGCATAAATGCACAGTATAACAAGAATACAGACTTACAGCTGGACAAACATAATAAAACAAACAAAAAACAAATACATGCAAACTTGAATGTATAGCTACAATGCACAGGTTAAGATCTGGGCATCAAAATATTTCTTTTCAGGTCAGCTGTATGCACTGGGTAGTGGTAAGTGGTAGTTGGTTTTATGTTCATATGTTGAGAGAATATGTACAATACAGTCCACTTATGTGTGTATGACAATGAAAGGATGTCATGCACGTGCTATTGTACAATGTGTCTGTTGAAATTCTGTTGTGTGTAATGTGACGCCATTTGGAAAGAAATTGCACTTTTGCCTTGTCATTTTGGTGTACAGTGCTCTGAGTCACCTACCTTACCAGGGATTATTTAGATGTTATGGTGATGTAATTTTAGATTTTATGGTGACCTGTCAACTGACCTGTGCTACAATGATTTACTGTGGGCATGTTAGCATGTTGACGTTAGCACTTAGCTCAAAGAACTGATATGCCAAAGTACAGCCTCAAAGAGCTGCTGGCATGGCTGTAGTCTTTTTTCAACCCATCTCCCTAAAAGCCCCCCCTCCAACCTCTTGGACGGATATTATATGCATGTCCACTTTTAGAGTGGATATTACCAGAGTGAATATTTTCTGCTGTCACGGTGGATATGTGTGAAGTAGCTCACGATGAGGACCAGGAACCAGGGTTGGTGTTAACATTTCCGTAGATTTCTTCCTCCATGTTGTGAGGGACAGAAGGACTTTCTTCACACTCTCACACTTTGGTGTCTGCTGTAAAGTGAGAACGTGTTCACGCTCACCAGGGTTTGAATAACTAACTCTATACAATGTGAAATGTTCACAGCTTCTAAGATAAAACAGCAAAACAAAACCATGAAAATAAAAAGTTACAACTTTGATTTGCAGTTACAGTGAGTAATATACTATAAAAGGATCACAAGAATGCAGGAATATTGTGATATTCACACACACACACACACACACACACACACACACACATTGACACTCTTCTCATCAGCGTCAGGTACACCTTCCTGTCCAGAATCCCATATTGTCCATCAGTGGTTGGAGGATTGACGCAAAGCGAAATGAAGGAGAATGAACACCATGATAACAGACTTATCCAATGTGTTGCTAGGCAACTAATCCAGCAGGCATGGGGTATCAGGGCCTGTATGTTGTGACAATGACAGCCAATTATTGACTGCCTATCTTGTGGTAAGTGCGTTCTACTCAGTGTACTGTTTACAAGTCTCGCAACGCTGCAGTGGTGTTGCACAATGTTTACTGGTGCACAGTGTTTACTGGATGTGTGGTGAATGGGAATCACACTTAGTCTCCATAAAAACCAAATCCATGCCATGAGCAATGTTCATACCCTCAGGTACTTGGTCAAAGGGGACAGGCGTTACATAACATGCTACTATGTAGAGTATATGTTGTCATTGATAGTTTTTTATTACATTGCATTGTCTGATTTGAGAAACACCTGCCAGATCCAAACCTGTATCTGAGGCTTTCTGACAATAATTTCTCTGCACATTCCACCATTAACTGTAGTATGTGATTTCTAGCTCCCTCTGTAGTCATTTTGACAGCGTAACACTTTGCAACTGTGGGATTTAGTTGCTCAGTAGAGTCCTTACGCTGATGTAGCATCTGTGTTCTGCTGCACCAACAGTGCACCAAAAGTCAAAAATGAAGAGCCTTGAATGAAAGAGTCTTGAAGAAGATACCTGACGCAGACTTTACACATTTACCATTATAAAATCACAAACTGTTTACTCCATGTTTAATCTGGTGAAATGTGAAAATATGATGAACATAAAATCTGTTATTACATAGTACACAAAATAATGAACTGATATGATTTCATTTTGGTGTATATTTGTGAGTGCAGCTACCTATAATATGATAATCCCATCTTGATTGTATGGTAATGATAGGGACCTACTTCACATCTCATGCATTACTGTAGTGATTCATTATTCAAGAAGTGTAAATTCTACCTCCTTGTGTCAGTAAGACACAGCGACTGTTTTTTTAAGGCTTTTTAAAAAACAGACCAAACAGTTAATAACTCAAGTTATCCTACACTACATTGTGAACGCATAGAAAAACTAAATATGTTTTCTATGACATAATAACAACACACACATTAAATAGAATGTACACTATTTATTCTTATATGAATATAATGCATCAATATTTGACACTAATAATTGAAAATAGGTCTGCATTTTTACGCTTTAAAGTGCAGTGCTGTATATACAAACTGAAAAAGTTTAACTAACATTTTTACTAGCTGTGATGCATCATTGGATGTTTGGAACCTTAAAGGAAAGGCCCACACATAATCACAGAAAAACTGCAGCTGCACTGCTCTTTATGGCCTCTAATATTCAAGCATGTTGCACTTCAGACCACACCCTAATCAGTGATGTCACCGTAGGGGGTCCACCATCAGCTGTAAAAGGCTTAACACCTGTTGTGGCATCACTAACTGGGGTGTGGTCAGAAAAGCGTCACACCAGCAGTTTTCACCCTATGAGTAAATGTATTGTTTCATTATTTTAAGAAAAATTAGGAAGCACTTACTTTGACTTTGAGTAATGGCAACTCTACACACATAAATAAAACACTTCCAGTCATGAATCACTATTTTATGTTTGCTTTATCATAAGAGCTGCCTTTTTTGACACAAGTCTGTTTTAACCAATCAAGAACCAGGTGGTAACAATCAAAATCAGCTAAGTACACATTAGTGAAAAGTGTGCACTGCCTATACATTTTACTGCTCCATATCATTGTCATTTTGCAGAGTTTTCATTGCCAGGCCCCACAGAGTTACACTGGAGATAAACTGTCCCTCGCTGGACCTGTAGGAGCCACTATTGGGCCTGCTAGAAGATGTAAGTGAACTGCAGTGATTGTCTGTGGGAGGCAGGTAGGGCCTTCCCACCAGACCTCTGCCCATCTCCACTGACATGTTCCCATTCTCCACATATGGACCATACACAGCCTCCTGAGACAGGTGGGGTTTACCCAGCTTCATGTGGTCTGGACCAGCCAGGGCCGCACTTCTCTCCTGGTGGTTGGAGGAGAGGAGGTGATGTGGTACCAGGGAGCGCAGCTCTGGCAGTGGGGTAGGGGTGGAAGCTGGACTTAGGTGCATGCTGGGAGAAGGAGTTTCTATATGTGGTGGTGGCTGTGGTGGTGATGGAGTAGGTGGGGAGGGTTTCTCTAGTCCTGTGTGGGGCATCATAGTTGTGAAATTCTGCTCACTGGAAGAAACGGGAGGTTTACTGTGGCTAATGGACTTAGGGAAAGAGGATGCTCCATCTGAGCTCCCAGCCTGCTCAGAGTTGTCGGTGACCGGGCTGTCGGCCGGAGCACCCTTGCAGTGCATGTTGCTGTGTCTTCTCAACATGGCAGAGCGGGTGAAGCTTTTACCACAGGCGTTACAGATATAGGGTTTCTCACCGGTGTGAGAACGTATGTGACGCTGCAGGTCCCCTGAGCCAATAAAGCACTTCCCTGCAATAATTAAGGATAGAAATAGAGTGTGAAACACTGTGCAGATATCAGCTGTGTATACAGAATTAGAAAATATGCTTACAAGCATAGGAAAAACTAGCTGAGGAACCTTAGTTTAAAAAATGCTCTCAAGCATTTTTATGCCCTCAGTTTTGGTCATCTTTGAAGGTAAAAACAACCATTGAACATTAGGTGGCGCCAAATGACCTTTCCTGAGAAATTGATGTATGAAAAATCAAAAAGTGACCCGAAAAGTGACAGAAAATTACTAAATACCTGACATTCATATCTGGAAAGACATTTTAAAAAAAAAATTAACTGCCACCATTAAGCTATTGTCATAAATAACAAAAATATATAAATTGTGGCAAATAGAATAGACAAGCCCATCATACTCGGGACTGAAAGTGGATTATTTGGCACCAGCTTAGATTTTTTATTACTAAATAGAAATGATTTTTAATGTGAATAATGCTCCTTACCACAGGTGGCACAGCTGTGTGGTTTCTCTCCAGCATGACGGGCCTTGTGCTTCAGAAGCTTTCTGTGCGTGTTGAAGGATTTTCCACACTGATCACAGGTAAATGTCTTGTCTGTGGCATGAGTCCTCTTGTGCTCCTTGAGATTGCTCAAGTTGTTAAATCCTGAGCAATAATAATGTACAGAGAGAAAAACACCAATCTCACAAACACAAAATGTGTCACAATTTTCCAGATGTGTCTTCGTAAATTGTATAATGAAGACTATTTCTTGTGTTGAGTGATGTCACATACCTCGACCACATATATCACACAGATGTGGCTTCTCTCCTGTGTGGACCACTTTGTGACGGTGGACATCCCCTGATGCTGTAAAGCTGGAAAACACACATGAATATTATATTAATGGGGCACTGTGGGAACTAATTCAGTTCATCCAGCCAGTCATTTATTACCACAAATTCTTTATTATTGCTTCAATGTGAGATTCAAAGATGGTAAAATCACTGTAAATGGCCCACTATCAAACTTTTTTTTTAGCAAAGGCAGACACATGGACATAAAAACAGAAAGGGAAATGGGGAAAAAATTAAAATATATGAGGACAAGGGATAAATAAATGATACTTAACCTTTTACCGCATAATTCACAGATGTACGGTTTCTCTCCAGAATGTCGCCGCAAATGGGTTTGTAAATTCCCAGCCTGTAAAACAAAATCATTTATATATATATATATATATATATATGACCAAGTCAAATTATATATATATATATATAAATAATAAATAATTTGACCATCTCAGAACAACTGTGTCAGAATAACACATTAGACCATACCTGTGAAAAGTTTCTCCCACAAACATTACACTGAAAGGGCTTCTCACCTGCGACAAGAAATGTAGATTTGGGTCTGAAAATATTAATATAATTAATCCTACAATATCACTGATTTAACTGAAACGTGTTTTGTATATCACAGGTGCTTATAAGGTCAATAGAAGCTGTAAATACCAGTATGTGACCGCTTGTGCAGCTCCAGGTTGCTCGGGTGTTTGAAAATCTTCCCACACACATCACAACAATACTGCTTGTGTCCTGTCTGCTGCTGTGGCTCCGGCACAGTCTTTAGATTTTGCTCCTCTTGGGTCACAGGTGGAGGACTGGGATTTTGCACGTCTGTTGAAGTCTCAGGAACCTTCTCCTCGCCTGCAGCAATGCCCTCAACAGGAGCTTCTGGAGTTTCAGTCTGGACTACAGACTCTTCTTGATGACTCTCTTTGGGACAGCTGAGGACAGGTTCACTGGCTGACTCAGCACACATCTCCTCCAAAGCCTTCTGAGACCTGAGGTAGTTGTATTTTTTCAGGTACACAGCCTTCTTTGGGCGCACTGGCCTGTTGAGCATGGAGTCTGCTGGGTCAGAGTTGGGAGTGTTTAAATTTTCTGAGGGTGTTAAGGAGGAGACAGGGTTCTTCTCTACTGCCACAGATGTTCTGGGAGGATTAGGCTGAATTGTGTTTCTTGAGCATACAGGTGTGTTGTTACCTCCCTGGCTGCCTGCAAGCTGACACTGTTGCTCCTCCACCACCACCAAAGGACCCGGGCCTTGATTTGAGGCTGTACTATTAGTCTGAATTGCGCTTTGTTTGAAGTACTGCTTGCTGTAAAAGTTACGGAGCTTGTAGCCATGGACTAGCTGTTTTTCTACAGGTGCTGGAGTGCTGCTAGCTGCGTCACAGTTTGAGCTGCTGTTTAGCACAGAAACTGACACCCTTTTGGTGTGGTCCACGTCATTGTTGAGGCCAGGCCTCTGGGCTTCAGAGGGACAATGGAGGTCAACATCGTGAGGCAGACTGCTCCCCAAGAGGCAGTCATGCTCAGAGCTCAACATGCCTGGGAGAGAAAATGACGGGATTTCCACTGGTGGAGGACAAGGCTTGAGGAAAGCATTGCACATGCTCTGCACGTTTGGAACCTGCAAGCACTGAGCAATGTCCAGGAGGGCTTGTACATTATCTTGGTTGATGTCGAGGTGAGAGGTGTACATGTAGTCCAATATTTGGCCGATGCCACTGACATCCTGGATAACCAAGTGGAACACCTCATTCTTCTGGCTAGGGGAATTTTGGAACAATGACCTAGAAAGATCAAAGAGAAATTAGTGAGGATTCAGGCAAATTCACTGATGTGCAAATGCATTAAATATATAGAGATGTAAAGACACCTGAAATGGGAGCTGAAAGCTGCCAGGACATTTTTGTGGGCTTTGAAACAGACACCTTTGACCACCAGCATGCAGTCACACAGCAGCCCCTGAATCCTCTGCTCCTGAAGCTGCTGCAGGAGGTAGGAGCTGTGGCTGGACAGGGTGTCCATAGTCACTCAGCTGCTGAACCACTCAGCTCCAACTTTTCCATCAAAAAGCTAGCCGAGGGGACACATGCGAAAAACGAAAAAGAAAATAAAACAACAAGTCACTTAATTACTCCTTTGCTGGGCTAAACCTTGTAATGCAACCCAATTAAAAATGTTGTCAGCGAGCGCTGACAACATTTTTCATGTGGCAATTTCATATATTATAATTCAACAACCGCGCAGAATCCAGTGTGTCTGTGTTACGAGACCACCCATGCAAAAATTGGACGAAAATTCCCAACGAGCGAACTACAAAGCTATGCTAACCAACCGGAGCGGTGAGTGGTGTGGGCAGCGTCAAATAATAGCGTCACGAATTCAAACCTAAAGTCCTACATATCTTTAGTTAAGTGACGTTGGTGATAAAGAGAAGTACAGACCTATATTAAAACGTTTCCACCTTTTATTTGGATGATGGGTCACTTTTCGAGTGCGATAAGGTTGCGTCATATCCTGGTGCGGCTTGTATTTCGAGCTGCATAAACATTAAACATACGACACCAGAATATAAAAAGCAATTTGGGACTCGTGTGCTGTAGTATGTTTGTCTAATATATCGTAATGTGATAAGATGGTGTACCTGACATGCTGAGAGTCGCTGTGCTTAGCTATTAAATTTGTAAAAATGTTTGAATTATATTCAGCTCCACTCGGGTAGGAACTTCTCTTTTGTTGCTTTTGCTTACGGAAGACCAATAATGTAGCCACCGAGTGTCGGTGTGGTCACGTGTGTTTTGAAAAGTTTACACGAATGGAATTGAGCAGGAGCTGGTTTGCTTTCAAATGCGATTTTGAAGCAAAAATGCTTACCATCGCGACTCACCGCATTCACGCGTTTTAGTAAACCGCCAACCAGTCCCAGCACTTGGTTTATTTCAACACTCGCTAGCTCTGAATAACGTTTCCTGCCGTTCCGTGGCTAACATTACCTCGTATCGGCGCTTTGGACGTTTCGGGTGTCTCGTTCGCACGAGTATTACAACGGTTTTAAAACGCTGGTGCCGTTAGTTTCAGTTACACATTGTGTTACCAGACTAGTTTGCGTTTCGGTCAGCTAGGTGTAGAACTGCCTTTCAAAAATGGTGTTTTTTACCTGCAACGCGTGCGGTGAATCCCTGAAAAAAGCTCAGGTTGATAAACATGTGACCATGTGCCGGGGTTGCCAGGTTCTGTCCTGCATCGACTGTGGCAAAGACTTCTGGTAACGATGGAATACTTATGGTCTTATCTTTTTCTGTTTATTCAAGCTAGCTGTAACCACTTCCCCCCCCAACTTCACAGTGCTATGCTTATGCACAATGGTGTTCCCTCTGTACGTGTTGAACAGGGGTGATGACTACAAGAACCACAACAAATGTATCAGTGAAGATCAGAAGTATGGAGGCAAAGGTTACGAGGCTAAGGCAAACAAAGGAGATGTTAAACAGCAGCAGTGGATTCAGGTGAAATGCAGATAAATTATGTCCCATGTCTGTGAAAAACAAGAAGAACAAAACACAAGAGTGTTTGTTTGTAGCTAACTTGATATTTTCTGTCTGTAGAGAATCCAAGAAGCCATGAACAAACCAGGGGTCAGTGCAAAGCTAAAGGATGTGCTTTTACAAGTTAGCACATATGAGAATGTCCCGAGAAAGAAGGCCAAGTTTCAGGTTAGTATTTCTTCAAAATGCAATAGTATATATATATATGCTTTGTTAAGCAGACTATTTGGTAATCAGTTGTGTCTATTTCAAAGCTAAAGCGTGTGTGTGTGTCGTGGGAATGTGGACTTGAACTTATTATTTTCATGTTGCGATTCTTCCTCAGAACTGGATGAGAAACAGTCTTAAAATAGCCAACACTAGTCTTCATGATGAAGTCTGGAACATCATTTCTGCAACTGACAGTGTAAGTTCCTCTTGTTTGTTTGGGTGTTTCCATGTGTGATGAGATGAGGAAAAGACATGACAGCAGCATGCTCCTGTGTGTGGTTTTCTTTCTGCTGCCTAGTTGTAATAAATTCTGCCACAGAAATACAAGATAAGTTTCCCATGTTTTCAATATCCAAACTGATTTTCATCCCCCTCCCACAATCTGACAGGCTCCGGAGGTCCCTCAGCAGACTAAAAAAGATGAACAGACGGTGGCTGAAGTCAAAGTGGACACCAATGGAAATGAAAAGCAGAACGGCCAGCTGGATGTTGAGAAGAAGAAGAAGCTGAACAAACGGGAGCGTAAAGAGGCGCGTCAGCAAAAGAACGGGAAAACTCTGAAAACTGCGGAAAAAAACGTCGCACAAGAGCCAGAGGAAGACCATGCAGGCAAAAAGAAAAAGAAGGACAGAAAAAGAAAGCGCGGTTGTGAAGAGGATGGAGATGAAGAGCAGAATGGGCACAGTGTGGAGAATGAGACGTCCATTAAGAAAACAAAGGGTACGTCAGACATTTTTCTGAAGGTTCTCACATGCTCTGTTATTTTTAGATTCTTTTTAGTCTGTTTTATAGTTTTTCATGTGTCTTGATATTCTCAATGGGGAATGGCCAGATGTTACTGTATAAAATTAAATTAATTAATTAATTAATTTATTTATTTTTCTTCTCTTTTTAGTTGACGAAACAGCAGAGGCTGCTGATGCGCACATGTCAGAGGAGCCTGAGGATGTGGCTTCCAAAGGTAAAATGGTTTGCTACATTACTGACATGATGGTGTTAAACAGTGCAGCCACCAGGGGTCAGTGTTGCTTCTTTTGTTGACAGTAAGAACATGACCCTTTTATGAATATTCTCCATACTAGAAGCTAATTTATACTTCTTATCTACTCACAGGCAAATTCAACTGGAAGGGGAATATCAAGGCAGTACTGAGAGACTCACCTGACCAGGAACTGTCAGTGAAGAAGCTAAGGAAGAAGGTGAGACGTGGAGTGTTTTGATTATTTTGTGTACATGAGTCTGGACAGCATCCCATCTGACTTTTAACCCCAGCAAGTTCTTAAGATAACAATTATGTAATAATTAGACTTGTCTATGGTTTGATCCGATATTAAGAGCTTGTTCATCTTTTACAGGTTTTGGCTGCCTACTACTCTTTCACTGGTGATGGGAATTTTAAATCGGAGGAGGAGGTGCTGGCTCTGTTCAACAAGAAGATCAACAACAATCCCAAGTTTAGAGTTTTGAAAGACAGAGTAAAACTTGTAAAGTAGACTTGTTTATCTCACCTACCTGACATAAAATGTATGTTGTTTATAGACTTTTAAAATTTAAAGGCCACCGTTGTCTGTCTTCCTCCCTTGGATGTTTTTGTACAGATGACATAATCTTGAAGATTAAATCATTTTATAACTGAATTCCGTGTCCTGTCACTGATTGCAGTGGGCCTGGTCAGCATGAGTTTTACCAATTACCGCTGAATGTGTCGGTGTGATTTAATATATAAAATGACAATTGTGATAGATGGCTGCTCTCTTCTACATTCCAAGCCCATGGTAAGGCTGGGAAATGGCACCTTATCTGTGGGATTGGATGTTGGAGTGGGGGAAGGGAAACAGGAGAGGTGCACCTGAGGTGAATTTGACTCTCACACGGGACGAAGCTAATGCACATTCCTCGGCACCCCGAACGGGGTTCACTTGGCCAGGGATACAGAAGCTCCATAGAAGCAAGATGCTTGGTGTCAGCCTCAGGTGAAGTTTTAATGCTGTCTGATTTTTCCACCGCTAGAATGAGCAGCCTCTTTACCCTGCACACACACACACAGAGGAGGAGCTACAGGAGGAAATCTGCCCAGCTTTATGAAGCTCTCCTAATCCCAGCGGGTTTAACACTGATACTCATTCATCACACTGCTTACCTGTAATTGTATATTGCATACTTTGGGTATTAGTCAAGCTGTTACTCAGGTTTGCTAGTATTAAAATGGTGTTTTCTAGTCCTCAGTGGGACTCAGTATTGTTTTAATCCAGACCCCACAGGATACCTAGAAAAATTGAAACTAAGCCCGTCTTTACTGTTGCAAAACAAATCTGGATTGCCAGATCACCATTTCATTCCTGCCATTAAATACTGCTGCTCAGTATGTTTCGCATGGGGCAGTTTGATCCCTGAGCTCTGATCTTAATGGCAGCCATGGCTATCTGAACAGTGTCTTTTTCAAGTAAATGTGTACCAGGGATATTAAAGTGAGAATATGCAATTTCCAAAATAAAACACTGTTTGTCTTACAAATAAAGAGTTGAATTCATAAGAAATAAAATGCACCTTTACTTGTTTCAATGCACAAAGGGTTTTTTATAGCGACTAATGTTAGCTAATGTTTGGAAACGTTTGATTGATATTGCTGTGTAACTGACATTGTCAGTTTTCTGACTTAATGTCTGTACTTGTGGTACTGTTACATTATGTGTACGCTTTTACAATTGCTGTTCCCTTGTCACCTGATAAAACACACCCTCCAGGGAATTTGCTGTTATAGCCCTTACTAGGTCTGCTTTGACCAGCAGTGTACAGTGGCTATTGTTAGCAAACCTTCAATAGATATTCCTGTAACAACATTATTTAGCAAGTTTTACCATCCTCTCTACTTGTCTTATAGTTTTTATGACATCCATCATTAACCTGTAATTGTCACACATGACAACTGTGTACAGTGGAAATGACACAATCTCACTTTAATGTTGTCATTACACAGAAAGCATTCTACAGCAGTGAGTACAACTATTGTATGCTGCTTGTGCTGTGATCAGGCAGTGGTAAACATGACCAGGTATTTCTGCTCTTACTTACTCTCAGACTAAGCACCAAACTTTTAAGGGTGGCATCTCGGAGCTAAAGTGTGAGTTAACAAAGGTCCATTTATCTTTTTGGTATAAACATGGGTAGTTAAAAGTAATGCTTTTCAGTATAATGCAATATTGTCCAACAAGACCACAAACTGCGGGCTCCTAAAATAAAACACTGTTTCCACAAAAGCTAAACATTCAAACCTTCATGATGGTAGGATTTATTACAGGAGCGTTGTATGAGTGGTAGCAGCTGACAATAAAGTACTATTCACTTTTCTTCACTGCACATACCCTGTCTTTGCCTCGTTGAAAGTTTTTAATTGAGAGTGAAATAGGTAAAAGGTATCAGCAGTGTCAAATTCTTGCCAGCGCTGTGTAAAGGTATACATTCAAGATAAACGTTGGAATACAGCCAGCTACTATGCATTCTGTAAAGTTTATATAGGATGGGACAGACTTTTTTGTGTGTGAATATCTTCAGTTACCCATAGGATACATTCTTTTTCCCGGCCTGGCAGTCCAGTTTGCTTGATATTGTTTGCACAAGGTGGTCCTTGAGGAAGATATGCACAAAACACACTTACTACCCTTGTTATTTATCTCAAGTGATCCAATGTGGTTTTCTCCATTAACCATACTAACATTAATATTTCCCTTTTGGAAAAGATTTGATGTAGCAATACTCTACTACGTTATACTTATTCTGTTTATGTGTCTGCTTTGCAAGCTTTACACTGCCGATGCCATAGTGTTTGATATTGAATAATGTGCTTCTCTTAATCAAGTTTTATATTCATATGTGTAAATGGAGAAAAACCAACACAAATAAGCATGTTGTCTGTATTTAAGAGAGACCTTGTGGACCTTATTTGAGTTTTGCCGTTTATTTATTTGCACAGGTAACAAAAACAAGAAACTCATTTGTATTAAAGAATTACAAATATGCACTGTCTCTAATACACACTCAAAACTAAACTTTCTGAAGCCACTGTTTAAAAATGTAATTAAACTATGTGTTCTTTTTAAACTGTTATTTTATATCAATAATATATTATGTGTTTATTTATAATATGTGTCTTTGTTTACTTGACATGTGTGCATTGCCCTTCCGTAGCTATGCCTTGACATTCATTATTAGTATGCCAAACACACTACAAACAAACTACAACTGTCGCTTTAAAATGCGTCACAAAAAGCGACTCTGAGTCTAACAGGAACTGCCTTCTAATCACTGGTTAGCTTTCAGAGCTAATGCAAGTTAATGATAGCGCCAACATAATGCTAAACGACAGTGAACTTGCAACGCTGCGGAATAGATTTAAGAGAGATGCGGAGTTTCTTATGCAAACAACGACATCCGGTGACGAAGATGAAAAGAGTAAGCTACAGAAACGTTATGTTGGCTAACGTGATTAGCCAACTTTAACCGGTTTTCTGAGAGAGCTAACGGTATAAACACAGTGGTAACGTTACATAGCCCTGTTTTGGGCGTTAACACAACTAACTGTAAGTGCTAGTGGCATAGTGTCAGATAAACAGCTGGGTGCCTAACCTTAGCAAATATTTCCGTTAGAAAAATAGCTAACTTGGTTGAAAGGCCACTTAATAGCCAAAGAAGACTATGAACAACTTAACGTTTTCTTTTAATGAAACTTGACCCTTTAAAATATACGAGAAGGTGTACTCAGTTGTCAGTTTAATAGGAACACTGAAACTAATATAGTCTACTGGACAGCTGCCAGTTCAAGAGTACCACAAACTGCAGCCTCTAAAATTATCATTTTGTCAAAACAATACCCTTCTACAACGGTTTAATCAAACACTGACTATTTCAGTTTTCATGAAAGTGTGGCTTACTGCAGGACTGGTTTTACCTGATAAACTAGCTATTGAGCATATGTATATACGCCTACAGCATTTTTAGTCTAAGGGGGGTTTGTATGCTGCTTGTACAGTGGACAATTGTCCAACTTTGAGGCCCATGCTGGCAGAAATCCAGCAATTCTTGATTGTTTTGACTGTAAGCAAACGCTGTGTCAGCTCAGCAACATAATACAGGGAAACTTAACTCCTGCGCAGTCCCCAGTCCAAGGGTCATCTCTTTGCCAATGTAAACTGATAACTGTGATACAAGCAACAGACCAAACATTTGTCGAGTGGTCATCTCTTCCATTCCAGTGGCTGTGCATATTCCAGTTTACACACCGCCAGCGGTCCTTCTGGCAGGGTGACTTGCTATAGTGTACCTTGTATATATGATGGACCATGAGGCACAACTTTGATTAAAGATGTAGGCCAGCTACTTGTCTGGGGCATGGAGTTCATTGTGAACTCTGCACAGAGAGGACCAGCATGCTGAAGCACTTCAGCAGCCAACTACAGGCTCTGATACGTTTAATCAACCAGTAAATTATAGAGATTAATGTCATCTGAGAAGTAAGATTATCTCAAAGAAAACTTATCAGTTTCATCTCAGAGGTTCCTTAAACCCAAAAGGTGGGGATTTAGCACATTCTGTTGAGGCAAGACAGACCTCATATTTAGTAGTAAATATATACCATACTGTAACTCTTTCAGTGCCTCTTAGTGTATAGTTTCTTTGAATTATGCAGTGGTAAAACACTTTAAAGACTGTAGTCAAATGTTTGTGGGCATGTGAATTGTTGAGTAATAATTATGTATGATTTGCTATTGTTGCAATCTGTACTTGGATCTCGTGGAATGCAAAAGTGGATGCATGCATTGAAACTCCCTCTCTCATGTCATAATTGTTCTGTTTTCTATTACCTCTCAGGTCAGGAGGAAAAAGATGCCAAACCTCTCCCTCGCATTAACAAACACTCCATATTCTGGATCGTGGCATCTATAGGGATGACCTACTATGTAGATTTCCTCCGCAACATCATGGAGAATGATGATATCAAAAGGTGAGTGAATTATGAGGGAGATGGAGAAATTTCGTTGAGGATATCATTCACACATTCTCTATTCCCTACATAATAAACGCTCCAAAGTAAATCAGGCACACCAGGTATTCTGTTGTGCTATGTCTAATTAAGCTGGCAAAACATTTGATACGTAAGAGATTGTAACTCCACTGTGAATTATATTCAATGGTCATGACTTAACAGTTTTCTTCAATAAATGACCTATACACACAGTAGGCCCTGTTCCAGGAAAGCCTCTATTGTAATGTAAGGTGGCTACGCATGGAAAACATCATCATCATCAAAGGATACAGATGAAACCACTGGTATCTGATACCACTGGGAAGCTTTTTGTGCTGTTGTTAACAACACAATCATTTGTATTTGAATAGCTTCAATAGGTCTCTACAGATTGTCTTCAGGTCTTTCATAATTTTTTCCCCTTTTAACCCCTTTTTTTCCCAGTTGGTGGTTCAATGTAGGTTTGGTACTCCTTGGGATCTCCCTGTCTCTGGCTATGTTTTGCATTGTGTACCTGGAGTGGTTCAAAGGCATCCAGCACTATGACCAAGAGTACCCCGCCATTCCTCCACTCACCACTGCAGCCTTTATTGCTGCATCATGCAGGTAAAACAGGCACAAAGTCGGAAGCACAGTATTGTACTGAAATATGACTGTATGCTGTAACATTAAGATTTTTCTTGAGTTAAACTAAGGAGCCTAGTCCAAATCATGACAAAATAGGCTTAGACCAAAAGTACACAGACGTATGTGAGCAGCAATGTGCTGTCTTCGCCAGCCTTTCAGACATGCTTTGATATGCCTTTTAGCTTCGGGCCTTTGGCTTTATAAAAGCTCAACTTTTATATCAGCGACTTTGCTTTTTGATGTTTCCGACCGGGCAAGTAGCTCTTTGCTAGAATTACTGTGTTGATTCTCACTTGGTTCTGCAATGCTAGCAACCTGGTCCATAATCATTAATCAGCCATCAAGTGTTGATTTCATAACTATTTCTTAATATTGTTTTATGGCCCTTACATACTCCTTGTAAACCCAGCAAGGGTGTTTTCACTTAGTTTTCACTTCTCACGACTGTGTGGATGTGCACAGACGTGTCCCACTTTCTTGTCTAATTAGCCATACTAACTGAAAACATCTGTGTGGTTGTGTAATATTTTAAACCAAGTAAGAGATGCTCTGTTTGAAATAAACCACCTTTTGTTCTCGGTACAATCAGTTGCACTAAATTGCCACATGGTTTATTTTGTTTATCTTAAGCATAAGCAAGTAAGCTGTTGGTGACAGTGTACAGTTTATTGATCTAATCTTTGGAACCAGCAAAACTCTTATTATTTACACAAGCACAAAACTATCAACCTTTTCTGAAGAAGATCAGGACGAGGTAGAGTAATTTTTCAATAGTTCTTTATCTCATTACAGCACAAGGTGAATTCCTTGCCATAGAGATTTTTCCACTGCAACTATTCATTTTAATTCATAGAACTTTGAGATTGTTGGTGATTAGTTGCTTAGAGGAGAAATAATCATGGCTGCTAATGGCTTAATTCATCAAATGTAAATTGGAATTGCCCTGTTAGCTTGCACATTCATATGTTATTACTGGCTAATGCTTTTTATTTGATCTCTGACATCTCAAGTCTTAATGGTCACATTAATTGATGGGCCACTTAACTTTCTTTGTCCTGTGATTAGCTAATCTGCCTTGTTTAACTCATGAGTCCATTTTCATTTGAATTTGTGTCTTTCACATGGTTGATTGGAGTCAGTGATCAGAGTATAGTGAGAAGCTGTCAAATGCAAAAAAAAGGTTAATTTAGATGCTACCTTAGAGTGCCAAGAATGCCAAGCTTGAACATGTTTGGAGTAAATTTGTTTTGTATGTTCTCACCAGGTGTTCATATTGTTGTGTTAGTATCAGTAAATAAAGACTCACTGCCATTTAATAGCTTGCCAAATTCTTCTGTTTAATTCTCCCTGGCCTACTGGGAAGCCCTTATTTCCACTTATTATTATGTGAATATATGAGCAGCTCTGGGTCACTGCCACATTATGTGTAAAAGACAACAGTGTAGGAGGCACCTGTTTGCACTAGTTTGTAATCAAGCGTTTCTTGTTTCCATTAAGTTCAACTTTTGCGCATTTTTGTAAGTGATATTAGTCCTTCTCTTACAGCTTCAACATTGCACTGTGGCCAGTGTGGTCCTTCTTCACTCCACTCATCCTCTTCACACAGTTCATGGGTGTGGTAATGTTCATCTCTTTGCTTGGATGAATGCGACAGGTGAGGATGAAACTTATTTTAAAAAAACAAACAAACAAACCAAAACAAACATAAATGTCTTTTGAATGAACAACATTGTGCCCATGCTTCATACTTGAGTATCATCTTGACAATTTTTTCTTTTGTTTTGCAGCTCCAGAAGGACTCCTTGTTAACCACAATGTTGAGTTTTGTTTTTATAGTTTTTCTCTTATTGCTTACACACATTACCTGTTGCCTACTGGATTACCACCTTTCCTTAGTCTACACTCCCACCAAACCTCACACTTTCTCTTCATAAAACACTGGTTGCAAAACAGGAGGCACACCTGTATCGAAGACTTTGAGCATAGACCTTTTTCACAGCAGTGTTATAGCAGAGAAAAAAAACAGATGTTGGTAATAACACTAACAATGGCTCGGTTCTATTCAAGTGTACCAGTGAGCCATGACAGTGAAAGAGCATGAGCAATACAGGGACCCAGAAACTGAAGCAGGTAAATAGAATTCAGCCATTGTTCACTGTAATACACACACCTGTGCTTTTCCTTCTGTGACATGTAAAAACATCTTTAGTGAAGTTTGCCTATTGTGCCATAGAAAAGTATGTGTAAGCAATGGGAGAAAACTTTTAAGAAAAAGTGTTTCTCCTTTTATTAGCTGTGAATAAAACAATGTTTTAAAAATATTTTTTATAGTTTTGAAGCAGTTTGTGGTGAAGGATCTAAAGATGTCTGCTTATATCCTGTAAAACATTTTTGCCTTTAATAAAACTACTTTCAATAGCTGTGTTGTTTCTTTTATCTAACAAAGCACAACATTGAACAAAACGGTTATTTGATGACTACAGCAGCGTGATTGCAACTAAAACCTTGGCCAAGCTCGATTAAAAGCTTATCTGAGCGTACTATACTTAGTCTATAGTACAAGTATACTATACTTAATCTTATAATATTCCGATTTTTTGACACTCACAGAAATGTTGATGAGAGTGTTTGTTCATTTTTCAAGCCCTCGTTATTGGTGGCACTGACTAAATTACATGTTTTTGTTGTGTTTGTAATTTTTCGTCCACCCGTGTTTACACACTTGGCAGAGGAACCTCTCAATATAACACAATGCAAAGCAACAATGCTCCCTCGAGCTGCAGGATTACATTACACCAATAAAACAGTAAAACTGTACTTGAGTAAATGTCATTTATATCAAATTCCTTTGCTCAGTATCATATTATTATTATTATCTGAACTGAACTGACCCCATTTACTGAATTTTAAACAAAAACTGTTTATTTGTCTAAGCCTCAGTACACACAGGAATACACCGAAATGTGTATTTTGCTTTGTACAGTGTTCGTCTGTTTGACTTACAGCATGTCTCCAGTGCGCTGATAATAGATGTTCAATATACTGTATACTTAACACCAGTGATAGATGAAGTATCCTTACTAAATGTAACAATACTACCATATAAACATAGTCCATCACAAGTAAAAGTCCTGCCTTTAAAAGTCCAGATTTATAAAGAAAATGTACATAAGTATCAAAGTATCAAAAGTAATCATGCAGAATGGCCCCTAACAGAATGTTATATATATTTTATGTTTTTGAATTATTATCAGTGATGCATCAGTATGCAGAATTTAAATCTTGTATCTGTTCAAAGTACAGCCGGGCTCTCTAATCTATAATACTGCATCATATTGTATGATCATCATATCTATAATACTGCATCATATCAAAGTAACTATATGGTGTTGTTAAATCAAGGTATTGGAGTAAATAGTAGCAGTATTTCCCTCTCAAATACAGTGGACTACCATAATATGGAGACAGTACATTGATCTTCAGCTTTTTTGTTAAAGATGGCAATAAAGCTTTGACAGAGGCTGTTAATGATTTGTCTTCAGTCTCTGTGTTCGAAGGGGTCGTTTTGATGCTCATGATGTGCAAACAACAAGGAGCCAATAAGAGGCTTCCAAATTCAATCAAAATTTTCAGACTTAATCAGTCGCCCATTAAACTTCCCTGATAACGAATAGATTTTAGACGACTCTTTCTTTATCGCTCTGATTCCCGGTGATCAGAAAATCGATACTCGGTGGCAGATGGCACTGAGATGGGCTGTTTTGATCATGTCTCCAGTCCTCGTGACGCTGTTGTGGTGTGTTCCTCGCTAAAAGCATTCAAGTTAATAAAAGAGATAAAAGAGTTCCCGAGTTAGAAATAAAGTTGAAAGATGGGTCATTTGTCCGCCCCAGTTCACGGTTTAACCACATCCAAAATCCATCGGACGTGCACGCCAGTTAACACCGCAGCTGCGCGCGCACGGATCGTTGGGGTGGGTAAAGTTTGGTGTCTGTTGTTTTCCTCTGAAGGGAAATAAACAGAACTGCTGTTCGAATTCTAAGAACCCAAACCGGTGCGTGACAGTGGCGTGTGAACCAATCAGGTTGTAATGTGAAACCTTCTGTCAAAGCATCGAGAATGAAACGCTCGCGTGCGTACTGGCGCACTGTAATCCCTCGCGCATGGATGCCATCGCTGTTTGTTGTTTAGGAAGTAAGTTTGAAAATACAGAATAAAACTGTTCATTGTTGCGTCGTTTTAACATGATATATGCTGTAGGTTCGTTTGAAACTCACAAATGTAGCTACTAAAAATAATATTTCGTAAATTGGTATGAGTAAGTCAGGACTAGGCTAATGTTGACATTAAGGGTTAAACGAGTTAGCATTTTTTTAAATTTTTAAATCAGCTCTTATCAGGGTTTTTAAAAACTCAGTCCAAGCTGCATGACTAGGCTGACTCAAGAGTCCCGAGGGACTGAGAAGACACCCAAAGCAGAATAGGATCTATTGTGAAGGCACTATGCTACACGGAGCCTATCAATTTCACTAATTGTGTTGTACAATTTAATTAGGCTTTTTTCCCCTCTGGAATGAGCCATATTTGTTTTTTAAAGGAAACGCATGATTAATGGATCCTCAGTAGCACCCCCCCCCCCCCCCCCCCCCCACAGAACACCAATCACCTGTCAGTCTGTGTCAGCAGAGTTTCTATTGTAATGCTGATTGCGTGCATCCGTCCCAGAGTATTTATGTCGAACCAGAGGTTACATGGTCATATCTAGAGGAGCTGCTCTGCGCGAATGGTGTCAGTGTTCTCCTTCTTGACATCCACTCACAAAAAGCCATTGTGACTTTGACCATTGAAATCTGATTCTTCTTCTTTTTTTTTCTTCTTTTTTTTTTTCAACCTGATAGTTTTTAACCACCATATCTCAACCACAGGTGGACATAAGGATTTGAGGAAGTGGCACTTAGATTTGAAGCGCATTAAGTCAGGAGGGGGGTCACTCGCCTCCAGCCTGTAGAAATCGCAGGTTTGTGAAATGTCATCTTCCTTTTCATCTCATTTAGGCCTTAACACCCGATAGCCACCCTGAGAGGATTTCAGCAGACTTGGAAAGACTGGCTGGCAGCTGCTCTGAGGAGGTGGATTTAGGCGAAGCGCGTGTTTTTTTTTCTCTTTCTGTTATTGTGGATAATTCCGTGCTTAGTGTTTTTTGCTTCTTTGGGCGGTGAATGGTTGGCACAGCGAGCCCAGTGGTTTCTCTGAAATATATGGGGGTTTCAAGACGACGGGGGTCTGGGATCACCAAAGACTGAAACGCAATCTATCATTTTCAGTGACTCCGCGAGCTTGTTACACGACCACATATTTCAGTTTCAGGGTTTCAAGATGACAATGGTATCTATCAAGTCCATCCTCGGCGAGGCTGGACATTGAGATTACGCGTGGCCACTGAGCCGAACCTTGAAGATTGAATGAGCATGTTTGGCACGGTACCCATCCGTCTGAATCCCCACCTTGTAGCAACAGGTTACGCACCTGGCCTCCTTCAAATGCACTTATAGTGCGCGACTTTGTCTTTACTCTTCTCTCCGTACTGCGATTTTTTATACATGTCTCCCACCATGGTGGAGCACAGCGGCCTGGATATTATGTGTCTGAACAAGTACTGTCACAGTTCCTCCTCGTCGTCCAGCTCCGAGCACGACAAGAAGACTTTCGCCAAACTAAAACTCAATTTGTCAGGGGACTACCCGAGGAAGAACGCGGAGATCCTCAGCGGGCAGTACGGGACCAACTTGCTGCTGATCGGGGCTGCGCTGATGCTGGCCATTGCGTACCAAGGCAACTCTGTCAAGGAAGAGCACCTGCTGTCCTTCATCACCTGCCTCATGATCCTCCAGCTGATCTGGATGATGTGGTACATCCTGGTGCGGGACAGACAGAAGAACACGCGGACCGAGAGAGACGTCCACGCCACCACATGCTGGATCAGGGGTGAGTTTGTACATTTACGCACAGGATTATAGCAGTAAATGACTAAATGAATTTTAGTCTTGTCCATGTGTTTGGAGATGACAAGAGATGTATTTCACAATACATGTGATCATCCAATGATCCTCACTAGATCTGAGTGTTTATGGTTTGACAAATGGAGGAAAACCTGATAAGAAAACAATTTTTGTTGTTGCCAGTGCTAATAATAACTTGATATTAACATCTTTTCTCTCCGTAGGTGGTTTGACTCTCCTTGCGCTCTTTTCACTGATTATGGATGCTTTCCGAATCGGGTATTATGTTGGCTATCAGTCTTGTGTGTCGGCTGTGCTCGGGGTATATCCTGTCATCCATGCAACTCACACCATTGCACAGGCAAGTTTACCACCCCACTTTCATTTCAATAAAGTGATAATCTTTCAGCAGTATTAGACACTGTGTTTTTTTTTTTCCTTCTGTGGACCACTTAACCAGGTAGGTCTTTGAATAATGTGCTCTTTGTTGCTGAGGCGAGCAGAGAGTTGCTGCAACACTATAATCCTGTCATTGTCCATGTTATGTGAGTGTAACTGCATATGACAAGGGAAATCCTACGAGTAAAGGGACTTCAATACTTCTTAAGTTGATTTTGCTGTATGTAAAATGTGTTTTAATGAGCTGCATTTTGATAATGTTTTGTTTAGCCTTTTATATTAAAGTTCTCTGTCTTGTTTTTGGTGTTTAGGTTCATTTTCTTTGGTTTCACATCAAGGATGTCATCAAGAGCTTTGAAACATTTGAGAGGTATGTGAAATATGTGATATTATACTGTAATTTAACAACACTAAAGTTGCTGTCATATCAATTTTGTTGAATCTTAAAACTGTAAAGAAACAAACTGTATCACAACACTGCCACATGCTAGCAGATGACGGGTCAACTGATGGGTTGCAACTGTTTGTCTCATCAGATTCGGTGTGATCCATGCAGTCTTTACTAACCTCCTCCTGTGGTGCAACGGTGTGATGTCAGAGGCCAAGCACTTCTTGAACAACCATATGAGAAGACTCTCTGCTCTGGGCTACGAAAACCTCACTATAGGTAAGGGCCAAGGGGTCGATTGCTGGCTTGTACCTGGAAGAAAAGTACAATAGTCCACTTGAGCTCTCACTTCAGTGGATGAAAAAAAAAAAAAAAGGAAGGAGAGGAGGGTTTTGTGAGGGGAAGGGAGGTTAGCCCAGCAGGCCCGGCGGGTCTTGTTTGTGTCGAACGTCTCTCGATTAGGTTTCAGGAGACACACAGTGTTGCTAGCGCTGGGGCCCCCTCCCCGGGCCCTCTCCCCACACTTCAACCACCACCACCCTTCCTTGGCAACCCCCCGCTTGACCTCAGACGGCTTTGTCTCCAGGCTGCTTACTCCCAAGGGTGCTGCAATTACAGTAACTGATACATCTAAGCCTAGGGTTGGGGGGTTCGGCTGCTCCTCCTCATATCCGGCTGACTGTGAGGCTGGCTGCACCCTGACTGTTTTTTCCCCCCGTTTTAATTAAAGGGTGCAGGACCATAGTAGTGGCCTCTGGGGGGTGGAGGGAGGGAGGGGAGATGATCTCTTGAGGGAAACAGCGTCACTATCGTATGTTGAGGTGGGCTTTACAGGGAGTGAGTAAGTATAAAAAGTGTATTGGCACCAGCATCTATGATGCTCTGGTTTGCCCTGACCTTAGTGTGAGCTTCAAAATAAAATGCTCTCTGGCCTCATTGTTGTGGTGACCCACCCTCTAATCTTTACTTTTTTCCCGTGTAAATTACTGGATAACATCAGATTAAAAATAAAAATAAAAAATAAAAAATCAAATAAAGCAAGGTAACTTGGTTGAACTGGTCACAAGTAATTGATAGCAGTATACATTAACAGAGGGTTATATGGAGATACTGCTTTATAACAAGCAAAAAAGTTGGGATTCATGCATGTGCTTCTGATGCTGACTCTAACGCTCACTGTGGTAGGTTAGTTTTCAGATGAGGTTGTGTATAACTGTGAGGAAGATTACACCAGAGCAAAAGGATGTCAACACACAACAAACTTAATCTTCATTTAAAAATGGTTCTCTTGAAACATTTAAGATTGGACTTGTTTAAAGGGTCAGTGCTTTCAAAGCATTCATGTTAGACAGTTTCACACCTGCCAAAATAAAATTACACACAAAGTGCAGATGTTTTTATTCATTCAGCAGTGTCTTCTTGTAAAGTGCAGTACATTAAATTTGACCTTTACACAGGTTTCTCCCAAGTTTCGCACTCTCTCAGCACAGTAGTGTCTTGATAGATGGATGTGGTTTTGTCAGTTTGTCAGTTGTCTGTTTATAGGGGGCAGCATAAAAATTGTTGTTTTTTTTTTGTTGCTGTTGTATTTTTCATATCTCTCATACATTTGCATCTGTTTTTATGTGTTTTGCAGTGCACTCAGAGCCTCTGTGTAACTGCACCACCAGCACTTGCTCTATGTTCACCAACAGCCTCTACTATCTGTATCCCTTCAACATTGAGTACCACATCTTTGTCTCTGCCATGCTCTTCGTCATGTGGAAGAACATTGGACGCACCATTGACCTTTCTTTGAACCGAAAAAAGCTGGCTTCCAAAACGCAGGGTCTGTCTGTAGGCCCTATTCTAGGTCTGCTTGCCCTAGCAAGCACTATCGGGATCCTGGTGGTCTACATCACCTATGTGGAGTCCCTTCAAACGCGTCAGTCAGCCATTTCCATGTTCTACATTTATGGCATTGTCATGCTGGTGTTCATGTGCTTGGCCGGTGCTTCAGGTCTACTCATATACCGAGTGGACCACATGCCACTGGACAACTCCAAGAACCCGTCAAGACAGCTGGACACAGAGCTGCTGTTCGGATCCTCTGTCGGCTCCTGGCTAATGTCCTGGTGCAGCATAGTGGCAGTGTTAAGTGCCAGCAGCAACCCTCCTCACCTCTGGACGAACTTAGTCTACTCTCTGCTTATTGTGTTGGAGAAGTACATGCAGAACCTCTTCATCATAGAGTCTCTTTACCGCCAGCAGGAGGATGGCGAAAGGGAGGACCCAGAGTTACCAAATGCTCCAGAAATTTTCTCTGTGACCTCCAGTTTAGCGCCACCGTACAACGGCATCATCAACCGAGCCTATGAAACTCCAGACAGGGCCTGCGTCACCATGGAGAACGAGCAGGAGGAGAGTGGTCAGGTGTACAGATGTCCGAGGAAGCCATCGGAAGTGCCGCTGCCTCTGGGAAACAAAGTAGCTGAGCCTCCAAATATAAAGAGGCAAATCCTGAAGAACATTGCTGTCTTCCTGATAATGTGCAACATTTCGGTGAGCAAACAATTAATTACTCACAACTGAATGTCAATTAGATGAAAGGTGTTGAGTGTTAGTTTGTTGTGTGATGCATTTAAATAATGGCAAGCAACTATTTGAAATGCTTGTTTTAATCCAAATGAAATGTATCCCTCCAAGTTTTTACTTAGTGTTTTTATCATATGCAGCAGATAGTTTTAAAGCTGCTCTTATCAATATTTGTAATAATAACAAGGGAGCAAATAACTATGTCTAATGTTACAAGTGTCAAGTGTCTCAACACTTCAGTTCCCCTCAGGTCTACAGAGTGTTTTAGTGCCTCTGAGCTTGTTGTTTTGGTTTTATGGCCCCTAACAATACAGTCTCATCGCTCTCATCAGTATTTTTTCCAGACATGGTTAGAAGCTGTTTTTATGGAAAAGCTTTCTACCTGCCCAGCATTAAACAACAGGTAGTCAAAGTTAGCAACTAGCCGGTGAACACAGCGGGGTATTTAGCAGAGCCAGATATTCATATATACATCAGGTGGCCAGAGACACAACTTTAAATGAATGCTAATTTTGCTCTCTGGCTGCTGGATTCTTAAATGGGCAACTATTTGCCAACACGTTAGGTAACAACAACTTTATGAGGTGGTAACATTTCAGTCTGGCGTTTACAACTTGTCGTGCTTCGCCCAAGTGGCCAAGATATCAGTTAACACAGGTTTAATTAATTGAATTTCTTGCTTTCTTTCAGCTATGGATCCTTCCTGCCTTTGGCTGCCGGCCACAGTACGACAACGGGTTGGAACAGGACACGTTTGGCTTCAGCATATGGACAACAGTTCTCAATTTTGCCATCCCTTTGAACCTTTTCTACCGCATGCACTCAGTTGCCTCCCTCTTTGAGGTGTTCCGCCGGGTCTGACAGAATAGCAGATGACTGACAATGCCAAATAACATGCACAAGAACACTTGTCACCACCGGCTCCCCAGAGTGTCTCATAGCGCAGGTCAACCGTTCAGGAGGCAGTCTGGGTCACACTACAACAGACTTGAAAGCAAGCCGTGGAGACAAAATGTAGATTCCTCAGTGTGGGGAATACAGAGGAAGATGAACCTATTACCCTGCATTCCTTGAAGAATTACCCTGTATAATGCAAGGCCTACTAAAGATGGTGATGAACAGAGCCTTTGGTTTCAAGAATTTAAAAAGGGCCCTCTGTACTTTTTGTTTTATCGCCACATTTCAGTAAGATTTCTTACTGGTGCATCATGTAAAATGTATATGCTGTATCTGACACACACATTGTACTGTTTGGTATTTGTAACTGATATAGAATAGACTGCTCACTTGATTTTGATATCTGAAAATACAAGTCAAGCAACTGAAACGCCTGTTAGTCTCATATATCTAATAAGGTATTAGTACTGTATTTCACAGAGCCACAAGTGCATTGTTGTACCACTTGACCCATATTTTATCTGCACGTGAAATGTGCATACTCTATATGGATATGGTTCTCATTTACTTTACTTAGTAGTTCAAATTGTTTAATGGATGTTGTACAACACTTGAGCTGCGAGGATAGTGACAATCTTAGAACAGCACTATATTTTGAATAATCTTTATGAGTGGGACGATAGTTCTCAGAAGTAGCACCTCAGTCAGTTAATTTTCATCAGTGTCCCTTTTCATTCTGATTCTCAGTTCTGCCAAGTTGAATGGAAAGTTACGATACATTTAAGTTACTGCATAGCACTGTTTTCAATTATACTTAGAGTCCTGTGATCTGTATCCACATTATATTGAGAAGTACAAGGTCTGACAACTAATTAACTGAAAAAAAAAAGTAAACTGAAACATGTGGAATTCATATATATTAACATGACCAATGTTTTGATTTAATATTGTTCAAATCAAGTGCAACTACATTGATAAAAATGGAACTCTCATATTATTACACCAATATAAAACATGCTCACATGATGACAACTGCTATACCAGATCAGATATCATATGTTTACACCTGCAGAATCAGCGACAAAATCTATCCCAGTCTGTGACATTATTCGTTTTTTCTTGATATAAAGCACAGATATACCGTAGAGTTGTACTGTACAATTTTATGTCAAATCAATGTAGAATTTCAGTCAGATGTCCAGTAAGTTCTCAACCTGGTGCTATCTGCTGTATTCTCACTATGTGCCAAGTTGTGGTAAAAATCCTTGTTTTTTAGGTGCAAACTGCAATATTACTGTTCATCATCTCTGTAAATAACTGCCATGCTGATCAAAATCATTCAGAAACTGTGATACGATTTTGCGAAATTCCAATGAAATGGTGCTCACTTGAAATGATGTGTACAATAGTGATGAATGTGTATCTTTTGCCTATTGAAATAAAGTTAGTTTTCTTTGTCATAAAGAAGACCGGTGCCATCTCTTATGTTGTCTCCCCTTATGAAATCTGCTCATTAACACTGAGGATGTTTCCTACTTTTTCACAGAACTTAATATTGGCTGCAATTGTAGTAAACTTTTGCACCACAGGATGGCGCCACGTAGTTACGTTTTTTGTTTTTTTGTTTTTTTTAGAGTTAGGTAGGACACCTCAAAAGCTCCTGCGCTATAAGCCACCACAGCTTCGATTACTGTGCCATGGTATCTTTTTTAGTAACTGCTTTCTACAAAAATAATAATAAAACACATCAAGGCGGTAAAAGAAACACAAAAGTATGCAAAATAATAACATAAGTTTTCATAAAAGCACAACTATGCTTTCAGGTTGTGACTTCATATTATTGGTCTGGGGTTTTCTTAAACTTAAATGCAACAATAATATTCCACATAAACGCATTTTAGTCAGTGTCTCATGTGGCCACTATCAGACAAGCACGTCCAAGACAAGCATCACACTTTTGAGCTAAGCACATTAATTCACTGGCTGTGGCAACATCTGTAGCAACATCTGTATGGAGAGAAATAAACGTTGTGTCGGACACAGGTTGCCTCCTGACATGACATTCCGAGATTATAGGTTACTCCAGAGAATTTGGCATCGGGCGTCGGGAGATTATTTTGACATAGTGTCAGAACGATTTGACAGGCACGCAGACACGTCTAAAAATATCCGTGACGTTTCCAAGCCGGAAACGGCGCTGATGCGACTGCTGCTGTTGCTACAGACACACGGCGACGCGCAGCTCGCGCGGAGCTCCCGGCTTAACATGCCCGCCGAGAGTGTGAATGTGTCTCACCTGTTCAGGCAAATCTGAAAAGTGGGTGAGCTATGACCTCCGTCAGAGGACAAACAACCATCGATGTTAAGTGAAACTCTGAAAAAGATAGAGCCCCCCCCCCCCTCTACATTTTCAAACACATTTTAAAGCTTTTTTTCATTAAGTATCGAAATGATACTGTAGCTTTTTATATCAGGCTGAGAATATGTAAAAAAAAAAACAAAAAAAACAAAACAGTTTTGAGTGGTTTTTACTACGCACTAGAGTCCTACTTAATGGTGCTGGTAATAAAAGTATGAATCAAATTAGAGCTCAGTCATGCCTCAAGGCAGTAAAACTCTACAATGATCCTGTAGGAGGTTTTTGATAGATAGATAGACAGACAGACAGACAGACAGATAGATAGATAGATAAGATAGATAGATAGATAGATAGATAGATAGATAGATAGACATGAGGTGTATCTTTTTGTTAAGGGAACTATGAGTGCAGTGTGCCCCTGTTTCAGCACCATGGACAGCTCTGCTGATGCAGACTGCATGTAGGCTCATTTCTATTTTACAATTACAGAACCTCCACTTGATAAGATAAGATAGAACTGATTGAATATGTGAACTGGCTGGGTGTGTCTGCAAATTATATGCAGTACATACAATGTATATTTAAATGCACGCAGTGGCTATTCATTGATATTTTTTTTCTGTACAGTCCACCCACAATTTAATCCTGCACAAAAACGCACCATGTCACTCCCGTCACTGCAGTATTGTGTGATGTCAAATATAGATAATGCGCACCAAAGGATAGACAATTCACAATTGGAAGAAAGCTCTCGACTGAATTGAGTTTGTAATTACGCAATTTGGAGTTTCCACCAACGAAAACCCTCAAAATGTTGAGGGCTTCCTCACACCCCTATCCTAGAACAGTGCACCGTCGTGCGTAACACCACGCACAAAGGAGGCGTGATGGAGTATGCGCCCAGCCCTTGTTGGGTTAGTGTGTGTTAGGGCTGTATAGGGACTCCCTCCTCACTCACACCGCGCTCAGGATATCTTGGACTGAGAGACTCACAGAGGCAGCCAGGTCAGACAAACGCACCGCGCCAGGCTGCAACATGCGCTCGCCACAGCCTGCTGCGTTTCAGCCCCTCAGCGCACCTGGCACGTCGCTCGGTTCAGTTTCAACGCGCTCGCTTCCCTCCTCACGTCTGTTTTGCACTTCACACCAGGCTGGCATCCGAGCGGGTCAATGGGGACTATGCGGTGAGTGGCTGATAACTGCGCCCGTCCCCGCGCACGGAGCAATGGACTGCAGTTTTACTTGAACAGGCTCATGGAGAACCCAGCCAAATATCTCTCATCGGTGCAGGGGATTGACTCTGTGCCGGCACCCCTCGGAGAGATTATGTGGAACAGCACGGAAACAGAGGCAACAAGCGACGGGGGGAAGGATATGGTGGTACGTACAGTGACGGGCTGTCTGCTGTCCCTACTCATCCTATGGACCCTCCTGGGGAACATCCTGGTTTGCTCCGCGGTGCTGCGCTTTCGGCACCTGCGGACTAAAGTCACCAACATTTTCATCGTCTCCTTGGCTCTGTCGGATTTATTCGTGGCAGTCCTGGTGATGCCGTGGAAAGCTGTGGCAGAGGTGGCGGGGTATTGGCCGTTTGGCACTTTCTGTAACGTCTGGGTCGCTTTTGACATCATGTGCTCCACCGCCTCCATCCTCAACCTCTGCATTATCAGCGTGGATAGATACTGGGCCATCTCGAGCCCCTTCCGCTACGAGAGGAAAATGACCCAGCGAGTTGCCTTTGTTATGATTAGCATCACTTGGACGTTGTCTGTGCTCATTTCATTCATACCGGTCCAGCTGAACTGGCACAAAGCCAGCGGTGACGACATGGCTGGAGCGCACAACTCTTCCACTCCTCGGCAGATTGAGGAAAACTGCGACTCCAGCCTGAGCAGGGAGTATGCTATATCATCCTCTTTGATAAGTTTCTATATTCCCGTGGCAATTATGATTGTGACTTACACTAGAATATACCGGATTGCACAAATTCAAATCAGAAGAATAGCCTCCCTGGAGAGAGCTGCAGAACACGCGCAAAGTTGCAGGACCAACAGAATAGAGTGCCAACACCACAACACCTTGAAAACGTCGATCAAACGGGAGACCAAAGTGTTCAAAACTCTGTCGGTGATCATGGGTGTCTTTGTGTGTTGCTGGTTACCTTTCTTCGTCCTAAACTGCATGGTCCCGTTCTGCGACAGGCCTGCCACGGACCGGGACGCGGGTCTACCGTGCGTCAGCGAGACGACTTTCGACGTCTTCGTGTGGTTCGGCTGGACCAACTCCTCCCTGAACCCCATCATTTACGCCTTCAACGCCGAGTTCAGGAAGGCCTTCGCCAGCCTCTTGGGGTGCCGCTACTTCTGTTCCAACACGCCCGTGGAAACTGTTAACATCAGCAACGAGCTGGTCTCATATAACCAAGATACCCTCATCCACAAGGAAATCGCGAACGCCTATGTCAACATGATCCCCAACGTGGTTGAATGTATTGAGCACGAAGAGACCTTCGACAGGATTTCACAGTTTTCTCACAACAACGACAACGCCACCGACTCGGTTTGTGACTTGGAGGACTGCGAGGCGGACATCAGCCTCGACAGGATGTCACCGTTCACACCCAATGGATTACACTGACTCCAACTTTGTGTCTCCCCGTGCGTAATTTGGATGTATTGATAATAACGTCATCGTTCAGCTCCTTCCCCCCCCCCCCCCCCCCACCCACAGAGGCTCCTCTCCACAGGGAGTCCACAGGTCAGGGTCCTCTGAGCTAGTGAGCAAAGGGCCCCCCTTGCAACCACTGAGGGTTCTAGTGACTTGCTCATTGACACTTCAGCAGGAGGCATGTCTCTGTAGCCACCAGCCCACCCTTGCCTCAGCTTTTCGTCATATATGAGATGTGATGTTGTTGTCCTGTTCTGAAAAAAAAAAAAAAAAAAAAAAAGATGTGTAGATGTTTATTTACATGACAAGTGAAGTCTGTGTTCATTTGTTCAAAGGTTCAGTGTTGTTGAAACTGTTGTTTACCGGAAGGCTTTACTCAGAGCGTCCTTGTTCTCACGTCCATCCTACTCGAAGGGGGAATTAAGACTCACTGAGGATTCAAAAAGGAAAAAAAAAACAAAAAACAAACAAACAAAAAAAAAAAACAACCCAAACCTTTTGCTGCTTAATGACCTCATGTGTATCCAGTGCCCGCCTTTCCACTGAGTATGAAAACTGAGGGCAGCCTTACAGACAGTGCAATCAAGATAGTTCTACTCCAATGCAGTCATTTCAGCGCCTTATAGCTTATTCAAAGAAGAGTTTCGAGACATGAAAGGAATGTGTCGTATGGAGCTTAAGTTACATGATGCCAAATGCAGTATTAAAGTGTTTACCCACTGCGCACACCCCAGCGACTCCTCCAGCACACCTGCTCTGCACCACATGGACTATTATGCAGTTTGATCCAGGCTCAGATGGCCAGAGTCTTTGATGGAGAGAGAAAAAAAAAAGATGTAAAGGCACGAAAATCTAATGCTATAAACACATGAAAGTGAGCCCGTTTATTCTGGCATCACTAATCCAAATCAAATAATTATGACTAGAATCAGCGAGTCCTTCTTTTACAGGTCAAATCTGCTACTCTTTTCTGTGATTTTTCATTTCTTATTGAGGCCAAAACTACAGAATTCTACTGCTTTTTCAAACACACTCAACTAACAAAGGGAAAGAAAGAGTAAAGACTTCTCCTAAATGACCAAAGATTTCAAGGAGCGAATCAATAACTCAGACACAATAAGGCTACAGCATTTCTTTCTACCGGAGGAATTGTTGCTATAGAAAGCCTACACACATGTGAGGCCACTGGGCCAACACAACTGGATGTCATACATTACACCACCTCTCCCACACCTCTCTTATCTTTGTACTGTACAGATGACCTGATCTGAATGTATACTACTGTCCTTTAAACAGTGAAGTGTGTCATCATTTGTCTAATAAAACGCTGTCATGCTGAGAGGAACAGAGTGATCTGGTATCTTCCTGAAAGGTGACATCAGTGTGTATGGGTCTCACAATTTGACAGACTTTGCAGGGTTGGATGGTTTTCACCTCTAGTTTCACTTTCAATTTTAGCCGTACTCAGCAGTGACTTTGCCCTCATCCATGTCCACCTCTGACTTGTTTTTTTTTTTTTTTTTTTTTTGTAAGGATTTTATTTTTGGCATGTTGCCTTCCTTTGGACAGAATGACAATAGAGAGTGACAGAAAATATTGACGCAGAAAGACAGAGAGTGAGGGATGACATGCAGCAGAGGTCCCCTGTGGACTCAAACTGGGAACATTGTGGTTACGTGGTGTGCATCTTATGGGCTGCTGCTCTAGGAAACTTCAATTGTCTGACCTGTGTTCCAGAGTTTCAGACAGCTCAGAGAGATTTGAAACCTGCTGATTAGAGCAGCACAGTTTTATATGTAAGTAAAGTAATAATAATAATTAAAAAAGAACAGACATGGAAGCAAAGCACACCCTGTTCATCATGGCAGCGTTTATTCTTAGCCACTTAGCTTTATTTTTTTGAACCAGTATCAGTAGTTCATATAGCTATCCTCTTACACCAGTGCTTAAAGCAAACACAATACCTCAGTAACAACACTTTGTTGACTTTCCAACAGCATCTGTCATTTCAACTTTTCTGCCAACAAAAAAAAAACAAAAAACAACCCAAAAAACAAAAACAAAAAACAAAACCTACTGTGTGCACTGTTCACTGTTTCTCTTTTATATAGGTCTTGGCACATGTGAGTTGACAGACAAAATATGCAGCTGTTTACATGCAAATAAATGTCTAAATAAATGAATAAATATCTAAATAAATACCTCACCCTACGTGTTCCTATCCCACAATTTGCCTGAAAATGAATGTAACTTTATTTCTTGATGCTGGCAGCTTCACTCTCAGGCTCAAAGTTACAATTCACTTCCTGCTTGAGGAAAAACAAAAAAACAAAAAACAAAAAAAAACATATTGCAATCTACTTTATGTCTGCATACCGGTTTTTAAAACTTTGTGCACTTTCTCTAAACCCAAGTTTTCATAATTAACCCATGCGATACCTGATGTTCTGCTCAGTGACATTTGTCTGACATGACATACGTAGGGAGTGGTGAAAGAAGTATGCAGTGCCTTTACTCAAGTTAAAGTACCAATACAACAACGTGTTTTTACATTGTTGTATTGGTACTGCATTACCAGTAGCAGTCCAGAATTCAACTACTACTTAAGTAAAAGTACCAGTATTATCATCAAACTGTACTTAAATTCTGAAATGTGGTGGAGTACAAGTTTACAGCGACATGAAATGGAAATACTCAAGTACACTGTAAGTGCTTCAAAAATTATATTGTGTAACTTTAAGTGGTGGAAGAAGTATTCAAATCTTTCACGTGAGTAAAAATACCTCACAAAAACACAAACAAACTAAAAGTACGAAGCACTGGTGTTCTAGCTCCATGAGGTAAATTTGTTGTTTTTGTGAGTGGAGCCTGGTAATGATATATAGCAACGTTTCTAATTTAACAAAAAGGATCATACTCGTCAATAAAATGGTGTATATCTGTAGGAATCCTTTCTCTAATGTTGTCAGACACTTATAATAACAAGTTGAGCCTGTCACTAACAGAAACAAGCTCTTTAGTGGACGTACTTTGATGTGGACAATTGCCCACTGGATTACACTGAAGCGGGCTGTTTAGCAGTTCCGGGTATACATTCTTGCTCAAGATCATTATTTACACCCAAAAATATGGGTCCCAAAAGAGTTATTCTTTAGAGACGGTTGTTCAAGCCATATTTGACATGATGGAGTTTATATTAAAAAATGTGAAAATATGCACACAACCTTATTCTATTATTCAGACATTGCAGTTGAGTAGGGGGAACGTAATTTAGTATGTAAATGACTCTAACTCTAAAAGACACTGCTCTTCTCATGTGGAGTGTATCTCTTGACACATTTTCCCAAAATTAAGACAACCTGTTATTTTCCCTCATCAGAGACAAAATTCTCACAGCTGCCAAGGGAATTAGATTAAACGACACAGAGAAGTAAGCCTGTTAACTGAAGCCCCGAGGCTGCGCTTCGGCGTCGTTCACCTCCCACCTCCATCCTGTTGCTGATCAGCGTCTCTGGGGGGGGGAGAATGAACAGCAGATCATATTGTGTCTGTCAGACTTCAAATGTAGGTGATACCTCAACGACAACCCGTCAGATTGTGATTAAACTCGAGATCAGCAACGCCACCAGTGCAATTTTCATCAAGCTTGAAGGATTGATGCACTTTGACACTGGATTTAAAAAAAATTGTCCTCACTAGGAGGGTATAATTGAAGGTGGAGGTCATCCTATCAAAGTCCACAACTTCTTCCTGCAGCTGCTGTTACTGTAATTTAACCAAAACTGGAATGATGACGTTCAGTATTTTCATGATTATTTTCATTTTCTGCATTTTTACGAGATATAATCATGCACTGAGGCAATTTTTTCAGCAATCGTGAATGAAAGGAGTAAAAAAAAAGAAAAAAAAGAAGAAAACAGCAGCAATCCCAGGGGATGAGGTGTTTACTTGTTCTCTGCGTTGTGTCCTTGCAGTGTGGAACAGATATGAAAGGTGGTTTGACCTCGATATTCAGCCATGACAAGAGGGCTGGAGAGGAAGTGGAGGCAGGCTTAGGGGGGTTACACCATCCGTCAGGACACATTCATCAAAATCACTCTGTTTCTTCCTGCACACACACACACACACACACACACACACACACACACAGACACACAGCATGCTCGCACGTACAACACACACATTGAAACACACAGACGCAGTACTGCTACAAGAGATTTGTTCTGAATCTCTCTTCACTGTTATACAGTACACACTCACATGCATACACACACAGACACATGCACAACCATTTCTCTATCTCCTCTCAGCTCTCAGCATGTTTCCTTCCGTCTTCACCTTCAATGATTTCGGTCATCTGAAGAAAAGTGTTGAGGCGGTTTAACTTCATGTTTCCTTCACCTCTCAGAGGAGTGACACCACTTTGAACCTGTCTTAGCTACATGAGTGTTGAGGGAATGAACCCCTCAAGTACTTTAAATTAAACTTGACCTGTTTTGTCAGATAGTTCACAGTTGACCTTTGAGTAACCTTGTTAATATTGGCATCTCATCACCTATTCTCTTCTCCCTCGGTCATGCACCCACACCTCCATGTTCCACTTTACACAGCCACTCTTTGAATTATGCCTCAATTTGAATGATTGCGAGTTTTGTTCTCATGATGAAAGAAACTGTCTCACTGAAGCACCGGTCTTTGGACCTGCATTGTTAAAGGAGAGACTTCATTCAGATCACCAAACCATTGTTGCATATCTCTGTAAGAACAGTACAGCTTTTGAAGATCAGAAGTTTTTGCTCTTTGAAACTCCTTCTTTCACCTCCCGCTGCCACCGCGTCCGCTCCCTATCTCTGACGCAGTCTGTGGTTTTGAGTTACTTTCAGTGAGCTTGAATGGAGAGAAAGACTGGTGTCTCTTTCCCAAAAGGCCACTGGTCCACTGTGTATGTTAGCCCAGTGGCGTGCACCAGCTCTCAGACAGGCAGAGCAAAACCTTCTGCTTTGTTCTGCTGATATAAGATGTAAAAATACACAAAGACAATGTTTTTTTCTTCTGTTACAGGCCCCTTTTCACATTTTCTCTTCTTTTCACCGAGACCTATTTAATATTGCAGAGATGCCGTGAAAAGAGAAAGGTGCGTTGTCAGAAATAATCTTTGAAAATCAGCATTTGAATATTATTGACAGACAGTTTTAAGGATGACAATACAATATAGCTGCATCTTTGTCTGGAATTAATTTATCCACTTGGGCGTATCTAATTTGGGAAGCACATTGCTTTAAGCAAAAAATGTAAAACTCCAGATAAGTTTTCTCATATTTTTCATATCTCTTAATTATAAAATCTGTATTAAGACTAATCATATATGCAAATTGTGAGAATACATGGTAATAAAAGAACCCCATGGTTATAGCAACCATCACCATTTCAGTCTCACTTAATTTTCTTTTATTTCCCCCTCAGTTTGAGGCCGTGAGAAACTTTGTTATTTTGTTTCTTTATAACCTTAAATATTCATGACTAACTATGCAACAATTGAAGATAAAGTCTGGAGAAGAAAAATATCCCTGGGTGTTATATATTATGAATCTAACAGAAACTCAGCTGATCTGCTTGGTTGTGACTATGTGATGTGATGTGGTCACATTTGGAGGACAGTGGTTGGGCAACATGAGCCAACAACCTGACAGGTGTCATCAGATTTTGATATAAATATTGCTATATCCTGATTGGTTTTCTACTTACAGCCGCATTACTCTCTGTAAGTAGCTGATCAAACCACATTTTCAGGGCCTTGAAGTAAAAAAAAAAAAAAAAAAAAAACATCAGAAAAGAACCATCATTATGGTATCAACATTCATGTTGTACAGTAACTGGGATCATTCAGATGAAATATACTCTGATCTGCGTTAGGATGCTCCTGCACTTAAACTGATCAGAAGACACTGTAAACTGACAGATCCTCTCCTCATAATTATAGCATTTTCATAAACGTGAGATACACATCTCATAGCTGTGAGACAGTTTTTGTGTAATTAAGAGACACAAGTCATAATTATGAGATGCTCAGTGGGAAATAATGCCATAATCACAAGAAATATGGAGAGAAGACATTTTTTAATTTTCTTTCTTTGTCTTTGATTAATACAAAGTGCTGCAGAGTGCAAATTCTGTTATGTTCTGTTGTTTTCTCTTCTATCGCATCAGATTAAAAGTAATCACACAGTTGATGGTGCCAAGGCTGAAAATTGTGCACCCAGGTCTTAATAGCTTGTCAGTGAACTGTTCCATCAGAAGGACCACTGGGCAGAATAACCTGCACATAATATGAGAGCAAGGGCAATGGGGCAAGAGTTATATAGTTTTATGGGAAGAATGAAAACATCCTGTAAAATGCTCCCCACTGACCAATGAAAGCTCCTGAAGAGAAGGCAGTCATGCACCCTGTCTGAATACCTGTAAGCACAAAGGGCTGTAGGTCGCCAACATTAACACTTCCGGTGGTTGTAAATCAATCATCTGTGGATCTATTTGCTTGGTGACTCAGCATTCCTCAGCATTTCCTCATGATCATCTGTCAGACAGAGATAATGGACTGCTGCACTGCAGGAAATTACAGTAGAGTTCATATGACATGGCCACATCTCTGTTAATTTGCTTCTGTTTTGCTTGAACCAGTTATTATTTTAATAAATGTCTCTCTCATATCACGATGTGATCTGAAAATGCTCAGTTGATTCATTTTTATAAAACTAAATGTAAAATGTGGCTTTGTAAAGCGTGCAATTTGGGAGGCAATGAGGATCAAAATAATACCACATGGCAATATTCCATCATAATACCATTATCGAACCCCAACTTGGCTGGATCCTGGAGGACCTCAAAGAAAAAGATCACCCAGACTATCATGTATTTATCCTAAACAGGTGTGAGGTCAGCCACCATCTTGTCAAAGGAAACGCCTTGGCACTTCCTGTCATCCCCTTGAGGTTAACAGCACAAAAACATGATGGTGTGCTTCTGAAATGAGACAATGACAAATGCAACAGCAATTACTACCATGAGGCATGATGGTTCATTATCATAAAAGCTATTATTGCAGAGCAGACCTGTTTGAGTCACTGTCTCTCACTGGTTCCCTCTGTGATGATGGACAGAGTTGATTTATTAGCAGAGGACTGCAACTTGCTGTTGCTCTGAAGAGACCAAACTGAGAGATGCTCTGCTGGATGTGTGATGGAAATTGACTTTGTGACAATATGGCTGTTTCCAGAGTGATTATATGCATGGCCGCAGTTAATAAATTAGTCGTTTGGCTCTGATATGAATTTTAGTGAACAAATTGCTTGGAATTTTTGATTTAGCTTCATCCATATTCATTCACTCAGGTATTCTTTTGCAACCTCTATTCTGGGTGCAGCAGACTTCCTGTAAATATTTTAAAAATCTTTTATCTGCAGTTGGAGACCTGTGCATAAAGAAGAGAGACCTGCAGAGGGAAGGCTGTCATAAATTGTGATCAACATGGCTGTCAGCAGCAGATTAGTTGTGTAATGATCTCATTAGCATTTAAACCTGCAATTTCTGATTCTTTGCATCAACATTTAACTTGATATGGCGAACTGATATGGCTGATTATTTACACATCCAGCACATATGGCGCAACATTAGCAGTCATTAGCAGTCATATTCACTCTCCTTTTACTCTGTATTTGCCAACTCCAGTGGGAAATGTCTGGTTAAATGCTCCACTATGTTCATTTGCTAGTCGCTAACTGTATCTGTCTGCGGTTTGCTGCAGAGCAGGTATTGTGCAGGACTTTTATTTTAATATTGTTGCTTGATACATGATCTGATAAAGTGTAGCAGTTTATAGATGAAAATATAAGTTGATAGAGGAGAATCCTTGGCTAGCAGGTTGTCAAATGTTTCCATGCATCGTACGTAAATAATAATAATAATAATATTTTTTATTAGTATTATTAATTAAAATTATTAATCATCTTATGTACTATTGTAGTCTGCGGGGTGTTTTATTTTGAAAAATGGAACCGGAAACTCTGCCCATCACATTCGTCTGTGCCTCCTGATACTGCTTGACACACACCTGTCTCTGTCATGGCTGTAATGCCCGACAAGTTAAACTAGCTAGCTAACTATCTAAAATTAGTAAAAACAAATGTCCGTGGAGAGCTTCTTTGAAAAGGGAAAAAGGCCCAATGATGAAACAACAAGAAAGCCTAAGACTGTCAAGAAAAATAAAGCTGCATTTAGAGGGAAATAGCACGAGTCCAACTTAAAGTACGGCCTTATCGCGACAGGTGATTCACGTGGTCCAGCCCCCCCACCCCCCCACATAATATGTGGCAACAGGCTATCAAATGAGGCAATGGAACCTTAAAAACTGCTTCGACAGGTAGAGACAAAGCACCCTGCGTTAAAATACAAGACAGAATCGAAGTTCTTTGAGGAAAAAAACGTGAAGATGGACAGAAGCAAGTCTTCAGGCCCACCACAGCAACAGGTGTAGCTGCACTGAGAGCGCCATACTTCCTAGTTAACCACTTGCTAAGGCTAAGAAGCCTTTCACTGTTGGTGAAGAGCTGATGCTGCCTACTGCTGCGCCATGGTGAGTTGTATTTATAATGCTCTTTCCGTGTGTCCCCTCCCCCCAGCGACGGCTGGTCCGTGAAAATATTATCTTTGCATGAAACCGGTCCGTGGTGCAACAAAGGTTAGGGATCGCTGCTCTAGTCCAAGAAGTTCTCTGTTAATTTAAAAAACGTTAATTTTTTGATTAGTTATGATCTGTTAGTTCTCTGTTCTCAGTATTGTGTAGTATTGTGTATTGTATGAAGCAGTTTGATTTCAAACATAGGTGGACCTTAGACCTAGTTGACCTTAGACTGAGTTGCTTATGTTTTGAGTCCAACAAATTACATATTTGTTGAATTTGTTTAAACTAATTTTACATACAGTGACAGAGGCATTTCTCACTTCAGATCAAGTTGTATACTAATTTGCTATTAAGTTGTCATGCAATTTTGAGCTGTATTTCTGACAACTTTGGCCAAAGTGACTCAGTGTGTTACCCTCATGGATGAAATATTGTGTGAAAGTGCTCTGTAAATATGAATTCTGCTGCTGCATAAAGAGAAACATTTACCTCTCCTCTGTAGATCTCTGGGCCGATGTTTTCAATGACAAAAGAGTGAAAGACTAATCCCACTGGTACTCCCAATAAGCCGACCTCTGCTTATTCTGCCAAAATTATTCAGCTAAAGTCAATATTTTCCTCCCATCACAGCGGTCCACCATCCTGTTTATTATGCTGTTTGGGGCCTGCAAAAAGCATCTGTCTTTACCTCTGAGAAGGACCTCGAGTAAAAAGTTGAGGACTTACATTTTAATGGACTTTCAACCTAATCAGTGATCGAAGTTCAAACAATATTCTTAATGAAAGCTGCTGCACTTTGGAGTGATGAAGAGTCAAGCCATATTTAAATTCAATTAAACTGTTTAATTAATGATTAATGTCAGCTTGACATTTATCATCTGATAATGCAGTGTCATATTAAATTTGCTTCTTAAGCAAATGAGTGAATTTGAAATTAGCATAGCATTATAACATTTTTTCACAATATACTTCCTATCACTACTAAGACTGTTTATCATTAGTTCATGGCTTATTTACTAGATACTGGGACAGATACAGTACTACGATAACCTTTATTAATCTTTCATACTGCATGGATTCTACCCAGCATGGGTTCTCAAGAATACCCAAGCGATGGCCTGAAATGGAAATGAGGAGGTTGGCTTTGAATCTCATGGGCCTTGGTCTGAATCCACTGGGTCCCTTATCAGCAAACGTTGCTGAATGCAGTCATGTCACCTCAGTTTCCTCAATTTCCCATCGTACTCCCATGCACCCACATATTCATTTGAAATGTTCATTGGTTGATGAATGAGGTAAAGGTATTATCACACCTGACAGAAACAGGTTGGCTATGATACTGTCAACACTGTTGGATGTACTGTTTTGCATCACAGGGCATTAGCTTCTTGCTCATTCCAACGTGCTTTGATTGGATTGTCAAGCTTTCAACCCTGCTTTTGTCAAGCAGCGATGATAACAAAGAGCCTCGCAAATTTGTTCAAACACGTCTCTGAAAGCTTCAGAGGCAGACTCGTGTCTCCTGGTTCAGACTCTGAGATGAGGTGAACAGATGCTTTTCATGTTTTCTTCATTCTCCGTGTCTGCCAGAGAGTCTCAAATTCATAACTGAGCCAGCAGTTTGTGTGCTGGACCTCTGCTGTACAGCTGCTCCAGAACAATGGCATAAAAACATCTATGTTCATCCTCCATCATCATCCTCCAGAGATGTATATAAAGAGGTTACAGGAACGGCCATCATGTCAAAAACCTCACTCTCCATTCAGGCACTGATTGTTTAGATTTTTTTAATCAAAAGGCTGATTAGTCTACAGCTGTCTGCATGCGTGCAAATATAATCTGACATACTTTTCTACTGGTAATTGCCACTCAGTCCCATCAGACCACTGCTGATGATGTCATTGTTGTATCAGGTGCCAATATGCGTGCTGCGTACAGATGTGGGAGGTTGACAATCGCATTATATCCTGTCACCCCAGTAGAGATATATAAATACTATAATACTATAAGTTTTAATCCACTGACATACAATGCAATATTTCCTGGCGACATTACATTAGATTATAGAATGACCAAATTGATCATTGGTTTTGAAATGGGAGACACAAAATGTAATCATCCAGGAGCTGTGTAAGTAAGCTCAAGTTAACCTATTTCTTTAGTAATATGGAATGTGTTATGCAGCGTGGAAGATAATTGTCTCACATATGCCTCAACTGCTCCTCATGACAGAATAATTAAAACCAGTCTCTGGAGGTAGAAAGTACCAAGAAATGTGCAGTTCTTCCACAATATACGCTTACACCAACGTCAGAAAAAGTGAGGCTGTTCTCAAAGTCACTGCAACACCTCCAAGGATATGGCAAAGACAGCAGGTAAAAAGGGTAAACTGTATTTTTTATGAAACGGTGTTGAGTATAAATAATTCATATGGTTCTGCAGCCAGGGAGCAAATTAAATGTCCAATGACGAATAATTCTCGGAGAATCCCATCACAAAATAAGCAGGGGCCTCTTTCTCACACCGTGCCATCATTTGAAGTAGTTGCAGGGTGGTAGGGGAATGGACGGAGAGTAGAGGTGGTGTAACTCTATCCGTGGTGCTGTGCTGTCTCTCTGAGTGCTGACCTGTGACGACACGGGGGAGGCAACCACGTTTTATCAGTGGCAGGTAGGCGGGTGGTGGCCAGCGCTTTGTTGCCTTCTGAAACCGAGGAATCGGGTTGCGAGCCCTGTCAACTGACACAGCAGTGGATATTTATGCGCGTGTGTGTGTGTGCATGTGTGTCACTGTGTGAGGTAAGGGGAATGTATGTATTTCTGGGTTTGCTCAGAGATAACAAAGTGGTGATTGAGAAATGTGCATGGTCAGGCACAGGTGAGATAATATTCAGTGCAGCAGCAAAATCAGGAATTCTGGCTGCGGTGCTCACATGCTGCTGGCTTCAGGTCAGGTATCCAAAGCTGTTTATTCATGTATTTGGTGCTTATTTAGCGCTATTAATAGACGTTTTGAAATGTACAACCAGGCTTATGTGGTTTATTAGAGAATCTTTGTCGTGGTAAGGCAACGTGCTACATTTCTGTTTGAAATATCCCGTATCATGTCACTGAAGGACATTTAAGAGCCATATCAGTAGTGCTGGAATGCATCACTGAATACATATACTCCAGGACTGCACTTAAAGTGACAATAATCAATATTTGTACCGTAACAATGGATCAAATTACATGTATATTCTCTGTCACTGTTTGCTCAAAGTGACAGAGAATATCACCCGACTCCCCTGTTCAGCACTATGGAGCTTTATACCTTCTGTTAGCACATTTACTGTTTTGGTTCACTCTCACAGCTCTCACAGCATTGCTTTCTGCAGCAGCAGGCTGTTGTTTTCAGTCTGTTGTCTAAAAACCCACCATACACACACTGGCCCAGGACCAAAAAAACAGAAGTAAGCAGCTAGATGGTGAACACGGTGGAACATTTATCAGCTAAAGAGCCTGATATTTCCCCTAGGAGTTGGTGAAGACCAAAACAGGACAAATGCAGAATGAATATCGGAACTCATATTCACCAGGTGTCCAGAAACACAACTCAAAATGAATGGTAATGCTGCTCTGTGCCTGCTGAATGTGTAAATAGGCAACTGTTTGTATCCTCTGCTCTTAAGTTTCATTTCAGAGAGACTTCTTCACTACAGTTATTTAACAGCTACTGGTTAGGTGAATCTGTTTAGATTAAGCTTATGTACAAAATTTGGAAACTGGATAAACATATATAATATAATGCGTTGTTTAAAATTAAACTAATGGTCCCAATTTTTTTTGGCCTGTGACATCTTACAAAAACCAATGTCTGATATGGGCCCCTTGCCGTGGAGTAATTTTTATATTGTAGTATTGCACTTTTATTTGTCCGAAGGATGCGAGTACTTCTTCCATCACTGCAGACATGGCTTTATATCCAGAACTATCAATTTATGTTTCATATATAAACCATATAATGACTAAAGTCCAAGCAAGGTTCACATTCAGGTCGTCTGTGAAAAGGACATCTCTTTCCATTAAAGCACAAATTGTCTCTGCTTGAACTCATTAATGGAACCATTTAGAGATGTAGGTAAAGTTGGTAGGTAGAGTTGATGTATTTGCAAAAATCTCACTTTTTTCAAAACAAGCACAGGAAAAACAATCAGTTTCAGGGCGACATGAGAGATGAATAAGTCATAAGCAACAGTAGAAGGAGGATTGAAAGATATAAGAACTTGATGGAAATTAGATCTGAAAGAACTGTTCCATGCTTTTGATTAATAAGCTCCATGTCTCTCATCTTTGCAGTTGTAAAGTTTGATTGCATGCTCAGTAGTGCGACACATTTTCTTGACAAATGGAGCTTGATATTACTTTGCCACAGTGCGGTGTTTCCATCAATCTCTCAAGTGAATTCTATGTAAACTGTAGATATGACAAAAACGGGAAGGTTACAAGTGTTTCCATCGAGGGGAGGAGAAAGCACATAAATAGCTTCTCTGAACACCTGAATTAAACACCCATCCATTTATCAAAGGGAATATACGGAGGAACTGATCAGTAAAGTGTTCTTTATTGTCAGATAACATAAGCTATGACACAGACTTTCAAAGACAAGTAAATGTATTCAATAATATTTTAATGCAGTGACAAATGGTCAAACAAACATGATGGGCACCTAATAAATGAGAGCGATTGCAGATTTGACATTTGTATGAGGTAGCGTTTGTTTCACAGAGAGCCATCAGGATGTCTCTCTGTGAAACAAGCCTGACAATTTGAGCTGAAATGGAAGCCTTCATTAGTCCCATAATGCTAAGACTGTCATAATGCATCTGACAAATGAATTTCATCGCTGTTCTGTATGTAACAAACAGGGGAGAAATCATTTTCCATATGTCTTTGCTTCAGCACAGATGTGTAAAGTTGTCAATCATGGCATTAACACTATAGTTGATAGTCTGGCCAAGAAGATAAAAAAAATACAAATTGAGAAATCCACTTTACTGTGACAGTTTCATGGCTCTTTTAAAGGCGACAAAGTACATCAGAAACTCGATTTAATCAGCACAAAGGAGTGTGAAAGTTTCAGTTCGAGGACTGCTCTTCCATATTGTAGCACAAAAAAATCCAATCAGAAATACAGAGCAGAAACAGAAGTGCATGTGCAGGGATGGTGTCATATTAAAAATCTCAGTACGCCTTCACTCGAGGCCAGTAAATCATACCTTATGGTCTCAAGTTTCAGGAACTGTGCCATATCTCTATGGCAGTTTTTGGGAAAGTGGGGAAACTGGATCTGCTTACAAAGATAAAACGCAAACTGCTGACATGCATCATTTAAATAAATCCAATAGAAATACATGTGTATGAACATAAACAATGTGCAGTATATGAAGGATATATTAGAAAAGCTGTTGAAAGGCACAGAAAAAAAACCAGATGGAGCTGACTGCTAAACAGCTCCCGCTAACAGTTTTTTTTTTTTTTTTCAGTCATAACTTTTTTTCAGTCATAACTCAGTCATAACAACAACTGTAACTGGGCACAGCAGGTCTTTTGAGCTTTGGATTTCTTGCATTGGGTCCTCATCAGAGAGATACTCATTGGTGGGTGACTTTCCAAAAACAGAAGGGAAAAAGCATAAGGAACTGATTAAATGGTGTGTGTATCTGCTCAAAGGTAAACTACAGCTGTTAGCATGTCTAGTGAACTGGCAACCTACAGTAGTAACCAAGTGTTTCTTCACAAACCACATTAGTTTGTAGGGTTTCAGGTTACATTTAAAAAGAAAAAAATGCGTATTATGAAAACAGAAAGCTTGAAAGGTGGAGCAACAGTAAATAAGAGGGAGCCGAGCGAGTTTTTGTTCTTATTTACTGGATCCTTAAATGGCCAATGGCTCACTATACAGGTGAAAACTGAAACCTCAGCGGTGCAAACCATTGTAAGACTAGGAGAGTCTATACACTTTACTGCCTTGAGGATGTCAAAAACTAGATGGTCAGAACCTTTCTCTAGCCTGAGAAAGGCAAGACAGGGGTCCCCAGAAATAACAAAATAAAATTTGTTGCTTTTTGCTTTGACTCTGTTTGTGTGGGGGTCAGTTTGTTACTCTTGTTTCATCAGCAGCTCATCTTAAATACAGCAACAAAGATCCTCACTGGTCCCAGAGACAAAGACCAACATCGCCTCCCGTATACTGGCCTCCCTTCAAAAGCAGAATTGATTTTAAATTCTTTTGTTTTTAAAGCATTGATCGCCTCAGCCACTATTCCTCCTCCAAACGTCTCAGATACTCTGCCAGTTATTCCTCTGCAGTCCTTGTTTCCCCAAGTCTTATTATGATTTCTTATGTTCCGTCCATTAAATGTATCTTCATTTTAGTTCATTTTATTCCCAGCTTCTCTGCAGAGCATTGTGGTCAACATTTGCTGTTTTAATTGTGCTCTCTATATAAATTGACTTGCCAAGCGGTCAAGCGGTTTTCACTCCCCCTTGTCAGTTGCCAATTTCTGGTAGGGAGATTGAACTAGTCAATCAAAATGCTATTTCCAGTCTTCATCTAGGTCTGGGGATCATTATTGAACAGCTGCCCTCTCATGTTGAAGGTGAATCTTAACTTCTCTCAAAGGCACATTACACGTTTAGCTGACATCGTCATTGTCGTTACATGTGGGCTGCAGGGAGCGTTTCAGTGTCTTGCTCAAGGACGTTAAGCAGGCAGGATGTAATGGGGGTTTAGGTAGAGTTTAACCTGTGACTGGTTAGATGAGGCATCTAATTCAAGTGTTTGTGAAACATCAAAATGATCAGTTCCTCAGTCGAGTCATTATTTTCTCTTAAATATTTCACGGACTACATTAAAATAATGCTGAAATCATGCTAATGTTAGCATGCAGGTCTACTGTGATGATGGATGAAATGGTGGAGAAATAATAAATTATGAAGCTAATTAAGGGCCTAATTACTTTTACCATTTACTGTGCTAAATCATCTTTTTCTGGATCACAGATCACCTGATTATGTCATTTGTCAATGACTAGCTGCAGGGTCTGACAGTGTTTCAATATCACTATTATCTCTGTATTAAAGAAATATTCTGGCACTTTGAGAATTACCCTTAGATACCCTTAGATACAAGTTAGATAAGAAGATCAATGTCTGAAGCCAGGAGGTGGTTAGCTTATTAGCATATTAGCGTAATGACTAACTTGCAGGGTTAGCTGTTTAAATCTCCCTTCTGGAAAATCTTGTTGTTTTACATGAGGTTATGTACCAGAATACCTCTTTTAGTTGCTGTCTGAGGTTGCCAGGCAACCAGTGAGGAAGTCACTGCTCCTAGCCAAGAAGTAGCCCGGCACATGACCTCTCATTATTTTGCAGGGTGTTTGTATGGATTAAAGAAGGGCGATTTAACATGTAGATTTTTTTTTTTTGTCTCCATGCTAAACTAAGCTAACCAGCTGCTGACCCTCACTTTATATTGAATGAACAGATGGGCAGATATCTTCATATCTAACTCTCTGCAATAAAGACAGGAGAGGAATAATCCTTTAGATCTGTTAAATATTTGTGAAAGTATCAGGGCTTGAGTTAATATCACTGGTTTGTCTGGCTTGTTGAATCAAGGCTTTACAATATCCTGCTCATATTCTGCACCTGCCTTCCAGCAAATTAGCATGTTTTCATGTAATATTGGAGCACTCATCTCTGAAACCTCTCTTAAACAAAAGCTGAGGCTCCAAGGTGACCCACGCATGTTTATCTTATCGATCAAGATGTCGTTGATCCGAGGAACAGAAGAGACTGTTTTGCCCAAGTGGTTTTAGTAACTCGAAATGTCTTTATGCCACCAGTGGGAGCACTTCAATATCATGTTCACAGACTTGCTTCCTTTCTGACAGTTTGAGGTGTTCTCGCTTTCCACGAATCTATTTTCAGTTTAAATCCCCATTGGCTTCTGTTATGCCTGCATCCTCCAAGCATTTCAGGTTTTTAACACTGATCCTCTTGTTTCTTCATGTCTCTGCAAGATTCTTTGACATTGGATGCTTTGATAACCTTAGCGTCTTTGAATCTTTTGTTCCCTTTGGATTGTTTTCTCTTTGACCTTAGGCTGTCAACTTTTGTTTCCTCTGAGCCCCTCCCCAGTGCCAAACAATCTTCTAAGCTTTACCAGAGTTTTTGATATTCAGTGATTTTCTTGCACAGTCAATCAACATTACACTCAAAGGTCCTCAAAACAAAGCTAGCCCTTCTCTATTTGATACAGGAGTTCACGTAACAATCAAGATCAATATATGTTCCAGCATACAATTAATTTTGGTTGACAGGAAAGCTGCTTTAAAAAAAAAAGAAGCTTACTAATGCTTCAGTGAAATCATCAGGAGAATGTATGGCCTGTGTATAACCTGCTATGTAAACTGTAATTAGGGAAACTCCTGCCCTCTAGAGCAATCCCCAAGAGACACACTATAGCTACACAGTGACCTGACATGACACCATCCTCTTGTGTTTGTGTGAGCTTATATGTGTGAACTTCAGTTCAAGTGTGAGGATGCGTGTGCACGGACCCATGTGTGCATGTACTTTATGTGTAAACACTTAACAGATCCTGTTTCCAGCAGCCTGTAATTAGATGAAGACTGACCCCCACCCTACAACAGTGACTAATGTTCTCCAGCGCATCAGTGGTAACAGAAGCATCAATCGTGAGCAACCAGGTCTAAATGAAATGTATTTATGTGTGAGACTGGGATCATGGTATGAGGATTTAAATAAATTAAAACACTTTATGGTCCTCACAGATAATTTACTTGTGTGTTATCGGTTTATGGAGCAGTAATTGGAAGAACAGCTATAGCTATAAGTTTTAACTCTGGGGAGTGTACAGACATTAAAGTGGCATCAATCTTATCTAACTTGAGGCAAGTACTTGATTTTTGACTGTTGATGATGGTGTTGTGGGGCACCATGCTGTTTGATGTCTGTTTTTCATTGTAATATCTTTTGTTGTTGTATTTGTCTGATAACAGCCACAGACACAGGAGAAAACTCCAAAGGGAAAATGAAACTAACTAGGAAAGAAAAAAAGGTATTTCCTAACAGATTTAACCATTCCTTTTGAAGAAGTATGCTCAGAATTTTTTTAAAAAACGTTTTAAAATTGTTTATCAGAAGAGGGAGGAGGGTCATAATCTCTATGGGTTCTCAGTCACTCAGTCTTTCATTACAGGTCTAATCTGTTGTGTGGGAGTTCTTTGCGCGTTGCATGTCTAAAAGACAGATTTGAAATACATGTAATCAGTAAAAAGTATGATGATGGGCATTGCTTTTTAATTATAGGACATCTCACATCCTAAATCAGTAGTTGGTTGCTCTTAAAAACCTTTACAGATAATCAATAGTCTAAATAATCACCTGGTCACACAAATTGGTAACTGCTGTCATGATCACTCTGTGCTGTTTGATCTTTACAGCATCACCATGACTACCCTAATGACCTTCAGCCACCCAAAGCTCCACACCTGAGGGCGAGGGTGAGGGGGGCAACAAACCTCTGCTGTTTATAGCTGCTGCTCTGACTGTTTGGTGGCATGTCATGTCACCATGATATGTTTACAGTCTCTTTGGGTCTGCTTAGATTTTATTTTTTATTTTTTTGTTAACCAGTGAGAGGTTCAGCCAGTTGTCGTCTAGGGCGATTCACGTCTCTTCCGCAGTTCTTAAAGTGCAGCTAAGTTTGAAAATGTTATAGCTTTACTGCTTTCTTTTACCGCTGACGTTGCTTTTCCACCACAGTAGTCTGTCATGTTCATTGTTTGCCGCTGCTTTTGTGAGGCAGGTATTTTGATGAATGCCTTTTGAACAGCAGTGTTTTGTAGGATATGATGATTCAGCAGCGTAGACAACAAGGAACGCTGCTCTTATCAGCACCTTGCAAATACTGTTTAAGGTCCAACCATTCTGCTCTCCTGCTTTGATGTTTTTTTAAAGGAATATGCCCATATTTGTTGGAAGAAGTAATTAAAAATAGACAAAATATGCAGCTTTGAGCATAATGATAAAGGTTTCTTCTAGCATCACTTCATGTACACCACACCAGAGGGTATAACTGTGAAGTATTCAAATATTCAGTTGTCCTCCGCTAACATCAGCTTCTGTCAAACATCAAGTCAGCTCTCAATCAGCCAGTTGCGCTCTACATGAAACAGCAACTCGAGTCCCAAAGTTTAATGTATTTTTGTTTCATGTCATCATTTGTGATGTAACCACGTGCAACGTCGTGCTCGCTGGCTTTGAAGTTTCGCTCCCATGTCGAACTCGTGTAAATAATCCGACCAAAGAGGCAACGTCATTTTCTGTCTCGCTGAAAGTAGGCCACAGGTTAAAGGAGAACAGGAAGATCCTGAGTACTCTTGTCTGCGGTCGTCATTTCATCGCTGCATTCATTCAGACTGACATTGTGTTCATGTTAGCTTGTATCTTGCTGGAATATAAGAGGTAAAGTGACTATTCTGCTATGTGGACGCAGAGCAGTGCATAAGTGCTGCTCTTTAAAAAGTCAAATATAATCACATAGCTCCTGCTAATTATAATTCTCTCTCTTTATGCAGAAACACACTGGCAGTAATACAAAATGTGCAGAAATATTTTCACAAAGCCAATCGACATCCTGTGGTGCTAAATTTCTGTTTCTGCCATACGTTAATAAGGAGGAGGTGTCTGTTTGGGCACTACAGCAGGGAGACAGGTACCGCTGCAAAAAGAAATACACACACCTCAGCTGAGCAGAGCAGACAACCGTTGGGTCACGAAAAGAAAACTTTTCATGAGGAGAAATGCACAAACATTTTGATTGACTGTTGAAGCGTGCGTTGCATGCCTCTCTGCAGTAGTTGTCTTTGAGAAGGGGAGAGACAGAACTTCAATTACAGCCTTCTTGACAGCTCAGAGACACTTTTTTTTTTTTTTTTTCTCTGAGTGCTCTGAAAGATCCTTCGCGCCGCCCTGCATGCAGGGTTGAGGGTGAGCTGCAAATCACGCCTGCCTCTCTTTAATCTAGTTCAAATCAAAAATCCCCCAAATTTAAATGTGAATGTGAAGAGCTACTGTGCTCACCTTGACATTCATCTGGTGCCATTTCCTGTAATAGAATATTTATATTTCTCCTATCCTGGAGAATTTGCAAACAGTTGAGTGGGTATGGAGAGCCAATTTATTTCTATGCACTGAAAGGTTTATTGTATCAGTGGATTTCAGCGGTGAGGACCGGTATGTAGGGGTTCCCACTAATTATCCAAACAAATTGGAATTTTATCACTGCAGTTGAATGTAAGTGACATCTGGCTTTGAGAGCGCTGTGAGTGGCTGAGGCGATGGCAACCATCGGCCAAAGAGCTGCGAAAAGCCAGCTAAAGACAAAATAAATGAGAGGTGTGTGGATACAATTTTAATCAGTTTCACTGATTGTAGGTGTCCTTCACGGTCATGCCACTCGATCCTGTGGTGGAAATTTACATTGCAAATCCGGGTGTCTAGTGTTTTCTCCTCACTACAGAGGTCAATCTCATGTCAGCTCTCAGGCACCTGGGCGCAGGATGACGAAAAAGAGTGATGGATTTTCAGGATGACTTAAGCTCCATATGCTGTATACCAGTCGAATAACAGGAGTAGAGGGGTGGGGGTTGAGGGGGTGTGTAGTGTTTGTACTGTATCTGTCTTGAAAAAAACATGTTCAAGACTTAGGCGCAGACCATACACACAAAAGATTTTTGTTTTTCAGCTTATCTGGCTATTGTTAATAAGAAAAAAAGAAGCCTTGTTCTTGCCATTCTTTCAGCAGTAATTCATTTGCACATGGAGAATTGTTCCCGTGGCATCCCTGTTTGATTGTGGATTATGTTAAATCATTGTGTGAGAGAGTTTGCGCATGTGTGTGTGTGTGCACCATAAATCCTGTGTAAAGCAGACAGAAGGCATTGTGTCTGTTGTTGGCCATTGTTCTGGTGTATTGTGCCAGCACGTAATGTATCGTGCCAGCGTAAACAAATAAATAAAGTGGCATAAAATTAGAATCTCCCACAAACAGAGTGTAATGAATCAGAGGGGCATTAATACCAAAGAAATATACAGGTTAGAAGCCACCCTCACCTCACCACCCACCACCATAGAGTCACTGCATGAGTCCTCTGTTATTCTGTTGACAACAGTAAAAACCTCCAACTAGTTTTGTTTCTGTCTACAACTCATTATTTGCTACTTAAACTTTACTGCAGGTTTCAGTATCAGAGGGATGGCCGCCTCTTTAAAAATTGATGAACAACATCCCATTTAATCAAAAAACATAAACTGAATGTGCCAATTTAAAGCTTCCTCTGTTGTGTTGTTATACTTGGACTACTAATGTGATTTCCCCAAAAGTTATGGGATAATGAGGCAGCTCCAGTGACAAAGTTTTGCTTTTATCAAACTGTTTTGTTTTAATCCACTGACATCCTGGACTTGAACATATAATCAAGACCAGACTCCAGACTGATTGAATGGCAAGAATGGCAAAAACCATATAAAACACTTAAAATATTCAACCCCTGCAGTTATCCTTAGTTTTATCCCTAAAAAGCGAAACAGGGAACTTTTACTTTCACATAAAATTAAAAGATAGATTTCATTGTGAATGAGTCTAAATTTGCATTATGCGCCAGGAAAGAGACTGGCAGCAGTCCCATAATGAAGCAAATCCCTCCACATGCTGCCACCCAGCCTCCTGATGGGCTCATTTAGCGCTGTCTCTTTAGAAGCCTGGAGGGTTTTAATGGCTGGATTCTTGGCTGCTCTAAGAGTTGCAGTTTGTCAGTACATTCTTCAAAAAAGCGCCTGGTGGGTGTTAATCCCGCATCTCTGAATAAGTTAAAGAATAACTCCAGAAAATCTGATGGGCGGTCGGCAACAGTCAGCAGAAAGCTCTGGCTTATTATTTTGGGCAGAGTGGGTTATTTTGCTTTTTGGGTTGACACATAGAGAGAGAGAGGGAGAGAGAGAGAGAGAGAAGAGATTTTCTCTCCAGTCACATGAGCACTTACTTCTGTACTAATATTTTAAATCATCCGACTGTGTTTTAGATGGACAGGTGGCTTTTAGGTATAACCTAGAAAACCATGGCCTAAATCCCTGGCTTATCATCTTTCAGAGGTTCACAGACTTGTGCACACACACTCGCGCACACACACATAAAGCACACATAGCAGCACAGAAACACAGCTTACAAGATCAAAAACGGCTGTATCTGATGCCTCTGGTGCAAGTTACCACATTTAAAAAAATCCTCTCACCAGGAAACTGGAAAGGCCAGGGAATTATGTACTCTGAACGTTTTTGTCTGAGTGTACTGCATCAATGTGACAGCTCTTCGGGATGCTGGAGGCTACTTTGCGTCCTCTTTCTTTCCACTGTAAGCCCTCGGCTGGGCGTGGTGGAATCTCTCCTCTTAATCATCCATTTTGCGTTTGTTCTGAACAACTCACTTGATGCTCTGTCAGTCAAAGTAAGAAAATCCATGATTCGCACATGAGAGGCAGCCATTAAAATCACCCATGGGGATCCTCCTCTGTATGCACCTGTTCTCTCAAGGCCAAGGAGTATAGGAGGTGGAGTGAACAATGTTATTTGTGAGATTACAGGTTACAGTACTTAAAAAAAAAAGAAGCTGTGTTTAGGACTGGAACATCCATCACTCGGGAAGTGGTCCTGGATGCTTCTATATCAGAGCTTATTGTAACTTTATTTAGTTTACACTCTAGAAAGCCCAGTCAAACTTACCTTATATTCCGATTAAATTTAGGTTTGTCTTAATCCTCATCCTCTAATGTCAAATCTTTTCTCTTGTAACATTAAAGTTAAACATATTGTTTGACCATAAAGCATAAATACCTCTGGAGACCTCTGTTTACATTGTCCACATGTATTTTCAGTTACCATCCTGCAAGGTTATGTAAGAATGAAATAACACTCTGATCTTACAGTTTCCTTATCATATCTACCAGGACTAACTAAAACAACCTGCAATACCCCATTTCCAGTCCCCTGCATGGGTCACCAGCTGGTGAGGATGCTGACTTTATACCTGGGACATGTAGCTATAGCCTCAGTCTTTTAGCAAGATATAATTTATGTAGCCATCTGGTGTATATTTATGACTGCTCTGGAGTTTCATCAAAGACAGTGTTATCAACCAACTCAAGGAGCTGACGTTAAATAGCTAATTACAGCTGATAAAATCTGCCAGCGCCAGTTGTAATTTCAGCCAAAAAGTATACAGTTGCCAGTTCCAAATGAAAAGCCTGCTTTTGTTTGCTTGAGTCTTAAATTAAGGACCCATTATTAAAAATAAACACTAAGAAGAGTGACACATCTGCCCATTGTAAACTGCATATGCGCCATATAGGATTAGAAATCTGGACATGCCTAGCCACTGTAATAAGCTGGGTTAAGATCAGGAGATGAAGGTAATATGAAACCATTCACCTATAGAACTATCTGATTGTTTTCATCCATTCAGGGTTTTCCTTTAATTTATATCCTCTGATACAAATTATGTGAAGATATAATTTCTGATACTGAAGTGAGGTTTTTGGGTAGGAATGGGTATCAGTAGGTTTATTAATTTATCATACCTGTAATAAATACAACTTACCCCAAAATAACTTTTCTAAAAATAGCCACCATGATGTTTTTTATTACATAATTCAGACAGAGTTTACTCAGACAGCTTTGCTCCAGCTCTTTCCAAAACAACAGAAGTGTTCTTAAAGTGTCCCACAACGGACAGAAATGACCATGAAATAACTCAGAATAGCCTGCACAGCAGAATCTAAGTGTGTTCAAGCCAAATGACTGCACAGTGATTCCAAGGGTGCAATGTTTACCCTATTAGTGGTCACACAGGATGGACATTATTATGGTTTAAACGATGACCTAGATAGTATGGCTGCTTCGTTTAGGTCTACAGATTGTTTGAACAGGGAACTGTTTTGATGTAAAGGATTATTATTCAAAAAATACTACCAGGTTTATCGATGAATTTCCAGTCACCAGAGATTACTTCATTAATACTGATGTGGTGCCTCTCATATCTGTACGTTGAGCGCTGCTGCAGCTGGGAGGTGAATGACTAAACTTAGCATAAACACTAGGGGCAGGGGGAAACAGGTAGTCGTATTTTTTAACCTCCCCCGCTTGCTTCCAGTCTTTACGCTATGCTGAGCTAATCGGCTCTTGGCTCCAGCTCTATACTTCGCTCACAGATATGAGAGTGGTATCAATCTTCATATCAACACTAACTCCCAGGGAGAAAGTGAATAAGAGTATTTCCCAAAATACCAACCAATCCCTTCAAAGTTTAGATATATGTCATTGTTGAATGAAACTTTTCATCTCAGAATCTCACATTTAAGATTGATTTTTATTTCCCTTGAAGTTATTCCTTTGTTGTTCTGCACGTCCACACTCAGCACCAAACTTCCTGCAGCTGTTATTTTCTTAGGCCCCACACCAACAGATCTCCTCACTGTCTGCCAGCTAAAAGCCTTCGAGCGCCACACACCAATCTCTTCCCATCGCTGCAAATTCCACTCGCCTGTAACTTTTTTTTTTTTTTTCTTCCCTTGGCATTCGGAGGGCTTAATCAAGGTCAAGGTGCACCACTTTTAAATGTAAAACTTCAAACAGCTTCAATCTCAGGTCTCGCTCCATGCCTTGGGCCTGTTCTGGATGAGCTCTCAATGAGACCGATGGAGACGTGGGCGAGGAAGCGGGCTCCGCTCGGTCTGGAGTCCCTATGGGAGGCAGACCTGTGTTCAACCTGTCTTAAGTACCAGCTCCGTCTGCTTATTTATAGATGCCCTATTTACCTTCAGAGCTGGAGGACAATAGGGAACAGAAAACAAACATCACGTGTTGCTGAAAGAGCTCTTAATGGATATTAATTACTGTTGGATGCAGGACAAAATCCAGCTATTTAATCAACTCTTTGTTATGATACATTTTGAGCACAGACTGTCAAAATTCTCACAAGATGCAATGCTGTTGGCAAAGTTAAAATGATACAGTGACAGAACTGAAGTCACAATCTGGAGGTTGAATCGTGTCTAAATTTGGGATCCTTCATCTAAACTGATGACTGATTCATTTTTTAAAAAGGAAGAAGAAAATACAAATGAATAGAAAGGGGAGTCAGGTGCTTTGTTAGTCTCCTGTCAGCCTCTTGTCTCTGACTCTCTTCACAGCGGAGCTCTTCTTTTATTTCCCCTTTTCCGATAGATGACAGGATTTGCACGCCATATCGCTTCAACGCATCATTCTCTTCTGAAAGAGAAAGTCAGAGGTTAATGGCCTCTACTCTCCATTCTTTCCCTCATCCTCAGCTGCAGAGCGCTAACTACGGCAGTTGTCAATCACTCTTTGCCAAATATGAATTCTGCTGACCTTGTGCAGTTTTAAGCTCAGGGAAAGTGTTGGACCCCTGCAGGTTCAGTGAGGCGATGCTTTTTATTTTCTGCAAGGGACGTTCCCTCCTTCTGTTGTATTGAGTGTTAACTGAGGGATCTAAAAGTAGATTAGGGATGACATTCATTTGTTATCCAGCTCATCACTGGGGACTGTACAGTGTGTACTCTTTTAAGTCCTCAATTTCCACCCACATCTGGCGCCTGTGGTGATTTTTAAAAGGTGATCATTATATTTAGGAAGCCCGACAAGCTTTTTAAAATTATATATTTACAGTGTCTCGCCTCTTGAGCTATAATATTAGCACAGGTTTGCCTCTTCTCTGCCCTCCGCTGCAGAGGCACGTGTAATTGCTGCTATCTTTCCATCAGAACAAAGCCAGAAATACAGTTCATCTATTATTCATCACTTCTATAGACTCCCCAGAGACTTTCCAGTAAAAGATTTCCTCTTGTGCTCTTTAAAACCAACACTGTGCACCTTGAGAGCTCCAGGAAGGAGAATATGAAGACTTTTGTTTGCTCTTTACTGCCCAGCACTCTGTTTCTACATTAAATCTTTGTTGAGGAAACTCGCATATTAAAGAGAGATTTGCAAAAAAAAAAAAGTTTTACTTTCCACTGCTCAGCAGCGAGCTGTTTTTACACTGACACTTGTGTCGATAAAGTTTAATGGAAGTACATCTTATTTTTTGTGGAATTGTTGCCAGGTTTTAAAGAACACTCATTTCAGAGCTAAAACAACCCCAGGGAGGCTGGAGAGCTGCTAGTGTCAGCATTTCTCAGGGGTTAAGCGAAGAGACACTTCTCATTATAGCCGTGCGGGGACCAGTGGTGCAGAATTAACTCAGAGAAAGTCTTCAAATAGGCCATTTATCCTGCAGCACGGAGCATAACACTAGCCATCCCCATTTAAGTGCACAGCACTATGCACAACATTTATTACAACGGTGTTCCTGTGGCTGAGAACCAAAAAAAAACCAAACTGTTTTCCTTTAATCCGTCAGATATCCCAACGACCGGCCCGAGCAACCAGAGAGGCACCAACATTTTGTCACAACAGAACCGCTCAGTTCAGTTTGCTTCATTTGAGAAGAAATGGTCCGCAAAGGCCACCGCTACACTCAATCAATACCTGAGATGGCTTTTTATAGACTACCACTTGATAATTGGATGTGACCTAGCACACATGGATAACGTGGCACACAAATCAATATCAGAATCACACTTGAAGGAACAGGGCAATGTCCTCTGCACCTTCTTCAATCCTGGATTAATGAAGAAATTAGTACCAGTAATAGAGTTTATCTGAGCATTAAAAAATGTAAATATTACCTGCTTTGATCAAACTCACCTTTACACAAGTGGTGAACAATTTACCTGCACCTTTACTGTGTATCTTTCAATGAAAATTACAGGATAATGATAACTGCAACAGTAGCACAAGCAGAGAGGAATCATAAAGTCAGTATATTGACTCACTAATGTCAGTTAAATAACAGCAGTATATCTATCCAAAGACTGCTAATAATAGCTAACATTAGCCACCATTAACTACTGGTCATACCAGACCAAGGAATGTTGTAGCAGCAAAAAGCTCATACTCTTATTAAGTTGCATATAACTCACATAATAAATCTAATAAATTGTTGTGAAACTTGTCATGACGTAATTTATCCTAGAGAGAGCTGAAACCTTTTTCTTGTGTATGTACATAATTAAATGTTGAAAACAACAGGACCTGTGTCTGTAACAGTTTTAGGGGATGTTGAGATGTTATAACCTGCCAAAGAAGAGAAAAACAATGAGTCTTAAGCCAAGAAAAACTCCTTACCAATTCAGGCAAGGTCATCATGAGATCTTGTGATTGGAACCATGTGCATCCTGTGCTAATTACATTTGGCGTTTGTTGTATCCAAACACTATAAGAATTGAGGGGAAGACTGCCTCTACTACCATCTGCCACAGGTATAAAGATATAATATATAATAAGAAATAATATTGGGTCATGTAGTATTTGATTATCAGGTCTCATCTGCACTGGACAAAGACTAATTTTCAATTTCCACTGCAGTGTGTTTTATTGCTTATGAATTCAACCTTTCATTTGTAAGAAGAGGGATGTAATATTCCTTCTTTCAAAAGTTGCATACTGTCACTTCAACAAAAATGTAGAAGTCACGTCTCTGTGGCAACTGTTCAGGTGAATATGCTTTGAAGCCATGGGAACAACTGAGGTCTTTTCACAGCCATCCTTCACTTTTTTGATAACATAAGAGATGTTGCACATTGACATCAAGACCAGAAACCTTTAGTTGTTGTTCACATTCTTTACATGAAGCATTATACAGTTTTACCTTTACACCTTTCAATCATTAACACGTAGTTCCTCTTGGGAGTTTTTGTCCTTTTTTTCTTCCTTTTTTCCCTCAGCCACTGATGTGTGGTGTCATTTCAACATTTTGCTCTTGCACCATCTACAATCACTGTCTATTGACACAGCAGCCAGAGATCGTCTGATTGTCATATCCCCCGCGGTAAATCTGAGGAGAAAACTCCCCACTGCCATTGGTTTGAATGAATCCCTGCAGGTAAGGAGAGCATCTGCGCTCATGGAAACACAATCAGAAAGAGGAGAAAAGCAATCTTGGTGATGTAGTCTCTGCCTTGAAAGGATCCCCTGCAACGAAATGATAGAGAACTTGGGGCTAGATCCATTTTCAAAGATCCCTTCACTTATTCATTTGGAGAAATTGTATTTTAATAACACTCTGCTCTGCTGATGGGTTCTTTTTTCTGTCTGTAGCCCCAGACACGGACAGGGTAAAACCTGTATTACTCTCTAACTGAGTGAAAGTAGAACACAAAATAATTCTTATAATTGAAAAAAGAAAAAAAAATCTTTGTAGAGAATGTGAAACAACACAGTCAAATAATTTGTTAGGATTGATGTTTCTGTTCTTACATTAATGTAATATACTAAACTGTATTAGATTCTGTATTAGTTTCTATTTTACACAGCCAGGCCACCTCTTTGGTCCAGACTGAAATATCTCAACAATTATTGGATGGATGACTGTGAAAATTCATGATGCCCAGAGGATTCAAATTACAGACTTTGGCAGTCTTCCCTCAGTGCAACCGGGAGGTTGACATCTGGACATTACACAAACAATTTTTTTTTCAGCTATGTCCATGATCATCTTTCAACCAAGTGATTATTACTCTAACCATCATTACGAAGGTCCCCTACTCTTAACAAAGAGGTCATTTAAACCAAAATGGAACATTTCCCTAATCCTAAAAACCAAGCAGTTTTTATGGTTGAACCTAATCAAATCTTAACCATAGCACTGTCACATGATAAGACAGATTTATTTTTCAAGTTACTTGTAATGATTTTGGAAGGCACAGAAAAATTATGTTGTTCTGTTATTATAGGGGTGTCAGATCAGAAAATGTTTCCATGTGTTACTCTAGAATGTGTGAACAAATATGATGTATTTTGCTGTTTCATTTGGAGGACTTACTGCAGTTTACTTGTGGCTGAACATTCAACAGAACCTGTGTTTCAATGGGCTACTAGCAAGGTGTTCTTGGGTGAGAGGCATAATGTCTTAAAACCAAATAGAAAATCTAGTCTCCTTTGGTTTATTACACCACCAATGACCTGGATGATTTTGAATGTTGTTTAAAGCTCTCACTGAGAGGTGGTTACATCTCTAGTGCAGCAAAATCAAGACACAGAAACAAATAAATGGTGTTAGAACTAACAACATTTTAGTTTCAAAGGTTTTATTTTTCAACAGTTAAAAATGATATCCAACAACCTCTGTAAGCGCAGAGGGTGTCATGAAGAAATCAGTATCATACTGTTTGGAATAAAGAGCACCTCAGATGAAAATATTCAAGATCTGCCAGAGCTGCGGACTGTGCCTTTTCTAAGAAGTATCAAAGACCCATATTAAGTATGTATGATGTGAAGCTTAGTATCGATGGTTTCATATTGCCAAAGTGCTATAAAATGCTGTTAGACTGACTGTAAAGCTCTCCTAATCATCACACAGTCTAGACTACTATTTAAACTATATTTCCTGTCTATAGGGTCATTCTAGGTCTGCTTTCTCATTCTCCCTGCTATTATGTCTGTGTAAAACTTGTTGGGTTTGGAAAGGAGTTATGCATTTGAAAAAAATTATGTATAAGCTTTGCCAAGCAGCCTGCTAGATGAAAGGGAGACTACCTCACTGGAATTACTTATGTAAAAAGTTTGTGTTTTCCCAGTTTTGTGGCTTTCTGTGATTGTTTTTGTCTTAAATGACAAATAGTTGTAGGTTATATATTGTAATGATGGTGTTCCCTTGATCAAGCCAAAATGACTACTAATCTCCCCATAGCTGCTGCCACATTCCTATTCCACCTGTGAGACAAAAATCCTGCTGCAATTCTCTGCTGCCATTCTCTGTGAAGTGATAAAAAGAATTGCAGCAGGTTAATATCCGTGTTTATTCCCCTCCTTCCAGGCACATTTCCATGTCATCACTAGCTCATTGTTGATACCTGGTGTTGAGCTGCCAGTCACCGTTTAAAAGTCCAGGGCATTAACTCCTAAATCTGATTGTATTATTGAAGGAAATTGCTTTTTTTTAAAGGAATCATGGATTCATATAAGGTGTCAAAATAAGAGGATTTACGCTTAAATTAAGGATCTGCAGAAATCTTCTCTTGGTAATATAGTAGTTTGCTGAACACAGGTCATTTATGCCAATTTTAAAGAATTTAATGCTAGACTCATACTATATGTAAGCCCAACTCATAATTTGTTGCTCTAACCACTGGGAGGGCTATACAGCAACAATGGTAACACAGCAAGAAATATCCAGCACAGGGACAGAAGTAGCATGCAACAATGGCTAAAAGGGGCTATGGACGTGAACAACACAGGTTTTAAAATATATATATATATTTAAATGGCTTTGCAAATGTTTTATCAGGAAAGAAATACATTCAACACCTTTATTAGACCTCAGGAATACACACAATATGCTTTGGTGAGAGACAATGAATGTAGATATTTATTTGTTTACAAGAAAGCTCAGTTTAGTAGCTATTTTGGAGCTTTCAATCATATTACACAGTCTTCCTCAGCATAAGGAGCTGGTGGCAAATGCTCTACAAAGCCAGTTTCTGAGAGTATATCTGTTTAACAGAAAAAGTAAACCAAATAATTGTCATTTCAGGCACGTCACATGTTGCAGGGATTTAGCATGTAGACAAAGGCTAATCCAGTGTAATTGCTGTGAGAGCTCGCAGTCACATGGTGCTCCAGCAGGCAAATAATGCTCATCTGATACATTTGGACAATTTATGATCATTGTAACTTTAAAACTGACAAAATCCCTCTACACAGTCTCCAGATAAAAGTCTGCTTAGGGCACAAGAGCATCTTCTTACAGGGATAATAATGATTAGGCATTAGGAGATTTAAGAGGGGAATGTGAGTGACAGAGTCCCTGTGACTGAACATCAGCCAGTCTATTTGCGGACCTGGAAGGAAAGACATGGCCCAGTTCCACATTAACCTTCTGTTTTGTAGGTTGCTGCAAATCAGCAGCTGTACAGATGGTGTTCTGGCACACTGTCATCTGAAACTTTTTCAAGAGATGAACGATATTTTTCTCTCCCATTAGGCCAACAGTCCCACGCGCTGACCTACATGCATCTGTCTGACTCTGAATCAGTTTAGAATTATAATTAGTGAGGGTGTGCATCAGGATTATTGTAAGTGATGTTATTTAAGTTAGTATTCCAGATTTGAATGTGGTTTGTATACAAAGAAATGTTGATTTATTATATTATCACAAAATATCTGGTTAATGGGCAGCATTTAGGGATTTTACCACAGCAGCATCTGTAGAAACTGTGCCGCTCTGTCACTAGCTTATTGCATTTAAGATGCTTATCTTCAGGAATTCACAGATTGAGAATGATAGTGTCTGACAACTTGACATGACTTGGATTTTAATGACATAAAATGCTTGTTTACATTATGCAGTGTTGTGAAAGTGACAGAAAACGAATCTTACTCTCTATCTTCAAGCGAATGTAGAGAAGTTTTGCAGAAAATAGCAGAGGCACATTCACACAGCAAAACATTATCAGATGATGAGATCAGTAGATAGGTCAGACATACTAAACCTGTCAAAACCTGAAAATCTGTCTCGCCAACAGTTCACTGGCTCACACAGTCCCCTTGCTCAAATTATTAATGTTTGTTGAGCACTTTTGACATGAAATAGGTTTCTGCTCTCAAAGGGGTATGACTTGCAGTTGCCCTGAAGAAAGCCAGAAATACTGTAGCTCATGAGAGAGTGATGGGCCTAATGGCCATCCCCTTTATGTGCAATGGTCAGAACTGGAAAGAGCTTTCATATTTACCTTCCCTCAACAATGGCAGGAAAATTAAATTGAGAAGACAATGTTGACTAGGCCAAGGTGACTTTGTTCATCTAATGCCCAGATTATTGAGCAAAATGTGATCTTATGATAGAACGACAGGAAAAAAACGTACTATATCTCCTCTGGTGGAATTGAGCGTGGCTTCACTGAATATGAGGATGATGGTAGGGTCAAGCACAAAAGCAAACATGAAAGATGAAGAACCTTGAAGTCAGCATCTGCTCAAATTCATTTCCGATGGAATTTGTGCATTGGGTTTTTGCACAAAGAAAATAAGCTCTGTGGCAAATGAACCTTATGATATACACCCATTAGTTATAATGTAATAATCACGATAAGCTCCACAAACAGTGTTTGAACGCTAACACTCTGCCACTTACAATTTCACAGTTGTGATATTAATGGCTGTAATTTATACCATAGTAAGCAGGTACAGTAAGGAGGATTATGTGTGCTGAAAACCACATTTTTAAGCATAACCCTGAAATCCTGATTGAAGGAAAGCTTTGAGGTGACAGTAGTCGCGGTGCAAATATTTCTGGGTATTGGGAGCACAAACTGTGATATTCTGTCTCAGTGCACATGTGAGCCATGTCTGTGTAATCCACTTCTTACTTACAGTACTGTATGTCAGCAGTTCCTTACTCTATGAACAGACTTCGCTTCACATGCCTCATCTGTCACTGCACAAACTTAATGATTCTTGTGAACGACATGTTATTTCCAGTTTTGGATCTACCATTTCAGCTTGTTGATATTCTTTTTAATTGCGCTCAGCAGTGCAGTGACTTAGTGGAATATTTGATGGCACAATAAATGTCTCACAGGACAGCACAGCTTTTACATGAGGTCAAGTGATGATTAAAGGACAGTGGTGAAATAATTGGATACCAGAAAAGTGGGTCATTTGGCTGTGGAAGAAAAACAACTATGATTCCAGGATGCTGCTTAATTGGGGCATCAGTTTTTACCTTAAAAGCATTTATCTAAATGGTGACATACATACTACCACACCTACAGTATATTTTCTTTATGTACTATATAATGGATGGGCAAGTTGGTCAACATACAGTGGAAGCTGTACTTTGTATCCACTATGAGCATGGGCAGTAATTCTTTGTCACTGGAAGACAGTGTTTGTAGGATGCTTTCTGCAATTTTGTGCTGCAAATTAGTTATGAACTGCCATAGTTGGCTGGTATGTTCACTGATTCATCTCAGTGATTTCCTGCTTGCAATATTAAAGCCCCTGTGTGTGAGGTTTTTAAAATTTCTGACATTGGCAACTATAAGTAGTAGCATTAAAAACAAAAACACACAGTAAAAGCACTTCAGTTTAAACGTATACATATAAATATCAGAAATTCCTCAGGGGAAAAAAAAGTTCTAACATAGCTCTGGCTGAGGTGGGCTAGTGTATCAATAAAAGCAAAATGTGACAAAGTGCAATGGAAACAGGCAAATAAATCATGACATACATGAAGCATGAGACTTAAATGTCACTGAAGCTTTGGAGAGACAAAAAAGTATAGTGGACATAAACATCATATTGGTGGGGAGCAATGAAGAAAATGTAACGTTCCTCAAATGAATAAACGAAACAAACAAGTGTTAATTTTGACTGGCACTCTTAATTACTGTACTTCACCTCTTTGCATTCCTCTTCTTCTACAATGGTTCAAAGGCACTCGTCTGGAGAATTAGTGCCACCAGTTGTTTATCTTGAAGTTCCAAAACCCTATTTGCATTATAGTAGTGGATGGCGCATTAATTTGCATTTTCTTTCACCAATTTTCAGGAAATTCTGTTGAGAAACAAAAAATGGATGGAAACTTGACTGCTGTGGCAGAGACATGAACACAAATCTGAACAACTTGGCACACACCTCTTAAATTCTAATTATGGCTAGCTCATTTGTCAATCAAATTTCTATCCAAACTTTCTAAAACACCAGAACATAAAACCATGCAGAACCCAGCACATGTGGAGAACAAAGACATCATACAGAAACTGAACAAAAAAAATGCATCGGTGGCCACACAGAGCGTGCTGGAGCCATATGCCGAGTAATCTCACTTGTGATATTACACTGTATGTGTCCTGTTGCCCTGCTGTGATATACATTGTGTGATCTTTTCCACACAACAGGAGCAAATGGACAATTTTCGCACCGAACACATCCATCACCCAGGACCTCACAGTTACTTATGTGTTCTATTTCCACACGTTATTTTTGAGAGCATGACACACTGTGGTCAGATACATCTTAAGCACAGGGCACATACTGAATGCAGTTTATACTATGCTTCCTAGCACTACATCCTGGCTGGGTAAATGCACATGGTCTAGTGGCTTGTAGCTGTGTGAGTGAAAGAGTGGAACAAATCAGGAAAGAGAATAACTATTTAGTCACCAATATTGAGATTTACTCTTGATCAGGTATGAATGATATAATTTAAGTAATGACAAACTGCCCAAATAAGTTTTTTTTTATGTTTGACAGATGATCAATCTTCTGAGCAGTTGTGAGCCATCAGGACAGGCAAGATAACCAGTGCTTGACCAGTTTGTAGCTAAAAATAGACATCAGGTAAAACAGTACCAAAGTGGAAGCGATATCATCATCATTTATTGCCCTCTTCTGGCTGCAGAAGGGTATTGTCTTTGGAAGCTAGCGTGACTGCCAGCCATAACATTTATAATTTCTGTCATTTGTGTGGGCATGACCATGTTCTGTTGAGGCTGAGGCTTGTCGAGCAGAGTTGGGAGCAGCATTTTTTGAACATTTGCACATGCACATTGTGGATAATGCTGGGATGTTTGACAGGTGACTAGCTATAGCTAGCTACAGACAAGGGTGCTTGTAAAGCTGCCCTTGACTCAGCTTTCTGAGATCAGTTATGATGTTGTAAGCATCATTATACACATGCACAGATGTGTGTCGAAACTGTATTTGTACATTTGAAAATTACTTCAACAGTCTTTTTTCGTAAGTGTTACGAAGTAGCAGTAGCAGGCAAACAAGAAAATTAAACTGAAAATCGCTAAGTGGTCTTACTAATCGCATTGGTCAATGTTGCTTTTTCACCACATAATGTTCACATTCTGTGTGAACATACTCATGACTAAAACAATAGTTGAAAAAAAATTTTTTTTAATTCAATTTACATATTTACAGTCCACTATGTAACGTAATATCTTAAAGCCTTTTAAAGCGTGTTCTGCTTTTTAGTTGTCCCATTGATACCTTTTCCCTTCTGTTAAGTTTAGAAGTAAATTTGAGAAGCTTGAGACAGCATATTAAGCCAGGAAGTAGTGGAGGGTGTTGTTGGTTGTTCAGCTCTGCTTGCCTGTCTGTAAAAGTCACCGCCCGCCACTGCTTCTGAGTATCATTATAGAATTGTTTGTCCTAGTTTTGACGACGAAGACACCCAATGATGTATCTCTCTCCGTATGAGTTCTGACTGTTGCGCAGCTGTTAATGGTTTCAAACATGACAAGGAGATTGAGAGCCCTCCTTTCTGTGCTCTACACCAGTACCACATGGACTCATTTGTTCTGAGAGGTGACACTAAGGTCAGCAAGGTTCACCGGTCCAATCCACATCAGAAATGAACTTCACATGTCCCACAGTTCAGCAGTGCTTTCCTTATCACACTCTTGCAATAGTTCACAGAAATACACTATACAAGCATTAAATCAGTTCAGCCGCCTGCGTCAATTCTGTCTTCTCTTAATGAGCTTCAGTGCTCTGGTCCTGTCAGTTCTTCAGCTTTGGGACGTCACTGACTGATTAAGACAACACAGAAATGGAAATCAGATGTCCTTATGTCCAACTGACAGATGGAATGGGAAGATAGCAGAGAAAAGGGAGAAAATATCTAAAATAATAAATGAATTGAGACCAGAGATATGAAGGTGATGGTCCAGTCCAGACAGGACATTAGTAAACATGAAGTTTCCTCATGATCAAAAGAAATGTGTTTCATGACCCTTCCATCAGCTTGTTTCTAATCATAAGAAGACATCAGCAGTTCTCTCAGCATGATAAATGATTATTTTGTGATCTTTGCAGAACAAGCTGTCAACATCATTTTTATGATTAGAGATTAAGTATGTTGTGATTGCAAGAGAAGTTGAATACACATATTTTCCTTGAGCAGAACCCAACAGCCTAATTTTACACTGCTAAAAACAATAATATATAAATAGACTTTAACAATATTTAATATTCAGTTGTTATAAGAAAACTGTAGTTTGTTAGCCATAATTTCTTCTCCTGCTTGCTTTGAAAACCAAGCAAAACATGGGTGGTTCACGTCAGCCAAAGTCTGAGTTAGTCACAAGTCAGTAACATGAGAATCTTTCCAGTCTCCGTCATCCATCCCACATAATTCCAGTGCCTAGAACAGCTTCAGTGAAGACTTGTAATATTTTACTTATTTGTTGAGTATCATTTTAAGTGTTGAATGCCATTTCCCACATCTTGTTACTTGTCTTTATTCTGGTTCTGTGTTGGTTTGTGTAACATAATCATTCTGCTATTTTAGCCAGGTTTTACTTTAAACAGATTTCAATATCAAGAGTATATCCTGGTTCAATAAAATACAAAAAAGCAGAGATCATAGTCTGGTTAATACAGAAAAAGTTCATAGTCATCTCAAATACAATGTTTTGATTTAAATTCAACCAAAACCACAATGTTTTACTAACCTCAACCACAGGTGGGACTCCGGATGCAAACCCTGCTTTCTACAGCTGGCATCCACCCCAAACTGCTTCCATACACTACACTTCCTTACAATTACATTTCGTGGCTATTTCATGAGTTGCCTTGAGTCTGAGTTGTGTGCATACAGTTAATATGCTGAATGTACAAAGTATTAGTTACATCTTCCTGACATGGACATGCAGAGTCTGGACACTGTGAATTAATAATTACAGGTTTGTCAGCTTTATCCATCTAGTTGGTTGACTTTTATTGACTTTGATTGATGATTGAATTTGAATCAGTTCATCTATAGATATTTCTGCAATTAGAGTAGATACGTAGATATCTTCACAGTAGACAATACTGAAAGAGCCAATTTTCTGTTTTCTCAGATCAGGTTGGAGGGTTTTCTGTAATACAAACTGTCCTCTCCAATGATGCTGGAATTTCTGCATTAAGATTCCTGCAGAATCTGTTGAACATTATTTGCTATGTGGCTTGAAGATTTATGAAATAAGTGGCCCTGAGTAACTTTGGAAAGACTTTAAATTGCAATCCATCTGCTGATCTGTGTACAGAATGATTGTTTGATTTCTCCACGAGCAGTCAGAGGCAGTTTACTGCACAAAAAGTAATTGAGACAGCAGCTTGTGAGAGTTTTTTTGGGGGACTGCTGTCTGCCTGTTTACATGTTGTCTTAAATTTTATTGCTGAATTTCTCTCATTTTCTTGACAAATTAGTTTGTGAAAGTATATTCTGTTTAAAGAGTTTGTCTATTCTTTTGTCAGCGATGACATTACGACATGAAAAAATAATGCTTTATCTATTTCCCAGGATCGTTAGTTACAGACAGGTGAATAAAATATATGAATTATTAGGTGGAAAACCATCAGAAAGTGATTATCTTTCCCCAGCTCTGAACTGAAAACCCTCATTTCTGTTTGATTGACAAACAGCAGAGTCAATTTCTATTGATACTGTCTATTTCACTGTCCATTGCTGTTTATTTCACACAGGCTTGGCCCTCTAATGGGCTTTATAAGCTTGACCTTGGGCTCAAAGTGGAGAAGGCTGTTTCTTTGCAGAAGTGTTGCTGACCCAGAGAACAGGCCTCCATTTCAGACTGTAATGCAGAATAGATGGGCTGTCCAAAGTGTTGGGGAAAAGAGGACTGATGGGTTGTCTTGTTCAGTCAGCTCTGTGCCTAAAAATATCAGGTGTTCTTTTAGGTGCAGGACAGCTAAGCTGAATGCCTTTTCCCCCCATAAACCAGGGCAGGATGAGATGGGAGAAATTGCACTGTGACTTGTGCATGTCCTGGCATACTAAGTGGAACCACGCAAGCTCTCTGAGATGCTCACAGCATCTGTTCACCTGTTATAACAATGGGGCTCCTTCCCAAACAGAGGGTGGAACATTAACTCTATGCAAATATCTCACATGTTTATGGGCAGATCAGCTTAGATTTTGCTTCAAGTGCACTCTACAATTTTCATCCTTTGTCTTTGACAGATCATATTACTATACCAGCTCTCGTTCTTTGCTTTCACCTGTTATGTCTCATTACCTGTGGGATGTTTATAGTTAGTTCTGGAAGTCAAAGCTGAATTCTTGTTCTTGCACTGAAGATCTTCCCAAGACAGCCCCCACCCCCCAAAATAAAGGTTGCTGCTTGTAATAAGTAAAATGTTTGGCAACTGAAACACGGGAAATATGTTTTTTTCATTTTTTGGCAGACTGTTAGACTAGAGGATCTATACCACTCTCATTATTGTATTCATGATCTGTGCTTATGAATCTGATCATTTTTTGGCTCCTTCTTACTGGCTGCAGCCAAGCCTATGTTAACTGTTGGTGCTTAAATGTGCTGCCTTCACACAGACCCAGGTTAGCTCTTTCCCCCCTTTTTCTACTATTTCTGCTTAGCTAAGCTAACTGACTGCTAGCTGTAGCTTTATACAGACATAAATGACTCAAATCAATCCTCTCACCTGCCTGTCTGTCAGAAAACACATGAAAAATTCTAAAATGTTTAAATATCCACTTATCGTTAAAGTTGGGTAACTCTTGGGTAAACACTTGGTTAAGATGAGGGAAAGTCTGTGGAGGAGACGTCCAGGGGGCACTGTAGGTTGGCATTGAACGCACATCATGAGGTGCGCAACTGCCCAACGTTAATGCCCTAGGGGTTCTGAGCTTAACTTCCCACATGATACTCTGTGTGTGGTAGATGTTTGGTTACAGAGGATGGCAGTCTGTGTGTTTTGTACTGCAGGAGCTCCTTCATTCACGCTGAGTGTAGGTTGAAGCTACAGACTTGGGTTTTGTTGCTGGCCAGAGGTCTCGAGGTTGATGCGTCTCAAAATGCTCTACAATGAGAGCAACAGTGTCGTCTGCCACTAGCAGCATGCTCATTAGCATGACTGGCTCATTAGCGTGACGACCCCCTCCTTCTACTACTGCAGTGGTGAGAGGTGCCATATTGCTGCCTAACTGAGTTGACTTTCTCGTGCTGTACAAGGTCAGTCAGGCGTGAACTGGAGCAGTGGGCTCTGCCTTCCTGTCCTAGAATGGTGGCCTATTCCCATGGTAACTAATTCATACATGGTCAATGATGTTATATAGGTGTCACAACTAGGACTACATGCGTTGGCTTTCAGTGCTCCTTAAGTTTACAGTGGTCATTAGAGGGTGAAATATATGTAAAACAGATCAATGCTATAGCCTTGGTTCTATGAGTATAGATGGAGGCCTCTCACCCTGTTGCTTTGTCTGTCCAAGAGTTGCTGACCTGCTGTGCAAGAGGAGGGAGGCCTCACTACTATTTATATACTATAGGGAAAACAGAATTGTCTTGTTTGGTTGAGTGAGTAAATGCAAAGTTCAGTCTGCTGTTCCACTGAGAAGAGTAGCACCACCTAGAAGCTGTTAAATACGCTGACCTAATTCATTAAGCCTGACACTATGTTCATGTTAGCCAGTTTCTTGTTGGAAAGGGGGTTGGTTTTGCCCTAAAACATTAGTGAGTGACATATCCATCCTGCAAACATCATTTTCAGATGACATGGAAGCTGTGGTAGCAGGGGTTGTTAACATTTTTCAGGTCAGGACAGACAAAGAAATTTGTTGAGTTTGAGAGCTGCTGTTTCCTTAAATTGACTTACAACACTGTGTACAGCTGTGTCCATCTCATCCATGTCTGTTGGCATTTTTGTGTGTGTAGCTGGTAAGTTAAGCAGGAAGATGAAGTTGACATTCTTAAGCTCACCTATAAAATCTTTATTGCTTGACAAGCAGAAACAGCTGTCAGTGGGATCAACACCAGACCTATTAGAATCGCTGAAATGGGATATATGGGTGGCAATTCAAGTCTGGAATTAAGTTTGCTGTTCAAAGGATCCAGCTGTGCACTTTTTTAAGAGAGTGAACGTCAATGTGTAGCTCCTTTCATCTGATGTAACTTTAAAATGGTACCATGATGAAAATGTGCATTCACATATGTAATTTTATGTCAGTGCTGTTAGAGATGAGACTCCTCTGTGTGAACTGCCTGTATTTGTGTCCAGGCATGCTATATTTAATGAGATAATTTTGTGACAAAGAACAAGGTTTAAGAATTTAATTGGGCCGATGGACACTGAGTCATTTATTCTCACTGTATCACTCATAACGCACCATGCAGCATAAAGTGATTAAAGGGCACGAGAGTTAGCACAGAGCCAGAGCCATCGCTCCATTAAAATAATTAACTTTTAATGCAAAAGCACATTGTTGCGTTACTCACATGAGAGAATTCATTTTTTTAAATAAACACACATAGCTCAAGTTTTGTGTCTACTTTCTCTTGACATTACAACTATCAGTGAAGGTAAACATTGTGTCTATAAAACTTTTCTGCTCAGCCTAGTCAACTGGAATGGACTAGGCAGAGAGAGAGTCCACTGAAGCAGGACCGCCAGCTTCCCCTCCTCAGCACCTGTCTCAAGTGCTCTTAGATGCTCACTTGCACCTGAACACACACACACACACACACACACACACACACACACACACACACACACACACACACACACATGCACACATAGCCAGACTCCCAGACACATTTACTATCTCAATAGTTACTTGAGGGTGTCTAAAGTGCTCAAGCTCACTTGTGGTAAACTAGCACCACTGAGACTGAAGGAGAAAGCAGATGCTTCAGGGGCATGGCAGCCTTCTAATGGAGCTGCTAGTGGAAGGGCCCTTAAGCCAAATCACTGTTTTATTAAGTGCAAATGTCAACAAAGGTCTTGAAGCTACAGTCACCACAACAAAGAATATCAAGAATACCCCCAAACCCTCCTGCTGGATAACAGGGTTCAAATGATCAACTCTCCGATCAGACTGCAAAAGAAGATCTGAAGATGAATATACCACGCAAACAGCCTTAAGTGCCTGAAGACACAGGTGTGGGAGGCCGGGATGCAACAGTTTTTTGCAACAAGAGCTGTGCCTGTAATATTAAATGCCCAGAAAAGATTGTATCATGGTGAAGGAAGTAAATCTGTCACTGAGTGTTTACATGCACACTAGTGTCCTGGTTATCCATATGCATGTAAATATCACAGATACCTGGGTAAGATCTTGCTCCAGGTTTGAGAAACCTAGATATACTTCCCCAAAACAAGCTAGGATATGGCATACAAGTGCAATATCCCGACGCTGAATTATTGTGCACCTGCGCAGACGGAACGACAGAACAAAAATTATGGCAAATGACATAATGATGATTTACATGCTGCAGTGAAATTAGAGCTCTGACACTAGCAATTCAGGGGGATAAACTGATTATTGCTTGTCACTTTTGTTTTTCCATTACTGGAGATCAGACGGAGAAGCCAAATCCAGCAGAGTGGTGACTTCAGCAGGGACGCAAAGTGGGTTAATCCTCCACTGCTGAGGTAACTCAGTCGGTGCAGTAATGACAGAGAGTGGCAGAGATACTGAGGAGTCAAACAACATACCAGCACACACGCAGATGATCAAAAACTTAATATTAAAAATGCACATGGGGAGATGAATGGGCAGGCTAATGTATGTTCCAAGTAAACATTATAGCCTGACTATGATCAAAACCTGGATGGTAGTCATAGCAAGGAATGTTATTTGCATGTAAATGTGCTCACTGAGGAAAGCATGCAGGTGAATGAATATGATGCTGCATCCCATTGACTGCATGGTTAAATTACTTTTAGTTCGATGCTGCTGTATGGAGCATAAATAATATCTGTGGTTTTGATGGCTGTATAGGAAAAGGAAAAAAAGTGACTCCTTTGTATTTTGCGTGAACAGCGTGTGATCTACTCAGAGAGGCAGCCTTCTGCATTATGAACAGAGCTAAGACACCTGTTTAGTTGTCACAGTTCAAGTGCTGAGGCAGACAATGTGGAAGGGGTGGGGGGTAATCCACACAGCATAAAATGGGCCATTCATCACTGAAGTGACACACCTGCAGAATGAAGAGCCCAGCCTCCTGTCACTGCAAAGCATGAACATACTGTAGAGCAGATACACTTAAGTCTCCAGGACACAGACTTGTCTGTTTACAAAAAACAAAAGAAAAAAAACAGTTACTGGTTTTAATGTTGTGGCTGATTGCTGTATATTCCAACTTACCATACATTTTAAAGCCACCATGGGCCATAATGAGATATTATATTGTGTTGTTCATGTGTGTCTGAGCAGTAGACCAGGCTGACGCTACTGCTCATAAGTTAGGGGCATCCAGGTGGGAAATATAGCACTTCTGTGTATGCAATGACTCAAGCGCCAAATTTGGACCCCCTAATCCACGGTTTAATATCAGTGAGTAAACTCAGATGATATGAAGCGGATGGCCGTGTGTGGTGAGGAATTGCAAAGACATAATTTCTGTTACACAAGTCCCACTGGCCCGCGTCACGGTCTGATGGACACACTTTCAGAGTATCCTCACTGGGTAAAGGTGCTGCTGGAATTAGGCCGGCAGAGATATTGGACAGAATCAGTGACGGATCAGTGTTTCATCACAACAAATCAGGACTGCTAAGCACTTCTAACGTCAAATTTACAACTTTAGCAACCTAGGTTTAAAAAAACATGAAGGAATGAAAAATTGTTATGGGTTGTTTTTAAGGAAAAAGGAAATTCATACCCCACCCCCCACCTCCCCACAACGCACACACAAACACTTCACCAACTTCTTACTTTGCATTATAGGAAACTGATTGGACTTCATGAGAGGATATTTAAGAGGGTGGACACACAGTAATTCATCAAGCACAACATTACCATACTGTGCATCTTATTAAATGTATATTTATTTATTTATCTACTTTGCAGCCATGAGTTAGCGTAATTATTCTCCCACCAGTAAACCTTTCTGTCAATTACCCACTAACTAATGCTGCTGAGAATATAACTCCTCGAGAGTAACATGCTGGAATAACAGGACATTTCCATTTATTATTCTTCTCACTTCCGTGCCTGCGTGTCACTTGGACAAATGTAATCTGCGGCGCTAACTCACTGAATATGATCAGGAATTAACCTGAAAGTGATGACGCATTGAAATTTCCCCACCCCTCTTGTTCAATACTTGGACACCATTTGTTATAGCATGACACACACACCTTTGTATCTGCATGTGTGTGAATCTACATGAGAGGGTGGGATGTTAGCCCTCCAGGCAGTAGACTTTGAAATGTTGAGTACACCCTACTGTGGAGCAAACTGTGACTGCTATCCAATGCCATGCTTGTCTGCTTCTGTTCAGATCACTTCCTCCGCTGGCTCCCGCCATCTGGTGGGAAGTAGCCTTGGCTCCTTTCAAATTTGGAGGGGCTCCAAAAGACTGTCCCAGTCAGCTTTACCACGCTATCTGGGTTCTCTCTCTTGTTGGCTATATTAGGAAGTTGACCAAGACATCAGCATTAGGGTTATAATCCTGCAAAATATGTCTCTCCTCAGACACACGCCTGCCCACCTCTCATTATGAAGCTGCTTTAGGACAACAACAAACATGAAATCTCCCCAAGATGAAGAGATGCTGTCACAGCATGTCCAGTTCATGATGTATTATCAGCTGCCATTTGCTCATTAAAGCTGCTGTGATCATTATTTTTATACTGATAATGGACCAAGCCGTATGTAATGTGAAAGTGGTTGCTTGCATTCACAAACCCATAGTGGACTATCACAAAACTCTGCAGTTCCCCTCAACATTTTAGCTTCTTTCAGCTCATTGTTTTGGTTTCTTGGTTTTCAACTTTACTGTTTTGATTAAACAGCAAATGCCAACTAATTACTTAATGCAGATTTAAGTTTAATATTGTAGTAAGAATCTATCCCTTTACAAGTTTCTGCAATTTATGATAATTCAATATTATCATACTGTGTACTGATAAGAAAACAGAATATGGAATCTAGTTGGTTTGTTTCATTTTAATAAGAGGCACACACAAATAGTCACTGTAAACTGAAATACTGTAATATTCCTAAATATTCCAGACATACAAAACATATACAAAATAATAATAAATGTACTGAAACTGTCAAAAAGCATGGATTGTCATCTCACTGATTACAGCGATTAAATAAATATATACAAACAATGAAGACTTTCAGTCTACATTTCAACCCTGTTTCTCAGCAGTTAGTGTAGTTTGCTCACTTAGAAGGAACTCTCCATCTTGATGACATCTTGGACTTTTCCATTCACGTCAGTCTTCATGGACAGAACCATCTCCATTTCTTGGGTGGGGGAGGGAACAGGGATTTTGTTGATCTTGGCAAAGCTCTGACTGATATCCATGAATGTTTTATTTTTGGTTTCAGGGAGGACAAAATAGAGGTAGATTGATCCTAAAGTGCAGACCACCACAAACACCAGGAAGGCAAAGGACTGCAGCGTCTCCTACACAAAGGGAAAAGAAACAGGGAAGAGTTAGAAAGATTAAAAAAAAAAAAATACTGCATACATTTTTTGGGCGGCTGAAAAAGAAATAACTTTCTTAATTAAGATTAAGGTAAAGACATTACTTCACAAAACACAGTTTCACTGTTTTCAAGATTACTGGTAAACACAATTCATTATTGCTGCATCAAACATGGTGCCTACTGTTGCCTACTGCCTACTGACTTTCCTTTTTTAGCATTTAAAACATTTGATGATTACTGTTTCCCCTCCACAGAACCAAATCCTGCCATTTTGCAGCCATTATAAACTCTTGCCAACTCCAGGGGGATGTCGTCTGCAGCATCTGTTTTGTCATCTGTGTGTATCACGCTGAGGACATCATAATATCCCCACAATTTTCCACTGAAAAGGTGTTGTGAGGGTCTGTGCAAACACCCTAACAACATTTGCACTTTAGATTTTCAAACAGTATTTGTCTGTGTTTGTGTGTTTGTGTGCTGATCTGTGTCGCAGTACCCAAAGTATGAAAGCTAACCTTGTCCAGTGTGTTATGCCAATAATAGAGATTAGTGACAGATTTAAAAATACACACTGACTGATTACCCAGAGGGAGATTTAGAGATGGAGAGAGGGTTTGTGTGTGTACATGTGTGTGTGAGAGGGTTAGTTTTACTGTACTTGTGGGGTCTGACATCTGTGTGGGCACCAAAATCCTGGACTTTGCAAGTTTAAATGGCTGCTTGAGGGTTAAGACTTGGTTTTACAGTGAAGGGTGGAACTAGGTATTGGGGTATGGGTAATAGTTAGGGATAGGGTAAGGGACTAGGGAATGCATTACAGTTATGACAGGTCCCCACAAAGATAGGTGTACAAGAACTTATGTGTGTGTGTGAGAGACAGGAAGAGTCTAGGAGAGATTTTGCGTGGGTCAGAGAAACTTGACTTGACCCTCAGCGGTATGTCACCGAGCTATAATCTCTTGCTCATGAGGGGACAGAACTCAAAATGCAGCGCTGTGTACCTGGTATTAGAAATGCAGTGTCCAAACAACCATGACCTCAATGAAGAACTACTTACTGCTTTGATTTCAGCGGTTACATCACCACTGCTGTTAGCCTCTGACACCGTTTTCCTCTGTTGAGTGTATTTCATAATAGCACCAAAAAAACAGAGCATCGTGCAATGGGCCTGACCCAGTTTTCATGCCGCCTCTGTGACGTAACGCTCATCTGCAAAGTTAGCAAGTTCCTCAGAAAACACTGCCTTTCCCTCCCAGTTGTCACAGGAGATGAGTCATGGTACAAACAGGACATTTCTGCATCCACTGTCATTAATTGAATTTTTGCAAGCCCTGTGGATTGAGGAGAATGGGATGGACCCGTCCTTGACAAGGCGATAAGCCTTTGATCTGCTGCGGTGGCTCAGCTGGGTTCAGACACACAAACAATTAGGCACAAAGACCCATCAGTGGCTGCAGACAGACAAACATGAATCACGTTTCGTGTTCAAACACATGTTGCACCCACAGTGAGAGTGGAGCTGGCAGTTGCAGTGGTGGGGAATCCTGTGCTGGGACCAGACAGGATGAGACGTGACAGGACAGAACAGAAAAGCAGAAAATTGAGTAGGAGGGGAGGGTAGGATAGGACAGGACAGGAGAGGATGGGCACGGGACAGGGTAGGACAGGCCAGTGCAGGCTGGGACAAGATGGGACAGAAAAGGAAAGGAGAGGGTAGGATAGGACAGGCCAGGACAGAACAGCATTGGACAGTAGAACGGGACAGTCCAAGACAGAATATTGCAAGACAAGATGGGATAGGCAAAGCCAGTGCAGGATGGGACAAGAGAGGACAAGACTGGACAGAACAGTACAGGACAGGACAGGACAGGAAGGGAAGGGATCGGATAGGACAGGGCTGGACAAAATTGTACCAAAAAGAGTGGGAAAGAGCAATGCAAGACAAGTTAGTCTAAGACACAGTGGAACAACACTGGGCAGGGGACAGAAAAGAAAGGGATGGGACACAACAGTGCAGGACAGGACAGAATGGAATAGAATGGAAAGCTTGAGACGAGATGGTACTGGGGACAGTATGAGGCAGAATGGAAAGGGATAAGACGGGACAATGCAAAATGGGACCAGATGGGATAGAACAACATACAAGGGTATGAAGCAGAAAATGTGAGGACAGGACAGGGGAAAAGTAGAGAAGACTTTAAACACCCACTGTGGACAGAAATCTAATAGAGACATTAAAAATGGTCCTGGTCCAGCACCTCTCTGTGGCAGGGAAATACACACTGTAAATACACGGTGACTGGCTTCTGGAGCAACATTGAATCATCATTGGTGTCTGGGAGTGTGAGCTCAGTGCTGTGGTTGTGGGGGATTATTTGCATGTGTGTGAGCTTTTATACATTGTGTTGAATCTTCCCAATGGGAGGCACACCCCCAGCATCTGTGATGCATGAAGGACTTAATTGTACATAAGATTATACCGCAAATGTCCGCACTGGGCTGTTTAGAGGTTTTATGGATTACTATATATCAATACTGTCAGCAGGAATCATTCAGCATCACAGTTATGGATCATAGCGCCAATAATCCGAACTCATTAGCAACACATACAAATGCATGTGATCAAGTTTGATGGCTCATTAGTCTTTACAGATGTCATAAACAAATAGAGCCTGTTGTCAATGCCCTATCATAAATTTCATAGTGTCAATAAATCTTGTGTATGCCAGCTGCATTTAGTTTAATGTTTGAAAGTAGCTGGAAAATCTCATTAAATGCTAACAAGTCATTAAATCGCTAAATGGCAACAATAACTCTCCTCACTAATTAATATATTAATGGAGATAATTCCAAGACATTTATTCCATATGTTCTGCAAAAACCATGTATCTCTAAAACATCATGATTAAATAAAATCTGGTCTGTTTTTTGAAGATAAATCTAAAGGTTTTTAAAAGCTTTATTCAGTTTACAAGTTGGGAATGTTCTTAAAGGTTATATATGCAAGATTTTTCCACATTAATAGCAGCAAACTGTTCTTTTCTATGTAAAGATATAGCAGATAATGAAGTCACATCCTTTGTGTGTGTTGTAATCTGAGCTTCTCTGTTCTTTGCAATTTAAGTCCCTCCCGTTGGCTGGACAGAGGCCATAGGTATGGCTGATAAAGCATTTGTTTTGGTCTGAAGTGCTGGTACTCTAGTGCGACATCTAGTGGAAGTTAATGTTGTATAAATGTCCTTTGATCCAAAATGGAAAATTAATCTGAAGAGTGAAAAGTTTGAAATTTGGAGATATATGGTTTTTACATGAGAGCCACTATGTTGAGTTGAGGTGGATTGTGATAAAGCAGCTCTACATTATAGTGAAACACAGGTCAAAACACACAGAATTTATCTGATCCTGAAAGCTCGTTCTTGATCATTGAAACAGTAGTTGATAATCTCACCATGGGGGTCTATTTAGTTGCTGTTGTGGAGCTTAAAAACTGAGATCAGAAGGTCACTCTTAGATCTTAGATTGTGTGATCCACTCATAAACTACTATAACTTATGAGCATGTGGTGAGACCATTTAGTCAATCAATGTAATCTCCACTTCCACCCAAAATGACAACCCCTCCAAAGCTTTACAGCCTGTGGATTCAGAGAAGGTCATCTCTTTCATGGAAACAATGAAAGCTAAAACAAAATCTTACATGCATATCCCAGTAATTTGGTTTGCAACAGTCCTACGTGATAGTCATTTAGATGCCTGTAAGATGATGCTGTCATGCATCACTGTTAAATTTCCATGGTTGATATCTGTCTGGATTATAAAGTGGAGGGAGCTCTTGTGTTCTTATTGTAATTCATAGACTGTATGCAACAATCCTCCTTTCCATCATTTCTTGCCTATTTCTCCCAAATGTGGAGAGAGAAACAAAGAAGCAAGATAAAAGTAAGAAAAGGGCAGGGTCAATATAAAATATCTGTGCAAAGTTGTGAGGTTATCAATGTGACAAACTACAGCAGGCTGCAGACAGTGTGTCAACTAAAAATGAACAGACTGTTGATAATCAGCACAGCACCATGACATCAAAATCTGCCTCAACAGTGATTAAATAAAGTCAGTTGCAGTACTGCTGCTGGATAACCCTTTATGCTCTCCTCATGGGAACAATGTAAGAGGTTACTGTGCAGAGAAACTACACTGTATTGCAGATATGACTGTGACACCAGTGCTCCACTCTGAATCAAAAATGAAAAAGGAATCTATTAAACTGAAATGAATTTAAATCCATCCCCTTATGGACAGCTTAGGTTTTGCTTCACCTTTGATCTGCTTTAACTTATTTATCTGAATGGCTGACACTGTCACAAAGTGTTTAATCAGAGCAAACTGCTGCTCTTTCAAACGGAGACACTGGGATTTCCCTGCAGCCCTGGAGCATAATAATGCCCAGTACTGTCTGGGTACAATTCAGAGATAAAGACATCATTCAAAGCTTCTAAGTGGAGGGAATTACTCAATCAGCCTGTGCTCAAATTATTAATGACTCTCTTGTGGTAAATTTGTGATATTGGTCTATATAAATAAAACTGACTTGATTTGTTTACAGGGAGGCACAAAGTGACCGTGTTTGTGTTGGCTGTCATTGTTTTGTGTCTTTTTCAGTCTAGGTGTTTTGCTCCAATGTAGAGGAATGGGTGGGGGCTTTTACATGTCTGTGCCCAGGTTTCCATTGTCTCGTGACATATCCAGGCTCTAAACAATTTGGAGTTACAAAAAGCAGCTAATAATTGATATTATTTAATATTAGAATACTTTTAGTTGTTTATTTGGCATTCCTTAATTACGATGAATAAAGAATATAACTATCGGTACTGTGCAGTTTATAATTGCTGGGAATCATGTCTTTAAATTTCTTAACACATTTTTATTAACCCCCCCCCCCCCCCCCCCCCCCCCCCCCCCCCCCAAATTCCCGTGTAAAACTGTGGCCCAGTCAGTTCCTTACATAGGCCCAAATGACACCTCCACGGTGGCTTGTCGCGGAGGTAAAGGGATGTGACAGTGCTGCAGCATGTTTTCTGAACAGGGGTCAGAGCTGGTTTCAGGTGCCAGTCAGTAACCAGTGAGTCACTGCTGTGATCTGGATGCCCTGTATGTGCCTGGGAGTAAGTGGACCCGGCGCAACCCCGGCCAACAGTCGCCTAAAAATAACCCTATGTCACTTCCTGTCTCTCACACTCGTCTGCTTGTTCCTTGCTTTGGTCAGCCTTATGTCCTGTATGCCTCTTGAGATGTAGTGCTCCTATACCTTTTTGCTGTATGCCTCTCCATCTAATTACATACTCAGCATCCATCTAACTGTAGGAGCCATGTATCTATTATCATCACATTACATCTCCTCTCTCTGTCTTCCTATCTGTGCATAACACAGCCTGGCAGACCTGCTCATAATAGGCACAGGAAGCTCACTTGTTTGAATCAGGCAGAGAAGAATGAGACAACAGTATAGGGATACAATGGTGAGATGTATAATTGGTGTCCTGTGGTTCTGCTGACACTCTCCGGATGAGGTTCTACATACCAATGTACATCTGGCTTTTTCCTGACAACACAGTGAGCCCCCCTCTGATCTTAGAACTCGTAATAATTTTCTGGTTTCAAGACGGTTGTGTGTTTCTCTGGAACTGAGAAAGCCATTTTGAGAGATATGTGTTTGTATCTGGGAACTTAAACTTCAGTTATAACACACACATTTGTTCCTCCTGTGAAAATTGGCAAGCTAACCCTGGCACTTACAGGAAACCTGTAATCAGCATGAGCAAAGCAGCATTTTCTCTTGCCTTAGGTGAACTGATCTGTTCTCTTGTTTCATTTTTGTGCCCTTGTTTGTGTCTCCTCTTAAAATTGATAAGCCCAAAGTAAAAAAAAAAGAAAAAAAAAGAAAAAAGACTGGTCTGTTAATAACAACTTCCTCTTCGAAGAAACCACTATCTGACTATTTGATATTCCCTTTTCAGCTATTTTAGCTCTCGGTTCACTCTTTGCCCCAACACATGACACACTGGTGCAGCTGACTGAAAGGACAAAATTAGGTCTATCTGCAGGGGCTGCAGAGAAAACATTTGACAGAAGGTCAACCCAACGTCACTACAATGTCCAGCATGCCGCGAGCATAGTTTCGCTTTGATGTCAAACTTCTGTGCTGACTTTTGTCTAACTCTTTCTGTCCTTCAGGTTACAGTAAAAGAAAGTTTGCCCGTGTGTGTGTGTGTGGTGTGTGTGCACATATATGTATGCATATCCTTGGCTGGAATAATATATTGAATTTTTCCTTTAATGTAAAGGTTGCAGCAGCAGCAGTGGCGGTGTAGGTCTAGAACTATGAGTATAATACGTTTCCAAGGGAACTGTATTTGTGCAAGATACATGTTGAATTAATTGCTGAAAACTGCTGAAAGCCCTTTTCTCTAGTCATTATTGGCACCTTTTAGCGTTTCATTAACCTTGGCTGTGTCTTTAAACTGTAGCTTGAGTGTAACTAATGTCATTTATGATGGTTTAACATTTCTATATGGCATATGTAGTATTCAGCTGCAGCCGTATGCCATTTAATGTCAGGAGCTATACTGTGCACATGTGCATGAACAGAAATAACACTGCATAAAGTCACGCTGTAATGACGATAGGTGTACTGTAATATGAGGTCATTTGCATTTCCCACGTAGTTCTGTCACGTTAGGTTTATTGTTGGATTCAGCAGAGCGATATTTTAATGAATTTCTGTATTCACAACTTAACATGGTTATGCCTGAAACGTCCTGCGCTTGTGTCGTCTCTGCTCATCCTCAGCCAAGTGTGACCATGCTTGAATCCTGCTTGCAAAAGTCCTGATGAACGCCTGAGGCTAAATGCCTGCATCTACATAACTGCATCGACTAGAGGTCAGACTCATTCTCGAGTTATGCTGCCATGAGGCTCACACACGCACACAACAGAATGTCTAGGCACAACGGAGTGTTTGAAAAAATTCAATACAAGACTAAAGATGCAGATAAGGAGCACAAAATGCTCACAGCCTCTGGATTAAACAAAGTCTCAGCAGTACAAATCATTTAAGTTACAATATAGGCAATAGATTTATGAAATGGGCTTCATAAAACAGCACAGTATGTGTATAATAATCCTGTGTAATTAATGTAATTGAACAGGTGAGCGCAGCACTAACACCCCTATATATGTAATCTTCATGCATTAAAGATTCTTTAACGTCATGCAGCAAATTAAACACAACTGCACTACAATTTATATACACGTGTATATTCACCAGTATTATCTCTCCTGCCTCTCAGAGCTTTGAAGCATTAACCTGGATGTTTTCCTGCATTCTCTTTAAGTTAGCCATTTTTTTGTGTGGACTATTTTAGGATAAATTACTTAAACAAAACAATCTGCTTCAATTATGTTCCCAAGATTGGAATTATAATAACATATGTAATAAGGCATGCTTCAATTTGAAGTAAATTATTTGTGCACCATGTTTATTAACTCAATCATACATTTTATGTTGTGGAGATGTTTCCTCTCCCCTGTAGTGTACGCAAAACAATTGCTGAGTCACAGACTATGAAATGACTTACATGAAAACCGAGCAAAATCTGTCTTAAATAAAGTCTCAAGCAAAGCTCAACCTGCGCCAGGTATTTCTGTTAACAGTAAATTACCGTTTGTAGACAGCTGAAAAACAAGCCCCTGGCTCCTTCTGCAAATGAAGCCCAGAATGGAAAAGTAAGTGTCTGAATAAGTTGAGAAAACTGAAACTTTAAGAGGGCATGAACTGCAGCGTACGTATCTATATTTTTTCAACTCACAAAGATTGAAATGTCAAATGCCATTAGGATCTAATGAGGGACAAATGGGACATTATGACCGAGGGCAAAGTTCTGTCTCTATAAAAAGCAGAGCTGAACTATGTCCTCAGCACAAAGGGCAATTATCAGGCAGACAGCAGGACTTTACTTTTCTCACACTATGAGATATAAAATTGAATATGTAAAATTCAAACCACTGTCAGGTAAGCACAAAGGTAACACTTATAGTCTGAATGCTAATTTTTGGAATATATCTGATCATCTTTTCTAAATGTCATCAGTTTCCAAATTACCTAGACAATGGTGGCCTGGCATCTTTTGTTAACCCACTTGTTTTATACAGGAATGTGCCTTAACGTGTTTATCACTGCGTAAGAGTTAGATGAGAAGATCAATACCAAACTCATTTCTGAGTGTATTGAAGGGCTAAATATTCTTTCTGAATGAAGAGAGTAATAATAGTAGGTTTAATGTTGCTAGACTAGTGATTATTTTTATGGCTATATATACCAAGTTTTCTGAGTTTCAAATGACTTATAAAGTGTTTTCTTGCCACAGATGAAACAAGTTCATGATGCGGTGAAAGAGGGTGAAATAGTTCCCCTTGTTTCTGTCTTTACTATAGAAACAGACCATGGATAGAGTCGCGTGTTAAGAAGCCATTATGGTCACAGGCAATGAAGTGCTTATAAAACATGCCAGGGAAAATTATTTCATCCACTTCCAAGAACCTGACAGAACAATGTGAGGTTACATGATTGATAGATGTGCTACATGAGTGTAGAATTTACATTATGCTTTAAATGAGGTATTTCAACTTTTCAGAAGAAAAGGCTTCAAGGATGGAGACTGTCTTCTCCTTGGACTAATAGTATCTCAGGGAAACTTTCCTAACAGGATTAGACTGACAGTGTTTCCTCTTCTTTTCAGTTAATGCTAACTTTGGCTATGTAGCGACAGTATAACTCACAAATAGCTCCTTTAAAGCTTAAACTCTATATATACATAAGAAACTTCACCAGCACCCATGGTCTAGGGGTGGAGCACAGAGGAAAAAACCTCAACAAAAACATTCAAGGCAGCAAGGAGACAGCTTATCTCTGAATAATACGTTTGATTTAAAACACACACAGCTCACCAAACTACTTTCTTTGTGACCTTGGGAGATTGATGTGTTAGAAAGAGAGTGAAAAGGCAAAAGACAAAGAGACGTTGAAGGATGAAGACACAGAGCGGCACACGGTATATTTATGGTTGCTTGAATATGTAAAAGAACTCAAGGGAAAAGCAGGTGAGGTTACATCTACTCAGTGAATCACTTAGCCCAAGTCCTTGGGAGAAAGATGTGTGTGTACTGCAGAGGCACAGAAAGGAAGAGGACATGACACTTTGAGAGAGAGAGGAGACATAAGAAGAGCACAGGGCTGGTGCATGAGTACGTGGGCAGTAAAATGAAGAGCCAGACTCTTTGGTGTGACCATTTCAAACTAAAATGTCACATTGATTTCGCCTCCCTGCAATTCAATAACAACCTCTGCGCTTTTCTACGGTCGCATTCAGTCTCTAAACAGATAGAGCTGATGTATACTATAGGCCAAGATACAGATAAAAATGTCAAATTTTACAAATAGAGTGATGATTCATCTGAGGACGCTGTCATCTGATCATCTTTACATGTACAGTATATGACCCGTATTCATCACCTATTGGTCGAGATGAATGTGAAGATGTGACGTGCAGAGATGAAACAGATCTGCAAAAGACGATTAATGAAGCATCAAAGTTCATCGCAGACAGTTGGATCCACCTTGGTGCAGTTAGGATGAAGAATGTGCTCGTCTAGGACGCCTGCCGAGACATTAAAGACTTGCTATAAAACATCAAAGACATAGGGAAAGGGAGCACAAGGCAAAGAGAGACAGACACCACAGAATACATATACAGTGCAGGCTATGGATATTGTTTACCCAACAAAAACTCCTTAAAAAACAAAAACTGTTTTTCTCTCCTTCTAGCCCAATAGAGACCATCAGCAACAAGCAAATGAACATAATCAAGCTCATTATCTTTTCTGCTCAGATCAGATAAATCCTGTTCGTTGCAAGTAATTCCCTCGCTTTGTGCATTTGCACAAAGTCACGTCTTCTAATCTTTCTCCACAGCTTGTCTAATTAATTTACAATAGCTCACTAAAAAGAACTGTCTCAGTTTCTCTCATGAAGCAGAGCTTAATGACTTGGGTCCTTCAGTACATCTTGAGAAAAGTGAAAGAACTGAAAGAGCAAATCAGCCATGGAATGTACCACTCTGAGAAAATAATAGTTTTGTCAGTAAAAGCTTAGCGCATTTATTTAGGTAACTGAAATGAAATTGCAATGTCTCAGTTATGTGGTATTGAAATATAGCATAATGGGTTTGCTATGTGGGGAATTGTAACGTACAGTATGGTACAGTACAAGTAAGGCACAACTAATAGGAATTATTAATGAATAATAAATCTCTCCTCAGGGAATATTTGTCAGTTATGATGATGTATGGAGAGCAAGCTCACTGCAGCATGCAAAACTGCTTTCATCTTAACACTTGATTCTGAAACAAAGGGGAGCTGTGCATCCAAATCTATGGCTTGGCAGCTTCTGGGAAAAATACAGCTCCAGCATGCTCATTCTGCCTGTGCTTCCTCTGTCATAAATCCAGACAACTGGTCACACAGTAGCACAGTAGTTGACCAGATGGCTCTGAAACAACGCAGGATTTCAGAATTGAATGCAATAGAAATGCTCTCTTTCTGGGTGGGCATTGCCAGTGGAGATGAACTGGTGGTGAATTCAGATTCCATGCTTAAGAACATGTAGGGTTCATGTTTTTGTTCTTTTTTTTTCTTTTCACATATTTACATAGGAAAATACAAAGATTTTATTTTGAGAAGCAGATATTTTTTAAAACTGACTTGGTTTCTATGGCTTCACACTTCTCTAAGTTATTTCTTGGCACATGAAGACACTTTTCATAGCAGTAAACAAGTAACACAGTAAACAAGGTCCTTGTGTGACAAGCACAGCTTAGAATATGCTTATAATAACAGAAAGATGTGGGGAAAACACAAATGAGCTGCTGATAATGCAGCAGAGTCGTTCTAAGTAATTTCAAAAACAAACAGTGATACTGCGACTGCGATACTGGGGGTGTTGGGGGTGTAAAATGCATTTTAAAGTATTTCATTTAATTATCACACATTTTAAGTGGCAGTGGCAGTGGCAGGTTACATCACCCTGGTAGCTTATATCACCCTCCCTGATGAGCTGGCACACAGGTTAAGAATGTGGAGCTGTGCACATCCCCTGTCAGTGCACACGGCACAAGTCCCAGGAGCCACGAACACGGGGGCAGACGTCCTGTCCAGGGAAAATCCTCTGAACCCACAGGCTGTCAGCCAGGTTTGGCAGAGATACAGTATGTGCATGCCACTGTGGATAACTTTTCCTCAAAAAAAAAAGGAATGCTCTGTGCCTGGTCTCCCCCAGCACAGCCAGAGTGACAAAGTACAGTTTATGATTGTGTTGGAGGTAGTCCAGCTCCTGTTGGGAAACCTGTGAGAGCTCCTGTTACGCAGGGAGTTTGTATTCAAGGCACATGGAGGAAATGAACGTTCTCACTCAGAGTGGTAAACCTTCTGGGTCTGGCTAGGGACTAAGGCTGAATCTGGATGCTGCCAGCCTGCCCCCCAGCATGATGGAAACCATTCAGTGTATTCAAGCCTGCCTGAATACACTGAATGGTTTGTTTATAATTGGTCTAAAGCAGGGAAATTATTGTTCTGATATGTTGTTCTTCCTGCAGGACATGACAAAGGAGGGGACAGCCATATCAGCTTGTCGTATGAATTTTATCAGTAGTGACACAGTGGGTCTACACCCTTTGTTGTGCTGTTCCATGCAAGGGCCATATCAGTATTCTCTAACCCACTGGTAACTGGTCTGGGATCTGACCTGCTGGTCTTGGACACCCTCTGTCAACATTCTTTTGAGAAAGTCCATAAGAATATGTCCCTGTTGAAGACAGCTCTGCTCCTGGCGCTGGCCTTGACCAGCAAACTGCAGACCCTGTCAGTCCACCAGCGTGTCTCAGAGCTGTGCCTGCAAGCTATGCCTGCTTCTGTGCCCGAGGTGACGAGTTCATCCAATCTCTTCATGTCAGTAGAACTGGTGGAGCTCCACTAATCTCCATATTCTTCTTTTAAGGACCAGTATAGAGGATTTAGTGGCATCTATCGGTGAGGTTGAAGACTGCAACCAACTGAATACCCCTCCCTTTTTAAATGTGCAGGAGAACCTATGGTGGCCTTAAGGTAGCGAAAAAAATGTGCAAGACCTTCTCCAGAGCCAGTGTATGGTTTGTCCATTCTGGGAAACATACTGCACCATCCCTACTGTAGAAACACGTCAGTGCAACATGGTGGGCTCCATGGAAGAGCACTTGCTCACTATGCAGATATGAAGTGCTCATTCTAAGCTAATGAAAACACAATGACTATTCGCGTTGGATGATTCTACACAATAGAAAGCTTAACTATACACGTTATACTCCATTTCTGCCAATAGGTCCCCCCTAAATCCTAAACACTGGTCCTTTAAGAAGAATGGTAATTAAATGTAATCTGCCAGATGTGTTTGGTTGACTCTCAGTGATCATAGTCTGGCCCTATCAAGGCTAAGCTCATTTCTTGTCAGCGCCTCCCCCACTGGTTTGTGGAGGATATTATTGGTGTAAAAGAGTGAATGTTCTCATGGGCCACAGATCCTATTCTACTCACACAGCACAGGTCTTGTTAAAGGGGGTGTCAGTTCAGGACATTTGACTCCTGAGACTCACAGCAGATTACCTGGTGTAGTTCATCTCCTCGGGAGTTGTCTGTCTGGACGGTCAGTTTGGCTTGGGAGTGCAGCAACAGAGGGGGATGTCACTATCTCCTACAGACACTAAATTAACTTAGAAATGGAACTAATTTCAGCAGCAGTCCCCTGCACTTATAGACTACTTTGTACTTTTTACAAGAGTCCAACTAGCCCTTATACTGTACATGCTGTGAAACCTATCAACCGATAAGACTACAAGTAGGGAATAAATGTACTAAAAAGTGCTTTGAGTAAGGCAGTTGGCTATGTCTTTTTCTGTGTGTGTGTGTGTATCTGACTGTGTCCTAATGTTTTGTCACATCAGTGAAATGTGAGCAGGCAGCAGAGGCCTGGGGACCATTAGTGGGATAAGAAGACAGCAACAAAGGCCCAGTACATTTACCTGAAATGTACTGGGCATGAGTCTTGTAAAGCAAGTGGACTGACTGTACACTACAGCACATATGTCTCAGTATCGGTGGCACAGCTACAGTACCCTACTATTCTACAATAACATATTTCCATCATACTTTTAACACTCAAATAAGAATTTCCTGATAAATATCCTTTTAATCACTGATAATCCTATAATAACACAATGTATCTGTATACATATGATGTTTATAAATTGCTATGCATTTTTCTTTCAAGTTCATGTGGTTTGGATTTTTCAGACCACCATGGTGGGGCTTGATAAGAAAGAAATGGACATTGAATAGGGGCAGAAAAAGGGTTGAGCTTGATATATAATGTATATTAATCCTTCTTGGCACCTTTTCTCGTGGTTTTACCAGCATAATTACTGTATTAAAATGTGGTTAAAATGTAATTTTCAATTTAAAATGCAGTGAAATTGAAACACAATATGGAAAAAATATATCTTAAATATTTTATACATTATACATTTTTATTGTTGTCTTGGCTGGCTTGGAGTTTTTGGCTGGTATAAAAACAAGAATCCACCAAAATACAATGGAAAAGTCTTCCCAAATGGATCAGGACGAACACAAAGTAAAAGGAAAGTGAGCCATTGAATGAAGTGAAATTAAAAAATGTACTACAAAATACAGTAAACACTGTATGTGCACAAGTAGAGGCTCTCAATGATTTGGAGAAAGACCACCGTTTTAAGTTTGGCGCTCCCCCTCTGGCAGCATCAAAATATGTCCTACCCAACAAATGACTTCATTACATTACTTTATTTTGGCAGACACTTGTGACACAAAGTGACATGTGGACAGAACAAGAGAGGGATCAAACTACTGATCCACCTGCTCCACCATCTGAGCTAATGCTGCCTTTTTTTTTAATTATCTGGCATGCCACCTCCAGACTTCAGTTTGCAGTTTGTCTCCCAGTGTTTAAGAATCAGCACACAACCTGAAGACCTCATCAAGAAATAGTTCCTGGACAAAATGCTGTGTGGTTTTACTTGGTGTTGGTGAACTGGTGTTTATGGGGGAACTATCTGAATGTAAAACGTTTGGGAAACTTGAAAACTTGTGGCAACTGCAACAACACCCTGTCATAAGGTTTTCAAAATGCAACATAAAACAATAGACCAAATTCAACTTGCACCTCAGCATAGCACAACCAATCCATCAAGTGGCCAAAACGGGTACCAGGCAATATCCTCCAACAGCATTAAGCCCAATTCTAAACTGTACAAACACAATATACTCCCTAGGAGGGTGTTTCAGTAAAGTGAAAAACACTGAAGTTGAAGTTCAGAACAAAACAAGAAAACACATAAAAAGAAAAAAAAAAAGTCTGTGAGGCCAAAGAAAGAGAGAGATAGGCACAGAGGGAAAGAAACAGAGAAGGTAAAGAGAGGAGGCAGTGATGTGGAGCCGCCTGGAGCAACAGTCAGGTTTTAGAAGTTGAAAGGGGACCCTGCAGTTTCCAGGAACAAATTCCAATTTCAGACACTAATAGGCTCTTCTGTCTGAGACTGAGTCTGTTGTATTTGCTTATTAGTCCACTCTTAAAAAAACAACAACACACATTTATCCTCCTTAAAGAAGAGGTCTCTCTGATCCCATATGAGGCACTTCAAAGATACTCAGGGATTAAGTGACTGTTATGAACTGTTTAGAAATGCAATACAAGAAAAAGTATATTAAGGGTTTCTAGAATAGAGACTTCCATGTTAGCCTCTGTACCACTTTTTCATTGCTAGCACTGTGTTTTCTTGCAGAGGGTCTCTTTTATCAGACCTTTTTTTAAAGGTAAAACACATCTCACTGGACCTTTCTGTCCATATTCTAACATGACAGGTATCTACTTCTGTACTGTCTCCTTATTTAAACTACAGTAAAACAGTAATACAACAATTACCGTTATTTTCTTCAATTTTGTTAGCAACAAATAACTGCAGTGGTGAAAGTGCTTCTGTGTCTAACTCTATATGTTCAGTATTCCTGTCACGTCTCGCGTTTCACCCGCAACACATTGTTTACAATGGCCGAGGAGCAAAGCAGAGTGTCAGCAGCATAACAGTCAATGTCTGCATTTGATCTGTTTAGCCACAGTACTGCTCGGTGCTCAAAGGCATTTTGACAGAGCTTACAGCCCAATACAACATCATGGGGAGGGAGGCAGTGTTGAAGGCTAACAGGACACTTCAGGTTACAATTACTCATCTATAGTGTAAGTGAAGCATGAGCCATTATGTGGCAAGGTAAGACAGCTGCATTGAAAAGATTGACTTAAAAACAGAAGCAACAGAGTCGGGGATATACTGACTTACAAGCTTGAAAAACACTGGATCCTTCAATACTGCAAATCAGTCTTTTATTTAGGCCTCATAAATGCTCACTTTTGGCAGACTTCATACCTCCAGTGTGTGATGCGGGTTTTTTCTTTTAATTCTTTAAAGCCAAAAAAATATAATAATTCATAATTGGGGATTATTATTACTTTTTCTTTTTTTTACTTTTATAGAGCAAAAAGAAGACAATATACAACACGGGCTGAATAATACTTCTCATGACGAGTAAACTGCACTTAATGTGTAAATTGGTTGTAGTGCGACTTTGGTTTTACCGCTGTTATCTCACAGTTATGAAGTGAAATTCTCATGCCGACACAGGAAATAATAAATAAAAAATCTCATAATCCTGGTTGAGTAATAAAAGCAAAATTCCTTGTGGAACACCTTTCAGGGCTTAAAGACTGTTACTCAGCGGAGGTGGTGATCACACAGGCTTTGAGTAAAAGAAGAGTTTTCATTTCCATATCTCGTGCTGTTATGTCAGGTCAGATCTTAAAAGTCTCTGCACTAAAGCTGAGAAAATACCAGAGAAGTCAGTGGAGTGGTGTGCATTGGCTGCCAGAAGTTATGATGTTACATAATAGGACTACAGAAACATCAGTTCTCAAGTATGCTGACCAGTGAGTCCAGAAAGGAGGTGGAGATGCTGGTGGAAAGTAGGCACCACAACCACTCAACATAATGTGGCAGGCAGCCAATGCAGGGACTAATGAAGAGCCGGCCACTTTTAATGGACTGAGAAAGCCGAAGTGACAAACATAGCTGCAGCTGGTTTGGTTTAGCTGACAATCAGCCGATGACTTACCGTGTGTGTCTGATGTATTATTTTCGAAAAGTGCCACTTGTTTATTTGAAGCATCTCTGCAAATGATGTGGCTGACTGAGCTCCAGAACTTGACCTCCATTAAAATGTGTGCACATTTAAATGATGTAACTCACTTGAATGAATGGGAACAGAAGGCCCACAGCAAAGTTGGACAGCCAGTTTACAGTGCCAGCGATCATGAAGGCAGCAGGGCGGTAGGACTGTTCAAACAGTTCCCCGGTCAGGACAAAGGGGATTCCACCTGACAGAGAAGAAAACATCGACCGACTATGAGTTACAACAAACTACACACAGCAAATAACGAAGACACACAACTTTGTTCTGAGCGGCATTCTGAGCTTACAAACACAGTGGAAACTTATTTGTTGGTTTCTCTTACTACAGGATGAACTTTTGTTCAATTCAGACACAATGATCACATAAAAGTTTTACTTTTCCCTGTCCTCATACCAGATAGTAATGCATTGTTTCCCATGTGCATTAGTGCATGTCTGACACTATAGTTCCCACAACACATAATCCCTTTTTCTCAAATAACCTTACCATGAACAGAGCTCATATTACCATTTCATGGCCACTTTGAAGATACAATCAGCTATTTATTTGACGCAACTAAAATCTTGGATTATACATGTGCACTCCAGAAAAAAATATAAAACATTATTTCAAGCTGTGACGAGCCTTTAGTTAAATTTCAGAGCATTAAAAAAAAAAAAAAAAAAAAAAAAGTAGATTGAGTTTGCACCTATGAGTTATGTTATTGCGTTTCAGTAAGGGCTCACAGTCAGTAACAATATCACAGTTTAATCCTTTTAAGGTGGCATCTCCTTTGTTGAAAGTCCTCTGGTACAGTGTGCCCACGTACTAAGTAATGTGTAACCAATGTTCCGATCCAAACCTGGAGGAGCAGATGTTGACATTTGGATGCTTTGGTGGTTTCAAACCAGGAGGCTGAAATCTAAACACTTGGCACACTGAGTTCAAATGTAAAAAGTAGTAATTCATCCTGACAGATCATTGCAAACTCAAGAAGACAGTGCTGCTGGGAAACAGTTCAAAACACTACAGTCACAGTTTTAAAAAGAGAGGTAGATTTACATCCCATCTTCCCTCCTCACCCATAAATTTGCATTTTGAGGTTTACTTATGACAAAAACCTCATTATTTCACAACACAGAAATACAAGAGTCATTTCTCTGTCACATAACAACACCAGAGTCTCCAAGACAATTTAACGGTCTTGGTAATGTTGTTTTGAGTTTGGTATGATGAATGTCACTGAATACAATAGACTACTTTTGCTTCAGAGACATGAAAAGTTGTGTACCTTACTTCATGCACCATCAGTGCAGAGGAAACAACATTTTAGGCCAATTTAAAAATTCACTTTGAATGTCCACAGAGTTTGTGGTTGAGTTTAAAAGCAACAGTAAAAAGTTGGAAAGCACTTTTGAGGTCTGAAAGGAATATGGAGGAAATTCTTTACTTTTCCAAGTAATTTTCGATTTCGGGGCACGGTTGCTTAATTAGGGAGTGTTGCTTGTCACATATATGTATACACACACACACACACACATATATATATATATACATACACACACACACACACACACATATATATATATAAAATTTTTTCTGCGTCTTCAATCAATTTAATGCTGAAGTTGGCATTTGATTTTTTTTTTCTGCTTGTAAAAAATTTCACAAACAAGTCAGCAAATAGGAAGGAAAAAAAGTAAAAAAAAAAAAAAAAAAGGAACAAAGAATCAAAATGAAAGGCAATTACTCTGGCGCCTCAAAACAATGTGGGTTGAAGCTTCTGTACAGCCTGGTGTGCCGACACTTTTTATATTCTGCAGTTTGTAAGCTGTAAACTTGATTGATAGTATGAAAGAAACATGTTTGTCTGTTTTGTTGAAATGTGAGAGCATTTAGAAACTAACGGCATTATTATACAAAGAAAGAAAAATCAATCCACATTGCAGGGACAAGGTGTAAACTCTTGTTAGAGGATAATAAGCCAACTTGAATAACCTGTGGTAAGAAAAAAAAAACTTAATGACACAACAACACAGGTCTGATTCTGTGCAGAAAGACATGCACACTGTAGCATTGCTTCCCCATTGTCCTCCATGGTTCGTACAAAAGTACATTTACTGTGATCAGAAAGAAATGTACAGATCTCATATCAAAGTATTAATACCACTGTTTAATACTTATACAACAATAGTGGAAGGACATAAGCAGTGAGTTCAGGAATAACTTAAATTGCCATTTGTCATGTTAAATGGATCAAATGACTCCTGTGTCGTTTAATAGATAAAATACTGCAGAACCTAGAACCCAGTCCTTGCAGGAGTTGGGATCATAATGTAATATGATTCACAAGTAATGGTGCCAAGTACTATTATCATTGAATATGCGTTGTGCAAAGGATTTAGTTTTTAGTTTAGATTTAGTAATTAAATTTAGATTTATTTTTCATATTGCGTATAAAGCATTATTTTGTTAAAATGCTTACTGTTAATTTACAGTTTTCAGTATGAAGGACAAAAAAAAAAAAAAAAAAAAAAATGCTTAATGTGAAGCCATCAGCTCATTGAAATGCCCATCATGGCATATGCGCTCTGCCATTAAATGACTGAGAGGGCAGCTAAATAATTTGCTTGAATGGCTAAGCTGCAATTAATTGTCAGAACCAGTTAAATGCTACAGTATTACTCTACAAGTATTCTGGAGCAAATATTTTGAAGGAAAATGTGGTCAAAAGGAGAGAGCAAAGAAAGCCAAGGAACATTTGTTGACCAAGCCATTTTCTTTGTCAATGCACCAATATTAGGACAATGGGGGGCATGGGATTTCCGGATAGAATACAACTATTTCCCCGACATTTTGAACAATGTATTCATAGTGACTGCTCTTAGTTGTTTTCCATATTCAACGGTGAAGTCACCATAGTGCACAAAGAATATTGTCGGTATCTATCTCAAAATAAAATTAGAAACACCTAGGTGGCTTATTTGCTTGCTACCGAAGTGAGCGAATGTTTTTATGTCAGTGCTGGATCCCAGTAGAAAGATATTAAAGTGTTCTATGGGGATGTTTCATCTTGATCTAGAAATTGATGTGTCCTGTGGTTTGTTGTTAATGTCAAAACACCCCAGAGGACTAAAGGCCAGCAGTTAGAGGCTGCAGCTGAGGTTCCTCCTAGACTTTTGAGTACAGAGATTTAATACACAAGACATTTGGATTTGCTTTTAACTAAAGGAACTGAGATGAAAGTGTAGCAAGGACTAGGGGTCTTTGGAACTTAATATTTGGGAAACAGCTACTCACAGTGGTGTCTGTTTTAGTCCTCTGTTTTGTTCTAATTATCTAAGATTGAGCAGTGCACATACAGTGAGCTTCACATCATCTAGAGGAGCATATTAGAGGATCACAGAGGTGGAAAATAGAAGTGTGAGTTGCAAGAATGCTGCAGGTTATTATGTTTGATCAAAATATTTGACCCTGATGCCATCTAACTCAAATCTAGCAGTAACTCCTACAAATGGATGAAATCACACAAGCTAATTTATATTCAGTTCCAAAACTATAAAAAGAAATGGGAAGCTTTCCAGCAAGGGCATAGAACGCTTGTTTTCATATTTTGTATATCCAACTACCAGGGTGGAAGGGGTATGGGTCAGACACTATGTTTCGGTAGCTGAGATGACTACAAATGTAATTTGGATATTTAAAGTTCTGCCCACAGATTTTCTGCTTTCATTGTTTTATTGTTCATTTCCATAGTGCTGCTCTGTGGATAGGCTGTCGTGAAAACAAAGATGAGCTTTAACTATTTTTTATATTATTATTTTAATCAGAGACAGATGAAAACATCAGCTCAAATGAATAAGGAAAATAAGTCTTCACAGTAAGCTTCTAACTAAGCTCAGAAAAGGTTGGCCACAAGTTTATTTTTTAATTATGTTTTACTGACACTGCTGACAATCACTGTCAGTTCTTTTAAAGCACTTTTATTGAATATCCACTCTTTTAGGATCACTACCGTCATCTGCTCAAAGTGGGAAAGTTTGTCATGACAATGCTTTCTTTTTGGCTTCATGGACGTTCGATTCCAGTCAATTGATCCCTGCCTTGTTCGCTTGCTGAGGAACAGAGGGGCTACTTTTGGACTGGCCAAATTTTACCCCAGTGGCCCGCTAAGGCAGGGCATGAAGGAGCGAGACAAGGAAAGATGAGTTTGTACCATGCACAAAATGATCTGAGGGAGAATATGAGTTTTGTAATGCTTATTTCTGCACAGGCTTCTTCGAAATACACAACAAATCCACCAAAATAATAATGCACAGATTTAGGTGTTAAGTTTCAGGAGTGCCAGCATATGTGAAATGTTTATTTTCATCCTAGGAAACAGCCTATTCTGTTTTAAGTGACAAGTGAGTCACCAGGATTACATACCCTCAGCTGTGAAATGAGCAGTACACACCAATTACATGGCATGATTAGATCCTAAAGGACGATACCTTGATGAATGAGGGCTTACCAGCACAAGCAGACTTTTCTCCATGCTATAGATTTGCACTGTTGACAAGACAAGAGAAGATCAGCTGGAATACAGGCATATACATAGATATATTACAACACTGAAAGCTTGTGGACAGGTTCAGAATCCAAATCACTTGAGCTGTACAACTAAGATGTTCTAACATCGCTTTTCATTTCACCTCCATCGTTTTGGTTTGTGTGTGTGGGTGTGTGATATTTTTCTTAAACTTTATCCAGAAATGCACTTCTGATGTATTGCGCCTGTTAGTGTATCCTGTGTCATTCTATGTCATGACATTACAGTGGAAAAACAGATCGCCATTATTATTGTGTATGTGGTGGCTCTGCGCGGATGTCCACTGCCTGTGTGTGCGTTGCAGTCAGTTCAGGTTCATTGATGTCTGATCCGAGCTGACTCGCTGACGTCTGTGAGCGCAGTCATCTGGAGAGGTGGATGAAAATAACTGGGGTGCTCCTGAACTGTACAATAACAACATGGCCAAATATCAAGACGAGACAAACAAGATATGCACTTGGTGAAATATCAGCGTGCAGAGGCAGCTATCTTTGTTACAAAAGCACTGAATAAGTCTCTTAAACAGAGCCATCTACTGCTAGAAACATTAGCATTATAACCAAGGTGATTTTAGCACAGCAGCACCTTAAATACTGCGCTGACCAATGCGGAATGCACAGCACACAGGAAAATCAGGAAGCATATGTTTTTCTGGTGTAATGTAAATATTGCCATTATTCTGATTGGTTGGTTTGCAGGCAGGGGTCATAGCAACAGTTACACTGTAAGAATTGGTCCTAAATTTCTGACACGGTCAAATCCATAAGTTATGTCTCACAGTGAAATTTGGGAAACACCTTTTTGGATTGATGATGAAAGATTATATTGTTTTACCACATTAGCTTCAACTGAGACTCATCCAGCAAAGCCAATTTAATACATGCAAGCCTGTGATTGTCATGATGAAAGATAAAAACAAACAAACAAACAAATCTTACTTTTACAGACTTTACTCAAACTGGACTTCCTGGTTTATTCCTGGTATAATTCATTGTCTCACAGACGCCTTTAAACAACAACTCCCTACCAACACAGCTTCCTCTGTCGTTTTGACAAAGAGCTGTATTCAGTGCGAAAGCCTCCTCAGACAGAAAAAAGCCATGCAAATGATGTGAAAGGTCCACAGAGGAAGCACTATTGCTGAGAAATTAAATCCACGTAATTCATGCTGTGGCAACAACTGAGCCACTGCTATCACGAAGAGGTGCAAGACCATGAGGCATGATGAAGCTGCACTAAATACCCAGTGAGACACAAGCTGAGAATATTGATGCCTTCAGTGAGATTATTACCAGAGAATTACACTGAATACAGTATAAATCAAACAGACCACATTCATGAAAAGGATTTTTTGAATATGAATTTGAATTTGCACATAACATTAAGACTCACGCTGGATACATCAAACATTCAGAAGCATCTGTTCTCAACTGAAAAATACTGCATGAACACAGTACGTTCATGACAACCAGTAACCTAAACCTAAAATCACATTAGGAAAACAAGAACCTCCCATCTTCAAAATCTCTACAGCAAAATGACACCGAAGAAAGCAAAGAAGAACTTCTGTGATTCAGTAATTAAAGTAAAACTGAAGAACGTCACGCTGCAGGTGTTTGTCATCATATCCTCACTGGAGCAGATGTTAAATTAAAGTGGTCTGACTTAAAATTGTCATACAATAAACGATGACAGAATTGTGAGGTAAAAGCTACTGGTCTCAAGCTACTGAACACATCTGTGCATCTTTGGTGTCCTCCACTTGGGAAGAGTGACAACCTGCTGAGTGTCGACATTCACTCATCAACAGAACAGAAGGAACAGCTCTCTGAGGACTACAGGAAAATATTTCTCCTCCACTCCTCATTTTCAGCAGGTTAATATTTTTTGACTTGGTTCTGTCAGTGTGACAACAGCTCCAGCTGTTATAGTGCATACATGCATAATGTATACAGTGAAAAGCGCCAATCCAGTGTTACCGCATTCTCAATGCGGGATGCAGAAACAGAGCCATATAATATGATGCAGCTGTATCTGGTCTTGTTAGTTTTCATATGTAGGCACCAGCTTTACAAGGGTGAGATATGGTTTCTCTGGTTTGACAAGGTGGCAAAATCTGACACACAGTAACAGCAGAGTCAGCAAGAAAATCAACAGTTCCCAGTTAAAGGGATGGCAGTGACAGCCTGCTGGGAGAAGGGGGGATTGAGAGGATAATCTTTGAGTTAAGTTCAAATCAAAAACAGTTTTGATTTCTGAGTTGAAAGCGTGAAAAATAGAGTCTAAATGTCAGCTTTTAAAAAAAATACTTTCAACAATTTTGGTCCAATAAATTCAGAAAACAGAAAGCCAGACAATGGAAATACAGGATTGGAACTATTCTGCAACTGTAACATAACCATTTCCATCCCCTACAACTTCAAAGTAGAATCTCCACACCATTTGTTCGACTGTCACCATAGAGACAGCCGAACAAATGGCTAGCTTCAGGAGCATATACAGTGAGTCCCACAGTGAACAGCCTCCAGCAGTAAAGGGACCCAATTAACCTTCACCAGACATATCTACACCATGGGTGCTCCTCACAAGCTCCGCTGTTTGGCAGAAGAATGGATTTGCTTCAGTAGACAAGAGCTCCACTCGTCAATCATCTGACTTAAACCATCTGAAAATCTGCCTAACATTTCTCACCGAGAGCTCCAGCGGCTGCTCACGCCAATTAAAAGCCGTATGTGTGCTGCACGTCAAAAAAAAAAACAGACATAGGTTACTGTAGTTTGTGGGCCAAACGAGAGAAGGATGTCAGAAAATAAGTATTAGGTGAAACAGGTCAGGTGTAATAGGGCATTTAATGGTGCTTCAGCAGAAGCAAGAATCTGAATGTCACTGCTCTAGTGGAGAAACTTTGACAGGGATTTTTATATGTTACTTGAAATTAAAGTGATTATTCACTCAAAATCTACCATTTGAATATCGATATCTCACACCTCACAGACCAACTTGATCTCAAGTTAGTTATGATGGATTTCTAAAGAAATGTCTTGATCAACTCCTGTAGCATTATTTACTTCACTGCTGCCCCCTCTGTGTGTAATACTCCTCAAAATCAATCATCATCATCATCATCATCAGAGCATCATTCAACAAAATATAGCTTTAATATAAATGATATATTTCACAAACTAAATGAACACCTATTGGGAGAAACCTACTCCCAATCAATAAAAGTCATGTGCAGCCATCAAACTGACAACAAGGCTGTTTTTTTTGTTTTTTGTTTTTTTAATAATCAGAGATAATTCCATCTTTTCAGAGACCAAAATTTATTTATACCATCAAGCATTGTAGCATTGTTGTATAGCCTCATATAATATAAGTATGCCTTCAGGCAGTGGACCCAAAGCCATCCAAAAGCACTTTTAAAAAAAACATATTAAAGAACCATTCCTTCATTACACTGAAGCTAGTGTAGTTTATTCTGAATCATTGTAACTGCATTATAATGAAGGAAAATGTCACCCAGTACAATAGTATGGCTTTGATGCGTTTTTTATTGCTTTTGGACAACAGTGGTTTTCTATTGCTCAGAGGAATATGTATACGCCAACAACACCTGTTCACAGGGTGCAGTTATTGGTTTTTCTTCTTTTTTTTTTTAATATATCAAAATGTAAAATAACAGCTTTTTAAAAATAAAATAAATAATAATAACCAAAGTAATTGGTTGCAGAGATGCCATATATACATGTGTGCTGTATTTCAACCAGTAAGCAGCCCAACTAATAAAAAAAAAAAAACTAGTCTGTAATTCAGGACAACTGTCACATAAGGAAAATTGCTGCAGAAAAACCAATTTATCATGACTTATGGATTCCATTAAACATTTTCCTATACTGCAGTTTTACAAGTTGTCTATTTTCCACGTTGCCTTATACATCTTGTTGTATTTAGCTCTGCCACTAGCTGCTCTCTGTGCTCTACCATCTCAATTGTTTGCCCACATTCCCCAGGTTTGTCATCATCCATCATCAAGTGACGGGTGTGACTACCTGCGATATTAACCCTCAGGTGCAGAGGCCTTAAACAGAGCTCAGCCACCCAGAGGTATAATTTGTCTCTTCCCTCGACTGTTACATATGACTTGAAAGATAAATTAAACACTGCTTATTAGTGAAAGGGGTCATAATAATGTGGCTGTAGCTGTATATTAGGAGCATGCAAGGATAATAAGATAATAACACAGAGATGTGTCTGCTTGAAATTAATCTAACATGCCGAAAATGAGTATAGGAGGCTTTTCATCACAACAGTTGGTGGGTGCTGCATGACAAAAGCCGTTATCTCGGTGCACATATTTCAAAATATGCAGGGCTCTGCAGTTAATGTGTGTATCATTATTTAGGCGTTCTGTGTGGGCTCATTTGTACTATGAATATTCACAGAAAAAGGGGAAAATATACCATACATCGTTGTCCCAATATACAGTATGATCACTGATGAAGGTGTTCTGAGAACTGAAACCGTGTCCTTTATTGCATGCAGGTCTGTTTTGAGTGAAGGGAATGAGAGTACCAATAAGTAGACAATTATATGTAAACAGAGCAGTTATTATCAGACATGCATACATTTTAGTCAGCAGCTCTGACGTGTCGGCTATATAAAAATGTGAGAATTCACAGAGGACAAGTGTTTATGAGCTGGTCACTTCCTGCACTTAACACATTTTCAAGAGTGTTGAACACAAGGAGTGGGACATGGTGCAGATGCTTTGATTATGAGCGAACCAACCCTACACACACATTTCTCTTAAACTTTCAGAATATTAATTATTCCAACCCTGCTCTATTATACTGGTCAAACTTTATCTTCCAAGACAGATCATATGTTTTTGTAATTAATTAATTCATTAGTGTGGTTAACTGTAAAACACACATGTCTAGTAGTTGTCATCAAAAGCCAATAAAGTCTTAATGTCTGTAAATTACTTGTATCAAACATTCAACAAAAGCTGGTTTCCACTTTTGCAGTGTTTGAGTCAAATTCTTCCAAATCTTTGCTGGAGACCTCTTCCTGCTGCAGAGGGCAATGACTTGCAGTAAATCAGTTTCCAGTACCAAGATTTTAATCTAACCTGTTTCATTCTAGCGTGTAATCACCGTAGTAGGTGACAAAGCAGCCGCTCAAGTCCAAAGACCTCCTGTATATCTGGCAAATTGCATTAGAGAAGAAAAAAAAATTAAACATTGGTTTTGCTCTTCAAAGGAGAGACCTGAGACACAGCAGAGAAATTAAAACAGATACCAAATTGGCCATTTGTCCCTTGGACATTACCCTCTGGAGGAGTGCTCTCAGGGAAACTGATTAAGACCCACTGCCTTAATCTAACACCTAATTTTCACAGGACTAAGCTTGATAAAAGCAAAGCTAAAACAGATCATAATGCATTGTATCCAGAATGAATAAAATAGAGAGGAACACGCTGTGTAAAGAGCAGCAAACCAGTCTCTGCAATGCAAATTGCCACAATACCAACTGTATAGCACTTACATACTGTACATACTGTAGAACTCCCACATATCCACACATATGCACTAAATTTATCCATGTGAGCGCCAGGTGATCATCTATCAACATTTAGCCGACTGATTTGCTTAAAAATATGGATTTGGCATAAGTAGCTGCCAGTTATGAGCCTCCCTGGTCAGCTACCATAGCCACCAGTGAGTGTGTCATTAATATTCTGCTTACAGGGTGACGAGTGTGCACACTTCCCTCTTGCCTATTACAGCCATATCCCAACAGCCAAACAAACAAACAAACGGGAGCCTGGATTGGGTGCACAGGGTTGGTGAAATTAAATACAATACAAGCCAAGAGGACACATTAATGAGAAAAGACCGTAGTATACAGGGCTATGGAGTCAAATTCATATTTGATAATTATGTCTTAATAAACACAGAGATTCGCTTCCATAGAGTAATAAAGCACAAGGGCACATCAGGATTGATTTTGTGCTTATAGATGCCCTTCACAGTGAGAACATAGAGACCCTCATAGTCCACAGGACCCATGTTGTTCAGCATATTTTGCCATAATTGGCAGGCAGCTATCAGGCATCAAGACCCAAATGTAGATGAAATCTAGAAAATCAGGAGGCTGGCAGGGCATCTGCAACAGGTCGTCAAATTAGGGCTATAGGTAACAGAAACTGATGGAACACTGCAGCAATGAGGCAGCATAGATGATATGGCATAGAGGACTGAAAAATGCATTCTCTCCATATTGGAGAGCAGCTGTGCTGGCAGGGGGCTGATTACAAGGGCGTTCAGGTGTTTCACAGAGGAGAAAAATCAGTGAGGAAGCCCAGTGGGCAGGTGTGGTATATGGCTACGTTTGTACAATTTACAACACACATGAAGACAAAGAAGAAAGAGTGTGAGGCTCGTGAGACAGGTGGTACAGGAAAAAAAACATTTGCGTGAGCAAAGAAATATGAATGAAAAATGAATAACGATGTTTATTTCATTACGCCCGCTGCCATTCAAACATTTTTTCCTCCAGGTGTGGGATTTACATCTTCTTGGTTCATGCTGCAGCTTGATGAGGTGAATTGCATCTCAGTCACAAAACAAGCCGTGTAGTCCCAAAAAACGAGAGGATTTAGTAATAAACAACCTCTGCACCTCTGAAATACAAACATGGTGCAGAATGCACTGCCAAAGAACTATCACTATTATCAATATAAGCCTCAGATAAATAGCTGGTGTCATTTACACTTAGTAAGAGATATGCAGTACGTATAATAAAAGTTATGATTAAAGTAATTGCTAAAATGATTGTAATTTTTTTTTTTATTGTGCATATCAGTAAATTGCATACAGATTATAGCTGCGAACTGAGTGATTATTGACATACTGCTGTCTCTAAATACAGTCATAAAAATGTGGGATTTGCTGCCAAATGGAAAGTGAAACTGCCTTTTCTAAACATTGCTACAGACCATTGGTTGTTTACAGAGATCTAAATCATGACATGACTAATCCCACATAATACTGACAGTGATTTATCTCTCTAGTTATTTGCAAGCACACAGATAGTCACATCTCTCCAGGATGGGCAGGTAGGTAAAAATACATATGTCATAATTTCATATCGAAATCAAATGGCCTCTTTTTGTTTTCAGAGAGCCATAATCTTTGTGTTCTCATCAAGCTGTGAAATATCTGGGCCAATGTTTCCATAGTGAAAATGACTTGAGGAGATTCCACCGTGGGCCGCCCATTTATCCCACCACAAGCCCAAAAGGCACTACCGGGGCTGTCCCTCATGTGAATTTGCTTCTCATCCCTCCCAGTCATTCACCATTCCTGAGCAGCGAGGCACTTCGCTTGCTTGAGTGTAGCCATAAATCATCGCTGCGCAGAGGACATAAGCGAAACCATCTGCACTGTTACCACATAAGTGCACCTGAGCAAGGCACTGAAGGATCAAAAGCTACAGTGTGAAGATGTTATAACAGAGGACAGTGGCATCGCCACAGCCTGCTCTTGTGTGTGTATGTGTGGACGTTTCTCCTTTCTATATCTTCCTTTTCTCTCTCTCTTGATTCAAGAACATCTATTCAAGGTTAAGGGAGAATAGCAATCTCTGTAGTTTCTGTATGTGATCACAGTGAGAGGTCTATTTTCCTTAATATTCTTTCTCCTGTGCCACAGTTCTCATCTCATGACATACTGAGGCACTCCTATGTTGGATGCGCCTCCCTGAGACATTATATCGCCAAAGAATGTACCGATGTGTGTGAGACAGCCACAACTCCTCACCTTGAACTCAAAGTCAACCTCCCAGTAAGACCCACTGTGCACACTCAATACTGTACCCAGTGCTATGCCAAGGCTGGCAAGTATACTTAGTATGCTAATATATGACAAGACCTTTCTGTGATTCTAATTACTGATGACAACAGTTGAACGATTATTCGATTGTTTAAGTAGTCTTGAAAGCCAATGCAAATTACCACTCCCGAGTCCCTTTGTCAGTTTTAAAATTGAGGACTTGGAGACAGCTGGTTCTACCGCATGATTATCAAATGTTTACCTCAAAAACGTGAATCTGACAACATCAGTTACCTTTAAGTGAGGTTTAGAGGAAGTGGAGCACTAGGGAGGGATTGTGAAACAAAACCATTAAAGTATAAAGAAAGTGAAAGAAAGAGAAAGATTAAGAGGAAATCATAGGATAGACATGTAGGCTGGGGTGGCTCACTCTGGCCCAGAGCAAAAGGAAAACGCGATCACAGCCAGTATACAGAGATGAAACTGAGGTAGGGCATCCACATCATGACTGTCCTGAGAGGAGAGAGAGAGAGTGAGATGACACTGCACTATATCCTATATTTTATGCTGTTTCAGCCAACATCCCCAGAAAACAGGAGACGAATCAATAATATATTCAAGACATTTCCTTTTGTATTGTTCTAATAAGCATTTATTCATCAAGGAACGACTATTAGTTGATGCGTATGATTGATGACTGAATATTATTTTCATGTTTTGAGATTCAGAAATTTGTCGGCAGAGGTTGATGTGTAATTACATGATCTCCACAGAGTAGAAATCCTAATAGTGATTTGCTCAAACTATAATTGGACTGCAGTCCTGAGCACTTTCACTCATAATATGTTTTAGAATGGTCAGTAAACAAACAGGGAGAGAGCGTGGCTTACCTGAAATTGGCTGAGGGAAACACCTGTATAGGCTGAAGAACACGCCATGGCAGAAAACCAAATATGAGAGGCTTCTCCCGATCCGTTTCTATTACTAAGCCCTCGGGACAGAGTAAAACAGTATAAGAGGCATTTCAGGGGGCTGCTGTCACTGCTGCATGATTATTTTGAGATATCACTGCTTGTGGCAGTGGGATGATAATGTCAGTCCCTCAGTCGGTTGGTCAGTCTACCACCTTGGTCCAGAGACTGAAATGTCAACAACTGCAGCATGAATTATAATGGAATTTCATACAGATTATTATTATGCTCTCCCCGGAATGAGCCCGACTGACTTTGGTGATCAGGTGACCCTCTTCATGGGATCACTATTGATGTTGACATTTATTTCTAGTGACATATCTTGACAATTATTGGAAGGATTGACGAAGAATTTGGCAATAAATATTCATGGTGCCATGGAGGATGAATCCTAATCACTTTGCCGATTGCTGAACTTTTCATCTAGCATCAGCATCAATAGGTTAAAAATTTTGGGCTTGCCCAAAATACGCAGCAGGTAAAACTAATCACATTCTATCTGCCTGACCCATGCTAACATGTCTTATATTATTATAACATTCATTGTTTTCACAAAGCAAATGAACCATGTTGATGTGTGATTAATATGTTATCCTCTGTTGCGATTTCCTCAGCTCTAAATCATACTGTGTAAATATATGGTACATTACTGAGCTCACAGTCCAGGACAAAAAATAAAACTCATTTTAAAGGGGATTTGCTGAAGGAAGAAGGCAGAACACATTTATTTGCTTAACCTCAGGCCACTTAGTAAATTCTACTTTGAAATAAATTTGGGGGTAAAGAATAATTCTCCTTATATATAATGCATCATGTAGCGAAATAGTGACATACACATACAAAGATTTACTCATGCCACTGCAGGTGGCCTCATCAATAATTCCAAGAAAGGCAATCCCCCACCTCCACCCAGGTGTTTTGTGTCAGTCCTGGATTCAACGCGGGTATAAGACACCTGACTCATCTGGCCAGCCCAACTGCCTCCAGACTGAGCCCCACAAAACCCAGCCAGCCTTCCCTCCTCCATTGTGACCTCAGAGCATTAAAGTATTCACTGCACGCCAAACCAGTGGGATTTCATGAGGTTGTGGAAGAGGTTACTGGTGTTTGTACAATATGTATCCCTGTACAGAAGGGCTGTTGAGTGGAGCCAGGGTGGAAGACATAACGTGAGGTGCTTTTCTAAGTGTGTGTATGTGGATGTAGGGGAGGTGCTGCACAACCTCACCACAAGGAAACGCGACCAAGACTTTTCCCACTTTTCCAAAGTATATGTCGGCTATTATTTTCTTATTTTAAGCAATTTCCCACTGGCAACAGGTTATGCCCTAGAATTTATCTGCTTTAAATCTGGCGTGCATCCAAAATCATTGGAATTCACTGTGTGTGTGCGTGTGAGTGAGTGTGTGAGAATCCCCACACATCCCACTGGTCCCTGAAGGCACAGGACAGTTCTCCTTCAGACACTACCCACGCTGCAGCTGCATCACCACACACACACTCAACCACCAGCAAAGCCGCAGCTCATTAAGGCTCTATGAGGCTGAATATTTATAAGTCCAGCGAGTGTGTGTGTGTTTGTGTGTGTGTGTGGATGTGAGCCTTTATGATAAAGAGCGGGGACAGAAGTGAAGTGTTAGTTGTGTTGGACGTCAGGCATTCACTCCTCCCAGAACACAAAGCCTTTTGAGAATCATACATTCACCCTTAGGCTTGGAAATGTGTTTTAGACGCTCACTGCTTCTGTGAGTTTTGACTGGCAAGCCATGTGCTGGCAGAACAATCTCCTATTACAGTGCTCAAATCTTCAGCTAATGTCCATGTATCAATAACACTGCCGGTGAGAAAGTCATACCACCCTCTGACAAAATAATTGAGGCTATTGCTTTAATGACTTGTAAGTGCATGACACAAGATGTTTCTAGGTTTTGGCCATTTTGTGCTCACAATAACACAATGGAGTACAGATGAAAATGGATCAAATGACCTCTCTCTCACAATATGAAAATAAATGACACAAAATCCCACTTCTTAGCAGACACAACGGAGGTCAGACTGGCGACTTCAGCCCATCACGGTTGGCAGGACTAAAACGTCCAGTCATTATTCATCACATCAAGAAGCAGATGAGCCATTACAGACAACTGGCCACAGCTTGAGGCACCACTGGCCCTTCACATGAGCTGCAATCTCTCCACCATCCATTGTCAAAACCCTTGGGAGAGGCTTTGAATGAAGGAATCTGTCGGACTGACACACACTAATAATGATGCTTCGATTGTTTTCACACTCGTGACAACTGACACACAGATTACTTTGGGAGACAAAGATATTAAAGGACAACACTGATATGTTCAACGCTGGTGTTCTGCAGTCAGCAAGCGTTGCTGGAGAGATTAGAGAAGATATCAGAGACTCTCTCCCTGTCTTCAGAGGAAGTCATTTGCAGATAATCATATTTGTACAGCATGGAAAGACAACTTCCACCGCAGGCTCAAAAATTACTCAAGCTGGAAAATTCTCAGAGTTAACAGGAGGCATTCATTTACTTCTGTCAGTGCGAGTATTACTATCCTAGGCCTGAGTCACCTATCAATCAATCAACTGATCTATCTATCTATCTATCTATCTATATATCTATCTATCTAAATAACACCAGTGTATCTTAATTCTTTCACTTTAATTTGGAATGTGTCTTCTCATACCATAAGGTCAGTTTTTGTATTCTGCGATTGTTTGTGTTTAGACTTCCATTTGCCAAAGGGCTACAGAGTGTGACGCCAGAGTTGGCTGCGTGTGACATAATGAGTCGTGGCACAGTTCTTGTGTGTTAGCCAGCCGTGTAGTGACAAGTGTGCCGCAGTGAAAAGGCGATGGCCCAGTTGGGCACAAGTAAAGGGGGCAGGAGGTCAGAGGATAGCATTGTGCATTAAGTAGTCATGTATTATGCCTGTTTTTTTTTTTCATAATGTGTTTCAGGAAGGAGTAATAGCTGTGTTATGATCTGAATAAAAAAGAGAATATAAAAAAGTGTCAATGGCTCTAAAAGAGCTCAAGAAAAGGTCGAATGAATAAGTCCTTGGCTGATGATTAATGATGCATTCAGATGTAATGAGATGCACAATTCAACAACGGCATGAATGCATACAAAGCCAATGGAAAGATATGAGCAGATGCGAGCAGACATGAGCAGATAAAATGTCGCTCTGGGCGGGCTTGAATTGTGATGAAGAAGCTCAACTTGTAAACATTGTAACGGTAAGAAATGACATCACTTCATTAATCTACAGTTGGAGCGCAAAAGGAGAGGGTCACAATGAAAAATAAGAGAAATGGTTTGGAGTTGGTGGTAAGTCTGTCTAAACTGTCACTCACACAGACACACTTCAAACACACTCAGAGTCAGTGCATGTTATCAAACCTGTGTACTTCAGGCCATAAAAGCAGTGGTCAAATTGGCGCACACACATACAATGAGGCAGAAATTTGCTGCACCTTCAGCTAATCTCAAGTACGGAGGCAGATTATTTCAAAACCTCTGTGACCTTGCTGTGGCAAAAGCCTCAACTCCTGTACTGAGTCTGTAACTAGGAATTACCAGCAGCACTGAAGGCACCAGCAGATGTGCAAGAAAGAAATTCTATCATACAGTATGTGGAGTCATCTGGTTATGTAAAAACCTTCATGTAATAGGGTCAATAGTGAAGATGTGTGAGATTTCACCTTGCCTTACTGTTGACATGTGACAGATGTTAAATGGCACTTTCACCTTTATTTGAGTAGAGACAGTAGAGGCTGACCAAAAATATGAAGTGAGAGAGAGAGGAAAATACACACAAAGCATCTCCAGTTTGGGGTCTAGATGGGGTTACATGACGTGCTGTAGACCCTTAGACCACCAGGACACAGTGAAACTACTGTTTCCTGCAGCTTCCACAGTCAATGTAACATTCTTCTTGTAAATGAAAAATTTTATCTGTGACCATCCTCCAGCCGCAAGTGTCCACATTGTTGAAAAATACAGTAATTCACTGAAAAGGCTGAACTGACTCATCCATCCGGCCCATATATTTCACCCACTTATTTTGTTCAGTATTGCTGGAGCCTATCCCAGCATTCATTGTTGGACAGGAACAGGTTCCCGGTGTGTCACATGCATACTATGGTCAAACACAATTTGAGTTTCCAGTTTACCTAACCTTTGTGTGTCTGGGCTTTGAGGGGGGAACCAGAGCACCTGGACAAAACCCAGGTGAACACCAGGTTTGGTGGCAGTGATGAGGGTGGGAGGGAGTTAAGACATTTACCATCATTTATTTTACACTACTGTAAAGATGGAAAACATGGCCACCATCACCTTTCTCTTTCTAGCAGTACATGTACAAATCTGACAAATATGTTGTATTGTAACTGGCAAAAAGAATTAAATAATTAAGTCACCAAAAGCAAAGCCTTGATTAAAGATTAAAGGGGTAGGGTGGCTAACTGTTCACCAAACACACAGCTGACAGTTGATTTTAAGATAATTAACTCTAATGTTTCTCCCTAAAAACCTTTAGACAAGGCTTTAGACTTCCGCTCACCTCTTACACAGGCATTTTCTAAACAGGAGGTTATCTGCACTGTCAGTTGGAATGCAGAAAACCTCAAATCTGAAATTTTCGACCACTTTCTGCCTGCATTATTCAAACTCAAATCTCAAGGATTTAGTGCTTAATATTCATGTGATGTGTGGGCCTTTGGTGCAGGTGAACATCCCTAAATCCCTCCCCTCCACAGGGCATGGTGACCAATGGCACTTGCAGCACATATGGTGGGTGGAATCTGGATGTATACATAATCAGTGACTATTTTCCTTCCCTTAAAAACCTGTGCACTCCATACCATAGCTGTCTAATAAAGAAGAGAAGTGGTAAGGTTTTACCATACAAGTTTACTGCATCAAGAAACTGATGTCCTTGTAACAGAGGTGCAAAACTGCCACGAGCAACTATAAGATTCCATTAATAAGCTGCTGAAAAAAAGAGGGTGTTAAATTAGCTCGGGACGAGATAACACATTTGGTTGCTTTGGTCCAAGGACAACCACTGCCTGTAAAAGTATACTGTTTAATGGTGTTATATTATTGAATTAAAGCATAAGTTTAGTCATTTATGAAATGAACCAATTATTGGATCATAGTGCATAGTGACAGCCAGGCCCGGATGGCATCATAGGCGCATTTGTTGAATAAAAAATGTTAAATGTGCGCTTTCATCCCTTTTTGGCATGCGAAGAAAGGGAAAACCTACCTCACATACAAATTACACTGTGCTGGTTTTTGATCTGCCTTACAGTCACCTCTGTATATGACACCACATAGGCAAAGTCAATTTCACAGTAAGTTATCAAAATGCAGAATACTTTCACATTGCTAGCACCATTCAAAAACACCTCATAAGTAGCATGGAGGGGTGGCTGATTGAAAATCCAGCTCCATAGCATGCAAGCACTGAATGCAAGAACCAAGCAACACTACGATATTCAGGAGTAGTGGGTCAGTGGGAATAACTTTCAGCTACACTGACCACAAATCACATGTGCAGCATAGTTGCAATGGGTAATATGTTCACGTTCCCTGCTGAATGCACACAGCAAAAATAATTAATACGGTATCACTCAAAACCCATTCTCTCTCAATACAGGTCCAAACAATTCCTCGCTTCCCAACCATTTAATAGAATATGTTGCATAACATTCTCTTTTTCACACAGCAATCCATAAGTGACAGCCCTCTTCTTCTGTCTTGTCTGTAATCACAGAGCAAATCTTAATTTCCCTATAGAGTGATACCAGGAAAGGTGGTGTCTTCTGGGTGCACCCGATAGCTGGGTACTCCCAAAACTCATTAACACCAAACTGCAGAGTGCAAAAAGACAACTAATCTTTCCTCACAGCTTTTTCAGCATGTTTACAGCGAGGGGCCAATTTTGCTGCTAACCGGCCCATGGACATACTGGGTTTTCTGTGGTGGCTATTTCTTCCCCTCCTTGTCAGAAAGCATTGCCTGTGTGTTGGCAGCTCTGTAAAGGCACTGCTAATGTAATAAGGTTAACAGCCAAATGCACCCTGTCGTGCATTCAATTTATCATTAAGAAGCACATATCACAGGATTTAGGGATTAAACCTCATCTTTGAAATGTTTGCCATTTAAATGAGAAAAAAATTTTTTTTTAAAGCAGCCTGTAGACTTTGATTTGAATATCATAAATATTTGAAGCTCCTGAAACCACAAATCAAATTAATCTTTCTCATTAAATGTCAGTGTCCCTGATTGTGAACCTGAGGCTCATACAAATGGTTTCTCTTCAGTGGCAATGAAATATTAACACAGGTCTATAAAAGTCTTTGAGGTTGCGCTTAAAAAAGAAAGATGTCAAGTGTTCCACTTTTTCCCCCAAAGGAAATTCTATCTTATAGGTATTTGCTTTTTCCTGACAGTGGCTAAGATAGTGTTACAAAGCAAACCTTGTGCAGCTAATGGTTATAGTATCTTGCTCGGCCATTCTACTGTACAGTATATGCTATACGGCATCATATGACATACTAAAAATTCACAGTTCACGACAAGTAACTTGTTAGATTAACACATTCAGTTTTAGAACTAACGGATATTTGGGTTTAATTTATTTGTTGTGTACACCAGTCAAACAACCAGTGGCTCATTATTATAAGAAGGGTGGTGAATAGGCGGTGGCTGATGGGGGAGATGTCACAGGTTTGGAGGGAAAGCTCTTGTCTGAGGGGTACGTGCTGGTGTTTGAAGTTAGTCACCTGGCAGCTAAGTCACTCAGTGGGATTGTCTCCCTGCTGAAGATCAAAGATCAACCTTAGTGTGCTCAGGCAGAGACAAATCACAGAAATAGATAGCATCCGTAAACAGGGTATTAACGCGCTAATTAAATGACAGGAGAGACGGGGCAGGGTGTATTTCCCACTTCATTAGGTGATATGTTCTTATTGGAAAAGTAACAGGGAAAATCTACCTGTCACATACATATATATATATATATATAGTTATTAAATTACTAGAATATCAGGTTTTCATGACCAAAAAGTACCAGAAAATAAAGATCTGCAGACTTAAGTGGAAACTGCACTCCACTGAAATCCACTTAAGTTAATTATTTTTTTTCTCTCTACCACATCTCAAGAACACAAAATTAGGCAAATCAGATCAACAAAAGCGACAGAGTCATTTTTGATGTCATTTGGAACATGATGAGGAAACAGTGTGTATCCATTGTGTTGTTCTTTGTAATTTGCTGTAATGTGATGTTTGAATCAAGGAGACATGCAGAGGTGGATTTTTATCATTTATTCACTCTGTTACTGCTAGATGCCTGTGATGTCTTTGCTCATATGCTTGTTGGGATTCATGTCTCTGAAGAAAGTGAGATAATCATGTTAATTGTAACCAGATGTTCTGTGTTTGCATTGCAAGAAAGCCTCTCCTCTGGAATTCCTGTGCATGTGTTTAGTTCATGTTGGTGCGTGAACAGCTCATGGCTTCTTATCAGTTGGTTGTATAGGTGTTGAGATCCACATTGTTCTTGAAAATACTATAAAAGTGATTTTTTTTTCTTTAGTGGAGCCTTTTCCTTCTGACTTTGGGTGATAAGATTTCTCTCTTATATTGTATACACTATATTCTAATCTTCAGCCTGTCACTGGTTTGTGTCTTTATTTTATGTGTACTGAGTGTTTTGCTGACAATTTGCACCACAGTGAAAAGGAGAATGAAGTCTCCAGAATAATGAAAATTTGCAGTGTTCTCCTGCTTTAGTAGCCTATATAACCCTATTGAATAAGATGAAGTTAAACCTGCTCTAATTGATATATTTAGATCAACATGTGTGATGTGAAAGGGGTTACTTGTATAGAGAAACCTGCAGAGAATTATCACCGGGCTCTGCAGTTTCCCATCAGCTCTATAGAGCTTTATAGTGTCTTCAGAAGCTGTTATCAGCAAGACAGCTCTGATGAAGCTACTGCACTCACCTTGCCTTGCAAACAGCAGAAAGACAACGTTAGCTACTAGTGGGTTGGTGGACACCAAAACAGAGCTAAAAGGAGTGTGACTTACATTTAACAGTGCCTGAAAAGTGAATGCTAATGCTGCTCTGTGTTGGCTGGATGTGTAAATATACAGAAGTTTGATAGCATGTTAGTCATATCAGCTTCACAAGGTGATAATATGTGAATGTTGTAATTCAACTTTCAAGTTTCATTGCTTCTCTCTCATCATATATTCTTGTTTTTAATAGTAAGGACATCACCAACATAACTAGAAATGAAATATCATTGACATTACAGGACATTACCAAACTGTATCCTATAGTTCAGTGAAGAGGATTTAAATTAAATACAGCTAAACTAAACTAAAGACTCATTTTTTCTGAAAGAACTTGTTTCAAAGCTGCAATTAACCATAGTCTCACACCACTCTACATCTCAGGAACACACGTCATCTGCAGCAGTTTACTGCTTGGAAATGGAAGCTGTGACAGAGGCCATGCCAACAGAAACACTCCCACCAGCTAATTACTCTGCTGAGCTGTTTGAGATGTTCTCTGCTCAGTCATTTACTGACATGCCACCCAGAGCAGGACTGAAATCCTGCTGACAGCCCTGCCTTTTCTCATCAACTCCACTGTCAATGTTTGAGCAGTTTTCATCTGCGAGGTTTGTCCACACCAACCAACTTTGGTCAACAGCATCAGGATTACTTTGTCTGCGCAGGGCAGATCTGTGCTTTTCCACCTTGGTCATTCGTGAAAAGGATTATTCAGAGGACTGTTCTATAACAACAGCAGTGTAAATAGCTATAAATACTCCAAATAGACTGTAAAACAAATTTATCTTGCAGTATTGAGCTGCCAGTGGTACAAAGTTACAGTAATCTGCTGATGGTAAAACCTCTGACAGTTTTGGTATTGATCTAAAGTAGCAATACTTACCGAAATTATGGCAGCCAATGTCTCTATAGCCCCGGTGCTCAATGTGATGTAGGGGAGGATGTTCTCAGCAAAGCCCGCTTCCCGAAGGATCCCATTAGTGTAGTACCAGATCTGTGAGAAAACAAACCAGATTTCACTGATGTTATATACATATTACACATAAATCTGCATGAACAACATACAATTTTATAGTAGGTAGGTTTCATTAAAGACATTAAGGCCATCTCACTGGCTCTAGAATGTGTAAGCAGTTGAATAATCTCATAAAATGTATTAGATTCAAACAAAGTTAATGTTATTAGTTGGGGCTGAATTTATGTTAGCCATTTACTTCGGTCACAACAGGGTGCAACATTTTGTCTACATAAGAAGCCACAAGAGGCACATTGTGTGTTAGGCTGCAGAAATGCAGATGACATGCGTAGCAGAACTGTACCTAAACGCATCCTGTGTGGACGTGCTGCTTTATACACAGCCAGTGTAGACATGGTGTAAATTAAAATAAATTACTGCAAATCTTATTCTGGCGTGAAGGCTCCCAAACCTCCCGACAAACTGTTGAACCTACACTTTAACAATCTTCTACATGAAATGATAGCCCTGCCCAATTCTGAATCTTGTTATTTTGCTGCCAATGCTCAAACCGTGCAGCACTGACTTTCTCCACCAACCGAGGCTAAGAGCTCCTCTCCATCTGCTCTCCTCACAGCATCCTTACCCTTGGCTTTATCCTTCAAAAGGAAAAAATCCTGTCGTATTTAATTCTTTAAAAACTTGAGCCTGTAACAGTGTGTATTTTTTCTCCTTTAGATCAAAACCATCATCTCCTACCATCACTGCCAGATTCAGCTTTTAAACTGTGGAGGGCCCAAAGGCATTGTGTCTCTTAGAAACCTCTATATTAATGTTGCCTTTGCCTCCTTTTCTAATCTGCAAGAAAGGCGTAATATTTCCAATTCTCAGTTTTACACTTATGCACAAATGAGGGATTTTTATCATGTCTAATTAGTCAGTTTCCTCTTTACTGGGCAATACTTCCCTGGATGATATCCTCACTACAGACCCCTGTGATCAGGGTGTTATTACCTGCTTATATAAAATAATGATGCTTATATCAGAAACCTCATTAGAAATAATCAAAGATCATTGGGGGGTGAACGTCAAGGTTAAGATGGATGAGAACACTAAATACTTGTACAGTATAATACAGTGCTTGCGCAGTTGACATTCCTTCATCTTTCTAAAGAGAAACTTGTATCCTGAGGTGGGTCCCCAATGGGCAAGGTGCAAAATCCAGACTGGGTCTCTTTTTCATTCCTTTTGGTCCTGCCTCTCACTCAGTGAGTACTAGACTAGATATTTAAAAAAAAAAAAAAAATCTCTCTCAGAGGTCTCTGGACAACCTTTCAACCACTCCTCCCTCACTGCACTATTTGGTGTAGTAGGTGATGATGAGAATAAATATAGATGAAACATAGACATAATAGACAAAATGCAACTGATGGGCCATTACAAGCTGTCTCAACACTTTCTGAACACATGGAACTCCATGACTGGCTGTAATCTCTGCATTTGTGGTAGACTGATTTCATTGTTGGTTGGTTGGTCACTAGAACCAGTTTGGAAACAGTGAATAAAAAAAATAAAAATAAATGTGGATGGATAAGCTGTGAATGTAAAGTTCTTTCATGGTCCGTAATTTAAAATTCATTGTGAAAGAGGTTAAAATGGTTTATAACGATCATGAATATACCTGTCAGATGAGTTAATCTGTGATCTACCTGTTGAACCTTTGGAAGGATGATCTTGATTGATTAGTTATGCCTGCAGAGATCGAAAGGGGAGCCCTCAGCTACGATACTTCATTTCCAATGAAGCTATCAAACAGGAAGCCTCATGTCTGAGCATTTTTATTGATATTTCCCCTTTTCAGGTATGTTGTACATGCTTCAACCTTAAAGAGTGCTTTGTAAACTGTTTGGTGGGTGTTTTATGTACATGTTGATCCTCGAGCGTTAGTTTAATGGTTAAATTCTTGGTTAACGTAGTAGCTACTCCAAGCTAGCTTAACCCCGTCCTCCGGTAGGAGGCACTGAGCAGCACCTCGTCAAGCGTGCATGTGAGGCGTATATATTGTGATGTGTCGAGCAGTGAGAGACACTTAAAGCAGCATGTTGTTAGTGTGTATGTGTATTCTGCTGATTATTGCTGCATTTGCAAGTTCATGCCGAAGCAACTATACAAGAAACAGTAAAATGAGATTAGAAATGAGGATGGTGACAAATACGAAGGGGAGGATATTTTGTATATGTTTTGTTTATTTAAAATGCACCTAATTGTAATTATTTAATTTCATTTTTGTTAATTTGAAGGGCAATTTTATGAATAATTGAAGAACTGTACAATATACAGACCTGTAAAATAAATAATAGTGGAAAATTGTGAAATGTAACTATTTTTTCTATATTGTTATATTTATGTTTGAAGAACCGCTCTCAATGAAGCTGCCAGAGAGGAAGCCTTGTGTCCGAGCATCTTTATTGTTATTTCCCCTTTTCAGGGTGTAACACATTCTGTCCCCTAGCTTATGGCCTGCCTTATTCTCCCCACTAGTCCTTTTTGACAGATAACAAAGAGAGTAGAAAACGGCTACGCAGTTGTCAGAAATTATAAGTTATAAATTGAAGCACTGACTCTGTGACACAGAATATTTCTCAGCTCTCAAGTTAGCATCAGCAGCACAATGAGCTGCTGAAACATCACAAAGTCATTTTAAGGCTGTAATATTTACTGGAATCGTTTGACTGGTCTGTGTGGGAGTGTATAGTATACGACAATCAGAATAAAGACCTCCAGAGTGATCTAAATTATATTCCTGTCTTCCTGGAATGAAAATGTATGTAAATGAAGCCATGTTCATATCTATGATAATTTAGATGAGCTTTTGTGATTTCTAGGCTTCCTGTATAGTGAGAAGTCCATCAACCTATCAAATATGAAAATTAAATCATGGAAAAATTAAGTACAAATATTTATGATATTCACCCTGAATATAAATTTGGAGACAAACTAACAACCCACTTGCATGTCTTGCATACAGCCTTCTACAGTACGTAGCAAGTGTGTTTTTGCCACTTCAGTTCATTTTAGTTTCAAAAAGACCAATTTTGATTGTATTCTTCTCACTAGTAAAGTCTTGATAGATACATAGAAGTTTGAAGCTGCACCTTTTTCAATAGAACAGGAGTTCACCTCTCTGCTCTACACAGACTTGAACCTGCAGTGCTGAGCTTCTGTCTCCCCCTTCTTGTAATGAGAATAAGTACAATCCATGTTTGTCCTTGTTGTCGATTGTTTTCTTATATAGACGTCAATCCTTCATCTGCACAGTCTCAAAAAAAATTTATTGGATGTTTCCTAGGTTTTTCTTCCATACTCCCAGTTGCTGTAGCCCATTCCATCTCTATCACTACAGTTGTTCCTCTCTTCAGCTCTAGCAAGCAAATTATTACTGGTTGATGTAAAAGGCATAGCCACCAGTGCACCAGCGCAGGAATGTTACCTCAGACAAGAGATTTAAAACTCTGATATAGTGCGAAATACAGAGGGATTTACCAGGTATTGATAAGCTTCATTTCATTTATGTGTTAAAGTCCCACATTCCAAGTTTAAATATAAACCAGTGCCCATCTTTAAAGGCCAGTTCCTGTCCTTGGAATGTAAATCATCTGAAGTGGGTATTTCTCTATTCATTGTTGCTGTTCTCTTTATTTTAGGTGGTGGATGGCAACAATAAGCAGCAACTCTTCTCCTCGTGCAGGGGGACTGTTGGCACCTATGGGCCCAAGACTGAGAGGGTAGGTTCCATAATTTGACATTAGTTGTTACCACCCACCAACTGCACTATTGAGGATGGTTAAACATCTCATTCTGTCAACAAAGTGCACAGTTCATAGTCACTGTCAGTGACTTGTCCATGCACACAGATTCTCATACATGTAGTGAAATCAACTATGATGAATGTTTTTATACTGATTTATTAACCTTTTATAACAAAAGGTAGATGAAAAAAAAAAAAATTACTTTGCACATTATTTCTAAGAGACCACAAATATGGAGTCACACCTGTGCATGCACAGACCCAGAGGGACACTATTTGCAATGTGCTGTCACACCTGTCCATCAGGACGGTATTGATTTTTTTTAATGTTTTTTTTGTAATTGTCAGGACTGTGATGGGACAGCACACACCAGCGGTTCAGCAGCAAACCACCAGCCCTCAATTGTTGTCAACAACTTTATGCAGAATGTTTTGCTTATACTAGGAATATCTGAAACATTCAAAAAGGCACTTGAATGTTCAAGTATTTGTGACTTATTTGAAATTGGGGAAGTAGAGGAGGTCATATGTAATGAAGAATTAAAGCTGCATGTTTTTTTTGTTTGTTTTTAGACAGCTCATGGAAGTTACGTATTGCTGAATAAATATAGATGAAACATAGATAATAGACAAATAACTGATGGGCCATTACAAGCTGTCTCAACACTTTCTGAACACATGGAACTCCAAAGGATCAGTCAAATCGCATTTGTGTGTAGACTGATTTCATTGTTGGCTGGTTGGTCACTAGAACCAGTTTGGAAACAGTGAATAAAAATAAAAATAAATGGATGGATAAGCTGTGAATGTAAAGTTTTTCATGGTCCGTAATTTAAAATTCATTGTGAAAGAGGTTAAAATGGTTTATAACGATCATGAATATACCTGTCAGATGAGTTAATCTGTGATCTACTGTTGAACCTTGGAAGGATGATCTTGACACTAGTTATGCCTGCAGACCGGAAAGGGAGCCCTCTAGCGCATTACTTCCAACAGTTATCAAACAGGGAAGCCTCAGCTGTCTGAGCATTTTTATTGATATTTCCCTTTTCAGGTATGTTGTACATGCTCAACCTTAGCATATTAAACTGTTTGCGGGTGTTTTATGTACATGTTGATCCTACGTTAGTTTAACAAGGTTAAATTCTGGTTAACGAGTAGCTACTCCAGCTAGCTTTCTAACCCCGCCTCCGGGTAGGAGGCACTGAGCAGCACCTGTCAAGCGCGCATGTGAGGCGAGTATATTGTGATGTGTCGAGCAGCAGAGACACTTAAAGCAGCATGTTGTTAGTGTGTATGTATTCTGTTGATTATTGCTGCATTTGCAAGTTCATGCCAAGGTCTTATACAAGAAACAGTAAATGAGATTAGAAATGAGGATGGTGACAAATACGAAGGGAGGATATGGTATATGTTTGGTTTATTTTAAATGCACCTAATTGTAATTATTTAATTTCATTTTTGTTGTAATTTGAAGGGTACCTTATGAATAATTGAAGAACTGTACAATATACAGACCTGTGAAATATAATAGTGGAAAATTGTGAATGTAACTATTTTTTCTATATTGTTATATTTATGTTTGAAGAACCGCTCAATGAAGCTGCCAGAGAGGAAGCCTTGTGTCCGAAAGCATCTTTTATTGTTATTTCCTTCTTAGGGTGTAAATACATTCTTGTCCTCTAGCTTATGGCCTGCCTTATTCTCCTGTCAGTCCTTTGACAGATAACAAAGAGAGAAAACGCCATTAGTTGTCAGAAATTATGTTATAAATTGAAGTACTGACTCCAGACACAGAATATTTCTCAGCTCTCGAAAGTTAGCATCAGCAGCACAATGAGCTGCTGAAACATCACAAAGTCATTAAGGCTGTAACATTACTGGAATCATTGACTGGTCTGTGTGGAGTGCATAGTATACTATGCAATCAGAATAAAGACCTCCAGAGTGATCTAAATTATATTCCTAGTCTTCCTGGAATGAAAATGTATGTAAATGGCCATGTTCATATCTATGATAATCTAGATGAGCTTTTAGATTTCTAGGCTCCTGCATATGAGGAACACAACAACTCATCAAATATGAAAATTAAATCATGGAAAATTACATAAATATTTATGATATTCAATTTGAAGAGAATTTGAGGACAAACTAACAACTCCACTCATGTCTTGCATAGCCTTCTACAGTAATGAAGTGGGCAGGCTTTTTGCCACTTCAGTTCATTTTAGTTTCAAAGACTAAACGCGGATTAGTGGCTCTTCTCACTAGTAAAGTCTTGATAGATACATAGAAGTTTTAGTCAACTTTTCAATAGAACAGACCACCTCTGCTCTACACACTTGAACCTGCAGTGCTGAGCTTCTGTTCCCCCTTCTTGTAATGAGAATAAGTACAATCCATGTTTGTCCTTGTTATTTATTGTTTTCTTATATAGACGCTAATCCTTCATCTGCACAGTCTCAAAAAAAAAATTTATTGATGTTTTGTTTTTCTTCCGAGTACTCCCAGTTGCTGTAGCCTATCTCCATCTCTCTAATACTACAGTTGTCTTCCTTCAGCTCTAGCAAGCAAATTATTACTGGTTGATGTAAAAGGCAGCCACCAGTGCACCAGCGCAGGAATGTTACCTCAGACAAGAGATTTAAAACTCAGAGAAAAGTAAATACAGAGGGATTTACCAGGTATTGATAAGCTTCATTTCATTTATGTGTTAAAGTCCCACATTCCAAGTCAAATGAAAATCCAGTGTCACACTTTTAAAGGCCAGTTCTGTCCTTGGAATGTAAATCATCTGAAGTGGGTATCATTCATTGTTGCTGTTCTCTTTACTTAGGTGGTGAAGGCAAGTCAATAAGCAGCAACCTTCTCATGCAGGGGACTACACAATTTGCGTAAATGCTAAGACTGAGAGGGTAGGTTCCATAATTTGACATTAGTTGTTACCACCCACCAACTGCACTATTGAGGATGGTTAAACATCTCATTCTGTCAACAAAGTGCACAGTTCATAGTCACTCACAGTGACTTGTCCATGCACACAGATTCTCATACACAGTAGTGAAATCAACCATGATGAATGTTTTTATACAGATTTATTAACCTTTTATAAAAAGGTAGTAGATGAAAAAAAAAAATTACTTTGCACATTATTTCTAAGAGACCACAACAATACACCTGTGCATGCACAGACCCAGAGGGACACTATTTGCAATGTGCTGTCACACCTGGTCCACTGTGACGGTATTGATTTTTTTTTTTTTTTTTAATGTTTTTTTTGTAACTGTCAGGACTGTGATGGGACAGCACACCCCAGCGGTTCAGCAGCAAACCACCAGCCCTGTAATTGTTGTCAAACAACCCCTTATGCAGAATGTTTTTGCTTATACTAAAATATCTGAAACATTCAAAAAGGCACTTGAATGTTCATGTATTTGTGACTTATTTTAATGCACTGGGGAAGTAGAGGAGGTCATATGTAATGAAGAATTAAAGCTGCATGTTTTTTTTTTGTTTGTTTTTTTAGACAATAGCTCAAATAACTACGTGTACTGTGAAAGGGGTTGCTCATAGCAATGGACCCATCACTGACTGTAGTTCTCCTCAGCTCAACATTGAGTTTTAGCATCTTTCAGCTCATTAGTTCATTTAGATTGTGACTGCTCTCATCAACCTTATTTCCACATGCTGCAGGCAGCTGTTTTCAGAAAAATGGTTCTGATAAACACAATGTCCATGACTTGCCCAGCACCCAATGGCAGACAGATGCATAGTCAGCAATATTGCTCCTTAAGAGTTTGTGGAGACCAAAACAGAGCTAAAAAAGAATACTGAAAAATGAATACTGAACTTAAAATATTTGTCGACAGCTGGATGTGCTAACATACATCCACTGTAACAACTCTGCAAGGAAACAATATGCTAGTACTGTGTCTTCAACTTGGTTTGCTTCCCCCAAGTGGCCAAAAACATCAAATAATGCAGCTTTAAGTATACTGAGCTATTTGCCTGAGACAGCACTGGTCTTTCTCTCATTTTTGAGTACAAGAGGAAACAATTTTTGCCTTCCTGTTGTGTCACTAATGTAAATCTGTCCACCAAGGCCCAAATCTAAATAACAAGGTTGAGGTGTAACTGCAGGTGTGACAGAGAGTCTTCAAGAGAGTCTCTGGCTGATATACACAATGTTTGCACTACAAATGGTGTTGAAAGAAAGTGTATTTATCATCCAGTATGTACCAATATATGTTTTTTGATTAATAGCAAATGAATTCCTTTTAAAAAAAATTAATATATATAATATATAATAATAATCTGCAGCTTACAGCGTTGAGGCCACAGAGCTGATAACAGGCCATGGTGATGATAATGGTGATGAGCTGCCAGCGAACAGCTGGGCTCCTCAGCAGCTGTAACACAGAGATGGTGTGTAGGTTGTCCTGAGCTCGAGCCTCCGCGTGGACTTCTTCCAGCTCCTGGGACACATCCGTCTTCCCCAAAAACCTCTGGAAGGCTGACACACAAACACGCACACACAAACGCTGGGTTAAAAATATCCACATATATTTAAAAAAGGGTGTGAAAGCTTGAAAAACAACCATCCTGCTGAGAAAAAAAGAACTTGAGGATTCGTTCCACAGCAAATAAACAGAACACCCTCACAAATGGATCAATTTGTCAAAAACTGAACACTGTCTTACAGTAAACTGAGACAGAATTCATCAAAATTGAGTACAAATTTAAATTGTGTCATGTAATTTGTGTGTAAACAGTAAGACCTCTTAAATGTGGATCTGTCTTAAACCAAATCAGCTGTTTGCACAGCTTCAAATGTTCAGACAATACACAGAATGTGCGTTGGATGAGAACAATGAATGTGAACATAACTGTTTATTCACAAGGAAATCCCACAAGGGACCTTTTAAACTGTAGTCAAAACAATATGTGGCATGTCCTAAGGCTACGTTCTGGTCCTGTCATGTTCCCATTTTAAATGCTTCCTCTGGGAAGCGTCTGCAATGCAGATGACACTGTCTGATAACCACTGCGATTTAAGCAGCAAAAACACAAACACATTTCAGGAACCCTCTTGATGAACATGATAACTTTTCTTTAAACCCTTTGCCACTTTGAATTTTGACTCTACCCTACTTGTGTAACAAGTTAATGCAGATGTAATATTATCTCACCCCTAATGTTAGATGGATAGATCATTTGACTGTATTCTTCTCTCAGTAAGAAGGCTGAACAAAGCTTTAAATCAGAAATACACACACAGTTTCTGTGTGCACAGCTAACCAGGTTTCAGGCAGTCATCTGCAGCCTGGCTAGTGAACGCTGCCTGAACTTGAATGTGATGTACTGGAGGGAATAAGTGGGTGTAATAATGCTTCTTCCTTCACTTTAATTCTTTCTCCTGTAAAGCTGAATCCCTGGGGTTATGGGCAGTCAAGGTTGGTAGGCTACAGGTTAAGAACATGACCCAGAAAAGCAAGTCTCTATGCACAGATAGGAACAAAAAGCAGGTCATTAGGATGAGTTGGATGGCACACAGTGTGGACAGTTACCACACAAGAGACAGGAAGACCTCCAAAAATAAAGGCTGGCCTATGGTCTCCAGGGATGCATTGTGCAGCATTAGTAGAAGGCAATAGTTATAAAGAGTGGTTATCTGAGTTATCATAGACTTCCTGACCTGTATGTGCATGATTTTATGCATTGCATTGCTGACACTTGATTTGCTGATAATTTCATGAATAAGCAGGTGTGCAGGTGTTCCTAATAAAGTGCTCAGTGAGTGTATGTCCTTTGGTACTGAGTTACAGAGTAATGGGCTTCTATGTGCAATTTTGAGGTTACATAATTTCTGAATGTAAAATTGCATCAAATGTGTGAAACAAGTACCTCTCACTGCTGTTGAGAAGTAGACAGAAGTGTCATGTTTACCTTTCTAAAAGGAAAAATTCAGCCCTGAAACACACTTTGTACCAGTAATGACCCTTTTAAGCCAAAACATTGCAAAATGCAAAATGTTTTGTGTAACTAAGTATTTTATGTCATCACAGCATAAACTGAAACTCTTGTTTTTACACAAGTAATTCATATCTACATACAGTTTTTTGTTTTAAATTTTACTAAATTTATATTTCTCTTATTTACTTTACAAGCACCCAGTAGCAATGAAAACCATCACCGAAAGAAAATTTACAGTGATGAACCATAAGAGAGAAAACATCGATCATGTTACAATAATCTTTACAGTAATTTGATTAAGTTACCCATGAGATCTTACCTCTACATAATTATTACATAGACTAACACATGTAAATAAGTACTCAATTGCATCTCCCTGCTGACAGAAAATATGGAAACCTGCTGGACTGACTCATACTGTGGCTGTCAGTAGTGTGATTTGGTATTGATGTTAATAACAGTATGGTGGGATGTGCAACGATGGCGTTGTCCCTACGGAGGCAGCCTAGTTTATTTTCCCTGCAGGGGGACAGTGGGGCCTCTCTCTATGTAACTGTTGCATCCTGAGTCCTCGCTGTGCCAAGAGGGGGAGGGATGTAGCACAACAAGGAACCTTTAAATGACCGTACAACCTGACTGACAGACTGACAACATCACTGTGGGAATAAAAACTCTTACTAATACAGGTGTGAAAAAGCCAATACTTAAAGAAGGTCTGAAAGGGACTGGGTATATGAAGGCATTTTTTTCACAACATGTCCCATGAAAAGACCAAAATCAATAATCCATCTCCCAGTAGTTTCCAGTTCTACTATCCTGTCTGTGGCACCCCAAACCCACTGGTTCCTGATGAAGATGTAAATGTACATCTTTAATGACAAATATATATTTTCATTTTTGAAAAACGAATAGTAATTTCCTGTATCAGCTGGCCAGTGTATCTTTTCCCCTAGCAAGAGTAAATAGTGCATTTGTTTTGGACCATTTGTAGCTGGGGATTTTTTATTTTGATGCCCCAGTGAATTGGAACATGTCAGCATGCAACAGTGTGGCTTAGTGGTATGTTTTAATTGTTTTTGGACTACAGTGGAACTCTGGAATAAGATACACAGACAATAGTTGTTAGTGGGATACATTTTTTGTTGTCTTTTTGTGAGATTTGTTAGCAATTACAAAAATAGAACGTCACCAGCCTTATTCTTTTAGTTTGGCTGGGCGGTGCACTAAAGAAGTACTTTTAGAAAGATGCAAAAAGGATAACATATAGCATTGGTTGGGTAATTTGGTGGAGCAAAAATGGGAGTGTTAGCAAAACCTCTTCATGGGGAGTTTGAAACCACAGAAGCTGTTAGCTAAAAAGTAATAAAACTGCTGGATTTAATCCCACACCTTACTGTAAGTCAGAGACTGGTAGCCTTGGCACCCTGCCTTCAGCCACTCTGACAAATACAGAGAGAAAAGAAAAACAAGCCCATAGTGTAATGTTTGATGACTTCTTATTGGATGGGTGTTCTGAGAAGATGAGGCCTCATGTCATATATTTTTTATAGCTCTAGTCCTGGCACAGTAAAAAGTAAATGTATGTTTTGTGTTCATTGGTAAGCCCAGAGATGAATAAGGAGATAAACTCAGAAATCCTGAATACAGTGGAGTCAAGACGATTCTAAAATTAAGAGCAGTTTTGCAGTCACACTGACAGCCTTTAATATAAAAATTTATTTCATCTTCAACCTCTGTAACCTTTAAATGGACGGCAGATATATGACATGACAAGAGACGAGATGGGGTGCAAGAGAACATGCTGTTCCTGTCTGACATTGTATGATGATGATAGGACACTACAGGGCCACCCCTCAAGATTTGTGCGTGTTGACAACTTTTCCCCCAACCGCAGCGCTGTAACACAAGCCAGCAACACGGATCTGCAGCTCTGTTCAGACTCGTGCCAGCAAAATGTTGCAGGGACGACGTGAGGGGAGTTTGGGCAGGATGCCCTTTACCCAGCCACTCATCTCCTCCTCAAGGAGCTATTCACACTGCCAGACATTGTCAGCAGTTGTCAAATGCTCACATAAAGCACCAGACAGGAGCACGTTATTCCAACCCCATATATTACCACCATACAGCAGCAGCAGCACTCAAATAGAATTAGAATTCAGCATAACCTTTAAAGATAATTGGATGTGTTTACCAACATGTTGACTTCTGCTAAGTTCTCCATTTGCTCACCTCTCTTTTTGTGTTTTTGCCAGTTAAAAAGAGAGGGAGAAAAAAGGACATTTTCTCCATTCTAATTTGCTGAGCAGACTCAAGGTTGGAATTATTTATTAGATGAGAGCAGCTATAAACAAAGACAGATGGCAAAAAGAGAAAGTGAGCTAAAAATAAAAGCGTTCCATCAAGTGCAGTACAAGCACCATCCTTGAATTCACAGAACTTTAACAATAAAGTTTGAAGATTCACTGCAATGTACAAAGTTAGACTTGGGTTTCAAAGAGCATTTATAAACAAATTTATTTTCCTTATGTAAAGGATCTGAATACTTCCTCCACCACTGACAGTCACACAATAACACAAACAAACTAACCAATCGAGGCGGCAGTATTCCAGCAGCTACTGTGTTCTGTTATGAAAAATCACTGTTTTTGTCAATGGAGTCTGGCAGAGATTTAAAACAATATTTCTGGTTAAACAAAAAGGAAATGGTTTATCCCTGTAGGAATCCTATCCATAATGTTTTCAGATGCTTATAATAACAATCCAAGCCTGTGGCACCTGGCATTTTTTGTGTACACACTTTGATGTGGACAAATGCCCAGTTGGATTACGTTGCATCAACTGTTCATGATGACTGGGTATAAACCATTCTAGCTCAATACTGCACTAGTTCCGACACCACAAGATTGTTGTCACAGTCAATCATTTACATCCAGAAAAATGGGAAAATAAAGTGCAGGCTAGAAAATACTGGAGTTATCCTTTCTACTTTGCCAAGACTTCAAAAGCAACTGGTACACACTATTTATTTTGTTTGTTTGGTGTTGACATCAGGGCCCCATTTACACCTGGTATTAACACGTGATCTGTATCTGGATACTTTGTCTTGGCAGTGATGTTCTATCCACGACCCTATATACACCTTACTTTCACTAATGTACAGTGTATTATAATATATTATATTACTACCATTGTACAGTATATATTCAGGACATTGTTTAACTGTGGGTCTATCTCTTTTTTAAAATCATTTTCATGCTTTATTTAGTTAAATTTTTCCTATTTATAATCTATCCTTTAATTGTATTGTTTGTTGCCTACCTCATTGTTTTTGTGATTTATGTCAGGTGGTTGGTGCAACACAATAACTTTGCTAAGATGGTACCAGATCTATTGTAGATGTACATAGTAAGGATGCAATGCCAGATTAATTGCCACAAACATATTTCAGGATAACTAAAACATCCTTTCTTCCCTAGAACATCTACTATATTTTGTTTGTTTCTGATGCATTTACATAAGCTCTTTCCCAAGAAAATATCTTAATTAATATGCTTATAGTCTTATGCATCAATCAGAACTTTTGAATATAAGGACATTGCCCTCAAGCACTTCAAAGCAAATCAGTTGTTCCTCATTAATTCAAGCTGGTGCATGTCATGCCACAATCTGATTTTAAAAACTTTTTGTTTCTATCCGGTATTGTTAATAGGTTAATATCTTTAAATAAATGAAGGTGAAGAGATGCCACCAAGATATCATACTGTCTCACAGAGTGTCCTGAGTGCAGTGGTAGCTCAGAAGAAACAAACAGGATGCTTCATTTTACAAAAACCATAAGCAATAAATCCTTCAGAGAGTACCCATCTATAATGTATGGACATGGACATCAAAGAGCTTGAATTACCCCAGAGACAAAATTGATCAAAGCCATATCTGACGTCATATTTTTCTACATGCTTCCATAACACATGCACTTTGAGCTGCGCCTCTACCCCATGCTGTTTTTTTCTATGTTATAGCATTAACATTTGACCAGATCACACGATAGTTACTCAAATGAAGTCTCTGAAATGTAAATATGTTGGATGGGCAAGAAAATTCATATATATTAGTTGAGAGCTGACAACACAGACCTAAGCCAATGCACGTTACATGCGTAGACTGCATTGCAAAATTGAGGGTCAAAAGGAGTTGCAAAAACAAGGTATGGGTCAGATATAATAATATATCCACATCTAAAAATTCTGGTTAGAAATCACTGAAAAAAGACACTTCAGGAATCATCAAGAAATCATTAAGTTTTCTTTAGCATCAAAGTAATGCAGTGACAACTGTCTGTCCATCTATGGGTATACTGCAAACAGGAACTGCTAATAGCTAATTCAGGAAACTTTTTTTTTTTAAGCCAAAATGGGGGTAAATATCTGTTAAGATATTCCTGATAGGATACCAATACCTCCTTGTTTCCATCTATGATATAAGCAAAAACATTTTTTGAACCAGTGAGTTCATTGAAAAACAGCCTGTAATTGCAGCTATATTTATTACTGGGGATTTTAATTTCAAGCCAAGGCTATATATATATCAGGTGATCTGCTCCCTCGCGGCAGACTGCTGTACCAGACTAGTATTGGTTGGAAGATAGATTTTGTTAAGGGCCAGACTCCAGTTAACTACTATGTTACGTAATAGATCGCACAGCTGGGCAGCCTATTTGTTTGAGAAAAAAATCTAATTGAAGTTCTTGTAGGTGGACTGTGTGGAGATTAAAAAAGGAGTTTTGGTTTTTTTAGGTATATTATGTGGTGTTAGATTTGAGAATAGAGGACGACTATGAGCTACAAGTATTCGTTGATTTAAAAATATATTAACTGATGCCGCAGTTTGTTCTGACATTGCTGGTTTATTTTATTTGCTGGCAGCGTACCTTTTAATGTAATTGAGAGAATCTATCATCATTGTAGATAGATCTCCTGTTATTATTACATCGGGCTAAAGGTTATATAGCCAGAATGCAAAGCCCCATCTACGTGAAGAACGGCGCCTGTGATCAAGCAAATGGGAGGGAGTATTATACGGTGCAGAGAGAGAGTGGAGGAGGCCCTTGGAGAGGCGTGCTGGGGCTTCCCAACCTAAAGTCTGTTGGGAATCAAAGCCCCAGAACTCAGAGGTGTCTAGACGGTAAACTTCTGAATAATGTCATTAACTTCTTCTTGATGATTCAAATGTATTGAGCCTGAGCTATCAATTATCCCATTGATAAGTTAATGTAACATTCTATGGTCCGTGATCCACCAAAATATCATCATACTAAGGCGAACTTGTATTGTTTGTGTTAAACACTGACCCCACAGTGGGTACCAGGTGGCTTAATTGTTTCTGTGGGCTGCGTAGGCAGTGCTTAAAGTTCTGATATATTATCGGCATTGCATCTCAGTATTTTAGTTATATGGCGTGGTTTTTTTTTTTGTTTGTTTTTCTGTGTGACATGTCCCAAGCAAGAAAAAACCTGACTGAAAGCCCAATCCAAGGTAAGGTTTATGGCATGGATGTTTAAGAAGGTACGGCCGCAATCCAACATCTATATAGAAACACTACACAATCAGTTGGATCAGCCTATTATGTAAACATAGAAAACCATGAAGTTTGGGCGTTGCAGAATTAAAGAATGATAATTTGTGGGTAGAAATGAAGCTTGCAGATGTAAATCTGTGGCGGACTCATACTTCTGCTTCTGTCAAACATTTCATACAACAATGCAGTCCAAATGGCCTCTTTAGACCCATCAGTAGCTGCTTTGAATTCAGGTGACTGTGGCCCCTGATTCAACTATCCTGCATTGCCAGCCAAATCCAGCCTAGAAGGCCCAGCTATATCTGTAGAGGATAATGTGATTTACAGTGAAATCTGCGCGGACAAACTGTTCATTGCCAGCTTGAGATTTCCTCTAATTATCTCCTGCGAGAATGCAGAGGCCTAGCGAGAACAAGGCTCTGATTACTAAAAGCAAAGGTGAAACATTTTTGCTGTCTGAGCTGAGAGGAGTGAGAATGAATTTCATGAATCCTTGGAGGAATAGAGCTATCATAGATAGGCTGGTAAGAGGTAAGGTCTCAAATAGAGGCATGAAGTGCCAGGGTGGACCATGACATCTTGACGATCCACTATAAGGAGATAATATTATTTGTGTTAAAATAAATTGTAATTATATCTCCTAACTAGACTAATTCCCCATGAGAGAAATGGAACTCATACCTAATCTTTACTAGGTTTGCAGCAGGCAGTAAACATTAACGCAGTTCTTTATTCCAGCAGTGGGCCCTGAGACGAATTGGCTGTCACTGATTCCCCACTGGCTAGAGACTCAATACATTTACAGGGGATTGGTAAAGAAACCCCGGATTACATGGTTTTATGAAAATTTCGTTTTCCTGGAGGAGAAATTAAACAGTACATAAATGAGAACAACAATTTGTATCTATTCAGTAGTGCATGGAGCAAATGCAAATAATTAAAACTCTTAGAAGTATAAGAATAGCAGATAGCATTTTGCTATCCCAGTGAGGTGTAAGGAACTGTTTTCCATTGAGCATTTTGCTCTGGCTGCGTTCCCATTATCTGCCTATAACCCAGAGATTTTTTGGGAAAAGTATCTGAGTTATTAGAAGTATTCCATAGGAGTAAACACAACACCCTTCCATATTAAATCTTTTCCAAATTGAAAAACCTTGTTGGTAAAAAAACCTCACGCCACTCACTCATCTCAGCCTCTGAATACCATATATAGGTAGAGAGATCTGCCAGGACTGAGAGTGCTCATCATCCTCTGCCTGCAGCTGTTTGTAAATAGCCACCTCTCTATAGTTTCCATTTGATACTCTGTCTAAAAGCGATTTGACAGCTGGCTTTGCAGGGTGTTCTATCCATGTAAAATATTGTTGAGGCTAATATGGAGTGTTAACTTACTGAGAAAATGTATACAGCAGGTTTTCTATATAGTTTTTGTTTCAAGTCATTAGGGCTTTGAAATCCAATTACAGGGACTGTATATACAAAAGGCATGCAAAGTATGAAAACATAGTTTTAAAAAATTGTTCGCCTAAATGGAGTGCACTGCCTAGAGTTATTAGCCTAGGCAGTCAACTTGATTGCTCTGTTGTGTAATTTAGTATATAAGGATATGCCTCAATTTGTAATCATCTATACCACATACACCTTCCAATCTATTAGTCTGTTTGCTGCAAAAATTTACCCTCGTGGTCTGTCAGTGCTACTGCCCCATGGCTACATTGCTGCCAAGCACTGGCCCACCACTACCTGCAGCATCCACTCATGGGCTTCCAGTGGAGGATTTAAGATATATTATTTTATCACCCCTCACGTAACATTCTATGTAACATGTCTGTGGGGAGTGACGAGGTCAGAGCCTAGATGCCAAATTCAAACTATGTTCTGCTGCTGTGATAAGTATTTCACACGCGAGTTGTCTAAGTTCACTACTCTTGTGGTGTTGGTTGTTTCTGGTGTGCGGATGTGCAGTATATAACACTGTACTGTACTACTAAACTACAAAGAGCTGAAAGCTCACACAAACAACACACACACTGTGCCTACAGAAATATCAAAGTAATTCAGAATACTTTGGTGTCTGATAAATCCCCACAATCCATTGATGTTTGAAGCTATAGTCAGGTGTGATTGAGGGTAGAGAGTATAGAATAGATAAAGGCCCATTACGGGCCCCTGAATGTAACTTCTTACTGGTGTGAGCTGCGACAGAGGCATGCTGATGAGTTCAGTGTCTCAGAGGAGTTTGGTGACAGACGGGCTAAAAGCCTGTTCCTGCTGTAATGCTGGAATAAACATGTTTCCCTACTGGGACAAGGTCAGTGGCTAAGCATGAAGGTTAGAGTAATTATCATTTGTCAAAGCTTATCACCATTTTGCACCCCACAACAAGTGACATCTTAGACCGACTCCCATTAAAAGAGGCCTCCAGTGAGACGAAAACCTGTTTGAGTCTCATAACCACAGGCCAGCAAAGACCGCAGTGGCATTATCGTCAGATATGTCACATATGTCCATGGCGCTCTTGTCAAAATGGCAAGGACAGGGTGTCACTGAGGGGATATGAATACATAACAATGGCTGAGAAATACAACTCCATATGATATTTATAAGGGTGGTCTGCAGGTTCAAATGATGGATGAGACAAACCAATACTCATAAATTAAAAATGAGTATCTGATTTGCTTGGACACTCGGACTCTACGCCCGTGTGTAAATGTCAGTGTAAAGTGACAATGGAAGAAAATAGGAAAATCCTCTGAAAATAACACAGAGGACGAGGGGATTCACAGTTTTAGACATACAGTGAAATCCAAACAGTACTGATATTTTGTTCTGCTTTACTTGAAAGTAAAAGTGAGAACACACATTGATTTAGAGAAGAATGAATTGTGGTTTGGAAGAATTTTTACTTTCTACGGTATAAATTCAAGAATCAGACATCAAAGTCAAGTGGCTTAAGAGGTGATAGTCATTTTTAATCCAAAGTGAGAAACATGGCATAGAAATACATAATCTTTCTTTACCACTGAATTAGATCCATACCGTGGAAAAGACACAGAGAAGCCAACAGAAAACTGATTAACCACAACAATACTCATGCTTTCATGCAGTATATGCATGAACCTAAAGAAATTATGGAAAAAAAGGGGCTTCATCCAAAATTCACTGGCTTAGAAATATATTTGCTTTGCTTAAATCGTCATTGTTGGAATGAAAGCAAATGCACTGCTGGAAATGTGTAGCACTGCGCTCTGCACATACGTTACAACACAAAGGATAAGCTCCAAACAAAACAGGATATGGACACAGTCTAGTTGTTTGTGGCTCTTTAAGTATGTTATCATGTGCAAACAATTATACAGACAACTCCAGATGCTGCATACTCCCACATCATCTTGTCTCAGCGCGCGCAAACAGCTGTTGCTGTGATTGATGCACCGACATGCATTTATGAATCACATTCACCTGAATTACATTTTCTTGGTATTACTCTATTATTTAACTGTCAGTCATTCCATAATAAAGCACATGGTGTTTTCAGTGAGGAGGGATTCATTTGTCAAATCTGAAGCTCCTGTACACCACCAACAATTTCAACTTAATTAAACTAAAACAAATCATCAATCATAACGCATCCTGACATTTGTTGAGAATGTTCATTGTAATGGCTCTTTAAGCAATTCATTATACAGACTGATTAAATGTTACGTTAATACGCTATGTGCATGACCGTAATGACGTCCCTCTCATTTTTTCTAGTCGAGTTGTGACAACAGGCCAACAGCACACCATTAGAATAAAAGCAGGCAGCGAGTGGGTAATGTAGATTTACAGTTTGGATTTAATAAGGCTGCCCATTACAGCCACATGTATTTAATTGTGGGTTGTAACACCAGTCCAACAAACTCATGTTGTTACTAAAATATTTGCTAACAAAATCTATTTTTGTCACATATAAGAGAACATTGGAGAGAGAAAGAGCAGCAATTGACATTTCAATTTTTCTCCCAGTGAACTCATCTGTTTTATGGCAATTCAGTAGTTAGTAAGTCCTGCACTTCCATGGGCACAGCTGAGCTCACTATCCCTGCAATAATTATGTACAATGTGACGCTAACCTTTGCTATATTAATCAAATATACAACAATAAGAGCCACACTCATTTTAATAATTTTATCTACCTTTAGTTGGAAAATATGTCAGCATCCTCCAGTTTATCACTGTTAATTTTTATCTTTATCTTCCACCTAGTTTTACAATTAGGGCAATTAAAAGTCCTCTAAACTCAATTTACTGACATTTATTTTCAGCAATTAGGCAGGTGAATCAAGTATTCACAGCTGTATATATATTTTCTTTTTATAGTCAGTTTGACACCTAGTAGCTTTGGTGTGACAGTGATAAGAAGCTTCCAATTAGTACTTGTATTGAAAACATAAATAGTCACTGGCCAGTAATACCACTGCTTGTTAGATTTCAGCATTAAAATGTCACACAATTAACTTGGGTACAATGTATGGCTTAGAAATACATATATTCAGCCTACGGCCCCAGAAGACCAGCACCAGAAATGCGAGGTCACCCTTACATAATCCAAACGGATACAACTGCCAAAGGATATAATCACGTGCTTTAAAATTGGGAAAGCCATTTGGAGAAAACACATTCAGTCATTCATTTTTTAATACAGTGCCAAAAGTAAAGCAGTGAGCTAAAGTCAACAGAATGTGCCAGGAGTGGAGTGGAGCGCTTTATTATCATTGGCTTTCTGCTCACATTACACAACTGAATTTGGCTTTCAAAGGATCTCTGCCTTGGGCTACTGTCTGTTTTCAACCCTAAAAGATAAACTGAAAATCTTGAATAATCAATGGCGTAGATGAGGACTGAATCACCGTTATGAAAATGCCTCAGAGTCACTATGGATAAAATTGTGTAGAGTGGGCATTAATGTGAGAGGATAGCATTTCCTCTTGGTAAACAAGGTGTGATTGAGAATTCCTGCTGATTTCTTTTGTAAACAAGAGACAGACAGAACCAATCAAAGACCGCATGAGGCAAAAACGTGAGCTCATTACTCAAGTGGCTGAGGGAGACATATTGCTGATGGGCAAAGTGTTGTCAGATGGTCTGCGCAATTCATTTGTCCAGAAAAAAGTGATGGGAAATCATTATGTGCGAACGGAGGAGTCTGTGTCTTTTTTCTCCAAAGCTTGAATGTCAAGTCGAAATGAAACTACTGTATCCACTGGAGCTGTGAAGAATAGAAGAAATCTGCTACTCGCCCACACGACTTAGTCAACTCCACTAACTAATGGAAAATTATTTTCATTTAAACCTTTGGGGCCAATTCACACCTTGATGTCACATGAGAGTCACTAAGGTTGTTAAGTTCACATGCCTGCTATGTAAGAGTCTGGAATCAAAGTGGAATTGGTGTGAAGCTGAGGGGGTTAGGGTTCAAGGATACTATAGTCATCCTGGACTGTAATGGAGAAATGCAAAGCTCTGCAGCTGCTGTTGTAGTTCTACTCTCCTGTTCAGTGAGAGTTTCTTTACATAGACTGCAATTTTTTGAAACCATCTGTCTTCATGTGTATAAGACGAGTATATTTTGTTCCTCAGACTGTACCCACATTCCTGTAAATGGGTTAACACCAGAAACCTCTGTGTTCCCCTTTTTCTATGTTGTACCTTGCATTTGTGGTTTTATGGTTTTATATTAGCTTCAACTCTTATGTGATCTCAACGAGTGACCCTCAAACGTTGAAATGCCATGGACTCCCCAGGAGTCTGGAAAATAATGAATTCTTTCAAAAGTGTTCATAATGTCACGGTTTCACTTTGACTGAAATATTTACAACCAACAGAGGATGCGTGTGCTAAGATGTAGCATGTGTGGCAACTCTTATCGCACACAGTAATACTAGACACTGAAATAGTATAAAGAAAATGGCTGGGGTGGGTTTACAGTGTGCAAGAAGGTGAATTTTTTATTTGCCTGACAGTGGCAATATAGGTTTTAACACATCTTCTACTATAGATTTTTAAAAAACTGATTTCCTACACAGATTTAGTGGTATTGAAAGAGGGAAAAACATCTAGTGCTGCAGTACAACATGGTTTAGGGAACCATTTAGGTAGGGAACTAAACTGTTAAACTCACCAAACTGCTGAACCTAATGTTGAGTCAGTACAAACCATAATGGCTGAATGCTGTTGCCAAAGCAGAAATAATTTTTATATGATCGCTGGATGTTGGCCCCAAAGCAAAATTAAACTTTATTAAGGTCAAAATAAAAAACAATTAACTCTCTCCAGATGTACAAAGTCAATAAATCTTCTTCATAAAAAGTGGAGGAAAAACAATGGAAGTTGCTGTGGTGGTTATTAAAACGTCAGTGTAGCTTCAGTCAGGAAGACTATCTTTATGTCTCATTCTTTCACAATTCTCTCTCTCTGTCTCCTCACCTCCTCTAATCAGCTGACTGTGGGTGTTTTTGATAAACCAACCTCCACCCCATTCACCGCCAGAGCCCGGTTCAAGCTCCACTCCCCATCATATCCAGACCTTAAGCATTTTCTTCATCCCATCACCACCAACCCCCTCATGATGGGGTCTAATCACCAAAGACTCTCAAGACATCTCCCACATTTTTCTGTCTTGAAGTGTCCTTTCTCATGTCACACTGGCTTCACCAACGCTCCACTTTGTTGTCCCTCTTTGAATTTTCTGATTCTAGCAATAGTTAAAGATGGCAGCAACCTTAAATCCAACTCTAAATGTTCCTTCAAAAACCTATAAATGAGTAACATAACGTGACAAATACCACATCACCATGTCATCTTTAACAACACTGACCTGGCCCAGCAGTTCTGGCAGCCCCAGCACTTGCCCTGTGAACACTCCCAAGCAGATCAGGATGGAGTTGAACTGGCCAATGAAGCCTCTGATATGTCTTGGTGAAATTTCTCCCAGGTACATGGGGAGGGCACTGAGGGCTATACCTATCAGGAAAAAAATTACACTGAAATGATGCATCAGCTACTTTGCAAATTAGTCAAATACAGGAGTTAAAGCACAGAAAAACCACAAGCCAAACACCTAAACTAATGCTATTTGACCTCCAGTAACATTTGAGAAACGCTAAACTCCCTTGAACTGTGGGGCATCGTCATGGATACTGTATACAGACCTGCACATTACAAGCAGTCTGCACTAATAACATGATTCAGAAGCTGTAAACAGGTGAATGTGCACTACAGTGAATGAGTGTATTTCCAGTGTACTCCAGTCATATGTAGTGCATAGCTGAGAGTCACTGATTGCAATGGGCTATATTTAGAGTTAAGTACATGTAATGAGGGCTTATTACCAGAACTGAGGCATACCTCAGTATTAAGACATCAGACTTGCCCAAAGGTTCAAGCGTCACTAATATTTCCCAATAATCACAAGATTCATGCAAATTGACTTGCACATTTTAAATTTCTGCCAGCAGCAGGTTCAAGTTGAGCTGCTGTCTGACGATTTAACTGCAGTTTGATCTCCCTAAACTTTGAGTCTGCAGGCGACATCACCCACAAAATGACAGGGATGAATAAGCACTGATGTTCTGCTCTTCCTCTGTGATTGCAGATGTGCACCCAGAGGAGAGTGTTACACCTGTAATCAAAGTCTTCTTGTTTACTGATCATCAGTGCATTCAGGTGTGACAAGTAAGTTATCCTTGATCTCTGCTAATTCCCATGGAATCCTCTTTTCCTTGGGGGGTTACTATTAGTCAATATGATTTGTGCCTATATATTTTTTATTTACACATTAGCTTAACAGACCACTTTAGATTTTAAGCTATAAACTTTTCAATCTCATTTGAAGCTGCAGGTGAGATGTGAGCATTTTTTTTTAAAGTTGTCAGTGTTTCTCTGGGGCGGTGTTCAGCAACTCAGGTAAATGTATGTTACCTTGTTTGGAGGCTGCTAGATCTGTTTACTTGTGATCAAAGTGTAAACTGTTCAAATCTTGTGGTATAATTTTCATTTAGCTTCATATCTAACTTTAATATGGGGCATACCATGAGATGCAAACACCGTGTTAGGCGCCCACATCTCACATGTTTGAATACAAATGCGTTTCTCTGTATAACTTAAGACCAAACTTTGAATACAGTCCAATATACTGTCAAGGTCTGTACTTGACTTACATTGAAATGATTTATTTGATGATGTTGCAGTGTAGTACACAGTGACATTTGTACACTGCTTGGTAAACCATGATTGAATAAACTCTTACCAGAGTCCACCCCGATTATGAGCCGGCCAATGATGAGCATCTCAAAAGATTTTGCCCTCTCACCCAAGAACAGCAGCAGTGCAGCGATTACAGCAAAACTGTTATTCAGCAGCAGGGTTCCCTTTCTACAGTCAAACAGAGAATAGGGTTGAAAAATGTTAAAAGAGCAGAAAACACAAATTAAGATCTTACAAAAATTCAGATCCATTTAAAAGTTTGAAGATTCATGTCAATTCACTTTGTCATAACGAGCACAATGATCATCTAATTTCTGAAGCATTTCAACAAGGTGTTTTGGACCAAAACTAGCAAAAGTGAGAATGGTCTTCATGGCCTCAAACGAATATAGAAATGAAGGTTGAAATGCCATGGACTCCCCAGGAGTCTGGAAAATAATGAATTCTTTCAAAAGGGTTCATCATGTCATGGTTTCACTTTGAAAGATTAACAACCAACAGAGGATGCATGTGCTAAGATGTAGCATGTGTGGCAACTCTTATCGCACACAGTAATACTAGACACTGAAACAGTTATTGAGTATTCTAAAGGATAGTACCACAAAACAGAAAACTACAGTGGTTAAATAAATCACAGCAAAATGTCACCCTTGTAACAGAGAGGGATGCAGCCAATTTACATTCTTTCAGAGAACCTTAAGGCCAGGCTGAATCTGGGCCTCCTCTCCTCATGCAAGACTACAAAAGGTGCATTCAGGCAACCCTCATGTGCTAATCAAACATTTTCTATGTTGCCCTCAAACAGCCAACAAAGTGTAAATACCACTGGAAAACTCAGACAAATTCCATGGTTACCAAGTTCGCAGAGCAAGTTATCACATTTCATATCAGAACATAAAGAATAACTGACAACAATGTGTAAGGTAAACAGTGAACACATACATTCAGTGTCCTTGAATCCCCTGTGTTTCACAACAACAACAGACTGTGGTGTTTATGCAGGGCTTTCATATTAACACAAGCAGTGGCCTTGTTTGACCTGAGACTAGAAACCTACAATATTTTGTAAGTACTTATAATCACCTCACAAAGGATTGACAGCCATTGTATATGCTGACCGAAGATCCCTTTACTATTAAAGGTAATTCAAAAAATATCACAAAAAATTTATGACCCAAGGACATTTTAACAAAAGCAGACTTTTAAATGGTTGCTTGATTTTTGGCTTCCAACAGAAACCCATGGCTTTTAAACTGCATTGTGTCTGAAAGTATTAGAGGATAGTGTTGGACTGAATGGTGAAGACCAAAACCAGCTCTTTTCTATGTAAATGAAATAGAAATTTATAAGAATGACTTGTTGGGGAACATGACAGTTGTTAGGACTCTCCAGTAAGACTGACTGGCAAGCAAGCTGCATCTGTAACCACTTTGACCTATGATCTTTGTATCATAAAAAATGTTCCTGTGAAATGTTCAGAAATCGCGGTTCTAAAAGATAGAACATTTACCTCAGCTTCACTGGCTTTTTACTTTTAGCGAACCACTTGGCCACTCTTTGAAGTACTTTTCTTTTAGTTTGCTCCCTGTGTCCTCATCTGCTATTATATATTCAACTCTTCTCCCTGACATCTGAATTTCAACCTTTCCAAGACATTGTGCAAAAGCAGCAGCTGGCCCACAGATGTCTGGCAGAGAATATGGAGAGAGAATGAATAATACGTTTCAGCCTAATCAACACAGCCAGGACAGACACCTGAGAAATCCAAGGTGAATCTTAAGGGCATCTTAATTTTCTGAAATGACTCAGAATAAAAGCTTCATAAGTCTTCTTCCTGCTCCGAGAGTGACATCCTCATCATTATCGCATAATAGATTCTTTTGAACGTATATTATTTCAGAGCACTGAGGTGATATTGTAGGTGCCAGGTCTGTCCCCGGGGCTTAGAGGGCCGTACAGCTCTGCAGTCCTGCACCAGGGGGCGGGGGGGATGACTCGGCTAGACTGAACCCTGATAAAAATCATTACACTGGCTCACTGGCTGCAAAACTACATCTCACAGTGCAGAATAAGTCATCAAACCACTGCCACTCAGTCTGAGGCAAATTACTTTTTCTCCAATGTCCCCAAACAGTTATATCTGCAAAGAAAATATATGGATGACTATAACTTTATATATAAAAAATAAAAATAATTCTGGGTCATTTTCATAAACAATACGAGGCAACAAGCTGCCTTTTATATGTGGTAAGTGAGGGATAAAAGCCATAGTGAGACTGATCCGTATCAACATTCATTACTGCTGGTACTTTATAAGACCTGATGTCTCATTCACTGAGCATTCAGGTAAGATGAGGAGGTGGATGAGGAAAACAACTTGTGCTTGTTCTGAGTGTCACACTGGGTCCACTACAGGAGTTGGTAAGAATACGTTAACTGATCCCAAATGTCTGTAAAAGTACGCTGTTGGGAAATTGTCGGTACAGATGGAGGTACAAACTGCTTGAATTTTCCTCTTCAGTGGATTTGGTGAATAATGATTGACCTCATATGTAAATAGTTCTTCAGTGAAAATAGTTATCATGTAGGACAAAGTAGAAAAGCATTTTTGTTGTTGTTGTCAAGATAGATTATACATGACACGTAAATCAATAAAACCTTAAAGCCCCACCCAAAAAATGTAAAAAGTATTTCTCTGTAACACCAAATATTCATGACTAAATAAACAGCAGTTTAAGTCAGTGTTGGGCAGAGGAAACATCTCTTCTGGCATTATTTATGAAAAGTTAAACTGAGAAAAACTCGCTAATCTACTTAATCAGGACACTGGGGGGGTTCAGTTTGATCAGATTTGATCAACAGTGCTGCAAACATTAAAAAAAAAAAAACCTCAATACTATCATCAGATTTTGATTCAGATGTTGCTAAACTCCAACCAATGTACAGAGATATGTGAAAACATTTGTAAAATGGGGATAAAAGCATGGACAAAATCACAAATACTGACATTTCTCATGTAAAATAACAATGAACACGAAAAGTGGGTTTAGATGGGATCCCATCTCAGTCATAGTAAGGGCCCATATAGCAAATTATGTCTGACCCAGTGACAGCAAAGAATGACCATGGCCCAAATCAGGTTGTGCCTTTTCCTGTTCTGTGTAATGGCATGTGTACAATGTGAATTCCTGTATTTCTTGGACTGAGCTGACGGTGACAGCAAGTGATTTAGAGAGGATGTTGGTGGAAGGAGTAAGAGTGCATAAGGTATGGAGGGTAATAAAAGGAAGTCAGAACTGGAGCATTTTCTCCTGTGCTCCAAAAGATAGGGAGCATTGTACTTTGAGACAGGCAATGAAAAATGTATGTATTGTATATCATATGCTGGGATGAAGGTTAATCTTGCCATGTGTTTGAAAACCAAGCCAGGAAAAGTGGAGGATCAACAGAAAGCCTAGTTTTACCTGACACCTATACACTTATCTCAAGATGAACAAACTATCATAACATTTTAGAAATATCTTACTTAAAGATCTTTAAAGCTTTAAAATATAATGTAGCTTCTGCTGCATAATCAAGAGATGAAAATTATTGATTGTTAAATTTCATCTATTATTGACTACTTCTGGTCGACGAGCTTCCTTCTGTTTGTTACAAATGTTTTTCTCTATATTCTGATCTAACTTTAATGGAAATGTCTGTAGATATGTTTTTAGTGCTCTTCATTTCTCATCACTGTTTTGTAAGTGGGATACTTTGGCTCATGTCTGGATCCTGTAGAATGGTGCCTCCATTTCTCCAATCACTTAATCAATTAGTAGGCAGGGTCTTTAGGATTACACATTTCGGTCTAATCTTGTGAACAGCTTCGTGTTTCTGCCTCAACCCACCATTCTCATTTAATGACGGGTCCAATGCCAGCACAGTTGTAGAGGAAACACTACAGTGATTAGTGTTATTATTATGAGCACATGTGGGTCAACTCACCTTCCAAGGACTTTGATGATAAAAGAGACAGACAGCGCTCCGAAAAGGCCTCCGATAGCAAATATGGACACTGTGATGGACCAGAGGAGGGTGGCTGTCTCTCCTCCAAGAGGTTCCCCGTATCTCTCCACCCATGTCTTATTGAAGAAAGCTTTAATGTACTGCAATACAAAAGAGGCACAGGAGACAGACGCATGTTTTCCATTTTCCATTAAACTTAAATGAAGAATGTGCATATATATTACATGTACCATACCCGAGTTACGACCCTAACTAATTTGAATTATTTGCTCAGTCATGGGCTAAATATTAAAAATGGAAAGAGGTAATAAGTTACATGAGGAACTTATGTACTAAGTGTACAGAAATGGAGCATGTCTTAATGTATCCAATAAAACAGAAGCAGTCATTTTTGGCATTTTAACACTTAAATAAATCATTATCAAATCATGTCACAGACTTAATATACTTAACTGCATGTGTTCGCAATTTCTAAATGAGATCTGGTAACCCCAGAGAGCAAACTGAGCCACTACATTAAGAAAGTGAATTGACTGAAGCACATTCAACCACAAGTCAATGAATACAGTGTTTGAAATTACCGGCAAGTGTTTCACAGCACTCAAGCTTTGACTGAAGTGTCCTTATTGTGGATGAATGTGTCACTTCAAAAGCACACAAAACAAAATGACTTTGTAGGGTTTTTTTCCCCCTTCTTTTTAATCTTGTATTTTGCATTTGAGATTCATGTTGTATTGTCTTCGCTGGCAGCTCACGGTTATGAAATGAAAACCTGGTGATTTATCATACCACCAAAGAGAATTAAAACAGTGTCCTTATAAATCTAGTGATAAAAGGCTGATGCAAAGTGGAGAGTGTTTCTTTGACCTGATAGTCCTGAAAGCAGAGCTGGCACTGTTAGCAAAGTCATTTTCATTGGCTCAGGAGGGATACAACTGTCCTTGCAAGCGACATGCAGAATACCTGTGAGTGCCATGTTTTTTTTAGCTTTAGACTAGAAAGCTGCATTTGATGTGACACTGATGTGATGTGTCTTTAATTGTGAAAAAACAAAAGAGGGGTCATAGGTTACACTGGTTTCTACAGAGTTTTCATCACCTTTCTCGCTGTTCCCACAGTTCAGTCAGCCAACTTACATAGAGCAGATTAATAATTGCCAAGGATCTGGCTTTATCACTTCCTGCAAACTTAAGTTAAATTAGTAATGTGTTCACCTAAATATTCCTCTTCTTCCCTTTACCGAAGCAATCACACGTCTACTCCAGACTTCTACCAGCATAAATCCTTTCTAAACATAATCAATATGAAACCAGGTGACCCGGACAAATGAGGTTAGACAGGAGATCGGTTTAAACATGCTTATATACAGTGTAGTAACCTGTAATGTAGTAGAAATACTGCAGGTCAGAAATAACATTTTCTTTCCCTATCCAGATCTTATTTTGTATGAAAGATTGAAAATGCCAAAATCAAAACAAGTAAACCAAAGAGATACAGTGGAATACATAAAGCCTGCCGGCTTTTTATGAATGCTTTTACTGTCTTAATTAAAGAAAAATACCTTGAATAGACAATTATTTATGTTTTTGTCTTGAATAAATAAATGAATTGTTGTTTATTGTGATGTGACAACCAAGCATCCATAACTTAAAACTAAGGCATGAATGAACCGTATTTAGGAACTACAAGTGAGCAGCAGCTCAGTGCTTTAGCTGCTGTTATCACAGGGATGGAGGACCATGCAACCACTCTTAAGACTGAGAAAATGGCTTTGCCAAAGAGAAGTCTGGCCAGGGAAATCAGATTTCTCTAATCACAGACCCTGATTATGGCCAACAGGTTTCTTATTTACATGAAGTTAAAGAAAGCAGATCACTGCAGAAGACCAAAAGCAGTGAGGAGTATAACTTGTGGCACCTAATGGGTAGATGTTTAAGTGGATAGTAAGTGTTCGTTCTGCCTGCTTTTTCTGTGGAAGGCCAGAAAAGAAAATAAGAAGTTTGCCATCTAATTACATATTTAATGTCTGAGATCTTAAAAGCTATAAGTTTATTACAATTTAATGGGCATGCATTTTTAACAGTTCTTTAAATATTCCTTTACCCACTGCAGCTGCCCAACATTTTAAGACTGGTTCACTGTGGAAGGTAAACCTGCTGTCTGTGGGGGAAACTGAATGTTGGTTTACAGAGTTTAATGCTGTGTATTTATTGTGGTATTGTGTGGATTGTCATTAAAAAGGCTGATTAAGCCTTTTGGTTAATGGAGCATGGATGCTTTCGTCTGGTGCTCCATGGATAACATGAATAGTTATGTTATTTTCACTGTAATAAACACTGGCAATTTGTAAATTCTGCCGCAGTTGGCAAACATAAAAGAGGGAAGTGGCTTGTTGCCTTATGTGAATTTTGTCAAAACAGCAGGAGCAGAGGTGGACCCCTACTGCGGTGGAGAGGAGCCAATGCTAGCTTAATGATCAGCTTGTGTTCTCAGTGAGCAGAGGCTATGAACGAGGATAAAACAACAAGCAACAGCTTGATATACACGAGCTGGAGAATTAACTGCATCGGCAGAAGCACAGTAGCTTCTGAATTAATGAGCAATAACTAACTCACAATTCCCTGGCTGTAAAATTAGTGTATTCATGAATTTTGTGCAAAGAAGACATTGAGAGGAGGAAAAAAAACAAGTTTAAGCCTGATCATTTAAGGGATGCAGTACATGATGAACATTTTTGACAGTTGTGCTGCAGGAGAGTGTTGATGGCATATTTGAGCTTGCTTATTCCCATGCATTCTTAGCACCTAGATCAAACTGGTAAAACTGATGATGTTGGTGAATTGGTGAAACTGCAGGATGGGTTTTGTAATGGTAATACAGATTAAGTTTTGAGGGGTTAGACAGAGAGGAGTGGATGGTGCACTTTAAGTCATCCCTTTAAGCACAGATAATACCAAGCTGGTTTAGTGTCTAGTAAAGCGTCCTGTGAAGATATACTGTAGAGTCACAATCATCTAAATAAACAGAGCTAACATCCTTACTAACAATTCAACAGACTCAGCATTAATTATTCAGGTACTGGGTAGTTTGAACAATTACAGCTTCATGGAGCTGTAACTACCCATACTATAAGTACGCTGTTACTGAGAAATTTAGGGGACATGTGGGAGGTCATTCAGACACAGTGTTTACACACAGCAATCCCCTAAACCATTCGGGCACTGCTATACCAGGTGCTACAGAAAGGTTTGTATTTTTGCCAAATTGAGAGCTGAACATGCAGGCCCTTCTCAGGAATAATAAAAGGCGAGGAAGGCAGGGCCAAAAGAAAAGGGATGCTCCCAGTGAGGGCGCTGGTGAGTTGGATTGTCAGCATGGACATTAAGGGTGCTGGTGATGCACTGGGTCTTGGTGATTCTGACCAGGGGCAGAATTCTAATAGACGGAGTCTTTTGTGAATCTGTATTTTTCTGTCATTCACCTACTGCTGGTGATGGGTTGAGGACAAATAGTGGATAATTGGCATTGCAGTTTCAAGAAAATGTTTGGCTCTCTACTCTTCCACACAGTAAATAATGTATGATGCAGCATTAGACCAAATCAGCGCTGATCCTGGAAATCACACATACCATCACCAGTTATATTCACAGGTCAGAAATGCCGGGTTTCCTCTCTTTACTTTTCATTCTCCCCGTACTTACTGTCTTCACCTCACCAATCAGGGCCTGCATTGTGCTGTCTAGTTTGTTCAATTCATACACACAAGACCTGATTAAAAGAGGACCCCCACTGTTCTGTGACCGCAGAGTTCTCTCACAGTTCGGGTGAAGGAACAGTACAGGTCTTTTTTTTTTTTTTTTTAAAGACATTTGCGTCACTGTATCTAATTCAGCACATGAAAGCAGATGGTATCATAACAAGTTATAAGCCAAAGACATTTCACACATAATTCTCTTTCAGTACAGCAGGTGATGTTATACTAATACACAACTAATACAGTGTGGCACTAACTAAAACATGACATTTGTAGTAAATTGTAAAAACATGTTACATATTTAGGAAGAAACTTTTGCCAACCATTTAAGTGCTTAGAGGCTGTGGGGACCCAATCTGTAACTTTCCTACTGTCCCCATTTCATTCTCATTCCAGTGTGAGTTAGACTGGGTTAAAAACGTGGAGACCTTCTGGAAGAGTAGTGAAAGACACAGGGACCATTCCACTGCCCACCTTTTATGCTTTCTTGAGGCTGGACAAGTGGCAAAATGCCAAAAAAATGTAAAGGCTCTGAAACAAACAAAGTTAGAGCAGTTTTTCACATGAGATATTTGTCTATATTTGTTTTGTGTGTGTGTGTGTCCGGTTTGGAGTGTTCAGTTGGAAAAAGGCGATGTTGTTCGTTTCTGTGCCAAAAGCAACTCTTAGCAACATTTGACTCATTTGCGGTGACACAAGTTGAACTACTGTTTGCCTGAGTTACTATGGTATGGACACTATTTTTTTCACTCTACTGTGGAATCTTCAAGGGCACTACATAGTCCAAACATTTACACCGTCAGAATTAAGACACTCAAGCAAGCAAACAAAAAGGCAGACAATGAATACAGTGCACTAATTCGTAGAGACTGATTTCAATCACAGCCAAACACTTAATAAACAATAACTAAAGGGTATGATCATGTTACACTTCCATCCTGCAAATAATCCCATTCACTTCTACTGAAGCCCATACCACAGACAAATTCAGTGAACAAGGCTCAGTTTTTTTCAGTGAAAGCTGAAATCTGCCTTCTGCATTTCCAGTATCATTCCCTGTACTTGTATTGGCTACAGCAGAGCTGAGAGTTACGATGTTTGAATACTAATTGAAGACCTGTGGGGCATCTAATTATCTCTAAACAAACAGAGGGCCAGACTGAAAAGTGCGACCTCTGAAAATGCTGCTTCTCATCCAAAAGTGGCACTACTCAACTGGACCGGTGTATGAAAGCTATTAAAAATTGCGGTTTCTGTTTCACCAGTCAGAGATGATTTGCAGAATGAAAATGTATCATCCAGTCCAAGCAATACTAAACACACATAACAGTCTTTCTGTTGATGTCTCTCTCCTCTTTTATCTGACACAAGGCCTTTTTCTAACAGTGCCAAATGAGCATATATTCAATTACATTTATCTCCATCAGAGACCAAAGATAGGGTCACAGTAAAATGACAATGAGTCAAACCCCAGCAGCTGCAGTATTTGCACAAAAAAACCCTTTGTAAATGATTATGATGCAACTTTTGGAATCAAGGTTTCCCTCTGCATTTGGGATGAAAGTATTATTGAACATTTTGAACATTTTTATTTATTTTTTTAGCTATATCCAATTACAGAATATGAACTGGTCTGTCTGATCTGTCTGTCTGGTTTTTCTATTGTTAGAACTGAAGTAGGCAAACATTGTGCAAGATTTCTTTGCCCAAAAACACTGTGTCCAGTAATTAAATGACAAATACCAGATTTCTCTATAGTAATGAATAAGCTCTATAATGGAGTTTAGCATAACTATGACACAAATTCTGATTGAAGGTGTGCAATTGGAACTATCCATCAAATACAGGAGTCTCATTCATTGGAGCATAAATTAAAACCTGGTTCTGAGGCACTGTTTAAATGAATGTTTATTGATTTCAAGTTGTGCTAACAGATAGGCAAAGCATGAGAAATCAATGGCAGTTGCTCATAAGATGGCTTACAAGACAGCCTAACAGTGTGACTTACCAGAGCAGGAGCGTTGACCACAGATAGGTTATAGCCGTAAAGGAAAGATGACCCCAGGGCACCGAAGAAGGCGGCACTCAACAGACAGGCTGTGACTGGTTGCTGTTGAGAGAGCACATAACACACAGTTTCAATCTAGTCATACAAACACAGACATGTTAGAGGCCTTGGCTGCATTGCTGTCGATCGACATCAAGGTCAGACCAAAACCGGGGGGATTCAGCAGAGGACGTTTCATATAGGTCCAGGTATTTAGGCCAGGAAAGTGGGTTATTGCCCTCACTTTGCCCTTGAGTGTGTCACTGCTTAAATAACAAATACTAACAGCACAGTGACAAATTTCTGGTGGCATGCGCATGCTCTGCTTGATGTGTGTTGAGAGCAGGAGCAAGGGCAGACAAGTGGTGGGAAATGACAAAGGCAACTGTTACACAAGGTTTGTTGGTGGGGCATGAAGCGTATACTAATTCTTACACTACTTAAGAGACATAAATGATTATTCATAAACTGGATGAAACTGTAAAGACTGAGATCTATTACTAGATTAAAAGGATGCTGTGAATAATAAGACTTAAAGCATGAAAATCCACTAGCAACCTCATAATACAAATGAGACCAAACAAAGAACATAATGAAGATTTTGCCACTCAGAGAGCCTGACCACTTAACAGGATGAAATCATCAAATTTGTCCTACAAGTGGCACAAGAGAAAAGGCCACGGCATGATGAAATTCAAACCATTTATCCCCTTTGGGAGAATGAACATGCTTAAATTTCATGGCACTGTGCCAGTTAGATTATGAGATATCCTGTGTGAAAAGTTGACATTTAGGCCAGAAGATGGTGCAGAGTGTTAATAGAAGGGGTTCATACTCTGGGGACCGTGAATGTGTTATGATTGCCATGGCAATACTTCCATTCAATTTCCATGTGTCTTGTATCCAGGTTGAGATTTTGGCCTGATACAACAAAGTAAAAGTTGAGAGGTAACCAGAGAATGAATATACATAGTGTCCACGTTAGGGGATTTTACAGAGTTTACAATTATGTTACATGAAGTGGTCACAAATCTAGATTTGTTTGCCCAAAATAGACTGTTGACCATTCTAGCAGCATGCCTCTTGGGTTGGCAATGTCAGTCCAGCCAGAAATATTTCAACAACCATTGCATTGCCATTAAAGAGACGTAGAGGCGTTCATGATCTCCAGAGGATGAGTCCCTCTGACCCTTGAGATCCCCTCACCTTTCTTCTTGCACCACCACTAGGCTGACTTTTTTGGTTTGAAGTGAAACAACTATTGGACAGATTGCCATGAAATTTGGTACACACATTCATGTAATTGCAGTAACTTTGCCAGTGCCCAGACTATTCTATTAGGGCCATCATTAGAGCAAAATACTTTTATTTATGATACATTACAAGACATTACAAACAGTTTCAGCTGTACTTCGATTTTGTGCTTATTAGTTCAAGTTAGCATACCAACATGCTAAATTATGATGATAAACATCACTTACAAAACTAAGCTTAAGTACAGTCTCTTAGTCTTGTTATGTTATATTTGCATAATCATATTTCCTGCCATAACTTGAAAATATTATATTAGTACCTTGGACAAAATGGTGAGTCTGAATTTACATTATTTGACTATAATCATGAGAAACCATCTCCCTCAAAAAAGATTTGGGCCTAGTTCAGAGACAATGGACACTCTCCTGTATGTGTCTCATACAAGAACAAAGACCTTTTGTATTCATGGCATCAACCTATACCTTACACCGACAGGCCACAGGCCAAAGCAATAATCTGTACCGAAGGCATGGCTACATGATCCAGCACATGGGGATAAGACACAGCAGAGGTGATTAGAGGAAGGGTTAGTGGTGGCGATAGGGGAGAAAGACTGGTGCACTGGGGCTGGGAGATCTATAGGAGAAGATGAAGGCAATGTTAAGGATTAGAGCTGAGAATGTTATCTAATGTAGTGAAGAACAGCAAAAGAGAGAGGGTACAGTTCAAAGTGTCCCCCTCTCCACTTGTTAAAATTTGTGCTTATTTTATGGTGCAGCTATCAGCAGTGATTAAATTTCAGTGTCTATTTGGCAATGCATAGGCTCTGTCCAAGGGTTTAGCATATGGCTTATCCATAATAACCTATAAAATTTGAATTGATCTTCTCATTCTTAAAAATGAGGGGTCAAAGTAAAGGGAGCTACATTCGAGTGGGAGGACTGAGTTCAGAAGGTGGTGGTAACAAAGCCACACAAAACAAATAAATTGCTGGGCAGAGCTGAACGTGGAGCTGGGAAAACATGGCTAAAAGCATGGTAAGCTGTTTTATCAGGGTGTCCGTGTTTATTTTTAACAGTAAGTAAAGTTGGAAGCACCACACTAAAAGTAAGCGCCTAGAAAGTAGTCCTATGTAGGACGTGTGTTAAATCTGCCTATATATCTTTCATGGTAATAGCTTACTGATAATAATACGCTTGCAGCAGGCAATTGTAATACGTGTCCCAGTACAGCTCTGCTCCAGTAAAGTCCTTCCTTTGCCATTTGCATATGTTACCACATAAACAGGCGTATGCAATAGCGTCTCCTTCGCCACACTTGTTTTGCATGACAATTGACTCCCAAGAGTCCGCTTGAAGCCTGTTCTCACAGTCTCTGGAAATAGGTATGATCGTGTTGTTAGGATGTTGGATTAAAAAAAAAAAAACTGTCAAGACATTTAGTCTGCAGGACCCAGCCCTTCATGGAATAATGTAGGAGGCGTTTGGTTGGTGTTTGCAAGTTGCTAAAATGACAGCCAATGTCAATGACAGCCAAGGTACCATTCCTGCTAGTAATCCATAAAACAACTGGAGAGGCGGCACATAATAGAATAATAATCAGCCAGTCAGAGTTATCTTTATATTAGACACACACAACTCCTTTTAATTATTCATGCACTCAAGTTATTTTTCCCCAATCCTCTTCATTTTTAGACTTTCCTAATGTTGCTTTTTATGCACAAATTATTTCACGTTTGTAGTTTAGCTTAATAATTTGAGGGCACACTTTCAAACTGGTTCAGAAACTCTCAGCTGACCTCACCTGGACCACACACATCTCCCATCAGGTGAGGAAGGCCCAGCAGAGGCTTTACTTCCTCAGGAAGTTAAAGCAAGCTCACCTCCCTCATCACCTGCTGACCAGGTTAGGGGATTATTATACCAGTCAAGAGGTTAAAGGGGGGAAAGTCACTTCCTTGACTGCAACACCAAGGGAAAAGAGTACTTCTTTGTTTCAAAATGTTCAACAAACAAGCGGTGTCAAATGGTTATGACACTCAGTTGCTCATGTGGCCCCTGGTTATAGAATATACATGCCTGGTAAAACAGGTTTTCAATACTTGTAATACAAAGTGTTATATTTTCTTTTACTTTATCTCCCATCACTTGATAAAATATATTTTAAGCAAATGTGTTTACTATACATATCATATATATTCTCCTGGCTATTTATGTTTTCTTGGTCCTAGATCATGTTTAACCATTCATTTTTGTAACAATAAATCTCATTTTCTTTGTGTTTATATGATTACTAGAGGGTGAATACCTGTTGCACACAGTGATTAACTGCCAGATGATTTTAGACAATCTCTTTCATCATTATGTAAGCGAGACTGGAAAAAAAGGAAAGTTTGTGTAGGGAAAATGTAAACTAGATAAATTATTAAAAACCAGCTAGAATGACATAAACAACAGTCATAAAAATAGCCAATATAAGATAAAAGGAAGAGTACAACAATGTTATGTTTTATTTATTTTATTAACCACTTAGTGATAAAAAGAAAAAAAAAGCTTTTGTAGCAATTGAGAAGTAAATTATTTAGCTTGCTGCATTATTTAGTCATGTATCCAATTATATTTTTCACTCATCGGATAGCTTATTTGTGACTTTTTCCACTTCTGAGCCACATTTAGAGACAGGAAGTGTGTCCCCCCTCAAACCTCACAAACATTTCACACATGACAGATGTACATGCATCTACTTATGCACTTTATTCATCACACTCCTACTTATGTAGGCAGGTATGGATATAAGTACGCAGGCATGAATATACACCTTTGAGAAAGGCTTAGATTTAAATGGAAATGCTAATGAACTTCAGTCAGTTTAGGAGAAGAACCCTAATATGTGCAAATCAACTAAGAGGGGGGCAGTGAGTGAACAGATGAAGTTGTACGGCATTATCTCTGCTAGGACCTTTCTGAAACCTGATTAGAAACCAACTGACTGTGTTAGCTTTGAGGATTGATTTATTGTTGAGTGGTAGGAGGCTGTCAATAACACGACTGGGCAGCTAGACCAAAGCTTTGACACTGATGTTTGCATAGTCAAAAGTGGTGGGGGAATGGGATTAAATGAGTGACACACAGTTCACCGTTTATTACAAGTCGTCATTTCTAGCTGTCTTTTCTTATTACTTTAATGTTGATGTGATTTTAGTGCAGATTCAGGCAGTTGAGAGGGCCTCTGTGTGTCAGCAGCAGGTCAAAGCCTCACAAACCAGCAGCAGGGTTTTGGAAAACAAACCAGAAATTTGTGCCATGTGTGTCTGTTACAAAGGTCATATTCACTACATATTCACTAAGGTACATATTTTCTAAGGCGCACTGTCGTCACAAATACATCCTGTGCCTTTCAACTGTTCGGGTTAATCTATGACACAAGAGGCAAATAACAATAACATGTCTGATAGTTGTGACCCACGTAGTGCTCTCGGGGCAGAACTGTCAGTCTGTCAAATCAGTCAAATTTTCATACATCACAAAAGATATCATCACTTGGCAGCTGGAAAGACAGAAAGATATGCACTTGGCTGTAGTGTTGTCAGCGACTTAATCACACTAACCTTTGCAGAATCCTTTCCGGAGTCGCTCATCTTGTGGTCAGTAGGGGCATCTTTCTGTGGTTTGTCCATCTTAAAGTCTGAGTGACCTTAAATGAGACGGTAATATCATATCAGATATGTAGTTCATAGTTAGAATACCCCTAGGAAGACAAGACATGTTTCACAACAAGAAGGGGGAAGTGGGATTTATTTGAGAAACTACTGCGTGAATCATCTGCTGAAAAGGAAATGACAGTGCCTCTGTGTGCTGACATGCAATACAGAGAGAACACATGGGATTATAGATCAGAACTTGGTCACAAGTTAAGGATTTACACTGAAAGTAGCCTTCAACTGACAAAGACAACAGAGTCAAATCAGTCTGCAAACATGCAAAACATTTACCTTAGGGTGAAATCTTAGCAGCAGAATCTCAACTACAGTTTGAAGCATTGGATTTTTACGCAAATTTTCAGAAACAGAAAAAAAAAAAACAATGGTCTGGTTTTGTACCACACCAGAGTACAGGATTCCTCAATGGTGGCCAACAGTGATGGATAGCAAATAAAAGACTCAGTCTGCCATCTAGTGGTTATAAGAATAGTAACACTTAGAAATCATGGACAGAAGAAAATTCAGAAATTTTATGAAAACTAGTAGCCTTGAAATTAGTGTGAATCTATAGGCATCATAGCAATCATAGGCAGACCTGCTACCAAATGCCGCTGATGCAGGCAATTGGACTGTCAGATGTATTTCAAGCTACAAGTCAATTCTTTACACTCTTTGTGAAAAAGAGTGAATTTTTATATGTTTTTTTTTTTTTTTACAAACACAAGAGACAAAATCAAGAAGTAAGCATTTTCCATATAACTGATAGGAATCAGTGTCTCCTAGTGCAGTAATGCTGGTTTCCTCTCCTACCTCACAGTTAATTACATTTAATAGCTTTCAGTCAGCTCGCAGAATGTTAATGAATCTCTTGATTGGATGACTAGAATGAAAACCAGCAGGACCCTGAGTCCCGAGAAGCAGGATAAAAAACCCCAGCTGTGGAGTGAATTACTAAGAAGTCACATGACACATCAAAAACTTAGTCTAACCCTTCCTGACTGTAACTATTTGATTAAACTGCTCCTTTGATTTTCAGTCTGTAACTCACTTTATTAATCTGGAAGCTGGAAGTTTTATTTAAGGGTCTATGTTGATGGTTTTATGGGGATTTATTCTGGCCCAAATTGCTGTAAAGCCACAGTCTAATCAGCCTGAGTACTTAAAAAAATGCATTAAAGACATTCACAGTTTGTCAAACCAAAGTTCAAAGTTCATCCTTGACCTTGGAAATCTTACCTCAAATTACTACAGGGAGATCTATCTGGCTTTTTTTTTGGCCAAGTTTAATATTGCAACTGTACCACACACACTGGGTACAATTGTATGATTAAGATTTTGTTTGTGTTTGAAAATGTATTTAACCTTCTCAGTTTCAATTCCTGTAGAGTGGTTGTAGTGTGAGTGTGAGTGTATTTGCAATCTGCACCTGCAGCAGAAAAAAGATGCTGATTCATGTCAGAAGAGTGAGCTGCCTTGCTGTTTGTCTCATATGCAGAGGCAACCTGTTCTGGTTGGTTATCAGTAACCATGGGTATTGACTTTGGGATACCTCCCTCTCATCTCTGTTATCAGACCATGCCCCTAACAACCTCTACATGCAAAGAGGAAGGCTTCAGAGTCCCTGGCCTTGCATAGGGAACACAATGTAGTCTGTTTTCATTGCCACACACTCTCAGGCTGAAACAGAGTAAACTCTTTACTGAAAAAAAGATAATCTAGAGGCAATTTCTGAGGCATCAAGCTCAACAAATTATTGAATAATTCATTCATATCCATGTAATTTATCATTCCAACACACCAACAGTGAGTGCAGGATTGTGTACATCATAATTCTCAAATACTGCATCACTGTAAGTAAGGGACTTTTGTCACCTCCTTAAAAGAATATCCATGGAAAATCTATGTTTTGAAAAGCTGGCTTTGAAAAATCTGAAGCTTGCTTTGTAGGGGGGAGAAAGTCAGAGTACTCTTTCAATAGCGCAATCTGTGATTTATATAGAACAGCATGGGTCACCTCGCCATTATATCTTCATGCACAACACACAACACAAGACTGAAAATTGCCAACAATCACTAAAACTGATTTACAGGTCTGTTAATACAGAAACTAACACTAGACATCGGCTAAATCTGAGCTATTACTGCAGTCTGATGCTGTTGCGGGTTGGTTACTAGTAATGATCGCAAACTCTAAGGTAAAATTACCAAAATTAAATTTTTCCATCTATAACGCCTAATAAATAATAAATTCTTCAACACATGAACATACTAGGGCTGAGTGATGTGGTTGAAGTCCTTATGATGATTTGCTCAAGGTTATTTTCTGATATTGTTATAGATCATGACATGTATATAAAATCACGTATACAGTAAAATAATCAAAGCAAAGCAGTTCACTGCTTTCCACAGCTGTGCATCACAAGAGGTCAAACTCATGTTGCATAATCATTAATTTGGACAGTTGAAACTGGTAAAATGATAAGATAATTTTATGATTATATGACACAGTTTTATTCCACTGAAAGTCTATAAATTCTGATATGAAGCTCCCTACAACATAATCTGTGCATCAGTTTTATACTATGGCAAATATGATGCATCAGGCAGCAGATGACTGTAGGTACTGATTTATGACGATTAACATTTTCCTCAAAGATATTGACGTGATTTAGTCAAGGGAATGTAACAGATGATGCTATGTATATCACTTTATTACTGTATTTGTTAGATCAGATTAGATTAGATTACATTATTTCAAGTACTGAGACAACAAAATGCAGTTTAGCATCTAAAAAGCGCAAAAAAGTCAAGAAAAAGCAATCAAGATCCACTAATTTTATCATTACAATGCAGTCATATTGACAGTTACCATTATGTTCCACCACTTAACACAAAAATTGTTTAAAAATGTTTGAAATAATCTTACAACCAGTTACCTGCAAGAGCTGTCCATTGTAACAGACCACTAAGTTTAAAAAAAACATTCACACATCATACTTGTAGAAGAAAGTAATAGTAAGTGAATTTTTAACAGCCTAGAAATTTGTTTGGTGTGATAGCAGACCATGGCCCTGAGAATAAAGTTAAAAATTAATGTTAAAAACCTCTGTTTCCACATTTATTTTCAGACTGAGAGAGAAGTATTGCTGTGGGCACACTTACCCACACATAGGCTGAGTATCCAGTGCTCACGGGAAGACTACTGACCTAACATTACCTAGACATAAATGTAATTATTACACTGATAAATGATTAACTTTCATGAGTCCCTCCCTCCCCATCTCTCTTTCTTATGTCATCATGCCAATCTGATGTCAGCTACACTGTGCAGAGCAGAAGAATTAACCACGCAGGTGGATAGCACTGCTCTACTGAGAAAAACAAGGCAACACAGAAGCACCTGAGCAGACTGCTGACCAACCATAATCACCTTTTTATTAAACACAACCGGCTACACTAATGAGGACATTATGGCAGCAATTAATCACATTAAATTAATTTGCAAAAATGTACTTGTCCTCACAGACCACAGAGGTGGTTGTAATGTAAAAAAAAAAAAAAAAAAAGGAGGGTAAATTTAGAACCTGTGGTCACAAGCTGTGAAAGTGTCTATTCACAGGCTCCACCTTTATGACCCCCATACCTCCCATATGATATTAGAAATTAACTTAACACCCCCCTCATCTTGCTGCAGTGATGCACAGGTGTACTCTGGGAGCTTGTGGCATCACTGCTGAGCATGGTTACAGGGGCAATATAGCATACCTCCCAACCACACCCCATTTCACCCAGGAGGTGACAGAGGTGTCAACCAGAGAGGGCAGTTAAACACTATTACAACACGTCCTCAATAATGCTGACGAAAGGAGAGAAAGAAGAGCATGACAAATGGCTGGAAGATGCAATATGACAATATGGTACAACATAGTTCATTTGAAAAGATCAAAATGGTAAAAACAATATCTCATGAACACTGAAGCTCTGTTAGTGTTGCAAAAACTTGATGATGAAATTCAAACTCTTGCAGCCAAAACAGAAGGTCTACATGACAAAATCAATAAAGCATCAATTTGCTTCCAACATTGTACCATGTCCTTAGTTCACTTTTTCAAATACCAGGGCCTTGTCTGATAATCAATGTATAATAATAAATTAGCAAAATTCAAAAGACAGTTTAGTGTCTCTGGGAAATCTTCTTATTTGTACATACAATACTGCAGTCAGACATGAGGACAATAGTTGGATCAAGGGTCAGAGTAAAAAAAAAGTTAAAAGTTATGATAAAGAAATCCTGCTACTTACCTTGAATAGCGTATTTGAAATTCATCATGTCACAGAGGAGTTGAAATTGTCAAGCTTTAAATCACTAATGTACAGATTCAGTGTTGGTAGAAAATGTATTTTTCTACCAACTTTTTAAAAACAATCAAGAGTGCCCATCCAGCTTATCCATGCTTCACTGTCCTGCTACATTCCTTGACCCCGTGTAACCCTGAGGAACATACCCCTTCATCAATGCAACTGGTCAAAGTCCGGGAAGATGTCCCCACATCAGATGGTCTTCAGATCAGACACACCCAGAACACATGTCTTCTCTACCAGCTGTCGAGGTAACATGCATACCCAGCTGAAGTTATCCCACGGAAACATATTGGATGCTAATTTCCTCTCAAATGGAGCGACAGCACCATTCTAGACTAAGAAGAACATCTTGCTGCAACTGGTGGAGCTATTGTGGACACACTTCAGCTTGTTGCATAAAAGCAGCACAAGAGCTTGTCTTCTACCCCCCCCCCCCCCAAAAAAATCCTCTCCTCAGGCAATGTTTTCTCTGATCAATGGCTGCTTTATTCTCCCTTGGCTCCACATTAATTATTGTTGAAACTACTGCCTGGCAGTTATCTATATTACTAACATGTGAGCCACATTTCTGCCATGTGAAAACTGCATGAAAGAGCACATAGAGTGTCATGAACACAGGCCTAAAACCATGTGGCTGGAGAATTGCGCAACTCTGAGTGTGTGTGGTTAGCTATTGTGAATTGCGCTAAGGAAATATTTGTGTCAGGACAGAGCTGCCATGGGAAGAATATATGGCTGAGTAATTTAACTCAGGCTTGTAAACTGAACACCCCCTTTGGGACATCTTTTCTCAGCCCTGGAGTCTAGGTAACAGAAGTATTAGGTTTCCCAGGCTGTGGATGGACTTCTCAGTGGGAAAAGAATCCACGGGTAGGGCGTGTCAAAAAACCATATATTTTGACCATGTTTGTGCAATTTATCATCATGTGTGCTATAATTGTATACAGCACAAATCTTGCACTATTCATGTCTACAAAATAGTCTACTCCAGACCTGATTATGTCAGTTACAGCTATGGTATCCTACGCCTCTTTGTTCAAACGTGCACAGCCACAGACTAAATACAAAATTATCTACATTGTCACAGCGTTGCATATGCACAGACTGTCTGTCATACCATATCATACAACAATGGATTACAGAATAAGCCTATGTATGAAGCGACCGTCTCTTGTTTGAAAGTCACAGAGCTCAGTTAAAAAGACCCCAAATGAACACAAAGAGATGCAATACAATCCCAGTGAGAGGCAAAACAACCACGAAGAGTCGAAAAACAACTTAAAAGAGACGATGCAAAACAACCACAAAAGTGCACAAAGTGATCATAAAGACACAGCATCATTTGTAGTCATTCTGTGTCTCAGTCCAGGAGTCTAATAGTGGAGACGGGGGGTGGGGGGCGTAAAGTAGTACTGCTCTTGTGTCGTGGGTCCCTGTGTGCTGTAATAAATAGGTAGACAGTGAAGCCAATTTGATGTTGATTCTGCTAACATTACAAAGTTCTTTCCAAAGCTCATGTCATTCTTTTGTTTTATCACAGCGATCACTTTTTTTCAGCCGTGGTGCATGGTCAGTAAAACTCATGCCAGCAGCTGTGTTAAACATTGACTTTCCCCACTCTATCGGTGGCTCTGTGTCACCTAGTTGCCACAGAGAACTATTTGTACAACTGTGTCTCTCTACAAATGTGTTGTTGTGAATGGATGGAAAAATTAAAAGTTCCCAAATATGTTCTTTTCTAGAGAAAGAAAGCTCACCAACCTCTCTCAGGACTCTCGCTCTCCAGATCAGAATCAGGATTTTTCTGCGGACTCCACAACCAAACTAACTGCAGGCACGTAATTAAAAAAGACACCATTATCACATGAGAACTGGCTGGCTAACTTGATTTACTGAAGCTGGACATGAACCAAAAGTGGTTGTAGTATAGTATATAGTGCTGCTGAGAGAGACCACCTTCTTTTCTTATCTGTCAATCATCCACAGTATGCATTCTGTCTTGTAAAGTTATACAATAAACTTCAGTTGGTGGGAAAAAAAGATGTTAAATGATGTAACAAGCTTTGTTGCCCATTGAACTTTGGTATTTTTTCTTTTTCTTACTTTTACAGCAACAATGTATTATTCTAGGTAATTACACATGAGGTTCTTACCTCAGTGTGGTTGCATACAACCTAATATCAAGGAAAATGCCAGTTCTACCCATACAAACCATTTACATTTCAGACCTACATGGAAGTTGATGTTCCACTTACCTTTTTATCTTCCCTGACAGATTGCTTTATGAAACCTGCTCAAGCTATTCTTCCTCCTAACACAGACAATAGTATGTTTCAGTCAAATTAGTCAATTTTCTACTGCATCTTCTGATGGAGGCAATGTAGCTCAAGTTGTTATATATGCTGTGCAGTTAGCCAATAGGCAGACCATTGTTTGATTCACTAACCTGTGGTGCTAGAGGGGGAGGAAAGAGTCATCTGGTAACCTATCAGCCTTTCTATACTGTCATAGCAAACCGTGAATAAACACTGAGAGAGAAATATGACCATTCTGATTATTTTTTCATTTGGCTATTTTTCAGATATTTCATCCACCTACCTCTGTCCCAGAGCAGCAGGATTGGAAAGAAAGTGGATTTGAGAAAACACTTTTTTTTTTTTACTTGTGACTGAAAATAAGCCTGAGACACACCGATCAGCCATAGCCTCAGACCGCCTGCCTAATATTCAGTAAGTCCCCTTTAGCTGCCAAAACAGCCCTGACCCATTGAGGCATGGTCTCCATGAGACCTCTGAAGGTATGCTGTGGTATCTGGCACCAAGCTGTCAGTAGCAGATCTTTCAAGTCCTGTAATTTGCAAGGTGGGGCCTCCATCAATCTTACCAGCACACCCCACAGATGCCCAATTGGATTGAGATCTGGAGGCCAAGTCAACACCTCAAACTCATTGTATTCTTCAAACCATTCTTGAAACATTTTTGCAGTATGGCAGTGGGTATTATCCTGCCGAAAGAGGCATCAAGGAGTACAGTTTCCATGAAGGGGTGTACTTGGTCAGCAACAATGTTTAGGTGGGAGGTATGCGTCAGAGTCCACATGAATAGCAGGACCCAAGGTTTCCCAGCAGAATATTAGCCAAAGCATCACACTGCCTCCACCAGCTTGCCTTCTTCCCATTGTGCATCCTGGTGCCATGTGTTCCCCAGGTAAGCGACGCACACGCACCCAGCCATCCACATGATGTAAAAGAAAACGTGATTCATTAAGCCGGGCCACGTTCTTCCGTTGCTCCGTGGTCCAGTTCTGATGCTCTCATGCACATTGTAAGGTGCTTTTGGTGGTGGACACGGGTCAGCATAGGCACGCAGACCCATACACAATAAATTGTGATGCACTGTGTGCTCTGACAGCCAGACAAAATGGACCAGCCTCCACTCCCCACGTGCGTCAGTAAGCCTTGGCCACCCATGACCCTGTTGCCGGTTCACCGGTTTTCCTTCCTCGGACCACCTTGGTAGGTCCTGACCGCTGCAGACCGGGAACATCCCACAAGAGCTGCAGTTTTGGAAATGTTCTGACCCAGTCGTCTGACCCCATCACAATTTAGCCCATGTCAAAGTTGCTCAAATCCTTACGCTTGTCCATTTTTTTCTGCTTCCAATACACGAACTTCGAGGACAAAATGTTCCTAATACATTCTACCCACTGCCTGGTGCCACCGTAACGAGATAATCAGTGCTATTCACTTCTCCTGTCAGTGGTCATAATGTTATGGCTGATTGGTGTATGTCAGATAGCTTTCCTTTATTTTCTGTGAGAGTATCCTGCCATCCTGCCTAGATAAAGGTATCTTAAGATAATGGTGAGGTGTTTTAATAGAAGCCGTAGCTAAGTAATGATTTACTTGATGGATGCTGTAAAATTAAGGTTGTAACAAAATTAAAGAAAGGCAGATAAACACTTATAATATTTGAACTTAAAAGATAACAAGTGATAGGTAGGCCTAATATAAGGTGAACTAACCGGCACAGCAGAAACATTTAGTGTTGCCTTAACTGTCTTCTCAGAGAAGGACATTAAATATACAGTTGTGGTCTGACTAGTGAGTAAGATCTACATAGAGTTTGGCTTTTAGCTTTTTAGCATTTACTAAAATGTGCTTAATAATTATGTGATGATTCCAAGTTACAGAATTGGAATTTTTCACAGGAGACAAAAAGTACTTATTTGTCTTAATATCACATTTGAATTGATAGTATAGCAGTTATTCATAATATCAGCAGCTTTCACTGGATTAAACATTAACCTGGTCAAAGTTATACCTGTTAATTTATTTATTTTTGCTCTTGAACAGGTATAATCATGTGAAGGCCACACCTGTAGCGCCACAGCCACTATAGGAGTCGGTAACCCCAATGTCCAAGGTTCAATTACTATTACATAACGGCCAACTTACTCACTGAGTCACAGGGAAATCCTGGGAGATACGCCTTTTAACGAGGCTTTTTCATTTGATCCTCTCACTCTGCACCCAACTACAGGAGGCCCCTACTGGTCAACACCCACAGTTCACTGTGTTACTGAATACCTTGAAGTTGTGATGACAATCTGCACATGAAAGTGTTTGACTAAAGCGTAGAATAAGTGCAAATCTGCATGAAACAGAAAATGCATAAAAAGTGTTTTATTATTATTATCATTATTAATGAGTCACTTCCACTTTGGAAGCAGATGCATAAAGATATGAAAAAAAAAAGGTGAGACAAGCATAGTGGGCCCAAACAAAAACACAGCAACAACACAGGACCTTCAACTGAACAGACAGCATCTTGATTGTATACATACTTTGTTCTTTCAGTCCCTATTATTGCTCCACAGTCCAACAAGAAGAGTTATGAGTCACAAAAAAAGAATGAAACTTAGGACAAAGCAAAAAGCAACAACACCCACCCCCTTTAAAACCATGAAAATAACAAGTGACAGGCAACTGCAGTTAGGACCAGTTACTTCTCTTTTCAGGAATGTAACCAAAAGGTTTCATTTCTTTTAAACGCGATTTTTTTGTCGATTCAAAAAGACAAGTCACTTTTGGTTCATCCGTTAAGTTAGGATGCATTGAGCCCAACCACAGACAAGGATTTCAGTTTAAACTGAGTGAAGGCTATTACCTATGGAATGTTGAGCTTACATATAATTTTCTGGGTCCATAACGCTTAAAGAGATGTAAAAGCACTCATGGTTACATTGTATATTTCATCTCAGTGTAGGGTTACTTGCATCAGAGATACATTATCTTGGATAACTTTAATGGGAGCTTTTCCCCATCCATAACCATTTACAATTCAGATGTTTACAGACAGCATGGAACACCGTTGAGATAGTGAAAATACAGTTAAAAAAAGAAGAGAAGGAAAAAAAAATGATTGAATTCTACAGTAGTCCTCCTTGTCCCTGGAGATGTGGATGTTTGTCTGCTTGCAGCTCAGTATGTAATAGTCCACTGCTTGATGCTGGCATCGTGGGAGGCGGTGACTAGAGTGTGCTCATCTATCCAGACCAGGCCGCTAACATGGTGCAACCGGTGAGTGTCTGCAGACATCAAAGCATTAAACAACCTGTTACAAAGTTGTCTTAACACAAAGAATAATTGAAACACTAAGTAAAGTGTATAACATTCGCAGCCAAGACATTTACATTCCATAATTACCTCTCCATTTACTAATATTCACCATTAGAATCGGCCATTCCTGTACTGGACTCAAATTGCCTTCACATGTATACAATAATACTTTATTGATCCTTGACAGGAAATTACTTAATGAGGTATGCAGTGCATTTGTCACTGAAATGAACTCACATGGTGCACAGCATGAAATCAAATTTACATTTTAATTATTTTTGACTGACTCTGTAAAAAAAAACAATTTGAGTTTGTTATGCTGCTCTGCACAGACATACACCAGCTGCTCTTCTGTCATAGCACTGTCAAAGCAGCTGTTCAGCTAAGTTTTTACTGTGGTGTTAAACCACACTAGCTGTTAACACCAGCAACCCCAGGTGTTGTCATTTAAACCAGGACTGAAATCTCAAGGAGTAGAACTTTAACCCCAGTTACAAGCACTAAATGTATAACTTAACTCAGCTCAAAACGTCTTGTTAGCTTTGTTTTAGTATGGTTGGACACTGTCAAGCAAGAGTGAATGTACATGTGCGCTTGTATGGCCTACCTGGGAGCTTGATCCTCTGGTCTGCATCAGCAACCGTCCAGATATACACCATCATGTCCATCCCACCAGTTGCAAAGTGCTCATTATCAGGTGACCAAGCCAAGGTCACTGGCTTGGCATGGTGTCCATAAAACTCCTGTTTGACCTGAGGAAAGGAAAAGAGATATGATTCCATTTTACACTACACATGTGGATACTGAATTTTAAATAGTCCACTTATGCAGGATGGACAAATGTTTACCGAGTGGCCGTCTGCCACACTATAGACTGTGGCAACTTTCTTTTCGTCAATTGCAGCCAGATAGGCTCCATCATTGGAGTAGGCCATGTCTGTGATTGGCCCTTTAGCCTCGATTGTTTTACCCTCGTCCTTTAGAGTGGTGCCCTGAATGGCATACAAACGGATTTTCCCATCCTGAGGAGACAAAAAAAAAAAAAAAAAAAAAAGAGGAAATAATGAATCTCAAATCTAATGTCACAGAGTGTGCTGTACTCTTTCCTGTGATGATTACTTTAATAGATCATTATTACATACCAGGTCATACTGGTATTTTTCCCCACTCAACTCAAAAAGCATTTTCATGCTCATGTTTGGCAAGATAATGCGTGTTCCACTTACTGTTCCCCCCCACGGCAGCAGTGGTGCCACCAGGGTGGATGACTCCCACCTCTGCTTCATAGTCGAGATTGTCCAATGTGAAGACTTTCTTCTTATCCTTCAGCAAGACAATCTAGGAAAAGCAAGAGATGAGGGATGATGCCATCCAAAAGAGACACAACATTTGCAGAGATCTGGCTTTGAGATGATTCCATCTGGAGGATGATGTAAAACCTTGCTAAAATGTGACAAAGTGGAAAATGGAACTTAACACCTGGTGAGGTTAAGCAATGATGACAAAGATGAAGACATTACCTGCCCAATGCAAACAGCCAGTGATAGCCCTCCTGTTGCTGCGGACACACTTTTGGGCTGGAAATCCATCTTCACCAGATCAGAAGCACTGAAAACCCCCCAGGCATGGTTATTTACATGATAAGCTTTTGGCAACATTGAGAAGTGGACTAATTTTTCAATTTTGAAAGCTGACATTTATGTAAAGGAAAATAAGTGACCTTGCATGACAGGACATCGAAAAACTTACATTGACGCTTATTCTAATCATATAGTTTGGACTTTTTGTGAAGTTATTTTTATAACCATTTTTAATTACCATTTCCCATCCATGTTATCATACTGAAACATTCACTTTAATGCAGGTCAAAGAGTTGCCCTTACTATTTTGAAAATGTGTATGAATACATGCTACAAAAAAGTGTTTGTAGAACGACTATAAAACACAGACAATATCAAGGAAAATTGTGGCTGATTTTGTGCAAGACAGCGTCAAGCGTAGGCACAACTACCTGTCATCAACTGTCAAAACAAAGCTCTACTTCCACACTTTACCCAGACTGATTTACAGTATCATTAGTTCATCTCATAGTTATCTGTACAGCAAGATATTATGAACCCCACCTGTACTCCTTCTTGTTGATGTTGGTGTAGCGCAGTGTATCATCCATGCTGCATGTCACCAGCTCGTTGGCTTCATCAACCACCATCTTGCTCACCTGGTTGCTGTGGCCCTTCCCAGAGAAGCAGTCGTTCTCCCCAGTTTCCGCATCCCAGTAATGTGAAGTAAACATTAAGGAGAAAACTAATGGAATGGAGTGGAGCTGGTTAGTCATCACTACAGGAGAGCATTGGGCTTCAGCTCAGTGTTACTGTCTGTGCCACAGGGGCATCCCCACCTAGTACTCATCTGATAAATGAGCAATTTTAAACTTAAAATACCATCCCAGTCTACTTCCATGTTCAGTCTCCACTTAAAAAGCTCATTATAACCAAACTGCTTGAACAATATTAGACCAATTTCCCAGACTGCTTTCTCTCTTAGATGAATTGCACTTATGAATCAAAACACACAAGTTCAGAGAATTCAGTTGGACCATGAGACTTTCCATTTCACAGAAAGTACTTCAATCAATATTAAATGGCCTGAGTTTAGCTGCCAACAATGGCAAACCCTTGGTGCTGCCATGTGTCATTGTGATCATTTAATTCTGCTTCAACAATCTCCATCAGCAACACAATCGTGGTGAAATTGTGAATAGAAATGGATAAAAATGCCATTATTGAACATTTTTTGTGCAAGCAATTTATACAAAATGGTCCCCTCCAACAAGCAAATAGCTTGTTCGCTAGCATATTATGTGGTTGCCATGGCAAAGCATGCAGATACAGTCTTAAACTGTATGAAAAAAGAGCATCTTTCATGCAGCAAAACTTAGCTACAGCTGCCAGGATCTTCCGGAGATTGGCAGAGTGAGTGTGATGGAGTGCCACCATGAAATGAGGAAGTGCTGTGTCTTTGTTTTCATTGAAACATGGTTACACAGCAACATTCTGGACACAGCCGTCGAGCTGGATGGGCTAACTCGCTACTGAAGTACCAGGGAATCATCGCTGTCTGGTGGGACTTGTGGACTGTGTGTTTATCCACAAAATCACCTCTAAATGGAAAAAAGTAGTCTATAGACGGTACATAGGATGCTTGTGGGCAAGCTAGTGACCTTTACAGTTAGTACTGGCACCACTTAAATCACAAAGGATATTGATGTGTCCATCATGACTCCCCGAGTAGATGTATGATCGGCCTTCATTTTTGTGAACTGTCAGACACTGGATGGATTTGCTGTGACCCTGCAGGGATGAACAAGTACATGTTGTTAATATACACGTAGGAGGGTGCATAAGATTAGTTTTGTACAATATTAATCCCCATACCATGAAGGACATTTCACTTTGGCACCCAGAGATTCATCAGCTTATTAACCTTGGATCATTGTGATAACATGATACAGAGTGACTGGCATTTTCTCTCCTACTGCTTTCTGGGACATATACTTCATACTGAGTCAGCCCACTCGTCGCTGACATTTTGAGGGACTGGAGCTTAAAGAATACTGGTGTAATTTTACACCACATACCCCCTTTGCCATTTCTGCCAGTCAGCAGCTCCTGGTCTGTGCTTTAGTGAAAGGTAGCTTTATCTTTATCTTAACTTTTTTCAGAATTCCATAGAAAACAGCTCATGTCCAAAAATACAAACCAAAAAATAAAAAACTAAGAGCTTTATGGCAAAAGGTAGCACTCCTGACAACAAAACTTTTTTTTTTTTTTTGCATTAACATCCATTGTGAATTTCTGAATGTGTGTGCCCAAGTACGCAGTTATATAATAATAAGAACGTTTGTAAATGAATACATAAAGAAATGGATGCTGACCGAGATTTGTACATGTGTGCTACAATTTAAGTAAAAGTGTGTGCACATTTGAAAATGTTATACTTTCTTCTAACTGCAGGACAATCATTTAAATCTGTTTTCACAGATATGGCCATACAAGCTACCTACAACACATTTAAAACTAACATGTTTTCAGTTCCTCAGTGTTGTGGCAAATAAGAATTTAAAAAGCAGCTTGTTTTCCATTCATGTCAACTTTAACACAAGGTTTGATTTGTATCAGGGAACCCTATTGATAATATCCAAAAATAATATCCTTAAATTGGATATTATTTAATTGGATTCTGACCTTGACGGTGCGTATAGGCCGGTCAGGGTTGTTCTTGTCCAGGTAGTTGATGTATCCTGACAAGGAGATGCTGAGGAGGTGGTCTTTCTGCCACAGGCAGCCCAGCTGCTGGTCGAACACATCGGTGCCCATGTTGAAAGTGGTGACAGCCGTACCTGCACCAACATCCCAGAGCTTCACGGTCTTGTCCCCTGAGGCAGAAATCAGTTGGGAGCTGTCAGGACTCCAGCTGACCTGAAGGATGGAAAGCAGTGGAGATTGGAAGAAAAAGTTAGGGAATCAAAATGCATGTGACCAAAGTTATCTGTAAAGACTGTTGTAGTGCCCTATAAATGTTCACTCAACAACAGGAAATCCAGTGCTATGTGGAAAACAAATCAGTGGAAAAAATCAAATCGGTAACTTGAGGACAAAAGGAGGCTGCTTTCAGACAACTTAATCTCTAATTTGAATAGGAAAATGAGCGTTCTCTGTGTCTACAGTCTTTAGGCAGACTGCATGCCAATTCTCTTTTAGTTAGCTCTCCTGAAAAACAAAACCCACGCAGTTAACCAAGTTACTGGGCCAAAGAATTTCAAAGAGGTAAAACACTGCAGTGATGATTTGTTGAAGTGCAAAGAAGATGAACTGACAAAAGCATTTGCTGAAGATAGTGTTTGAGGTTTTACATAAAAACACCACTTACCGCGTAGATTCCTCCTTTGTGGGCCTTCTCTCCACCCAGAGAGCAAACACGCTCACCATTTGTTCCATCATAGATGAAAATCTGTGGAAATTATACTCGTTAGGAAGGCAAGGAATGTTATTTTGTACACAAATGCAGAGTTTGTGAATTTTTTTTACTACATAAACCTGCCTCTTTAGGATGAGACATACCATCATATGTGTATTATTTCAGTTCAGTATCACAGTGAGCGTAACTTCATTGAGGCGATCTTAATTTAAACTTTTCAGAGGTTCACATGCCCTCACATGATAATCTAATACTCACCTGGCCGTCAGCACCAGCTGTGACAAACCGACTTCCATCTGGAGAGAAACGGACACAGTTGACAAACTGGCTGTGGTCCTGGAGACAGAGGGGAAGACAAATTGTGAGAAATTATTCATGAAGGAACACTGTGCACATTAATATACAGTTCACATTAGTATTCTATCTGGCACAGTCCCCTAGACTTTAAGTCTGTTATCACAAGACATGACATATAAGTCAAACTTTCAGATGGCAATGGAATTCGTCATTCTGAGTCATCCTCACGACAAATAAAAAGTCACCGTTCTTCCTCAATTTAGACCATCAGGGCTGATTCAAAGCTTAGGCTTATTCACACAAAAACTCTGCAGCGCACATTGTAAGAGCAGCAACAAAATTTCCAGAGCTGTACAAAAACAAAATCCTTTGGCTAACTGTTAATAGATAAGAAGGTTGTAGTTCGACCAGTTTATTGCCATGGCCAAAAAAAACATTGTTGCTGAACATTGTTCCCTCTCTGGACTCAAATGTAACTCCTGCACATATTGTACTACTGTACAGCCATTAAAGCTTTTGGTTAGAAGAGCATTTTTACTGTATGACATATTATACAAGCAAGTATCACAAGCTAGGTCAGTATTTACACTGAAAAAAAATAACTGCAGACTGAATTCTAAAAATGGACCACAAGGATGTTGAAGTAGAGCACAAACTTTAAAAGGCTTGGTTCACAGAAATGTATAAACATGTTTCTGGAGAGAGGGCCTGGTTTTAGGAAGGCAGCTCACACATTCTCCAAGAATTTATGGGGGAAGTGGGTTATGTAATATGGAAACAGGCAAACAAGGCAACACTGTCAAAAACCACCAGGGTGTGACAGACTTGAGATGACCAACGGCATTACAAATAAGACAGCTGGTTCAGTCACAAGAAAATCCATTATCTACTGCTATATCTGCATTTGCTGGAGGCCAATATTTTTTATTAGTGATTGAGGATGACATTTAGACTTTGGTTATTCTGTTTGATTTTATTTCACAGATTTTCCGCTCCTTTATCTCTAAGACAGGTCCAGCAAAATCAACTTGGTTCTATCTACTTTATTTAAACACAAGTAAAAAAAAATTTTAAAAAGCAAATGTTAATCTCTGCAACTCACACGCAATGTGAACTTGAACTTGAAGGGAGGCCCCTCGAAGAAGGAACCGCAGGTGTCATCGCTGGCAGTGGCAAGGCGGTAAGGGCGTTTCTGCCTTATGTCTACACTGTTGATTAATTTGGAGTGGCCGGAAACTTCCCCCACTGAGGATCCAGAGTCCCACAGGAACACTGCCCCAAACCTACAGGAAGGAGATGAACACACATTCAGTTGTGCCAGGTTTGTGTGAGGTCTGAGAGAGGAATAAAAATAGCAGATAAAAGCAGAACTTTGGTAGAATACTGTGTCATACCTACAGTCACACTAAAATAATAATGATGCTGTGGATTTTTTTTCTTCGTAATTCTATTTCAGTATGTGTTCGGTAAAGCAAGTGACATGCGAAGCCTTAGATGTCTTAGCTGCTCAACAATTATGTACAATAGATAGCATTCACATTCTGCACAGCCCTTTGTTGATATTTCATACAGATTAATTGCACCCAAAAAATCCAACTTGGCATGTTAAAAATATCTAAAGCAAACAGTGGACCTTTGCCCGGTACACATTAATCAGTGTGACTGGATAGGAGGAGACTGAGTCATTACAGTCAGAGTTTAAAGAGACTAACTGCTTTCCTTTCTTAAAGATGAACAAAAAAAATTTTATTATTAGAAAATTCACAATGGATGTTGATGCAAAAAAAAAAAAAAAAAGTTTTGTTGTCAGGAGTGCTACCTTTTGCTGTAAAGCTCCTTGTTTTTTTGTTTGTATTTTTGGACATGAGCTGTTTTCTATTTATATACATACATATATATATATATTTTTTTTTTTTCTTTTCTTTTTTTTTTTTTCTTCATGGTACAAAAACCCCAGACACTCACTTCTCTCGTCCATCCCCAACAACAGCAATCCTCTTGCTGTCCTCTGTCCATGCGATGTCCTTGATCTTGCCCGAAATAGGAGTGTACTCATACTTGAGCAGGTGCTCCTTCTGGGTGGTGTCCCAGATACGGATCTTTCCGGATGCATCTAAAGGATATGAATACAATTATTTCATTACAAGTATCAACATTTCTGTGGTAACTGTGAGTTAATGCGAGTTTCTGTGGGTTTGTGGACGCAGGGTCGTATCTGAGTTGTCTACCTCCAGATGCAATGTAGAATCCACTGGGGGCATACTTGGCAACAGTAACTTGATGGGCATGTTCAGTGTAAATGTCTGCGATAGCCGGGTTCTGTAAAACACAGGAAGTGCGAGAAATAAGAAGGTCTGCATCTGACAAGTGTTAAATATATGCTTCCCTTCTTACTCAGTACAAAGAGAAGGAAGATTTCTGTTATTTTGTTTTTAACATGGGACTTATGTTCAGAGTTTTGGCCACTGTTCCTGTTGGTTATGATAAGATTTTACTCATTAAAGAATTAAGGAGAGATAAAGGGACACAAACATCTATGCTAAAAACACCTTTGTACTGTAGTCAATACACCCTGACCCCACCCTTACAGGTGTGGTTACAGGTGTAGAGACTGCGTTCCATTTGGCCATGTTCCATTGTGCTAAAAACCATTTACTTAATGATTAATATGTCATTGTGACTAATATGAATAATGGCCAAAACAAGACCCAGATTGGTAAAAACATTTGTTGAATATGGCTTTAAAAATATATAATTACTTCAATGTTCCTGATGATGACACACTTTCCATTGGTATACAGGAAGTTGTTGCCTTTGGGATCGCCACCAATCACTTTTGAAACTCCCCTCTCCATCTGTGGGAGACTGGCGAACACATGTTCTGAAAGAGCAGAAATAACAAGAAAGATGACAGATAATGTGAAACATTAAGTTTAAAACAAATCAAAGGAGCATACATGGAGAAAAAAGAACGTATTAACCTCACCAATAATTGTTTGCAGACAGAAATTATCACACTGGGGCAACGTGAGTTGATAGAGCCTGAAAACCTGTAACTTGCTCTGTCTAGACTGACATCTCATACCATTACAGTTACAGATACAACATATGCGTATGCAGAGTCCATCAGTATCACTTAGGCCACCATTAGTCACTCTGAGGACTTGTTGTGCTGAAAATGGTCTCTGATTCGTCGCTGACCTTTCCAGACACATTGATCACTGCCAGGTCTGTCCTCATTGCTCAAAACAGTGTTCAGACCAATTTAGTACAGAGCTGTCATGGCAGTGTGCATGAAAAGTTCAAAACTTTCCTACTACAGAAATGACGTTTACGTCACAAACACCTGAATATCAATAAGATAAAGGAGGTGTCTTTTAAGCTTATACATGATGTCACGGTATCATGTTAAGCACAAGATGTGTTGCACAATGTTTTTTGTGCCTCTTTTTTTTGGCACCATCACTGTGCTAAGATGTTGTGGCAATGTGTTTCCAAGATTATTACTGATCGTGGCTTATTTTAGTGTTTGGGTTCTTAAAGTATTAGTGGGAATGAAAAACAAGCGCACTTCAATCTCATTATTATCTTAATTTCATAAATTCACCAACAAAACGCCTCTGTTTTCCGGCTACAATAAAAAAAGACCATTAAATCTTAAAGCTCACAAGACGTTGGTGCATTTACTGGGCTTCCGCATTGACTGACTGTCAATCTGTTTTCTTGTTGAGAACATCAGTTCTTATCTCCAGCTGTTCGACATTAAACTTACAGCCAAAACCCGTGTTCAGCAGCCACAGACTGTATCTGTGAGCTACTTCCCCAGCAGCGGTTCCTGACTGTCTGGACATGTCATAACAAAGCGATGTGACCACAACTATTTCCTCTGACTGACGTTAGCTCAACCAGCTAACGCTAATTTAAATGAACACCGTTGTGTTCAGGACTGCATATAGGGTAGGACTATCTTCACTACAATCCGTGCTTATTAGACACAGGTCTGTAGTAAATCCTGGTATAATCACTGCCATTGCAGGATCCTGTATTTCATCTGCGAGATGAAGTGTCCAAAATCGTGCAGCTATGTATGGGCGAGGCTAGCTAGCAGCGAGCTACCTGTCTGACTAGCTCGATCTGCTGAACAGTGTCGCCCAGAATGAGAGTTTCGTTGCATTTCCTCTCAGCCAGTTGCAAGTAAAAATAAAGCAGACTTACTCAGTTCATGCGGCATTTTCCCTGCTGGTCTCTTGCTTAACGTTACTCTTCCAAATGAATGAAACAGTGGAGACAGTGAAGCTCCCCCGGCTGTGCACTCCCCGATCACACAAACACGGAAGCGAGTGCAGCGCTCGCTCAGCCTGGCTTTGCCCATATATAGTAAACTCACATACTACGCTGCGGCTGTCAGCCACTAGCCATGCACTGCTGCTTATGGGATGATTTCCCCCTCATATTTGTATTTCAGGCTCCACCAATCAAATTGCCCTCGTTAACCCAAATGTGGGTTTTTCATGCGCTATCATCACATTCACAGAGTCAACAAACAAACAAAACAAAACAAAAAAACAGAGAAAGTCAACTCTTCAAATCATCTTGATAAAATAATAGTACTATTATTACCTTATCCAGGTAAGGAATAAAAAGGAAATTATGAAAAGCAATATTAATATAGATATTTTTATTCAAATTTTACATCAGACTCACAAGATGGTCCATAGCAAATAAAAGGAAAAACAGACGGAGATAGATATAACCTGTTATAATAAACGTTTTTATAGTCAGTCATATTTTGTTTGTATTTCTGTTCACAATTACACAAATCAACCACAGACATGTCTGGCAACCATCCTTATTTTGAACAAGGAAATAGAGTTTCAACAGTAAAAAGAAACAAAAACCTTGTTGCTGCATCTGCATGCTGATATTTCACCTACTAAATGTGTTTTTGTCTGGTCTCAACATGAGGCCACTTTGTCACTGTCAGGTCTCAAATTTGAACTTTTGGCACACCCCTTCTACTCTAGGCAACATGGACCATCACCACACATCATAAACACAATAAGGGAGGCGCACAAAAGGTGTTTTTCCACAATATTTAGAATATCTCTAAAGATTCTCTTTGTATTTCAAAAATTGTCAAGGATATTCAGAAAGATGGATGCTTAGCGCTGTGATTTGAAGGTAATGATAATGTATGACAACAACAAAGGAGGAGGGATTTGTATACAAAGGGAGGGACAGCCTGAGAAGCCCTCCTCGGGGGAAAATTGTCACAAATTATGAGATGCGCTACTTTGCCCCCAGTGAAAATGATGCTAGCATGAATAATCAAATTAAATGCCCAACAAGGTAAAGGAGGACTATTTAATAAGTGTGAGAGGGTAGCCCACTGATCTACAGTGTCATGACTGTGATTTTAAAGTCCGATGTCATCCTGCCTGTCAGTAGAGGGCATCACCTGCCTAGAATAGGATTGGGAATCCCCTGCCCTATTTAGGATGAGCCCATTTCAGAGGGTGGCTGTGGCAACCACAAATATACTGTTACAACAATACAGAATTTTAAAGATAATATTATAGGCAGTAGGCAGTATAGAGGAAGATCTGTGAGTGAGCGTGAAAATGTACATCCTCAGCAGTTCACATAAAAATGGACACAGGGGAACCACTAGACATGTTTGGGCCCCACTGAGCTCAACTCAACAACAGCTCTGACACAATAAATAGCCATAGTCCTTTGCTTGTTCCAGGGGCCCTGTCTAGCTGTGGGCCCCCTGAATCATTCAAACTGATGTGAGCAGTAAAGCTTCAGCAGGACTTATCTATTAGAGCACCACTGTATGGCAAAACATTGTAAGGTTTACTATTTTGTAAACCTCTGTCTGAATTCTCCCCATACTTCACCATTTTCTTTCAATGCCACCCTGTCTTCAGTATCAGTATGCTATCCTCATTACACCTGCTTTTCAACCTCATCATATCTCAACCCAACAATGTGAAGACCTTCCAGAAGAATGATCTTACACCCAAATGAGCACAAGACTAGACAGATGTTACCATGTCCCCCCCTTCCAGCTGTAAAGTGGCTGTCACAATGAATGAGTGGAGGCCAGAAGATGAGGTGGTTGTTCATCATTGTTCCTCATCAAGTTTACGGTAACGAGCAATTACTTTGTCTTTTAAGCTCATCTTCCTCAGACAACATCCAACTGCCTGTGGAAGATAATTATCATCTTTTTGCACCACATGGCTTCAAATCTTGTCCTCTGTTTGGATTAATTTATGCGAGGAAAAGGTCCCCTCTCTGTGGTTTCATTCCTTATCATCCCATCTCAGGTTTTCTAGGTTTCAGTCCAAGATAATAGATCACATGATTCAGACTGGCTATGTGATATGACTGTGTCATGTAAGTTGAGGACCCGTGTTCAAGCCCTCATGTTGGCTACCTACCATCTGGTCTGCCCTTGAGTATGATAGTTCCCAGTCGTGCAGGAGGAGGAGGAGGAGGAGGCTTTTTGCACTTTGTTACCTACCATATCTGCTCTGACCACCTGGAGGCACTGTTGTCATCTAGAAGTTAGCGTTACTCCACTGCTGCACCACAGAAGAAGTGATTCAGCCGCTGCATGTCTTTAACGATGGCGGCCGCCTTGAGGGGAAGCTTGGTAACATTGGTCAAGGTGAGTGTACAGAGGATGTTTACAAGCTTATTTTGTTAAAACTTCGGTAGGAGAGGAACTGCTGTAGTTGAAGTTGTATTCAGTTAAACTCGAGCACCATGTTACTGTAAACTGTCAGGGAAAGAGTCTGACACACTGAGCGGTTCCATCTACGTCTTGTCGCTAATCATGAGCCTCCTTCACTGATACTTCTCCTGTCGTCTCCGGATTAAAAGTGACAGACAGCTTTTGTGGCTTCTCTTACTTTTATCAGCTGCTTAAGGCGAAAAGAAACCTCGGCTAATTGTGGTTTTCAGTAGATACTCGTCCAACAAGCCAAACTCAGTGGTTAAAACTATCTTTATGGTAGCTAACGTGGTTAGCTGACAGTTAACCCTGACATGGTGGTAACCTTCCTGTCCTTAGTCAACCATCAGTCACTTCTACGATCAACCAACGACAGCAACACAACTTATCGGAGCTCACCACCAGCTAACCGCCTGGAAAAGAGCAGACCAGATTAGCAGTCTGTCAGTTAATAAGCTTGTGATCTGATAATTAAATTTTACTTATCAGTCTTCTCCACTTCTTTCATTCACCAGATATTGAAATGTCAGTTCAGAATCAACAGACGTGAGGTTCATGCCATCTCTTAATTAGTTTACCTTAAAACTGCAGGTGTCATGGCTTCTTGAGTTGTCATTCTGACAGATGACAATTGAAGTGTATTGTTTATTATATTTATGCCCTGTAACTCTCATTTTGCCCACTGGGTAGGAGAGGATCATCATTCAGGATCCTCTTGAAAAATGTGCACATACCAAGTTCTGCCTCCATCAAATTGTCACAGTGTATGACATTTTATGCTAAAACATATGGTATACTCATGGATTCATATTATGATATAGATAATTGTGTAGGGTAATAAATTAACAAACTCTTAACATATGAATAATAAAAGACGATATTGTTCATTCATTTGTAAGCTGGCCCACAATGGCTCAGTGCAGTGCTTCTCATTTATCTCCCACCAGTCATGAGTTGATTAAAGGAATGAAACGGAAGAAAGAAAGCATTCCTGCTACACAAAATCAGGACTGCAAACTAAAGTTGCTTTAATAATTGATTCATCTGCCAACAGCTTTCTCAATTAATTCAGTCCACTTGTTACAGCAGCAGTGAGAACGAACAAGAGTGAAGAATAGAAAAAGATAAAAAATATTATATAATAGAAAAGAGGCTAAAAAACTAAAGTGCAAAAGCAGCATAAAACTCTGTAATAAACATAAATGTGCAGTTTGTATTGCAGAAAAAGATGATAATCAGTGAGGTAGATAAAAAGTATGTGCAAAAAAGGAAGTGACCAGAAATGGAGTGCAGGTTTATTGTTGGGTCTGATGGCTGTTGGAATAAATGACCTGCGGTAGCGCTCCTTCTTGCACCGTGGATGCAGCAGTCTCTCACTGAAGGAGCTGCTCAGGTCACCCACAGTCTCATGCAGGGGGTGGGAGGGTTTGTCCATGATAGATGTCAGCTTAGCCAATTATTACAATAATTATTATGACAAAATCTGAGACAGCGGACACATTTATTTTGCCTCATAGTATACCCTACAATGTCCTCCAGTAGACCTACCTCTGCTCGTTGTGACTGTCTTCTCTCCCATCCTTCAGGGCCTGAGCAGCCCCCGGTGGCAGCAGCTGGCCTCTCGACCACTGAGTTTGTCTGCTGGTCTCTGTGGTTCAGAGGCCCCGCCCGCCCGTGCTGATGCTACTTTCAAAGTCACAATGGTACCGGGTGATGGAGTGGGACCTGAGCTAATGACTGCTGTCAAGGAAGTCTTTAAGGTAAATTTGGATGGTGCTGGAGTTATTACCGTCTTTTGTGCATTCATAAAACATGTAGTGCACTGTATACAAGGGTCAAAAATGCAAAAAAGCAGAGGAAAAGGTTTCATAAAACATCTGTACTGGAGGATTTTTTTCCCACTTGCAGTTAAATATCACGAAATGCAAGAGGGTCAGTCAGTAATATGAAATCCATAAATGCATACACTCTTCCTTAATATTGAATAAAAACTGCTAAAATAAGTTAGAAATATACCAGAGTAGATAGCTGCATATATACTGGCATCCACTGTTAATGTAGAAGATTTAATTAATCTTTTTGGATGTTTTTCAATGAACTTGGACATTAGCAATATTCTAAAACAAGCAAGAGCTCAGAAAATGCTGAAAACAAAATACACCATGTAAGTATGGCATATACATAAAGAACAAAAATGTATATAAAATGATCACTCAAAGTTGTTCTCTGCTGTTCTTTCTGCTTTCTCTCCAGGCAGGAGATGTCCCCGTAGAATTTGAGGAGTTCCACCTGAGTGAGGTACAGAACATGGCCAGTGAGGAGAAACTGGATCAAGTGTTGACTTCTATGAAGAACAACAAAGTGGCCATTAAAGGTAGTTTTACTGCTTTTTGTCATCCTCTCATAGTTCATTCAACACAATGTGACTTATTTAAAAGGCTGCATTAAAGTATGATGGCGGAAATAATGCACGTCGATTAGGTTTAAAGAGAATTGCATGAATCTAACATATATGTTTGTGGTATGTGTGGTTATCCAGGAAAGATTCACACGCCCATGGAGTTCAAAGGGGAACTGGCTTCATATGAGATGAGACTGAGGTAAGAGCACAAAGTCGGTTGTGCATTTGTATGTGAACATTTTGTGTTTCTTCCCCCCTTTTTTTTTTAAGAAACTGTACCTCCCTGTCCACTCCCCAGGCGTAAACTGGACCTGTTTGCTAACGTGGTTCACGTCAACAGCCTGCCGGGCTACAGCACTCGCCACAACAACCTGGACCTGGTCATCATCCGCGAACAGACAGAGGGGGAGTACAGCTCCTTGGAGCACGAGGTAAACAACACTCCTCCTCCTCCTCACTGCAGGCACAGGATGAACAGTGGTTTTAAGCCCACATGAAAAGGAAATGCTGTTTTTCTTTGAAGAGGGAGATTTCCCATGAACACACAGGGAGATTTGGCCAGCATTAAACTGGGTATCAAAAACAAAGATGACTCACCCTGATAGAGGCGCTGAAATGGTACATTGCGTTTGTGTGTGTGTGTGTGTGTGTGTCCTGTAGACTTAGTTTGATATGAAAGTTTGTTGGCAGTATGACTATGAACGCTTCACTGGCCGCCTTAATGGATTTAATATGCATAAAGAATGTGTGAGGTGTGAGTTGTTCCAATACAGATGGCTTCATTCATGTAAATTTAAAGTAATATGTTCTGTCAGACATGAGATGAACACTCATATTAGTCAAGTCTCAAATAAAATTGGCTGTATCAAAACATACATACCCTTTTCTTGCTCTTCAGAGTGTGACAGGTGTGATCGAATGTTTGAAGATCATCACCAGAGAGAAGTCACGGCGCATCGCTAAGTTCGCCTTCGACTATGCCACCAAGAAGGGGCGAAACAAGGTCACCGCTGTTCACAAAGCCAACATCATGTAAGGAAATAGAAAAGCTGCCCCCTCTGGCTTTTTGTCTGATATATATTGTGGAATCTTAATCTTCTATTAGTTCTGAAAATTGTGGTAATTTGTGTTATGATTTGTATCACACAACACTTAATCTCGTCCCCTGTCTTATTACAGGAAATTAGGTGATGGTCTGTTTCTGCAGAGCTGTGCAGAGGTGGCACAGCTCTACCCCAAAATCAAATATGAGAACATAATCATTGATAACTGTTGCATGCAGGTATGCAGTATTAAGCACTACACTTTAATTTTACCATAGCAAATAATCATAATAATTACTAACCTTGTTATTATCTGTGTTACATTGCTGCAGCTGGTGCAGAACCCGTACCAGTTTGATGTGCTGGTGATGCCAAACCTGTACGGTAACATCATTGATAACCTGGCAGCGGGACTGGTTGGAGGAGCAGGAGTTGTTCCTGGGGAAAGCTACAGTGCAGAGTATGCTGTGTTTGAGACTGTGAGTTTTCACTGACCTTTTCCACTGCTTTGTTTGTTTTACATGCGTTTCAGAATTTAGCCAGCCAGCCATTCTCCGGTTCTTCGGGTTTTTTTTCCCCCTAGGTTTAGAGTTTACTGTTTATACTTTATAAATTTATATACGTACAAGAATTTGGTGACTATTGATTATTCAACCTCAACTTTCTGGTGGTGTCATTCCTCATGCCCCGTATCTTATTTCTTTCAGGGTGCACGCCACCCCTTCGCACAAGCTGTAGGAAGGAATATTGCCAATCCCACGGCCATGCTGCTCAGTGCTTCTAACATGCTCAGGCACCTCAAGTGAGTCAACCTCTTATGCCTTGTAGTAACAAGCACATTAAGTTTAAAACCACACCCCTGTGTCCACCTAGTCAGCAACAGCTTTAAGTGCCTGTTTTTTTAAACGTGGACATGTGTACAAGACAGTTCTGGTCACCTCTTAATTGTCATTGTATTGTGTCGTAGCCTGGAGTATCACTCCCAAATGGTGTCAGATGCTGTAAAGAGGGTCATCAAGCAGGGCAAGGTAAGTCTGTGTGTGTATGTTTTACTTGTTCAGCCAGTGCCCACTGGTGCATTGAGCCTGTAGCTGTGGAGGATACACCTGCCATGACATGAACATAAACATGTCCGACAGCACTAACAGTATTAACACCAGAGGGGACATCTTAACATCTGCATTTTAACATCTGCTAATACCAAAACTAACAAGTAGGGATTCTGCAGAATGAGGATACGTGAAGCCAACCGGACTTATTTCCCCCAATCCTGTTATCATGTGTTTCTGAATTAACCTGCTGCTCATTGGTGTTGTGGGTCAGTAACTGCAATCTCACGGATACCAAGTATCATTGTGCTGGTGGCACTTCAGAAAATGAAACATACACTAAAAATTCATCAAGAGTTTCGGTGTGCTACCCTGAACAGATAACCAAAGAGCTCTGTCACATTCATAAGTCAAATAGCAACAATGACACCAACACATTAAGTGTAATATTAGCAGTTCTTGACCCACAAATGGCTACATCTAACAACCTGCAAACTACACTTCAGTGTGTTAGAGAGCCTTTGATTACTCACCGTTGAAATGGTATGATTTTATGTCTTCACTCCTCTCTTGAATTTCTCTTCCTTCCTCAGTTTTGTCCTTCTAAATGTGCAAGTTGAATTCATTTGTTACCATGACAACAACAAGTTTTTTTTTTTCCTTTTAACTTCCTTTTGCATCTGATCCCTGTTGACACTAACACACACTGACACACCTTAGATGGCTGCTATAATGCATGGTCAGCTCAGATCTTAAAATCTCATTTCAGCAATAGCAGCTTCAGGGCAGGACTCTTTCTTTTGTTTTTTGTTTTATTTGAGTTTTTGTTTTTTTGTTTTTTACTCCTCCTCGGCAAAAGTTGTTCGTTCACTTGGGATAGCGTTGTCTTTGCGGCAGCTGCGTGAATGTGAGAAATTCAAATTTTTAAGGAATGCTTTGCCTGCACATTGTCTGAAGTGCCCTTCCTCTCCCTTTTCCCTGTGCTTTAACTCCCTCCTCTCCTTGTACCCCATTATCCTTTGTGTGTGTGTGTGTGTGTGTATCTGTGTGTATCTGTGTGCACGTCCCAGGTACGGACACGAGACCTTGGCGGGTACTCTACCACTGGCGACTTTGTGCGTGCTGTTGTGGAAAACCTGCGTCACCGACCTGTTCACTAAGATGTTTCATCACACACCTCACTGACATTTCCCTAAAATCTGGACATTGTCTCAACATGAACCAGACTCATGTTAAGACTCATCTCCCCCTCTCACTACAAAATCACAGATATGCCACACAGTCAGTGACAAACACCATCACTCGCATCCTATGGTTTATATTGGGTTTGCTGATAGATGCAGCAGAATCAACAGTGCCTTGTGTTATACTGTACTAAAAAAATGTGCAGCTCATGAGGCTTCTTCTCAAGGATTTCCATCATACAGTTTGATCTCCTGTTACCCCTTTCCATCAGCACACCTCATAATTAATAATTAATGCCCATCACTTTTTCATTTTTCATTTTTTCTTTTTTTACTTAGCTGAGTAAGATCATCTTTTCAGTCACTCTAGAAGACCTTTTTGTTCGCCTGTGTTCATGTGCTTTTGCTTGTTGCTTAATTATCTAAATGTTTCAGCCATCTTGGCCATTTAGACTACCTCTCTGCTGTCACACATTAGTAGAAACTTACTGTGGAACAACCGCACAACAGGTTACATGTTGTATAATTTGGCTCACAATTCACTACCTGATTCTGCATGTTCTGTTTTGTCATTACTCAGAACTAAACAATCTAAAAACTGAAAGCTACTGTCAATTATACAGTACAATAACACACTAATACATCATACTGTAACACTTCTGACCAATACAAATTCTTAATGTTTTTCTGTAAAAAAAAAAAAAAAGATTGCAGTGCTCTAAATATGGCTAAAGCCTGAATAGTTACTGTATAGCAAAAGCAAACCTGTCCTGACAAAATGTATGTTTCTTGCTATGATATTTCATAATACAGTATTTTAACATGAGCAACTCAGCTAAAACAAAGACTCAAGATAATACAGAACTGTAAGGTATTGCTCTATTATCTGTGAAATCACTTTACAGTGTCAATAATTGTAATTCATATTTATAATAATAAATAATAAATATAATTCTACAGTTTCAATAGCCACAGCTTCAATAGCTGTAGCAGTTTCAATAGCCACAGAAAGTCTCCTCATTTTGGAGTCTGCTGTTCATTTTACAGTGCGCAGCATCTACACCAAGCTGAATTATGAGTTGGTAAATTGTAAATGATCTCTTTAGTGTTTCTGTCTTTTGGCAACAAATAAGTATAAGGGTAAAGTCATCATTTTTACATTTAAACATAATGTCCAAGAACTAATACAAACAGTTTTTATCCTGAAATGGTGCTGATCATTCCCACAAGTGTTCATGCCATCAATGCTGTAAGAAATTAAAATACTGCTTTACCCCACCACTTCATCTAATATGCTTTTTGTGTTACTGTGCCACAGTTCATATGTCATCAGTTGCTGAAGCAGTGTATTAGATGTACTCTCGTTTTGACCTTTGGCACCATCAATAATGTAAAGTTATTATGGAGAATGTTTACCACCACCAAACAGTGTAAACAGCGCTGTGTCTTTTTTTATGTTTTGTTTCCAGTTTGACCACAAATCTTATATGGAGATTTCATACTTGCATATTAAAGCTGGCCACAAGAAAATATCATTCTGTCTTCTGTTAACAGTCAGCAACTTTGACTGATGTTATTGTGGTTGAGTACTAATTAATAAGATAAAAGTAGATGCTTTTTACAACAACACTGTGCTCTAAATGGAAGAGGGACAAAACTTCAGAAATGAAACTGATGCTTTCCAAAAGAACATATCCGTTATCACACTATTTGTGCTTTCTGTGAGTGCAGTTTTTAAAGGCTCTCTAACACGCAGGCCGTGATACTGTATGCGGACATGTGTTGCTGCAGCTGTGCACATAGTAACACTCTGTCCTTATGTTTGCAACAGGTGCGCACTGGAGACCTGGGGGGCTATGCAACAAGCGACGAGTTCACCCGGGCTGTCATTGCTAACCTGGCAGTCTAAGCATTGTATTTGCAAATCTGTCAGCTGCTGAGACGCACACACGCTTTTTAATTTACCTCCTGTTAAAGCGATCTCATGACTGATTGTACACATGCGGTACATTATATTCCAGCAACAGCTTACACACATTTTCCAACTTACACAGTAAAGTGCAGATGAAAAGCAGAGCTGCAATATTCACACACTGGTCTGAAGTTGAGTATAAGCATTAAATATGACATCTGAGACAAAAAAAGGAAAAATGTGGGTTGAAAATGCAAAGTCTTATAAGCAGCACAAAACATTTTACATGCTGTTACACTGGCACACGCCAAACATTTACATTCTGCTCTCTCACATGGTCCTGTAATTTCTACTTAATGGTTTTATGCCTGGATATTAATCGTCAAAACATGATTTATGTATACTTTCATATTATTTATTAAGTCAAAGTTTTAGGTTCATTGCTTCTTCATTTAATATGAGAGACGAATAATAAAGAATGAATGAGATATGACATCTTGTGTTTAGCATCCTTGCATGAATCTTAATAGAAGACTGATGCAGTATTTAGTGTTATTAAAAGTTTATCAGGGCTGCTGGTGGCTCAGTCAGCACGCATCACCTCACAGAGGAACATATGTGAGTCAGGTGTACCGTAGAATCTATGAAAAGTATGAATACAAGCCTGTCTGGCTGTGTCAGACACATGATGGACTGGAGCTTTGTGTACAATGGTACAGTAGATGCTCCAGATCTCCAGGACTATGAAAGAGAACAGGTAGGTAACAAGAAACTGAACAAATACACAGTGTTTGTACTTTTACTCTAGTCCACAATGCTAATGGGGCTACGGTTGCATCTAGTGACTAGTGTCTTAACTTTCTCTATTAATTGACAAATATTTGATCTATAAAATGTTTCTAACCCCTAGCTGACTTATTCAAATTGCTGATTTTGTCCAACCAGCTGTTTACTATAATAGAGGACTAAGAAAACTAGAAAATATTCACACTTGCTACAATTTATGAATTTTCTTCACTGTTCCACACGGAGCAATATTTATTTATTATTTGATTACTTTTAATACAATATAAAAAGTAGTACCACTGACAAAATAAATAATAAGCAGAATAATAAGCTGTTTCTTTTCACTGATATTGCAATAAGCCTTTCCTGATCATGTTATCTAAAATAAATTCTAAATTCTTTTGATTCCTTTTCCCCTGTAGGCCTGTAGTACTGCACTCAGTTAACAATAAACGGCATCATTCTAATATGAATGGGACTCATCATTACTATGGACCATAAACTTTTGAAAATATGTCATTTTCACATGCATTCACAAGTATTCAGATCATTTACTTAAAAGTACTTAAAATGTTCAAGAATAAAAATACTTATTATGCAGTGCAGACATTGTCATGATATTAAGTTATTGTGCCATTATTATATATTAATTATTATAATTAATTTTAGCTGCCTCTATGCTGTCTTTTAATTTTAGCAATGTATCATATAGTAAAAAACTGTTTTGTGGTAAAATCTTTGAAAAGTAACTAAATAAATATATTTTGTAAAAAAAAAATCCCTCGAATTATGAGGTTGCGTAAACCGAATAAGAATAAATTCTTCAAAATTCTACTTGAATCGTGGACTCCTTGGAGGTCCCCGGACCTTTATGTGGGAAGCACTTAAATTCCGCAGCTGCAGTGACTGTGTGGCACAGTCCGAACCGTGTGATATTCAGCTCTGCCAGCAGGTGTCGCTGCGGGCTATGCAGAAACGGAGTGGAGAAGAGACGGGGCCTGGCCTGGGAATTTGCTGCTCGCTTCCCATTCTTCCTATGCAGACAGACACACAACATGGCGGACTAGAATAGTCGGCCGACGCGCCCGGATACAGCGGATAAACCGTGGGATTTAATATCCAGGAAGGCCAACAAAGTACTCTCTGAGGGGACGGTACGTTAGGGCGAATTGAGGACTTTTTCAGGAGGGGGTTGCTTTTCCTTGACTGGATTTAGCAGACAAACTGACCGCGAAGTGTTGACTTGTGTGTCCCAGATCGTGCTTCCCTCCTCTGCTATCACCCAGGTCCCCCCACCCCGCTCACACTCTCGGTTCCTGGGGTGTGGAGACAGGGGCCGGGGTTGAAAAACGTGGAAGCGAAAGAGAGGATAAATTCCCGCTTGGCTTTGATTTTTTTCCCTCCCTCCTCCATCCCTCCTCGGGTTTCCTTTGGGTGCTACAGGAGTTGTGGTGAGTTTTCTTGTTTTTGTTGCGCAAAGCCCGAATCACACTTGTTACAATGTCGCTGTAGCAGCATGTTTCCTCTCGCTGTTAACATTGTGTCACCCACAAACAAACACTTTGGCCCCCTCCCTCACCCCCACCCCAACATTCAGTCTTCACAGGCTACGTTACATGATTATCTATCTCACAGTGGAGATAAACCCGGGTTTATGCAAGGAGTAGGGTTGCGTTCAATAGTTGTGAGCCTCCTCGTACTGCTTGAACATTTCAGAAGTAGCTCGGAGGCAGGGAGGGATTTTTTTGGGCGAAAGGGGGCTCTTCGAGAAAAGGGGGCTTTTGAGATGAGTGCGACAATGTTTTAGAAGTCAGAGGTTGTAACTCGGGTTTGTTGTGCCAGCACAGATGCTGTTGCGCTGGCAGTGGAACAAAGACGAGAGAGGTGGGGGTGGTTGGGGGGGTCCAGGTCTGTGCTGCCTCACTGGAAAGTACACTTTATTGATCAACGCTTTGTTATTACACGTTCAGAGAGGGTGGGTGGGTGGGTGGGAGGAGGGGGGTGGGGGCTTCATGGGACCCACAACAGGAATTAGGTCGCCCTAACATTAACACGTATGGTCTGTCAAATCACAGCGGCTGCTTTGTCTTTCTTCTTCTTCAGCTCTCTAACATTGAGTCTCATGAGTGTGCATTCCCCTTTACAACCTCTCCCACAGCTTTTTTTTTTCTCTTTGCAATGATTAATATTCTCCTCTCTTTCTGTTGGGTGTAACCGAACATACCATTTCGATCTTGTGGGTGTTGAGGTTTTTATGTATTACTTTGCTTTCACTTGGTTTTTTAAGTTATGATTTCTCAGCTCATTAGAACATGGATTATTCCTTTAATGCCTTGTTTGTCATGAGGAATAGTGGAAATTCAGTGGGGGGAAAAATATGAATGAATACAGCCACTGCTTCATTTGAGCCAAATGCCACCTACAAGAATATTGCTTCAGGAAAAGTCACGTTAAAAGCTGGAAAGTCAGAGCAGAGTGAAGCATCACACCAGGCTCGGGAGGCATGGCACAGCCCCCAGCTTGTCATATCTGAAAAAAAAAAAATCCCTGGCTGTGTCTGCCCGGAGCTTGACTCATCACGTCTGGACCAATTCACTGAACTGCAGCACATATCCACCATACCTCAGTCTCAGTGCCTCTCCGCAACACGCCTTCCACCTCACAGAGGTCGTCGTGTCACGTTAGGATCATTCAAGTGCAAAACCCGCGCTGTAGCTCAACAATGGGGCGCCTCACGATGCAGCAACAGGCCTACCTTGACCTCTGGTTTGTCAGGCCTGGACTCGTCCACTACCTCTGTAACAAAAAGCTGTCATACCATCTCTAGTTGTCAAGCAGCCCCATCTCGTGAAACCGTGGAGGGGGAAGAAAAGTGTGCTTTGGCAATATGAAAGAGAAAGGCAGAACTGTTATCGTCATGCTCGCTCTATCCACATCTTCTCCAGCCTATTTTAAGAAAAAATAGTTATTCCTGTCTTGGGATCCTGAAACGGCTTCAGTAGAAGTGTGTGAGTGATCCTCACATCGCACTTTTCATGATTGGCCTAGTTTCTAAAAATAAGAATAAAGTACAGCTTGAAATCGCCCCATGGGGACTTTGCGTGAAGTTTGCGAAGGGTGGGTCTTTTGAAATTAACTCCATGTTGTGAAATTTCACAATTTCAGGGTGCTGACACAATATTATGAGTTGGCTGTTTTGGGTGGGGTTGGAGGTATATTTTTGTTTCCACCTGTTCCACCATGTTTTACTGTGGAAGAGCACTGTAATTCAGCCTCTGACAGGATAAACACGGCTACATTTAGAGGATTATGAAGCATTATGGGGCCTGATTGCAGTTCCAGTGCATGTGATATGTCATTCAGGCTTAATGACATTTATTTCGCAATACAGGAAATGAACCAACGTAATGACTAACAGTTCATAAATCAAGTACCTTGCATGACGGGGGAAGACTTCACAGCGAATCATCCAGCTTTGTTCTGTCCCTCTGTAGATGTGGAGTAGTAATTATGTAATCCTTTTGAATTACTGAGTAAATCTTTGTTTTACATCCTCCTGATGTGGGATGATTGATGTTTCTGGTTCGCCACAACTGTGATGGATATGGACAATCGTTTATTTCTTCTCAGTGGACTTCAAAGACTGGGTGAAATTTTGTATTGAAGAAGTATTTTAGATATGTGAGAAGTTTCTTTTAGTCTTGCGAGCTCACGTGTGATCCAGGTCAAAATCTGGTTTCCACCACCATATTCCTTCATTATTTTTTACGGGGCACTGTTTTGTATTGCTTGTAAGGTGGGATGATAGTATTAAATGTTGGCGTTCTTGATGGAGGGCAGGTGGGTTTTAGTAGAAGTCAGTATATCAACATGATTACACAAGGCTGCACCTCTGTAATGCAACTAGAGGTATATAAATTCTTTGATTGTTATACAGTATGTCTTGGAAATGGAGACCGTGAATGGAGCCATCATTCACTGTCTTGTGGGCTTAAAATCCATATTTTGTCTTTTTGTTATCAGAATAGCAAAAATTATGAGCAAAAAGACACATTCAATCATGTTGTGTTACTGTATTTAAGTCAGTTTTTCCTCTTACACAAAAACTTTGATGTGCCTTTTATAAACAATGCCTTCACAGTTGAGGTCAAACTTAGTTCGGATTCAAAACCAGTTGAGAGCTGTAGTTATAAATATTTATATTTGCCCTTGGCATCGGCCTTCAAGCCAGCAAGACCTTTCTTGCCCTGCTGTGAAAAAATGTCCAGAGAACGCATCAACATGCATAAGTAGTCTTTCAATGCACTGAATGAAAATGGACATAGAAGAGAGGGGCATCCTGGAGAAACACTATCACGACACTGCTGTGAAGTTAAGCCCCCAGAAGACTGTCTCTTCATCTTGGAAGGGCTTCTTATCTTTCGGAGGAAGAGGAGGGGACAAGTGCAGTAGGATGGTCACTTCAGATATGAAAACCTTCACTTAAACCTAAATATGGTATAAAGGAAAGATTGGGCAGCACCGACTGACTGTTTTCCTGCTATAATAAAGCTGGATATTGTTTGAAATGTTTCAATACTACCAGTGGTTATGAAGATTTACCCAATTTACATATATATATATGTGTGTGTGTGTGTGTGTGTGTTTAGAGAGAGAGAGAGAGAGCTGTCAGACATTTTTCAGTATTGTGTACTTTATTATATTTTAAGTACATTTTGCCCTTAATACTTCTATGCTTTTACGTAAGTCACATTTTCAAAATAGGACTTTTACTTGTAACAGAGCATGTTTACAGGGTATTATTGCTACTATTACTTAAGGTCTGAATATTTCCTCCACCCCTGGATATTAATGTTGAGCACTAGTACTAATAGCATATATACTTTATTTGATCCTTAAATGTTAAATATTGTCTAAACACCAGTGCTGGAGAAGAACTTACAAAAGTCTTACATTTTCAAAATTAAAATGCAAATCAGGGACTATCTTTTCAGGGTATAAGCAGACAAAACTAAGACCAGGCAACTGATGCCACCTTTTGGAGCTTGGCAGTGTTCGATACTCTGTGGCACAGACACATTTCTGTTGATATCAGAAAAGTATTGAAATCTGATGCCTGGCCTCGGCTGCATGCTGGATGTTTAAGTGTTTAAGTTTCAAATAGCAGAAGTGATAGTGAGTCGGGTTTCGTTGTGGCCCTTCAGCTGCCCGTTTGGCCCCACACCACGCTTCAAGGTCACAGTGGCTTCTGTGGGGAGGCCATGCTTTGCGCCTCCACTTCCTCTCTGTGTCCAATGTGGGAAAGCTTGAGAGGCCCCTGGCATGCTCTGTGAGAAACCCCACAATGAAGCAGACACAGAGCAGAGCTTCACTGACTCACCACTTTCACTCATTGAAACGAGTGAGCCCGCTTGATCCATCCAGCCTGATGGAACCGAATTACCATTACAGGCTTAATAACAGACACAGCGGTCACTCTCACCCGTATGATTAGCCAGAATAGTAATCCCATGCCTCTCTTCGTCTTTTCATCAACTCACCAGCTCATGAATGAAGCCAACAGGAACACAAACCACACCAGCAGGGAGTAGTATCCCTCAGAAAGGGAAGTCCAGAGGATTGTGGCTGTTGTATGTGGCACTGGGGACATATAATCTGTGGTCTGTTTCAGAGCAAGAGTCCTAGCGGCCCTGAGTTAGGCCTACTTCAGTCTCCCGTGAAGAGAAGCATTCACAGTATTCCTGTTGCCCCGGACCCCCCTTCCTCCCTCTCAAGACATAGAAACAGTATTAATATGCCATGAATGGAGACAGACAGACAAGCATTATCTAGCGCTGCAGCGACTAGTGAAGCAGGATGCCTCGTAGAAAGGCAGAGGGAAATATTTCTCTGCATGAATGGTGAAGTCCCCTTGACCACCACTGTCGGTGTCATGTCAGCGAGGCCTGGAGCGTTTGTGCCTGTTTGGTTTCCAGCTCACTCATTTGCCTTGGGGTGTTTTCTGTGAATCATTAATAAGATTTGTTGATACATAATACTAAACATAGAGCATCCCTGCAATTTTAGTAGCTGTATTCTTTGGCCACGCTTGTCAAATGGTTTCAGCCAGATCTAGCTTAAACAACGCATAATAAACTGAGGAAAATGCAGCAACTCTTAAGGATTCTTGTCTGAGGCTTAAGTATTTTTTTCCCCTCAGAGATCACTTTTTAAAAATCTGTCTCCATCTCAAGCTATTCATTAATTCATGTCCATGCTACCAGAAAAGATACTCATTACCTCACCTAAGGTAACAGGTAAATACAAAAGCATCCACAGGCTTGAGTGGGAACTCTCCATATTAAATGACTACCTTGCATTGATCTTACGTCTTGGCCTTTGGTTGTCATGGCAATGTAATTGGACTTCCTTTATATTCCACCTATAAGTGTTCCTTTCACTGTGTGAATGAAATGGCATGGGAACAGCCCAGCCCTTTCACAACTGCGTGATTGCAACCCTATGAGGTCTGCAGTTGGCCACAGGCAGAGAGGCAACTGTCTTCATTAAGTTGGGCAGACTCACCACTTGCATGCACGTGAAGTGAGTTCTGCACAATGGGGTCGACGTTGACACAATATAAGATGGATTTTGAAGTTCACTTTGTCGTTTTGCGTGGCCGGAGATTAGATGATTAGATTTCCGTAATGAAATAATTGTGTACCCATATATAAACAAACATGTTTCTGTATTTTAATGTATCGTTTCCTTTTATTTGATATTATTTTTTGTGTGTCACTGAGGAATATGTGGAAAAATGTTAAGGTTTTCTTTATACTAAGCATGTTTGATCACGCAGTGCAGTCAGATCAAAGAGGTTCACATTAAAGTAACAAAAATACCATAGAGACTTGATAAGCATTTGTAACAGTTAAAACGAGACTATACAACTCTTGGAAGAAAAAGTAGCCCGTTCCTCCTCTTACAAATGAAAAGTTGAATTCATAAGCAATAAAATACACTTTTTTCACTATTAAAACACCTAGGGGTTTTGCTGCTACAGTCTTACCTGATCTGGTATGACCAGTTGCTGATAGTTGCAAACGGTAGAAAATATTAGATAGAGATTGCAATGCAAATTGTGTTTCTGAGTTATTTTGCCAATTTCAGACTTGCCTCTCCTACACATGCTAACTCTGCTGAGGCTCACCAAATGCTTATATCTGAATAGTCCTCCATTTTAAAAAGGTTTGTTTAAAAATCAGTAGTTAAAGTCAGATGTCCACACTTTGTATACTGTCAGATCAAATCATGATTAGGTTCATTTTCCCCCTGTAGAGTTGACTGGAAACACAGTGTGAAGGTTAAGCATTGTTGCTATGGTACCAGTGGTTGGTATGGTTACATACATTTTAATATTATGCCCAATTTTTGAGTTATCCTGATAAATTATTTCACTGGACACCGTTCAGCCAATCAGAAAGTAATATTTTCTAAGTCAGTGGTATATGATTTAGTTTACTACTCTATATATTAGCCAATATGGCCTCTGTGTCAATACCAAACTGTTGTCACGGATGCCTGAACAAAGCAGCTTTTTACATTTAACAGAATATCTCGAACTGCTACATGAATCAACATTAAATAAAGAACTTATAATACGGTCTAGAGTTATAAATATATCCCAATTTAGTTCAGGAAATATCTGACTGGAGAATAAGTAAGGAAGGCTACAAATCTACTCGAGCATTCAGTGCCAACATTTAATACTTGACACATCTCTGGATGCTCAGTGCTATGAACAGATTTTTGTTGTAACTCAACAGGTATTAAGGTTTGTCAAGCTTTAGTTTTACACTCAGCCCTGTTGTTATTCCAGTGCTATTCAAGCTAGTGCAGTACATTCTGATACAGCAAGTAAGCTTCTGATAATACTAAGGGGGAATAAATGATGGAAAAGGAAGAAACCAGTCATTTTTGATTTCCATCAAAAAGGAAGCAAACATCCTGTCACATTTCTGTGTTGTGTGTTGCTTATTCCCTCCAGGCAAGCCATTGATTTCTGTCGCTTGTTGCTTGTCATAGTCTTAAGAAAGCAGTGGCAGTTTTGTACTTTGCCATGGGGCAGCTCATACCCAGTAGTGAGTGCTGTAAAGGGCTAGCTCTAAGTGCTCTGCCTTGTCTGAAAAAATATTCACATGGTTGCACAACACAAGCCCAAAGTCAGGACAGCGTGAGATGCACGACTACCTTTTGAGTACATTCATTCACTAATAGATGGGCATGTACATGTTTCCTCTGCAGGGAATAGCGTGATGAAACTGTTGGAACCTTTAATATTTGACTGTGTCGCAGTGCAGAGTAGGAAGTTGGATTGAAAGAAAACAGAATAAAGAAAAGTCCTTCATCAATTAAATCTGCTTATGAAATATGAGATCAAATTGTAGTAAAAGTTGGTAGTGAGCCATTTCTTTGTTCTTCTGAGAGGAAGGATGCCTTGTGCTGTCACCAAAGGTGTTGCATTCGGAACAAAGATGTTGCATCAGCAACTAAATGTTTATCAGCCATTGTACGAACATTATTGGAGCCTGGTCAGGACACTAAACGAGAGTGATGTTCTTCAGTGCTTTAGTGGTAATGTCCTGTATAATAATGTAATTACCCAAACAGCCAAATAATTGGACACTAATAGTTTCTTCGTGATTTCTCCTGCATCCTCCATCATTTGAGCGTGAATTACACCAACCCATCACGCAGAGTATCTATTTAATAGAGAGCACTGACAGCACGAAACCTAAAAGTGGCACAAACAGAAGCACTTGGCCAGTACCTCTTAAATTAATGATGTCCTCTACCAACACATAAGTCTCAAAAAAGAATCCCATGCATTTAAACACACACGCAGGAAGACTGCTGCTTCTCAGGAGGCTAAAAACACATTAAGATGCATCTCGGGGGAGTTGTACTCCTGGGTCTACACAGTCTCTAGATAAAACCCTCTCGGGCTCCTGCAGCATCTGCGAAGTGACGGTTAGCAACAGGACCGGCTTATATCACTTACACCAACAGAGTGACACGTCACCCAGCCTCCCCGGATGGCATGCAGAAAACAATGAGTCATGCTTCATTCAGAAAAGGTTACTAAAAAAAAAAGGCTTGCTGATGTGAACACACCCATCAGTAAGCCTTGTCTATCACATCGAATTTAGCCTAATACACACGTCAGATGCTCTATTTCACTAATTCACACTGAATAGTACCAATTGGCCAAACTTGGCCATTACAGCTGAGTCACTACTTTTAATGAGTACTGAAGGAAAGGATGGTAGGAGGTAGGGGGTTAGGGTTATAATGTGGTTTTTGGGTTAACAAGGGATTTTTATGTCTTTAAAAATCTATGACAGGAGAAGAAGGAAGCACTTTCAGTTATGGCTTTACTGAGATCTGGACAAACTGGGAGACAAAGTCCAGCAGCTATAATGCATGCCGTTTTGAATTGAAATATCTGGTATTTTATGAATATAGAAGTTGGGCCAGGATGCCAATGTACTTTCTTCTTATCAGAGACCTGTGATTCAGGCTGTTTTTCCTGTCTATGGGTTGGTATAGACATATTCAGAGGTGCAATGATTAGTCAATCAGTAAACTGAAACTAAATTAACACAGCTATTTTAATGATGAGTTAATCAGTTCTGTAATTTTCCAGGTAAAAATGTAAAACATTTACTGCTTCCAACCTGTGGGCTTCCAGTTTTTGGGTTTTTGACTGTTGTTCAGACAAAACAAGCAATTTGAAAAAAAAAAAAACACTTTGAGCTCTGGGAATGCTATGATGGCCATTTTTCACATGATTCATAGCTTAATCAAAGAAAAAAATAGCAAATGAATCAACTATGAATATAATATATCTGTCGATCAACAGAAATCAATTGACAACAATTTTAATAAGCATTTCACTTCTGTCCTCAGTCATCTAGGATTGCAAACTGAATATCTTTGGGTTGAACTGCTGGTCAGGAAAAATATGTTAAACTGGAATGAATTGTGCTTAGTTTTCTGACATTTTATAGCCTAAAGGATTCGTTGAGAAAATAATTGGTAGGTTAATCAATAATGAAAACACAACATACAGTCACATACATCAGGTTTGTAGATAGGACAGTGTCTATAGAGACGCATCTTGCCTTTGAAAAAGGAGCCAAAAGAAAGTTTTCCAAAATGCCGTTATTGTAAACAAAATCAAAGACTGAAGATTAGATTAAAGTCTTTTAAATTTTTGGTTGTCATTTTCCATTTTAAGGAGGTCATGAATCGTGTTTTGGGAACAGACATTTGTTGACTAAATGGATGCAAGGATGGGTGACAGAGAGAGAGGGAGAGCGACAATTGGATTTGTAGGTTAATAGCATCCTCATTGACCACATAACTTGCTCATCATGCCCCATTTCAGGCTGCAGTCAGAGCCAAAGAGTGCTGTGCTAAAACCAGAATGTAAGTACCGCAATGAATGAGCTCAGTTCAAAACAGCAGAGGATTGGCAACTGGCACTATTAAAGCTTTTAGCGCCCAATTTATCCTCTGCCCACTGATGCAATAATCCGTGATGTAAAGCATCAGTTTCTGTGCGGCAGCGCTGCAGTGTTTGGCTCGGTGCAGCACTGAAGTATCTCTGTAAGCAGAGGCAGACGGGCTGGATTATTTCAGGGTCAGGACCATGGGATTAGGTCCAGGGATTATCACAGCTCAGTCAGGGAGACAACAGTCTTGTTGGCCTCTGGGATTATACAGAAGACTGACAGTCAGCCAGACCGACCACCCGGCCTCCGTCGTGCTTTCTCCAAGTCTGTCTGTCTGTCTCCCGGCCCCCCACTCGCTCATCCCCATATCAGTGGTGAAGAGTGTCTTAAGTGCTGATTCACTGTCACTGCAGGAATTCAAATGTGACTCTAATTCTGTTTTGGTCATGCTCCGGGTGATGAATGCTCAGTGACAGATGAGTGTTGGTTGGGCATAACACATTTTTATGATGAAACTCTGTTGCAAAGAGATAAGAAACATATAAAGGACTGGGAAACATTTCATTAAAATGTTCCATCTATTTTGATAATCAATTAATTTTCTGTCAATCAACTAATAATTAATATGATTCGAGCATGTCAACTAGCTCCAACTCCACTGAAGGTCAACTAACCATAACAATGAATCATTGCCTAGAACTAATATGAATTGTTAAGGAATGTTAAGCTGCCAATGTCTCTTCTGGTCTCTCACCACAGAAAAATGTGTTTTTATTCTGTTAATCTTGATACAGCTCTTTCAGAAGCATGTTGCAAGGAGCAAGTTTTAGTTAAAAACAGTCTGATACATTATGTGCATAAAAGTAAAAAGTCCTCTGAGTCGTGCTAAATTTCTTCTATTTGCTTTCTAGGACCACGCTGTGCGAATGAGTGATTGATGCCAACTTCGCTTCTTCAGGTAAAACAACATTTTACACACACAGGCTAACATTATACAAGTGTTTCATTTTAATTTCAGGTTTAAAAGTAAAAATGAGCATGTGGGATTATGACATAAGATTTATTTGTTTTTAAAATAATGTAGTGGATTATACAGCATATAAACCCTCAACCTCTTGCTCTTAATGGAATATTTTTGGGTTCACTATCTTTTGTTATTGATTTCAGTGAGATTTGAGGTTGTTTTTGACTAATACATTTTTGTCCCTTTTTATTATCAATCATTCATGTAGGGCAGAATGGGTGTGTGTCCCCTGCTCCTGCTGCTTGGTCTAGTCCTCGGGGCCTCCGCCCAGGATTATGTCCCCGTCACAAGTATGCACCACGTCTATTTCTAACAAATGTCTTCACTCACTCACCGTCTTCAGTTCACAGAGGAAATTAGCAGAATACTTTCCTTGACCGATTGTTGTTTTCTTTTTTACAGGTCCTCCAAATATCACTACCAAACCCACAGATCCCCCCGCAGCACCCTCCCTCGACGTTACAGTCGCACCCACACCAGCCCCCCCGGGCCCACCCACAACGCTCGCCCCCGCGGTCATCCCGCTGACGACAATAACAACAACAACAACAACCACAACCACAAGCCCGGCTGGTGATGAGGACGTACAACCTGCGGGTCCCAATGCCACTGCGAGACTGTCACCAGTCCCTCCCCCACCTCCAGCTCCAACTGATGCCCCTCAGGCACCACCGAGCACCAAGCCTCAACCTCCTCCCACACCGGCGAGGGGAGACAACGGGACCACATCCCCAACTCCAGAAACCTCAACTGCAGAGGTTTATATTGATGAGGATATAGTCTCCGAGCAGACGGACACCACCACAGAACCTGGAATGGAGTTAACTTCAGACCCCAACCTACAGGGTGAGTGTTGATACATGTGCAGGGCACTGTGTGTCTGTTTCCTTAATATCCTATGGTTATTTAGGCTTTCCTCTCACCAGAATAGATTAAGTGTGAGGATGCTTGAAGAATAATTACAGATTATTACAACTTATTTCCATAGTTTTTGCCATTCTTCCTATCAGTAGTATTACAGTTATACTCAGGAGGTCAATGCTAATGTTAGGGAACAAGACAACATTGTCAAAAAGACTTACTGTAGTTGTGGGTGAACAGAATCTTCTTGTGCACTGAGAGATCATCACTGACTTTTTAGGTGCCCTTAGTTTTGGCTTTACCCTCAAATAAAGTTGTTTAGATTAAGTGTTGGCCTGTTAAAAACTTGTATGATCATCTAACTACTCGTGTTTTCTGACCTGTGAGAGTTTGTTGTAGCAGTGCCATGGTATTCACCGATCTCAGCAATTACTTTAGTAAGTACAGTGTTATCATAAGTCCAAGGAATGATGGTCAGAACTACAAATATAAGACCCATGTTGTAATCAAAAATATACTTCAACCTTTCATCACTTCTGTGGAAGGAACATCCATCCTGAAACATTATCCTCAAAGTTAAGGGAAAAGGAATTCTGTCTGAAGTCACTATCATTACACAGAACCTTTCAGCAGCCACATTCGGACAAATCTATGGTAGAGGAGACAGAAATTCCAGGTCCTCAACCAACAGCGTCCTCAGAGAAATGTGGGAAATGATTAAGACCCTACTCAGACCCTGTGTGTTGATGCCAGGTATTTGTGGATTGTGTCGTGATAGGATTTTTCTTTATTACTCACTTTTGATTTTATCTGTGGCACAAGGGTTGCTGCTGCTGAACTGAAAAAAGCGGCATGGTGACTTTTCTCTTTTGGCTGTTAAGTATTTCGCTTCAGGTCCGTACTTTTGAACCCTATCCAAGTTGTTTATCACTGACAGATCAATTATATAAAACTGTGTCAGAGAGGTTTTTCCTGCTTCACCCACACTGCAGTATAAAGATGACTGGGCGGTCCTCTTTAAAATGTGCTTATTTGTTCCTCCCATTGAGCCCAACACATTCTCAATGCTTTTTGGGTGCGTTCAGGTCTCCTACTAGTCATCAAACTACTAATACACATTTTAATCTTCAATAGAATAACTCCTGGAACACATAAACAACACAGATTCATGGTATACTTTGTTTTTGTTCTCATCTAATTGTGTGTTATTCATGTAGGCTAGCAAAGCTGTAGCAACAGCTAGAAAAAGCAAGTGAGCGAGCTCTCCCGGTCAAGAGTCGACCTTTAATATTTTAGATAGTTGAACACTTTTCTGCTTTTAGACTCCATTGTAGCAGTGCTGGAAATATCCTGACGTGACATACCTGCATTTGACCAGTCATCCACAAGAATCAGAATACCACCAAAACTGGCTGACCCAGACACCGCCATAGGTGTATGTCATGTCTAAAGTAAAAACAAACGGCATTGGGGAGGCATTTTAATTTATCTTCCTTATTTTTATGAAATGCTGCTTTTGATGTATTGAAGAAAATACTTGAAATTCCATGCGTTATTCAATTTGACCTTTTAGCATCTTTGAGTCTCTGTGCAGACCATCCTGGTAATATCCTTCTAAGTGAAACATAACTCCACCCACCCTTTTCTTGTACATTAATAATTCATATTACATGATTATAGAGAAATACACAAATTACTATCAAATGTCACTCATTGATTTGGAAAGATGTTTTTTATTATCAAGTATAATAACAACCAGTATGTTGTGAATCATCCTGGAAGTAAAACAAAAAAAAAAAAATGAAGCTGGTTCTGGTACAAAAATATAGAGGGAGTGTGTTTGAGGACTAAAGGGGAAACTGTAGAGGTTCTGATAAGCATTATACTCTCCTGGTCAACATGAATGCAACAGATGTAGCTGCGCTGCACTATATGGTATCCCTATTATATAACATAATCACTCTGGGTTCGTAGGTGTTATGTAATTGCTCCATTGTCTGTCTCTGGCCGTCTGTTGGCCTTGTGTGGAGAGCTGTGAGCAGTTCTCGATGGCATTAGATCCGTCAGGCCTGTGTCAGTTCCACATGATACCCACAGCCTGTTGTGCTCCTGCTCTGTTCAATGTACATATTGTCTGAGGGAGAACACCGAAAAGTCCTGGGAATGGGGCTGTGAAAATGCAACATAACTGGGCAGTGTTCCAAACTACTTCCCCCAGAAAGTGCATATGGAGCATGAAGTCAAATGATGCATTCTTTGTAGCATATTTTTGTCCGCACCGTTAAGAGCTTTCTTGAATTTTGAGTCGGCCCGTGGAACAGCTGATTTTGTCATTGCATTGTCACCACCACCATGCAGGTTTCTAGAAAAATCTCTTCTTTTGTTGTGGCCTAATGTGTCTTACAGACCGGCCATCAGCACACAAACGGCAGCCAGTTTTTTGTACACCAAACTCCTGTTGTTGTTGTTGTTCAAATCTCATGTCTTTTGTGCTAACGCCGGCAGTGAACGGTCCCCAGGAAGACTATATTGCCTTCAACCAGTGACTCATGCGCATGGTGGAAACATGTACAAATTGGTCAGCCATTGTAATCTACAGGATGCATCACAAAGAATAGATAACTTGGGTCATGTAATGTCTAATTTGTAATGTTAAGCCTCTGTGAACACAATCCTTTCTCACCTGTCAGTAGCATCACAGTTGGCCCATATGCTTTCTGCTTTATGACACACAGAAGGCATTTTACATGTACACTCTGAATAATTCACATAGAATTCACAGCAGACGTCCTAAATGTTTAAGTATTTTATACCATCATTCCCTCGCTACTGTCATCCAGGGTATAACCAGATATAGAAGCCAAGGGTCGACCCTCTCAGTTAAACTGTGATTTATCTGCTCACTCCAAAGGGCAGCCTGTTGCATTCTCCATTTGTGTTTGTGTTTTTTTTCCCCCTCTGAAAGCCACTGAAATATTAACGTGGACAACCATTATGGGAAGGAAAGATACAGGCTGGTGTTGAAAGAGGCAGGGGTCACTGCATGACCTTGCCTTATTTTTTTCAGACATTCTAACCTGTTAACAAGCTGAAAATCTGTCTTGTGTGAATGTAAATGAAAACAGTTTGGGAACATGAAACAACAACTGGACATCTCTAAAAAATATTGTTTAAATCCTAGCTGAAACAATAAGTGAATTAATTAATTAGGTGATCAGCAGACAATTAATATGCAACAATTTTGGTAACTGAGTCGTTGTTTAAAAGAATAGTTCAGTATTTTGAAATGATTAGTTGATTAACCAGTCAATCAACAGAAAAATAGCAACAGGAACTATTTTGATTGACAAAATACTATCAACTCTAAAGCTTTCAAATTCACGTTATATCTCTTTCGTTTAATTTGTTAAACATTTTCTTGGATGGAGTTTCTCCCATCAATAAATCTGGTTTTTGTACTGACTTAACAAACAAAATATGACATTTTCATTAGTTATTGTAGAAGTTCTGTTTGTTACGTTGAACTGAGCTGTTCTGGTCTTTATGCTAAGCTACGTTAACCAGCTGCTGACTGTAGCCTCATATTTACCTTACAAATAAAAGAGTGGTATGGAGCTTCTCATCCAACTCTTGGCAAAATGGCAAATAAGCATATTTTCAAAAATGATAGTAGATGAAGTAAAATGTGTCTGATTTGTAAACTGATGAAATAATGAAACATCTACATTTAACATAAAACACCCCAAGCTTATGTTGAATAGAGTAATATGAGAATAATTTTGTAATGGCAATGGAATTTGGCATCAGCTTCAAATCATAACACTGACACACCTCAGGTATTGAGACACTTTAAAAAAAAATTTTTTCAATTTATTCTTTCTTTTCCCCCAAATCATTTATCCATCCTTTTCTTTCTGTCCCTGATGTAGACAACGACCAATCTGACGACATGCCAATCATAGCCGTGATGGTGGCCCTGTCCTCCCTGCTGGTCATCATCTTCATCATCATCATCCTCTACATGCTCAGGTTGGTGATGCGCTGTTGATGTTCTTTAATACAAGACCAGCCAGAGACCTGTGGCGCAGGGCCTAAGGTGCTGCCGTTACCATGGCAACAGCTGATTGGCATTCTGCTGTGAGGCTTAAAGCAGTGTGTGTTTATTTGTGTGCATATAAGAGACGGTGTGTGTATCTGTTTATTAATATACATTTTGATCTTTGTTGATTGACAGGTTTAAGAAGTACAAGCAGGCAGGAAGCCACTCAAACTCCTTCAGACTGACTAATGGCAGATCGGATGATACAGGTAAAACAGTCAAATGTGCATTAGCGTGTGTGTGTGTGCGTGCGCGTGTTTACACGCGTGTGCTGTGTATTTGTCAGCAGAAATGACTGCATACTCACTGAACACTCATTTATTTGTTTTGGGTCATATCAGCAAATATGTACAGCCAGCTTGACCAAACTTGTTACTGAGTTTTTTTCTGATAAGACTTGATTGATCTTGCTCCCCAAACTGATAGCATTTCACTGGTTGACTGTTGGCAGGAGGCTTTTGTTCACTGTGATTACCTAACCAACAGGGCTGCAGTTAGCATCCTCATATGTTACAGCATTGAGCCACATCACCCTCTGGTGGGCATCTTTAGAAAAGACAGTGAATGATGAAGTCAGTGTTACTTGATGTATGACAGTGCCACTCTCATGTTCTTACCCTGTCTCCCATGTCTTTATCTCCACCTGTCTCACCCCTCCCATTCCTTCCCTCCTCTCCTCACTCCTGCCTCTTTCCTTCCTGCTTGCCGGCGCAGAACTCCAGAGCGTCCCGCTATTGGCTCGCTCACCCAGCACAAACAGGAAGTACCCGCCCCTTCCTGTCGACAAGCTAGAGGAAGAAATGAACCGTCGCATGGCTGATGACAACAAACTCTTCAGGGAGGAGTTTAATGTATGGCACACTCGAGCACACGCCCTTCGATAACAGCACAGTATTGAGCTTGTGATTTACCTTTAACCCATATCACCAAAGCCTAAAGTAATACTTCCCTACTGGGGCACAGGTACATCAGGGGGTCCCTCACAGGTGGTACGGGGTATATGAAATGATTCTGGGGATGCTCAACTAATTGAATTTAGTAACATCCAAAAGCCATGTGTTGCAAATGAGAGTGTATTGAAACTAGTGGGCAAGCTGGCAGAGAAGTTGAAATAGTTTACTAACTTGAACTACTTATAGATAACTAAAGTAAAAGAGAACTGGTTCAAGTAGTTGGCTAACAAAGGATAAACATTTCAAATTATTAGCTAAAATGCATGTATCAACAGGTAAAATAGATATAAGTGATGTATTAGCAGTTAATATTATTAGCTAATTCTAATAGATTAACAGTTGAAATAGTGGACTACAAGTAGTTACTGAATGAATAACAGTTGATATAGTATACAGTAATATATAAAAGTTAAAAAATAGCATGATGGTTACTTGACCAAACTGATATACACTGATAATTCAGTGGTATGAAGAAAATATTGTAATGACATCCACTTTCATTGTGTAGATATAACATCCACCTTAAAATCAATCAAAACCCATTTAAACCATTAAGAGGGGTGCTGATGAAGGTGTACTTTAGCTCATCTGATATAGATGTGGGGGTACATCAGAGCGAAAAACGTTGTGAACTACTAGCCTAAATGCTGCAACTGCTTTTACATTGTGGTTGGTTTTGATATCTTTACACATAGTTGGCAATGTTTGCAATTAGACTGAACCTTCCCATCAAATATCTACAAAATTAAGGAGCTTCTAAGATGCTGTTAAGTGCATCTGAGATCTCACCTCACTGCATTTGCATATTGATGCAGCACCTTCACACAAAACACCTTTTGGGTGATTTGTAGTAGACACAAAGCAGACAAAAGATGGAACCAACAGGAAATGATGTGCAGGGCCACACGGAGAGATTTGAGACTGATACGCATGTGTCTGCTCTCCTGGTATCTAAATGTGTCTTCTTTTTTTTTCTACGTTTAGGCACTGCCAGTCTGCCCCATACAGGCATCATGTGACGCTGCTTCCAAGGAAGAGAATAAAGAAAAGAACAGATATGTCAACATCCTGCCATGTGAGTGATAACAACATTGACACTGTGACACTGATGGACATTAACAATCGAGGAATCAGTGTATCTAACCTCTTCTAACTTTTATCAGTACAAAGATGGAGTCAAAGCCAGTTTACAAAGTGATTTACTGTGTTGTATTTTCGTAATTACTGAGTGATTAAAATTCCCTCTCTTGTCGTGCTGCTGCTCCTCTTCATTTGCTTTTTCTCTCCATGTCTCCTGCTCTGTCTCTCTCTCTCTCTCTCTCTCTCTCTCAGATGATCACTCCAGGGTGCATCTTTCATCTCTGGAGGGAGTCCCTGACTCTGACTTCATCAACGCCTCCTTTATAAACGTTTGTATAAGTGCAGCACCTTTTCCGCAAAAGAAACAAACCTGGTCTAAATACAATGGGCTCTTATTTTGCTACATCCTAACATCTTGTGGTCTCTCTCTTTTTACAGGGTTATCAAGAGAAGAATAAGTTTATTGCAGCTCAAGGTAAAGTTTGTGCTGCACCAAAGCAGAGAATACTGTGATGTGCTGCTCATTTAGTAAACAAACTACTTGATTATTAAATAGCTCAACACCTCTCTTGATGTCTTGGTCTGTCTTGGGCTCTCAGGGCCAAAGGAGGAAACAGTAAATGACTTCTGGCGAATGATCTGGGAGCAGAACACAGCTACCATTGTCATGGTGACCAATCTGAAGGAGAGAAAAGAGGTAGGAGAGCTGCAGTAGGAGGGATGATGTTGATGCTTGTGTTTAATAAGATAATACAGCAGCTTCAAAGAACACACATATGCACAACATAATCTGTCTCAGCCTCATAAAGCACTGGATTTATGTTTAACATGTCTTTATTTGCAAAGTTAATTTATATCTGTAAAGTTAGTTAAACAGTGTACTTTTTAAACCCAAATGTGAATTCTCATGTGAGGACCAGACCAAGACTTTGCCTTAATCTCTCTCTGGTTTTCACTACACTCATTCTTTCCAATATGTAGTTAGACATAGTTAGGGTTCTGTTCATTTTGATAACCTCATTTTCATGCCCTTTTTTCAAAACTGAAATAAAATGTGGCTGTTATTCTCTTGTGTGCGCAGCTTTGTCAGTGTGCTCAGTGTTAAATCACTTTCTGTTTTTCAGTGCAAGTGTGCCCAGTACTGGCCGGACCAGGGCTGTTGGACATACGGAAACATCCGTGTATCTGTAGAAGACACAATGGTTCTGGTGGACTACACCATCCGCAAGTTCTGCATCCAACAGGTACCATAAACCTCTTTAACAATTCAGGTACAGGTACTGGAAATTTTTTCTAAGAATGGCATTAACACTTAATTCCTCATACAGGGAAATCAGTATGAACATAGTCATATCACAATGAATACAAGTGTAGTTAATAGTGTGTATTTCAAAAGACCATAGACGAATATCAGGGTACACACTGCAGACACAAAATGGATAAAAAAAATATTGGCATTATTTTTGGATTTTGGACATGCCATCATTTAGTGACATAAATAGAAAATTCACTTGGCTTGGTCTATGACCTGGTTTGTGTGGTTTTTGTGTCTCAGGTGGGAGATGTGTCTGGGAAGAAGCCCCAGAGGCTCGTCACCCAGTTTCACTTCACCAGCTGGCCAGACTTTGGGGTTCCCTTTACCCCCATTGGAATGCTTAAGTTCCTCAAAAAAGTCAAGACCTGCAACCCTCAGTATGCTGGCCCCATTGTGGTCCACTGTAGGTAAGTGGATCAAAGCTTGCGCTCTTGGTTTTTGTCTTTTTTTTTTCATCCTGTCTGTGTCTGAATCCCACACACAACTCACAAGAGTCATATTTCTGTCTCTCAGTGCGGGTGTAGGAAGAACAGGTACCTTCATTGTGATTGACGCCATGTTGGACATGATGATCGCAGAGAGGAAGGTCGACGTGTTTGGCTTCGTCACCAGGATCAGAGCCCAGCGCTGTCAGATGGTCCAGACTGATGTAAGTCCTGTGTTGACACGCTCCACTGAGAGCACACACTACTGGAAATACATGACAATTTCTATTAACGCAAATTCAGTTTTTGCCGTGATATAGTGTTTTCAGCGCAATTATTTTCTTCTGACTTCCACTTGTTCTCCATTTTCTTCCCTCTCTCCCACAGATGCAGTATGTGTTCATCTTCCAGGCGTTGTTAGAGCACTACCTGTACGGAGACACAGAGCTGGAGGTGACCTCTCTGGAGTCTCACCTGGCCAAACTCTACACCCCCTCACCTGGCGCCGGCAGTGGTCTGGAGGCTGAATTCAAGGTCTGTTTGTATACCGTAGTTCACTGTGACTCATCAGTTTCATTCAGTAGGATCTGTCACTGTTTCGGAAAACAAATGCGTTAACATTTGAACCACATATCTTCCAGAAACTTACATCCATCAAGATCCAGAGCGACAAGATGAGAACAGGAAACCTGCCAGCCAACATGAAAAAGAACAGAGTCCTACAGATCATTCCATGTGAGTAATGCAGTTGTAGATGTGATCTGTGGGACTATATAATGATGAATGCCCCAACACAGCATCATGTAGATGTACAGTCCTTGTCTCCACTCTTAAGCTTTGAGGTTAACGTTTCTCCTTGCTCCTGACAGATGAGTTCAATAGAGTGATCGTTCCAGTCAAACGCGGAGAGGAGAACACCGACTACGTCAGCGCCTCTTTCATTGATGTGAGTGTAGAAGCACCTGGATTAGAGTGGATCATTTTTCAATTCATTAATGCAAGCAATCGATCGGGTGTTTTAAGTCTCCCTGTCTCTCCCCCTCCTACTAATTTTGTAACGTATGTCCTCTCTCTCCTTTCTGTACAGGGCTGCAGAGGACTCTAGGTACATGGCGGGCCAGGGTCCCCTGCGGCGCACCGCCGAGGACTTCCTGGAGGATGATCTGGGAGTGGAAGTTGCTCCATAGTCATACTCACTTAGGCTAGAGGGAGAGGGCAGGTGTGTGTGTGTGTGTGTGAGAGAGATATGATGAGCCCTCCTGTAGATGTAGATTCAATAACTGGCTAAAATAGAATATTGATGTTAGATAACTGGATGCCGCCACTCTCAAATAACATGTTAATAACCTCAACTAATATTATCTAGATGGTTTAATGCTACAACATAGAATTAAAGTAATTATTGAAGCTGAACAAAACAAAATTATTTCTACTGGTATTTGCTATTTATTGAGACATCTGTTAAACGTCTTGAATACACACAACAAAAATCACTATCTAAGATTAAGATGACTGACAGTTTTAGTTTATGCGAATACTCAGAATCCTAAAATGTTGTTGTTATTTGACCACCTACAGGAAAAGTGTACTCAGTATTGGCCCAGTGATGGATGCGGTGGCCTGTAGGACATCACCCTTCCAGCGAGCAAAAGGGAGGAGGAGAGTAGAGAGCTACCGCAATTAAGTGACCTCCTAATTACCAACCTTAAGATAAGAAAGGACAAGCAGTGAAACAAGCACATACAAAGACTGGAGTTCTAACAGATGACAAAAATATTATAGATTTAGGCTGTGCTTTTAAAGCCAAGATTAGGTAATACTGATTATATACCAACAAACATTTTTGCAATACTTATAAAAACATACCCAAATGTCTTTTTGCCTTCCTCTGTCTCCAGGAGAATAGGAAATCGAGCAGTCGTCAGTTCATTTCCATGGCTGGCCAGAGGTGAGATCCCCGCAGTGGAAGGGCATGATCAATATAATTGCTGGTGCAAAACCAGCAACATAGTCAGCAGCTCCCATCTCCATGCACTGCAGATGGGACACACACACACACTTGTACCTCAGTCTGTCACAGCAAGTATTTATTGCACTTAATCTTAACCTTACCCCTAACCATAAAACAGGTTTTCCACGTAGTGCTACTTTAAAGACTATATACGTGTTAGGGCTTGCTTTTTGTATAATGAGGACAAGTCCCCATTATGCAGCTGTATAAACACATTTAGGTCTCCACCACGAGTAATGCCTGGACCACACACACACACACACATACTTCACTCCAGTATGTTTTGTGTTTTAACCTCAGTATAAGAGAAAAAGTAAACTGCTCCATAAAATAATTATGTGGTGCATTTGTTTGTATTATTATTGCACATAAATGCTTCTGCCAATTAAATTGTGCTAGTAGTGTGTCTGGGAAATTGTTGTAGCTATTATATCACGGAAAAACATCAGAAGAATTGTTCTCTTCTTCCTTGTGACGACATTTCTTCTCCAGACTGTGCCATATATATAAATGAGCACTCCTTACAAAACCTTTTGTGTTTATATTATTTCTGCACAAAGGGGTTACCATTGTGTATGTTGAATATAGTTTATATTTTGCCGTGCATAGTGCTGGCGCTGGCGAACAGGGACTTTCTGTCGTTGAGTACAGTCCTGGAGGGTGAAGGCAGAGGCATCTGGATGTCTTCAGACCGTCAAAGAGCCTCAGACTGCAGAGACTTATGGGTACAGACACTGGTGTCGAATTATTAAACGCCAGCTCTGTTATGTAAACTACTAGATGCCGGTTTTCAAGGTTATAGTGGGAAAGTGGAACATTTGCTTCCCTACGTTTGCACCAAAATTTGTGTCAGGCGATGGGGAGATCTCTTTTGAAACTCCACTGTTTGTTTTCCTCAGAAAGCAACAGCGATTGAATGAAATTAAGAAACCAGCAGCTTGATTTACTACCACCAAATTTACTTCCACTGCTGGTAGTGTATCTGTCAACTGGTAAACAACAACTTGGTCTTCAAACATGAAGTTAAATCAGGCCCCAATAGCAACCGTAAATGAGACTTTTAGCAGACTGAAAATGAGATAGAAGTCATTAAGCGGTGTAGCAACAGATGTACGCGCCACTTTGTTCAACCAAAGATATATTTTGCAGAGTTAAAGGAATGACTCAGCGGGAGATTGAAACATTGAGGCATCTTTAATTGATACCATGCTCATTTCTGTATTGTAAATGGACAAAGCCAGTAGCGCTGGATTAACAGCTTAGCACAAAGCGCCTCGCCTCTATAAGACTGAAAACAGGAATCTGTAAAACAACAAGAATTGCTGTGGGAAAGGCAACATTAGTTGACAGGCAACTAGCAGAATTATGGCCCTGACCAGGTGATGTCACACGCCGGCCATCAGAGCCATCATGTTGCCATTGATTTTACGACATATCCTTGGAGACACAGATAGGCCAGCTTCTTCCCCATTTCAATCTTTTATCAGCTAAGCTAAGCACTTCGCGCTCAGACATGAGAGTGGTATCAGTTTTCCATCCAAATCTCAGCAGGAAAGACAATTAGGGGCATCACCAAAATGTGAACTACCTTTAAAAATGCGTTTTCTTTGTTTAGCAGATAGAAATAAAGTCAGTGCAGTTGCATTTGGTAGAAAGTTTGGAATACCGCTCAGCCTTTACCCAAGTGTATCATTGACTAGATGTAAAACTTCGTTTGGAACTTTCATTTATCAATGCTCAAACTACAGCAAAACTGGCTAGCTTCCAGTGTTTAAAATGAACAGCTACGCTGAGTTAAAACAGCAATGATATAGTGTGATCTTACAGTTAGTCCTTTGGCAAGAGGCTGACGTTCCGTCCTTCCCTCCTCAAGGCTGTCTGAGTTCTACTACAAAGTGGTCCAGGAGTATATCGATGCCTTTTCTGAATTCCTTAACTAAGTAAGGACCTGCCATGGATGAACGATGGATGGATGTCCGCATACACTTTATACAAACCGCTGCACACATACATTACCATACAAGAAGCTGCATATTCCCATCAGTGGATTTTTTATTTTATTTTTAAAAAAGACTCAGCGTACGCAACTTGATCTGTGGATGGGATGAACTGCCTTGCGGAGAAGGGAACAGATGTCTCGGCCGGAGGACAGAGCAGTGTAGTCGGACAGAGAAAATAACTGAGATACCTTCTTGAATATTTTGTAATATTGGTCTTGTTAATACAGCCTTCACTATTTCCTTACCATCTCTACTATGTATATATACTTACTGTGTTGCATCTGTGTTTTGGTTTTAAACACAGTTTTAGGTTTGTACATTTGGTGGCACCTGTAATGTATTTTATTGGTATATATATAAATATATAAATATATGAATATAAATCTAATGCTTTGGAGGCTAATGTAAAAATCAGAGTCAAAGAGTAATGATGTTTGGATTTTCTTTTCTTTACTTTATAGGGACAGAGACAACACATTTTTGGCGTGCCTGAGCCTTGCTGTAGCGACATGTCTGATATAATTGGGACTTTCATTTACAGACAAAACCTGGATTATTTTCACTCCCAGACACACATCCACACACACAGTCGAGGCCATTTTTTCTTCCCACACAGGGTGGTGCATCTCCTCAGTGGGAAAAAAAACCAAACATTCAAGCCACTTTAATAGTATAATTGGAGATCAGAATCTCTTAGCGTGGCTCAAAGTCTCAGTTAACACACATTAACATACACACTTAGTACCAGGAGCATTTGCTTTTCTTTTTTTCTTTTTTCTTTTTAAGCATCTGTATGTGTGTGTGTGTTTGTTTGAGCTGGAGCATAAGCTGGCAGAGAAGACACTGTGTTTTCACATTACTGTCTACTATCTGCTGAGTGCCAAAGTCCTTCACTCACTTGGTTGTGCAGCTCTGGAGTCTGACAGACTCTACCAACCATGCTTAGACATTCAGTACGAGAAAGCTATTTTTCTGTCCAAGGATCAGCAACCAGTAGGAATTTGGGAAAGTAGAAGATATAGATTGTTATTTGCCCCATACAGTTAAGAAACAAATGGAGAATTGGTCAAGCTTATAAATGGTTTGGATTTTTATTTTAAGGTCTGTTACAATATCAGCAGCAATGTTGATCGTGTTGACAAGCCAAATCTCAAACAGTCACAAGTAACTCCATTATTGCATCATAGAAATCAACAAATATTATACACCCAGCATATTTCCTTTTCTTGTTTACAGACACGTCAGTATTTCTTGTAGATTGTATTGATATATTTCTTTCCTGTATGAGCTTCCTGTGAGTCTGCCTGAATTAACTGTCATTTCATATTTTATTATTATTTTTTTAAATATATATATCAGCCTCACATCACTACGCTGTACTGTCACTGTTCGAAAGAATGATTCCCTTCCATCTCCCACCACAAACACTGATGTCAAAGAATGTTTCCTTTTATTCAAATGCTGTTGCTGACATATTCCTCAAAGATGGATTCGTTGTTACTTTTAATAGTGGAGGTGTGCCAAGACACGTTTGATTTTTTTTTTTTTTTAATGGCTGTCCTGTGAGGACCCTTTTTTTTTTTTTTTGAAGTTGAGGTCACTATTGAGGCTATGCCCTTGATGATTGTAATGAAAGATGAATGATGTCAGTTAAACATGGGGCCTCAGGTCAGTCCTAATTTCAACTCGGCCACCTCAGGAAATGACTGATGCCAGGATTGTTTGAATTTACAAATTGAACAAATTGAACTTGAGTTCACCTCCAAAGCTGTCTCATGTTCAAATGGTTTTAACTCTCGCCAGAGGGAGTATTCAAATATCATGCCTCACCCAGATTTTAACGCCATGACATTAAAAATTATATTTCTTTTAGGAGTTTTAAAGCAATTTCAATCTTTTTTTTTTTTAATGTATATTTTAACAGAAAATAGCCCCATACTTACATAATTTACACCACACAAACCATCTAAATTACACTAACACTCCCATTACTTTTATTATTAGAAGGAGCACAATCAAATTTAATTTATTATTATTATTTCATTAAAAGTACATGCAGAATTTTCAGGAAGGATGGTTGTGTCGATGTCGGTTGTTTGGACACTCATGCACTATTTTGCACCAAAAGCAAAGCCCTTAAATGTACAGAACCAAATGAGAGATGAGGTCAGAAAGATGATTTGGCCTTGATATTGGAATATATTTGAATTCTTGAAGCTCTTTCAGGTCTCAAAGCCCCAGGTTAGGCCTTCTGTAAGGCTCCCCCACCCCCCCCCCCCTGCAGGGACTTTTCAGTAGCAGATATTACTTTAATTGACCAGTCACTGAAATTTGTTGGCTGTTTGTGCATCATTGTCATCATTTCAGGTCTTGTTTCATTCCAAAGCATCACAAGTGCCCGCACTATTAATTAGGTGCCATTTTGTTCATTGTGTATTTTGTTAGTCACTTATTGGGTATTTAATTAACAGAGGAAGGGATTTTTTTTTTTATAGCTATGCTGTCTGTGCTTAAATTACATGGGTTCATTGTGTATTTGGATCATGTGATCACTGTCTGCAATTTGACTACAAAAACATGACACTGTGCCAACCCTTGAGACCCACTATTTTTGCGATTATAGTGAATTGAAAAAAAGTGCCTCACTAATTAACAAATACATTTTCTCCACTTTACCCACAATATGTGGTGGAACCATCGCCATCCTCAAGGCTGTCCTTTGGATTTTCCCAAACTGGCATGTACTTCCCAAATATCACCTGCAGACCAATCACAAACCTCTTTGTTCGATGAATCAACAGGGCCAAAACCAAGACTGGGTCAGTAATTTTTCCTTTCACATTCCCTCAAGTTGTGTGTACGTAGATTTCTCAATCATGCAGATCAAACTAAGATTGAGATCACTTCTTAATTAAATTCCATCTTGATTTAAAGGCTTCATCTCATTCCATATCATTTGAATGTGGGATCCATGACAAGTAATCAATTGTGGGTACCCCAGTGTTGAACTAAAATTCAGAAAGTTTTCACCACAACAAATAGAATTGCATCTTTTACACATCATCGCCAAGGGAAATCAGTGTTCCCTGATTCACATCCCTTTATCCCTGGGGCTTTGCCCCAGTGGAGCATTTTGAATACCCTGGAGAATGAATATATGTCTCCATTACTAGAGAGGGAGACCAGAGGAAGACAAGACTCCAACTTCCCTCTTCTCCTTTCCACCTTTATGTTTCCTTTATGTCTCCTATCCACCTCTTCATTCACTGCTTTCCCCTTCTCGCTTCCTTTCCCTCTTTCACTTTGTCCTTGGACCATTCTTTCCCAGTGGTCACTGCCCACTCCCTTTTGTACATAATGTAAGGTTATTTATATTTCATTCCTGTCTGCTGCCTTGCTTATTTTATTTTCTGCTCCCCCTTCTTCTTTTTTTTTTTCCTAAAGATGTATATTGAACTGTATTGGGACCATTTTGAAATGTATTAGAGATGTTTTGTTTTGGCCATTTTTAATTTGGTATAATTGTCTTAAGCAAATCCTATTTTTTAATTTGCCTATGTTTGTTTCTAGTGTTTTGTTATTCAACATTTGAATATATGTATATATAATTATATATATGATAGAATTATATATAATTATATAATGCCAAATGGCCTTTCTAAGCAAGATACTGTTCAAACCTAATAAAGTGCTTGAGATTTTAACATTGCATTCATTGTCTTTAAATTAAGCAATATTAACCGAGAGGGTGTGCTTTAACATCATTTGAGCACGACAGTGATGCGGTCAGGACCGAGGCGCTTATAACATTGCAATTATACAGCTATTACCAACAAAGTAAAATGTATATGGTGGAGTAATATTTTTAGTGATGAGTAAGGCGTGCTGTCATGCTGATTTGAGTACATTCTAAATGTCTTGTTGACCAATCAGATTGCTTGGTCAGAACTATTTGTTGTATAATCTAATGTAAAACACAGAAGTGTAGTGATGTCATGTGTCAGATGACTCGGATATATTCATGTATTGTTTCAAGGCACGACAACCTGATGCTCATTACAGCTCACTTCTCAATGAAGACTAATGGTGCAGCGGTGCAAAATAATTGCCAGTCGTTCATAGATCAGACAGTCCTCTTGAGTGTTGTTCTTGAAGGGTCTTCAATCAGTGTTTAACCCTTCACCCCCAATCAACTATTAATGTGCTTTTTGCAACAATCAATTATTAATCTGAGAGTCGTTAAGTGTTGCTGTTGAAATGGTTTTGCGTGGGAAGAGTGTGCAATTATACCTAGAATACACTATGTTGGGCCTATGGTTTCTTGGGGTTTTGCAACAGTTGAGGATCTATTTGAGAAGTAGTACATCAACTCAGCCACACTGACATGAAATTACTATTTATAGATAAAGGGAAACAAAGATATCAGCCATAAATGCGCAATGACTAAAGATGGTATGGGTGAGGTTCAGGATAAATTTTGGTCTGTCATGGGTTTATACACAGTCAGGAAATAAACTTTTTTACTGTTAAGCAATCCAGCTTTGTGTCAAGCACATCAAGAGGGTATTAACTCAGCAAACACCCACAACAAATTCACAGAAGCGTTTTTGTATTTACAACACACAAAATTAAATGGATGCTGCAAAGGGTCAGGGCAAAAAACTGTCCAAAAGAACACTATAAAAAGTGACAGAATATCAAAATAATATACAGTAAGTACAATACCAAGCTGTATTTACAAACACTTGTTGTGGCAGAACTGCTGCCAAGAAATAATATCCAACTAAAGCACAGGTAAATATTAAGTCAAATGCACTTGCTACCATCAGTGCTGCATCAGTATTTCCATTGTATTTTATTCTGTTCTGAGGGAAATATTGTACTTTTTGCTACTCTATGTTTATCTGAAAGCTTCAGTAACTGGTTACTTCACAGATTGAGGTTAAAGTTAAGTCTTGTGCTCTTCCGTCTCTCTCTTCTCTTCTTTCACTTTCTGCAGGTACTTCTGCCTCTGGAGCTGTAGATGACAAGCCTCCTGCTGCTCCTACAACCCCACTCAACACCTGCTGCTACAATTAGAAATTACTAGTACTGCTATTAGTTTTATTGCTACGTTTGCAATTAATACTTTAACTATCACTACAATCATTACTACTACTGTATTATTGGTATCACTTTACTTTTTTTAAATATGGAACCCGTGTTATGCTATGTTCTTCTCTAATTTTACTTAAATGATTTTTTCCATGCAGCACTTTTACTTAGCTATAGTAGCCACTGTAGTATAGCCATAATACATAACCTAGGTTAGCATTCAAGTTAATGTAGCTGACACACAGTCTATAGGTACAAAGCAGCCAAAGTAGCTCATCACAAACAAATGCAGTTTATATATTCAGCTGACCTGTTGCTGAACACAGTTAACTGTAAACAACTGAAAAGTGTAACAACTTGGAAGTATAGCCACCTGGCTAACACTGACTGGTAAGCCTTGGAGCAGGGATCATGTCTCACATGATGCAGCTTGGAGTCATCTTGCTTCGACCAGTTCCTTCCATCTATCTGTCTTGTGTTACAAAAACACTTGAACTGGCAGATCGACTAAGTCAACAGCCACATGTCACACTGTCAGTCACTTCCCGAGTAAGAGCCGGCTCTGAAAATGTTCCTCCTCTAATTGAGAGAGACGTCATCTGTGGCCTGGAGATGAATCCACAGCGTTTGCTCCTCTCATCATCGGATGCCCCCGAGTTTCCCCCCGACTGAGGGGTCAGCCAGGTCAGAGGGAGGATGTGTAATGGGTCACGGGTCATGAGCATCCCAGGGGTGTCGGTGCTGTTTGCAGGTGATAATTGGAATTGGTCAGGTTCCCTACACCTCTTGTCCCCAAGGAACGTTCATTTGGCCACTGGGAACAGGCCAACCAAAGGGGTCAGTGATGGGTGGGACACATAGGGAAAGGATAATACAAATGTGTATTGGGAGGAGGAGCCTTTTAGACAAGTACATATAGTAAGGAGGAAGATAAGAGGGAAGAGAATCTCTATGGTAATACACCTGTGAAACTGTAAGATACCCTTTGCAACTGACCAACTACAGGACAAGCAGAGTGAGCTTCTGGAGGGACGTTTAAAGGACACTTGTGGTGATAAAGTTGTGACACTAAGGTAAGGATGCTTACTTACACACTTACTGTACTCTGCCTCAAACAACAATTATGAATAGTAGAATTATCATCACACAATGTTAGTGTGAAAGTGAATGGATTACTAAAATTTTAACTGCAGTCAAGCTCAGTCCAAACATTTTAACTCATAGTGTCCACTTCTAACCCATATACAGCATGGTCTAGTCCATTTAGCTTTTATTGCAGGGTATTGAGTATTTACAGTATGTGATAAATATACATACTAATACACTAAAAGATCAAAGAGGATAGTCTCCTATAATCAGTGTCTGTCTTCGCCCATAGGTAGAAATATCATGTGTGTATCTCGGCTGGTTTTGCTGCTGGGGCTACTTCTATGTGTGGGGGCTCAGCTGTCCAACGCACAGCACTGGTCCCATGGTTGGTACCCTGGAGGCAAGAGGGAGCTGGACTCTTTCGGCACATCAGAGGTTGGGACAAGTGTTTGTGTGTGTGTGTGTGTGTAGAATTTTAAAGTGCTTTCTGTTGAGAACAGAGAAATTCTTTGCCTCTGTATTTTTTCTCTCATATTCCCCCCTCGTTCTCTCTCACAGATTTCAGAGGAGATTAAGCTGTGTGAGGCAGGGGAATGCAGCTACTTGAGACCCCAGAGGAGGAACATTCTCAGAAACATTCTTGTAAGTAAACTAAGAGAAAACAGAGTCTAGCAGTACCATTTCTAGTGCTGTTTAAACCCCACAGTCCCACAGTAATTCCAGAAGTTTATTAAACATAACCTCTAGTGAGATTATTAACTGACCAACAGTTAATGCCATGTCCAGCAAATAAAAATCCTTGTCAATATAATTTGATCAGCACAAGTGGTGTTAATATGAACTGTTTTCTTATTAATGTACACATTTAAAACAAGGTACTCCAAAATGTTGTTTAGTCAATAGGGAATCTCTGGTGAAGGTATTGTGTATTGTGTCATTACAAGAATGTGTCTGCACATATACAAACAGATGCCATCCTGACAACATGCTGCCCCACTCTATTTATACATTGGCCATGACAACAAAAGGCTGCGCTATAGATGTACCTTACACACATACCCTATCTGTAGTGTGTCTTAACCTAAATAACTCTCTCCACAGTTGGATGCCTTAGCCAGGGAGCTCCAGAAGAGAAAGTGACTGCTTTCCATTCGACACTGCTTTTCTACCCATGGCGGCCCTCTTCATCAGTGTCCTTGTCTTGATGTGAAATGAACTTATGTTTATCCTCTGATCTCGTCTATTGGTTATATTTGTCAGTGAATTTGATCTGCAGCATTACACGGATATTCCCTGGCACACAAATGTTGAATAATGTCCCATAATAAAGTACCTATTTTGATATTAACTTTTTTCTTTTTTGTGTTTCCAAATTATCTGTGTCATAATGTATAAATGTAAATTGTTGTAATTTGGATTCAGAGTGGCACATGTCTAAGTAGTGAATATAGCGTACAGTACTTACAGTTTTGCACAATCTAATTTCAATGCATTCATGCAGATATATTTCATTCTTACCTCAAAATAATAAGCAGTAGTTGTTCTGTTAAAAGTAATAAATGTTGACGTGTCAGAGCAACAGGACAAGTGTAAATAATAAAATTAATGATGGCTGAATTCCATTTTAACCCTGGTCTGTTGTTAATGTTATTGGTAACAACTGAGCTACTATGGCATGACAAAATGTCTGTTGTAAAAGGGCCTATTGACAAGAAACTATACTAGAAAGTTACTTATTTATTTATTCTGTTTAGTTTATCATGAGGAGGCCACAGTTTATCATAGAACAAAGAGGTTAAAAATCCTTTTTAAAAATTTACAATAATTTTAACACTGTATTCACCAATTTGAAAATACCAAACTTGTTAAGGAAAAGGTAGTCCAACACATGAAATCAAATTTCAAATACGTACAGTGGCCCAGTAAGCGTAAGGGCTGTGTGTAAAAAAAATAATCTAAAGCACTTTGAATAATAAAACCATTATTATTGTATTATATTGACATTACAACAATTAAAGGTTTATTTTCTGAGGATTTATAATATATGCATGGGATTGTCACAGCAAACGAGACAACGACATTAATACTTGGGCATCTCAGCGCATGCGCTTGCAGCTAGAGAAAAAGATGGACGACAGATATGTCTGTACTCCGCTGCTTGCGGAAGCAGGCGCTCAAAATAACACTACTAGTACCCCTAACGCGGCTTCTGCCACAGATGCTGACAAAGTAATAAACACTAAAATAGATAGTACCCAGGTTGAAGGTGAGTTTTGTCTAGAACGTGAAAATTCAAACGTATGGCGTCCTATCTGCCGAGCCAACGTTAGCACTTTAGCTAACTGGCTAGCCAGCTCAGAGTGAGCTAGCTTCTTAGCTAAATACGCTAATGTCAGCTGTCTTAACTTTTAGCTGTACCGTTGGGAGTTGCTCAGTGTTTACCGTACTGGACCATCTTGAGCCTTAGACCAACCTGATAGTGAAACCACACAAAGTCAAGAGGTTGCTCGTTTTCACAGGTCTGTAAGGGGTTTGCCATTTGCTAAGTATTTAGCAGTCCCCTACCCAGACAACCATTTTAAACTAGCCACATACCGGTAGTTAAGGTTAGCTGGCTGTGCAGCTAGGTTTTGGTAGCGGAGGCCACTAAAGAACTTAATACTTTTTAGTGGATGACATTCATCTGCTCTCTGGTAGGACATGGTAACTTCGCTAATAAGCAATGGGCTGCAATGCAGCGGAGCAATGCAGTAGCTAGTGGCAAGTTGAGTTAAAAAAAATCCCAGGCTGGCTGTGAGTTTGAAGGACTTCAGACCCCATCAGCTGGGCTGTCAGTCTGTCAGTCACCAGAAGTGACTATATAGCTTGGCGGCCTTGCTGATCAGTAGAATAAAAATGCTTTCAAGATGAGGGTGGTAGAAGGATATGTTTCCTCCTATTCAAACATTGTACACATTAATTGAGATTCAGTACCTACAGTCTCTGTTGTCTTGTTAACTTCTACTGTGATTATCATTTGGTAAGTACAATATTTGAAATGTATCAACAGACAAATATTTCAGGCAGAAATTGTCAAAGTGTGCATATGCTGTTTTACTTTTGGCAGTCCCAAGTTGAAGTATAGATATTATTTTACTTGGATACATCGAGAAATGCTTTATTTTAGTGAATTATTATATCATTGCATTACATTGCAGAAGGTGGTAAATTAAACTTCTGCCACCACACCATGTAGGCAGTCAGCATTGCGACTTGAGACATTTTAAAGTATTTCATAGTCCATAATCCCAATGCCTTATTTTTCTTTCCTTAGTTGCACACCTACAATGGCCATTTTCAGCAGTGATTAATATAACAATTATTTATTTTGATCATTTGGTCAATTATTTTACTCAGTTGCAGCGGATCGTCATAAACATTATCATTATTATTAATTTTCAATTATCGAGTATGTGGAGAAGAAAAGGGATCACATCTTTGCAGTTGAGGCATTGACTAGCAAATATTTTTAACAATAAATTAATATTAGAAGGTAATTGATTTAAAATAAGTAATAATCATCATCTATTTTTTTGTTGAAAACCCATAAAAGCATATTTTATCAGTTTTGTCCTATAAAAAACCATACACCAAATCATGTTATAGTTAAATTATGCAGACACGTATGAATTACTTACAGTGAGTATGAAATTTATTGTCATAGCAAAACAAACGTCACTAATTATTTAATTTTAGCAGTCTCTAAAAATGAAACTTATACACTTCACAAACTGCTTCTACACAAATATAGTCCCATATGACCCAAATCAAAGTGTTGGAACTATTATGAACAGTGCTCAACTACAGTGCTGCTGCAGGATCTTTAAAAAAAAGAGCTAAATAATTGTGTTTCAAGTAAAAATGTGCAGAGCATGACATAATTTGTTGATGCTATCAGAGCAAAGTGACAGGCCTCTTCCTGTAATCAAAGGTTGCATGAATGCAGAAGTGCAGTGAACAATGAACATGTATCAGGCTTTGAAGGAGCGAAAAGAATGCAGTCAGACATGAAACCATAACTTTCTTACATGGTAGCAATATATGTTACAAGTGTTTAAGAGGTTATCGTTGCATGAGAATAATTTAGGTAGCAATTTTCTTTAGGTGTTTTATATAATCTAATGGAAGAACCTCCTAGTTTACTGCGATCCCAAAGAATCCTTTTGCTAAATAATACATATAATGTAATACAATGAATAACTTCTTGCTTTGAATACATTCTGTACATTTTCCATTGCTGTTACAGTATATATTGCATTACAATACAACAACTTGTTTTTCTCTGTGTTGTTTTGCGTTGTGCATAATCCCTGGCCCACAAAAACAAATGATTTTGAATCTTAGACTTTTATCACACTCATATAACACGAAAAGTTTTAGAAATTAACATTACATTTTGGGGCTTCTCATTTTTCAAAAACCTATTTGTCCAGAAAATCACCTTATGTGGAGACCCAAGATCAACACTCTCAGTCATACTCTCAGTTATGCAATATAGATTTGCATTATACAGAAGACTGTGAAAGTGAAATCGTTTTTTTTTTTCAAAATGTAAGATTCTTTGGACAAAAGTATCTCCCAAATGAATGTGATGAAATGATTTAATAGACTGTTATTTATTCATTATGCAGAAATAATCTTCCAATGAAGTTTAATTGTAACAGTGACAGTATACTCTGCCACACAGGAGACAAGAATGAAGAGGAGCTACTAGAGGGTCTCCTTACTGACGGCTACTGCCATGTGTGTGAGGCCGTGCTGCTGTTTGAATCTCAGCGGCTGTCTCACTATGAGGTGTGTGCAGCCTCCCAAACACTAGTCACGGAACTGTGGTACAGTTTTATTGACTGCACCGGGTCAAACGCTTTTTAATAATGTCTCCCCGTATCCCCCGACTGCAGGGAAAGAAACATGCTCAGAAACTCAAGGTGTACCTACAGGCCAAGAAAGCCGAGAAGATAAGCAGAGAGTCCACAGCACCTCAGGTTAGCATTCATTTGGTGATTTTCTTTTTAAATTTTATATTTAACATTAAACAATGATTGTAACAGTAGCAAGCATCCAACGGTATAGAATCATAAGGATCATAACTTTAGTGCTCTGATAATATCCCTCTCAATAAAGCATAATTATATAAGAGAAAGGTGCACAGAAATGTCACAAGGAGAGTGTAGTGGAGGGATGTAGAGTACAAACTGCTGTGAAGGTGTGGAGGGGCCAAGTCCCATCTGTGTATGCCAGTGCAAGCATTTTGAATTAAATAAAAGCAGACACAGTGGAGAAGTGGACATTATATACATAAGTGGTAAAACTGGTCTACTTTATTTAATACCTTATTTATTTTGTTCACACTCTGTGCCAGAAAATATATCTGTCTCCTGACCAGTCAGTCTTGTGTCTGTTTTTGCAGCGGACCATGACCACTGATAAGGATCGTTTCTGTGAGCTGTGTAATATGGTGTTTAGCTCCTCCTTGGTGGCAAAATCACACTATGAAGGCAAAGTCCATGCAAAAAATCTTCGTAAACAAGGTCTTCATCCCCCAGGCAAGTGTATTATGTGTGATGAAAAAATATTCTTGTGATTAGGGCTTTGATATTTGCAGATTATCATTAAATTTTGGTTTAATACTGTCTTCTCAAGTTTGGCCTAATTTTAGATGAACACAAATTTAAGTTGATAATTTCTCATTGTAGTCATAGACAGGTACACAGAGATGTGCACTTCACCAAGTCTGACTGGGGATCCTGATAATGCCGACCAGAAATCAGCTCCAGAGAGTGGTACGGAGCACCATGTGGATCCAGCACCCACCACAACTACCCTAAGTACAGAAGTTGATCTGAAGGACCCTAACAAGTACTGCCCTCTATGTGCTGCTTCTTTCAACAATCCCCAAATGGCTTTGCAACACTACAATGGACGCAAACACCAGAGGAATCAGGCCAGACAGGATCTGATCAAAGAGCTGGGAGACGATGTTCAACAAGGTAACACAAGGTCCTGCCTCTCTGCAAGGCAAGATAATACAAAGGGGATCACTGAAGGAATTAGTTTAATATTTAGCCAGTCCCTCATTGTGATTTTATATGTTTTTAAGAGGCAATATTGATGTTAAAGAAAGAAAAATACTTCTCTTTTCTTTGTTAGATACACTATATGACAGCATCCTTTAATAACGCTGAGATTTAAGCTGACAAATAAAATCAGTATAAGCAGGTAACAGCACAACAGCCCAAAACCAGCACATAAACGATCAAGATAAAAAGAGAGAAGAAAGTACAGATTAGTGCACAGAAATGTGAAGCAAAAAGCCCCAGAAGAATTTTCTGCCGAGCTTCCTTAAAAAACACTGATATTTGAAACTGCGAATCCCCTCAGCCATGAAGATTTCATTCCATCAGAGCTAGCAGGTAGGTGTTAGCTTCATGACAATAAACTAATGCTGACAAGAGGCAGTTCATCTAATTGTGGTTGTAATTGGGTTAAATAATAGTATAGCAGAGTTTCAATTAGCAAGTGTTTGCAATTGATAGACAGAATGTCAAGTCAAATCAGTTTATTTATAGAGCACATTTAAACACAACAAACAGCAACCAAATTGCATAGTAGGTTAACCTAAGGTTTCTTGTGAAACTTTTATATTCACTTTTTTCAACTGTCAGTTGTAAGCTGTAAACATCTCCTTGAATAGAGGGACTTGGAGCTTCCAAATGCAAAAGTAATGTTGAATGAATACTGTTTTGATGTCAGTCAGAAACTCATTAGAGCTGACTAGAACTGAAGAAAGCAGTGTTTCTGACTAGTTACGAGCCACTATTTCATCATGTATGCCTCTATGTCTTTCCCTCCTTTCCCACCTCACCCGCTCTTTGTTGTCTTCAGCTAACTCCCTGATGTGTCAGATGTGTGGTATACAGTTTAACTCAGTGGAGATGTACCAGGCACATATGCAGGGAAACAAGCACCAGATTAGGTAAGATAAAGACTTCTGACAAAAACAACAGATCCATTGTCATTGCATCGTATCCCCTGCTGCACTTTCTTTTCTAGAACTTTGGCAACATTAAAGTGCCATCGAGTTTTTTATACTAACATTGAATTGGATGAGTATTATCTCTGTGGCTCTATGTAGCTTTTAGCAGCTTTTAGGTTGTGTTTTGGTTTTCAGCCAAGTTTGTGGTTGAGTCCCATGGCTGTTATACATACACAAGTGAGGTGAGCAGTGTAAACAACCCACCCCAGTTGGGTATAGATTCAGGACGAAAGCAGCATGAAAAAGGACAGAAGTTATAGTACACTGATGTGGTATTGGACAGTTATCGCTGATTCTATTATGAAATTACATTTCTGTTTTCCTGCTCTCTAATGGTAAAAAAAAAATACTTAATGGGGCTTTAATGTGACATTAACATTTATTACCTGGTTGAATAGCTACTTAATTCCTGTTTACATGCTCTTGACCAGAGAGAAGAAGGTCATTGACCTCTGCAAATCTCAGCAAAAAGTCTACAGCACATTTGCAGATGAACTGGCAGATTACATTCAGGTTCAGAAAGCTCGTGGACTTACCCCCAAGACAGGTCAAGTCCTCCCTCAGGGTGGCGCACAAAAGGAGGATGAAGAAGATGAAGAGGAAGAACAGGAAGTATCAAACAAGGCGCAGACCATAGAATTGAAAAAACCTATGCCCAACCTCCCTCCCACCTCTGACCCTCCTCATCAGTCCCGTCCTGGTTGCTACTACCCAGCTGAAAGATGGCATCCGCCATACCAAGGCCCTCCCTGGCCTCCTCATGGCTGGGGTTATAACTGCCCTCCTCCAGCCCTCCCAGGTGTAGGCTCTCCACAATTCACTAGTCAGCCCATTAAGAGAAGGAGGCGCAGAAAGCAGTCAAGCTCCTCCTCGTATTCTGCCTCATCATCTTACTCCTCCTCATATCCCTCCTCCTATAATAGCACAAGTGACAGTGATGATGGTGAATACAGGCTAAGAGAAAGGAGGAGGATTAGAAGATCCAGGAAGGAACGAGGCAGGAGGGCAAGAGATGAGGACTCGGACAAGGAGGAGAGGAGGAGAAAACGGCAGAGGAAGGAAAGAGATATTCACTCAGAGGAGAGAAAAAGGGAGGAATCTGGAGACAGGAGAGAGGAGAAAAAAGCGAAAGAAACATGGCAAGCAGAGATCGAAAAGAAAAAAAATCCCAGGAAGAGGACTTTGAGGAGGAAGGAGGGGAAAAGGTGATGGACAGTTTAAAGCCGGAGGACATGATGGACTGTAGAAAATATACTGAAGTGCACATTCAGGCTGAAATTAATGATGAGCAGGGGGAGGGTGGGCAGGATGAGCTAGTTAAACCCAAAATACAGGTGAGAAGAAGAAAATGAAAGAGAAAGTAGACATTTAGGACAGAAGAGAGTAGTTAGGATGACTCCCATTCTTGGGTTGTTAAACTCAACAGAGCTTTGTGTTCCTGAACTGCTGGAGACGAAGTAGAAATTATGAAGGCATCATATAGTGATATTTCAAAACAGTGTATATTAAAATTATTTAAATTATTTTGATAAGCAATGCCACCATCTGCTCCACTGCCCAAAAGTGTTGTTCTCCATAGTGTGCTATTGGCCAGCCATGCTTAGTCACTCAGGCCCATATGAATGAATGTTATTCTTATTTCAGTGTGTTTGAAATGAGTTTCACACATATCCACAGCTACATATAGCTTTATTTTCACTATGTCACTTAATATCTTTGATTAAATTAAGATCTCTTTATTTCTGCCTATCATTTGTGAATAACAATCAAGTAATCTGACCTCTTAACGCATTCAGTAAATTAAATTACGCTCGATTTTGTGTTATGTGCTGGCAAGGACGCCAAGATTGTGATCCCTAGCAGCCTGTGGCTGGCGCTGTTGAGCTTTGCATTCAGAGTTACATCAGTAAAGCCAAATAAAGCCCACAGATGTTTGAAGTTTAGTCATTTCATTTTTGAAGCTCTGTGCTTTACTCAGAGGCACACATAGGCTGAAAGAAGGCTATTGGAGATGGCAGATAGGTTCGTGTATTTTGAATGCATGATGTTAAAAACAGCCTTTTGGCCACACTGTACAAGGTTCTAACTATTAAAAAAAAAAAAAAGTAAAACAAAATATGAGACATTGTCCTAGTCTACAGTGCATTGTCTGAAGCAAAAGTTATGAATATATTTATGATCCAAACAGTATGTATGTTTGGGGTCAAAACAGGCACAAGTTCAATGAGGACAGCTTTTACAAGAGAATTTGTTTACGCAGTCTGTAAGGAATTGGAACAAAAGCAGGTTACATTACTTGTTGTGAATGAAAAGAGGCAAAGTTAACAGCAAATTCCTGTAATCTCAGTCATCCTCATTTATAAGGATCCCAGGTCCTTAAGAGTGTAAAACAAGAACATAGTCTTTGCTAATAATTATCTTTATCACAAACATGTTTCATAAGCTACGTGGTTTGTTAATACATTGCAAAACTTTATCCCTAAGTGCCACACAAATCTCCAGCTGAGGCAGCTTTATGTTTTATGGGAGTAGTTTGGCATTGTTAAGACTAGATTTTCTAGAAGAAGGTTACAAACAATATTTTATGTAGCATAAAAGCTGTTAAAGCTAGTCAAACATGCTAAGAAATGATATATCTTTTTGCATTACAGTTGTGGGTACGACAGGATTCTCTCATTTCTGTATCAGGTATTTGATTGTGATCCCTGAGAGCAGAATGATGCGCCAGCGTGCTTGTATCATAGTATTTCAAGTACCAGTATGAATCAAAATATGCATGAACAGCTTTTCGTCATATCTTTAAAGTTAAATCATTGCTGAAAAGATGTAGATATCAGTCATCAGATTGACGTTGGAGGTACCCAGTGTTGATAACAAAAGTAGAAATGAATGATGTCAGAAGCAAATTGATCATGATGAAAAGCTGCTGAATACTGCTGGATGTGAACAAAACCAGACTACCAAATTTTTAACAAATTATGGATGACAGAGGGAGAAATGAAATGAGAGGCAAACAAAAATTCAGCATGGCAGCCTTACTCCCAAAGCATCGGAGAGCAGAGAGACTCAACAGTTTCGCTAGCTCAGTCAGGTAAAGAAGAGCAGCTCAGCCCCTGAGATCTCCTGTTTCAAAGCAATCCTGTGTCCGCCCTGTCTCGCCTCTAATCATCGTGGACTCTCAGAGCTATAGGAGCCACATCCTCTCATTTCTCCCAAGACCCCCCAGCAGTCTGCTCTACATCTCTAATTTTTACGCCGAAATAATCCACAGACACCACTTAGATGATTTTAAGCAGTCTTAAATTCTATCAAGAAAATCTTAGGTTCAGTGAATAATAAACATTTAAACAGTGAGTTCTTGGTTTTTTAAAATGGCTGTTCCATAGTAATACATGAATGCCAATAAACAATGATTATCTTTAATACAGGGAAACTGTACAGTTTTGGTTTTCAAGTAAGATATAAAGTACAAGGAACCCTCAAATGCCTTCTTTGCCTCTAATAATGCAGTATATTTAAGCTAAGTCATTGCTGATCATGGAATGGCAATATCACAGAGAGTTCATACATATGATTTGTGGTTGACATATGGACAACTGGCAAAATCCCTAATTATTCCCGGTTTCAGTGTTGGATTGTTAGTTTTTCTGTCTTATATCACCATAACTGAAGTACCTTGGCTGTTTGACTGATATTTCTGGCAAACCAGCACTTGAAGGAGCGATACCCTAGTTTCTTGAAACTGCTGGCCGCTACTTTTAATTATTTTCTGACATTTTATAGAGTAAATGATTCATCAGTTATTAGACAAATCAGCCATTCTAGAAAATAATTGGTCGCTGCAGTCTAACTGGCTTCATTGAGTTGGCACAAACTGAAGCTTATCAAGTTGTCTTTTTCAGATGACATACTGTATTCCAAAAGCACTAAAGATGACATTGAATTTGCATGCCAATCAGTCTGTTGCCCCAGCATTTCTATTCTCCTCTCAGTTTTTGGTCAGGGTCTTCAATCTGATCTGTGTTAATAGGAATTTAGAAAGTATATTAGATTCCATAGATTTTGTTTTAATGATTTAAGTCGATTTATACTACCAATGATTAAAACATTCACCTAACAAGAAAGAAATGGGTCAAGAAATTAATTTGTTGTCATCAGAAGAAATTAGAGGCCGGATATCCTGTTGAATACTAAAACATATTCAGTTTGTTAAAATAATCAGAACTGTATTCAATCTGTTGGAAATAATTAAAATGAATTATTTCTAATTTTCTCCTTCAATTTCAATTGAACAAAGTTTCTTTCACAGAATATGGGCTAGGAATATTCAATTGATATGATTTCTTTGCAAAATAGTTATTAATATGCACAAACCCTCACTGGGTTTTGTGTTACTGCTTCACTTAATGTGTGTGTCTTTGATAGACTTCAGGCCCCGCAGTTAAATAATTGCCAGATGAGAGGTCTGAAGTTGCGTGTATAGACACAACAGTGAATATTTGACATATATGATATTTGTACAGCGTTAGAACAGGGTTTGTATCACTGACCCTGTTTTCCAGTTAATACCTGGAAATTCAGGCTCCGCATTGGTATTCCTTGCCGTTGCTCTGCAAGTGAGGCATGAAGCTGCATATGTAGGACTCCACTGAGCTCTAGCTTGCACCCAAGCAGACACCACAGCTCTGCAAACTGCTGCCTAAGAATATACAACTTTTTATTGCTTGATATGTGGTATCATGTGAGCCTGATCAAACATCACCACACGTTTCAGCTGTCTTCATGACCCATGATAAATTACACTTTATGCCTCTTATGTTGACTGCTTTGAAATTATCTGCATCTGAGATGAAAACAGTTGTTACTGTTGTATCTTTGAGGAACAGAGACAAGAATATCAGGATCAGCTGATTAGCATTCTTTTTTTTGCTGGTATCCTTGCTAGTTCAAGTTGGGTGTTTTGGGTTACTTCAAATTTAAGTGATTTTTTTTTTTTCGTGTGAGCAAGGCGTGTGTGTTGGTGTTTATGTCCAACAGCAGCTTATACTATATGGCCCACTTGATAGGCCCTTGTTTGTGTCACACTGGGTGTTGGCTTGACGACTCAGGGCCCTCAATGTCAGCTCAGTTCCTCCCATCATCTCTGGACAGACAGATAGCAGGAAAAGAAAACAGCACCTTCCTCAGCGCATCACTCAAGATACACGCGTTATTGCCGTACATGGCGCATCGGACAAATGATCCCGCTGCCACTGGCATGGACATCTGTTGACAGTAACGCTGTGGACAACAGGCAAGACCACAAACTTTCTGTTTGTTGTTTCGTAAGCGCCAAGCAGTCTCGCATCACAGCCCAGCGCTAGCCTGTAGCGAGGGATGTGTTGTTGTCTGCTCAGACTGAAGTGACCTGATGTTCAGCCCACTGTGTAGTTAAACATCAAATAAATTATGTTCGAAGCATTCATAGCTAGTTTGTTTATAAGGGGTGAAGTTTGTTCCTTAAGGGTCCAATAGATTTACTGACAGTTTAAACAGACAGCATAAACAGTAACCTTTGGGATCATTTTGTTAAATTAATAATAGTCTTCCATATAGGCTATTTAATTTTAATTGTCTTAGAATTGTCCTATAACAACACTGGTATACATAATTGGATTCAGTAAAGTTTTTTTGCATAAATATAATATGTAACAGTCTGGATTGTAAAGGTGCAGTCACATTCTGTTAGTGCTCAGCGTAGGTCTGTATCACGGTTTCAATTTTATATTTACTTTTTGGTATTATATTACGGAATTATTAAATGAATTGTATTTTACTGTGTAGTGCACCCATTTACATAAAGAGTATATCATTTTGGAGCATTCTCGAACGCTTACGCAATTGCATTTCAGGTGTTGGCAAGAACGACATGATCATCCAACAGATTCAATGTGGAGTTTTAACCTTTCACACATGCCTGTGTGTGAAAGGTTTTGACAAGCCGCCACTCCTCTTGATATTTCATAAGACTAGATTGCAAATATAGGTATATGCCCACATACCTGACTTGAAAACACACAAAATGCTATCAATTGGATTCTAAATTAGATGAAATAGCTCTTCAATGAAGGCCCCTTAAACATTTACAAATGTGAAACTGGGCTCCCAGTGTAGCAATTTCAAAATATCATCCTCACAAGTTTAAAATTATATGAGGGTTTCTCCACAATCCAGCTTTGTGTTTCCCATACACAGCTGCGTTTGTACATTCTTTTGCCTTTAGGCGCGCTTTTATCGCCATAATTAATTTAATTGTTACGGGAGATTGTGCATGCACTGTTGCTGACGTTTTCCTCAAACTTTCTGAACGCCTAAATGAAGGACAAGTCGGCTTATATATCAAAAACAAGACTCAGTAACCATTTAGTGAAAATTACAATGTTTGGTAAGCTCTGGGTGTTTCTGCCCTTTGACCTCGCTTGTAGTGTTTAGAGCCTCAACTGTCAATAATATATGAATCAGAACTACAAATGGACTGCAAGGCTGTACCATTAGTGTGTGTCTTTAATTACATCCCTGTATTTCTCCTCCTAGGTTCAATCCAGATCTCGGCACAAGAACTTTCCAAAGTTCCTACCTTCAATCTCCAGTCAAGAGGACTATTATGACTGTGCTAACATCTCCTGTGACTCTGTTCATTGAGCCCCTGAGTACCCAGCGAAAAGCGGAGATTTTGTGCTGGCAGTACCTAGGGCAATGCAACAACCACATCTGCAGAACTATGGTACCAAGTGGAAGAGAGCCACAATTTAAATGGCAAGAGAGGTAATCTTTGTGCTACGTATCAGTGGCAAAAAAGACGGACACAGGATTTATCTTGCATCCTAAAGGACAAGAGCAACAATCTAAGGTTGAAACCTGCAAGTCTTCTTCATTGGTGGAGGTTGTATGTTGAAACTTTATCACAGAAGTCGAATATCAAGTGTTTAATATCAATGGTTGTGAGAACTTCTCAAACATTCGCTTTGAGTTCAGAGTGCAGGTGGAGGCAGACAATAAGAAATGCAAATCTGAGACAAAACCTCTGTATTTAAATCTGGTCCTGAAAAGATGCTTAATGATATATTTATTATTGTTGTACAAATGGAAGATTCTGACTTAAAAAAACAACAAAAAAACATGCTACTGTTCTAATCATGCACTCTATAGTTAGAGTTGTTTGAGAAACTTGTCCTGTCCCTTTCTTCTTATGTTTCCAGTATAACTCTTCATCGTGTAATTGTCCTTAAAAGTCACTACATTATTCTCGGAAAAATGAAGTTTAGTTTATTGATCCTTTATCTTTAGGACATAGGCTCTGAACAAAATCTACGCTATCAACCTTATTTACCCGGTAAGTGTCTAATACAATGGTCCATAGCTAGTGGACACTCAAACCTCAGAGCGCCATACAGTAATCGCTGTTGTTGCTTTGCTGAGAGATATACACACATAAATAACACGTATGCATGACAAATATAAGTTCTCATGTTAATTTGGATTGTGGTTGAGCACTTTTGCACCGCTGAAGCTCCCTGTCCGGCTACGAATGGCAATTTCTAACATAGAGTAAAATCAATGGTAAAAAGATGAAATATAAATGAATATGTGTATTTACAAAAGGAAAGTGGTCGCTACCTACCTAGATATGCGTGTATAATTCATCATCATGTGAATGTTCTTGAGCTGAAAGGCAAATTGAAGAAGAACTGTCCGCTGGCCCAATCTGATGGCAACAGGCTCACAACCAACATATGTGACATTTGTGAGAGAATTATGCTTGATGAGATCATCATCAGAATCCTTTAACTTCTTCTCAGGCTCTCTACTGTCTTGCTTCAATGTATACATTTCGTTAGCACTTGTCTTTATTAAGTTGTTTATTTTATCTGACAGTAACCCTCCAACGCCAATTCTCCGCAAAGCCAAAACCCAAACCACCAGTCAGCCGTCTGTCGCTGCCCTAAGAAGCAAGAATCCTCCACCAGGTGTTATTCAGAATTTTCATTAAAAGAAAAACAGAGCACCAGGCAATGGTGTTGCACCTGTTTGTGTAGAAGAAAAACAACAAATTTAATTATTAATCAATGCTTGATTATGTCACATGGCTGCAGTGCAGTAACACTGTATATTGTGTGTTTGTTTAGACACAGTGGCTCCATGTTCTGTGTGGCTGCTGGAGCTTGACCTGACGTCGGCCTGGCTCTAGCTATCATCTGCACACTGTACTATCAGCCGTGAGTAGTCCTCCAGTTTGTTATAACGAAATGAGGAGGGAAAGAGATTTGTCATAAATATATAGCAAAATTTCTTTTGTTTTAAAAACATATCCTTTGCTTTTACAGGGTTACCAAAAAATGCTCATCACTTTTAAAAAGTATATATTATTTCTTCAATATTTTAGAAATGCTTGATTCTTGTTTAATTTCTCACAGTCATATATTAAATTAGACTTAAATTGTTTTGTTTTCTCCCCATTATGAAAAGGACAGCTGTGGTGCTAATAGCACCCAGTCAAAATAATATGTACCCATTTGTTATATATCCATGTAAACTTTTTTTTTTTTCGTATTTGCATATTTGTTTCATAAAAATGTTTGTATCACACAATATAAAATGGTCACAAAGCGATTATTAAGGATCTTTCACACTAACACTCAGTTTACTGTGGTGGCTAAAGTACCAGTTGCTCCAAGTCCGATGAGGCATGAAGGACAGTCTGACCCTGGACAATATCGTCATGTATTACAGAAAACCCAGAGAAGAGTTTTATAACTTCAGCAGCAGCAGCCATGTGTAACATATTGTGATATACCGACTCATTTATCATTATTGCAAGGAAGGGTTCCACCAAGTTTTAATTCAGCTGTAAGTTTTCATCTGCATTTGCTTTATCAGGGTGTAAGCCAATTCAGCAGGTTTAGGATCAGCTCTGTTTTTCCACATTTTTATTATTAAAAATCAGACAAACATAGCACTATTTTTTCTCAAAACCTATATCGCATACAGATGTATTGTATGCCTCACAGACACCCAATCTGTCGAAACACACAAAAGCAGTGCAATAATAAACAGCTGAATAGAAATGCATTTGCTCAGTTGCTTTTTGTCTTCTAGTACGTTTATTTGTGTTTTGTCTTTCAATTACTATGTTAATATTCACACATCCATCTTGAAGAAGACAGCACTGTCGAGTTGATTTTTCTAAGAGCATAAATCAATAAAATTGTATGTTGCCAATAATTTACAGTGTCTATCTTCTTTTTCTATGTGAAAAAACTTATTGTGTTACCTGATTTGTCTATTAAATGCATCCGGCAACAAAGTTTTTTTCAGCAAATCACTGCCTCGTATACATACAGATAAGAACTAAAAGGCAGAGGTAACCACAGATTAATGACAATTTGGATCTTGGTGCCTTGCTCTATGGCGCTTTTGCAACAGCAGGAAATAAAACCGGTATAACCAAGAAGTCAAACGCTGTGTGTGTCTACAATTAGAGTTTTGACTTGTGCAGAGAGAACTAATTTAGCCAAGAGGTCTGAAGTTTCAAAATGTGTGTAGTGTTGCGTTGCATATCTGAAAGAGTTCTGTGCATATATATGGAAGAGAAGAGAAAGAGAGGTTTGGAAGTGGGTGTCGTACTTCCATTGTCAATATTGTGTTGGGCGGTAGTTGAGTAGGTGAGTGACAGGGTTTGGTCTCTTCCTTTACTTTTGATGTGTAAACTTGCATCATATTCAGTTTCTGTTGAACTGCCTCCAGTATGTGGCAACAACCTCTTATTGTTACAATCTTAAATTCCAAAGTCATTTTTATAGCAAAGTGTGTATGTCTCTCTCTCGCCCTATGTTTTTTCTCTCTGTCTCTCTCTCTCTCTCACACACACAACACATACACATGCACACACCAAAGCGATTGAGGAGCAAGAATACTGAGCGATGGTTTTCAGGTCTCAGAGTGCACCGATCTTTTCCTGTGTGCTAGAGAGAGAGGAGAGGCAGAACCGTCTTCACTTAGATGCTATCACTTCGCTCAGCTTTGAGCTCTTCATCTAGCCTGAAACAAAAAGACCGCAAAAATACCACAGACTGAACCACAAGCACTGACAGAGACAGAGAGAAAAAGAAAGAAAGAGCATTAGAGTTTTGAAATGAGGAAAAAAGTTTTATGAAAACTTGAGGACAACTTCTTGTTGAAGTGCGTTTATTGGATGTAATTCAGTATGACACAACCCTATTGCCAAATCCAGTTTAATGCATTGTACAGTTTATTGACAGTACAAGCATGTGTGGAGTGTGTGTGTGTGTTCGTATGTATGTCTGTGTTTGTTGGTGGGACAGGGTGTTTATTTATTGACTGATGATTTCTGTAAATACAGATAAAATCAAACATGCTGTCTTCAGCAGTTCTTCAACATTTAACACTGTTGCCCTGGGTGGTGTAACACACAGAACAAAGCGAGAAGAAACCAAGATTACATCTTAGTTGTCAGTTCAAATAAGAACTAAGCACTAATTGTGTGTCAAAATTATTCAAAAGATGATAAAGCTGGAAACAACACTTCACTAAAATATTTTTTCAGAAAACTGAACCTTTATAAAACGGTGGATTTTATTGATTATTTTATTATACAGCTTTAGTTTTAGTAGGTTGTACATAAACCGATAACTGCATGTACAGTATATTATTATCATTTTTGTAGATGCTTTCAGAAAATGGTTTCGCCGCATTTATCAGTTCCAGGGAACGTGATTGAATGTCGATGGCGGCAGCCGACATTTTGTGGGACGTCAGAGGTGTGTATTTCAAACTGTAAAATGAAATACTTGTGAAGATAAGAAACTATGTTAATAATATATTTTAGAAAGCATGCAGTTTCCTGTATCCTTCATCTTCCTTTTGATAGTTACAAGAACACACTGCTGTTTGTAATTTTTTACTGTCACCACTATCGTATCTTAAGTATAACCGTAATTTCACTAAATGATAAAGCTTTTAGGAGAGGAAACAGTAATGTACTTATCATAATCTTTAAAAGTTAAAAATAATCAATACGCTTTACACTAACTGTTCTCGAAAGAGTTAACCAGCAGTTTCTCAGAACTTTAACTGTCTCAACTTCAACTGAATATGTCCAAAAAAAAATGTTACATATGTATGTGGCAGATGTTGAACTGGGAGCAAAACTGTATTATAACTACAATGCAGTGTGTAAGCATTTGTTGTTTACTATTTACATCATATTTTGATGCCATACAAAAGACAGGCTTTTATTCTGAATTGATAAATATCTTTTGTAAATTTGGCGCCTACGTTGCGCGTGAAGTGGCGGGGACTTGAGAAACAATAATTTAAGATTTTTAATAATGAAAAGACACATGTTGGACTATGTAGTATGTATAATACATAGAGAGACAAACACTATGTTGTGTATTGATTCATAAGTAACGGAGAAGTTTTACATCTAAATATTACGCTAAATTATGCAACAAGAATAAATTCAACCAAGATTAAGATGACATAGTCATGAATGGTAAAATTTCAAGTGCATTGATCGAAAAGGGACGAGTTAACTGTATGTAATAGCATTCAATCACAGCATTAAAACCGCAAACTGGTTTCAATGTGGAGATTGATGGTGTATGTAAATGTAGAGAGCCATAGTCAAATCCTCACAAATACCAAGGAGGACGACAGCTTAACGTGTAAGCATTTCAGCTTTGGGCTGAGAGTAAAGGCCTGTTTGTCCCACATTACCCAATTTAATAATCAGAGTCACAAACTGATGAGTACCAATACATAGGAGTAAACCCAATATGTTCACACATGATGAAATTAGCTTGAATATATTCACTTGTTCATCTATTCCATGTTATTTAGCTTCTTAGTATTATTTTATAATCCGAACAGAAGTCCGGTAACATTAACAGGTACGTATATGCTGCATAAGACCTGTATATGTTCAGTTCCTCCATTTTGAGATTCCATTTCTACTTACTCCTCTTGTTGTTTGGTTTTTCACAGCTTTGTGTCCCATAATTCCTGAAATCATATCAGTAGGGCAGCGACTAGTGAGCCAAACTGTTGAAGGACTGATGTGGAAGCATTGATGTTCATTTACTGGTACTGAGGCTGCTGCTATTTTCAGCAGGTAAGTATGTCTTTTCTGACTGCTTTTGAATGTCAATAATGCGATGCTACTGTACATGGTATTCTCTCACTGGCTTTCCCTGGTCACCCACTCCATACACACACACACACACTAAGTTTCAGGTTGGATACCCCCTGTGTGACTAAGATAGGGAAGCCCATGCAGGTGTGTTTGTGTGTGACTCAACCCTGAAACAAAGGGTGAAAGGTGAAGTAATAACTGAGAAATATTTTGACTGGGTCTCCCTCAACACAAAGGCATCAACGAACTCTGCTTACTGAAAACGATGCAAACCCGGAAACCAACACGGTTTCCCCATTATGGTTTCACGGTACAAATGTCAAAGCAATTCATGAAAAACTAAAATCAAAGATAAGTTGATGATAATCTGCATTCTGAGGAAATTATGTGACATAGTAAAGAAAATGTTCTACAGTTAAGGTACATAAGACACAATATCGCTCTGCTTCTCTTGTTATTACACCTCTTTCTGTTTGCGTCTCTGTCTATCTCCGCTCACCAGTGGAACAGATAAATCGCCCACAAGAGAGACAAATGTCAGCAATTGTTGCCCATTACCAAATCAGCGCATTTACTTTCCATCAAGTGAACAGGAAATAGGACGGGCCTCGAGTTGTTTACATAGCTCTGTAGTTCTCCCTGTATCATCTGAGGAGTTTCACTCCCACAACTGTTAGATCAGCTTTCACATCACAGCGTGATATACGCTTAATGTCCTTGAAAATTTTCGTTTTACAACTGTGGTCACATATATATCTATGTTGTGTTGATATTTTACTAACAATTCAATACACTGAGCAATACAGCATGCTTTCTGACAGATTTGCATGTCATATTATCTGAACCTGTTAATCTTAACATTACTTTCTACGGCCAAGCCAAATGATTATTTCGTCAACCCCTGATGACATCACCAGGGTTATTTGAGGCCATTTTTATACTTACCTGGTGATCAGCAGCAAATCACCGAAAATTATTTGAGATAAGCAACTGCTGCTGTTGCTGTTGCCCGCCCTTGCAGGCTCAGACATCAGAGGATGTTGCCTTCACTTTAATTCGAACCGGGCTGACATCACAGCAGGTGTTTCATCAGCTCTGTTTTTCTTCTTTTCAGCTGTCAAAGGTGAAAACAATTTCAGTTGTGACATATCACTTACTGGAATGAAGCCAGTAATGCAACATACTTGAAATGTTCTGCCCAATTTTCAGCAATTTACCGTTTATACAATCAAAGAGCTGGCAAATCCCGCTTCTGGGCCGCTACTCCAGTGGTTAAGATTTCACCAGCTGTGATGTAAACCGCATATTAACGCATGCTGGTGTGGAATAGCCGGTAATATAGATGAAACTTTATCCATTTAGTAAGCATGCCATTGTCATGCTCGGATATTATTTGAGGCGATGCTATAATGGTGATTTATTTCGGTGAAGAAATGCTGGATTACTATTTTACGACATATGTCAGCACGACACATGAGGGAGGTCAAAGGTCAAAGTCAACTTTTCACAGAGCAGATGATACCTTCAGTAGGTACATTTTTCGCTTACTGTTCATTTGGGTATAAAGATGTGCTTATGAAATTTTGTACTTTGAAATTCACCTATATCGACTTTTTAACAGAAACTGTGTTAAAGGGTAAATGAGTCAAGAGACTTAATAGCACGCATTCGTGCACTGTTTTTATACCTCCGACCCCATCTTTTTCAGCCTACATACTGTGTGCAGTGCTGCTTGCGCCGTAGCTTAGACGAAGTCGCCCCATTCAGTGCTTGACACCAGAGGCAGAGGAGGAAGGCAGATCGGTAATTCAATTTCTCAAAACATGTTGCAGATCATCACTGTAAGCAGGAGTGTTCTGCAACACTCTGCTGCAATGATCTTATTTGACAGCAGAGAAGAAGGTTACAGGGGCGTGGTTTGATATCTCGCTGAACTTATAGGTTAAAACAAGCACCACGTAAGACCTGTTTGGCAGCTATTATCGCTCATAGATTGAAAATGACCAAAAGTGGATTCAACCTTGGTTATTCTGGTGTTTTATCCAAGTAAGTTCAACCTAATTCTCACTGATAAATCTATTCGCCACCTTTATGACAGGTTTCAAGTGCTCTTGGTCTTTTTCAGTCTTTGCTTTAGGGCAATTTGAAAAATATAGAGGTGAATTCCTATAAATTTCATTTTATCTCACCTTTAGCAATGACTCCCAGGAGCTGGTGATGTAAGAGTAATGGAGGGGGCATCAGTTGAAATCATACAAGCCTCCAGATGAGTTCTACCCACTCATCTGGTTTCAATTTGGCCAACTCAGGCATGAATCATTGGCATCTTTAGCAGAGGTGGCAGTTTAAAGGCACCAAACCCTTCCTTCAGCCTTCAACATGGACAAGATTTCAAAAGATATCCTAAAGCTGAATCTTCAGCAAAGCTCATGACAGCGGTAATTCTACATCTGTGCTAGTATCCAAAATAACGCAGTAAATTTCGCAAAGCAACACAACTGAGAGGAGGTGTGAGTTTTGTTTCATGTCCGTCTAATTATGACATGATGATGACGTAACAACGCTTCCATCCACCTGTCCTCTTTCTTTAAAAAAAAAGAAAAGAAGTTGAAACAAGATGATTCACCCACCACCACCGCCAATCCAAGACTACCCACAAACTACCACACCCCTGTGTTTGTGCCCAACAATATAAAGCCAGGTAAATAAATACCATTTCACATATCAAATTACAACTTTGCAGAGGGTCTTTACTCAGCAGAATGTTTTTGATGCTGTGATAGAAACAGTAGTATTAAATGAGCACATGTTTTGCAGTGGAAACAACCTTACCACACATACGCGTTTTCAATCATTCTGGCCCACTACGGTGGTCATGCCTTCTTTTCTGCTCCCTGTCATCACCATCCTGTACTGCAATCGTAGTTCATCTGATATCTTTAATAACCTAAAAGAGTAGCTTCGTTCTCTGTTGCATGTTGTTTTGTTGAATGATGTTTTATTACAAAAGTCAATAATGTCTGTGCCATGGAGCTGAACTCTTTGTTATTTTAAATTCCACATTCTTCCTTTTCAGTCTGTTGATTTAAATTTAACGATTTTACTACAATATGTAACGACTATAGTTTTAACAACACATTTGATTTTCTATAGATGTAAGAATGGAGATGCCTCCACACCACCACAAAAAGTGTTGTTTATTTATGATTTTTATTTAATATTATTCAAATTAGCTTAGTAATCAGGATTTTAGAAATATAGAGGTTATTAGTCCAAGTCCTCTACCCAATCCCAGACATCAAAATTATATATACATTTTTGTAATTATAGTTTTGTTTTTCATATTTATCATTGAGTTAGTTCAGTGATATTTTTTGAAGCATTAATCAAGTAAGGGAGATTTTTTCTGGGAAATTCTCTGAAATTCAGTAACTGCTCATCAGTTTAGTTCATAACGCTGTAACTAACTCCAAATTGATGAAAAGATTAGTCTCATTTTCCTTTGTAATTAGGTACCACATTAGAGAGTTCTTTCCAGTGATCTTCATAGGAAATTTTATGAAAATTACAGGCTTGTAAATAAAGTGAGTTACAGTTATTTCCCAACAAGAAGGCCTAATGCTGTTTAAAAGTTCTTCAATGCAGGAATAGCATGGAGTAAAGACCTTAAATTTATATGTATTTATCAAAGATATCATCCTGTTTTTTGTGGGAAATTATTTTTAATTTAAATATTTTATTTATCTTGTATAGACCGCGGTCAACGGCTCCTGGAAACAAAATGAAAAGCCAATAGCACATTTATTCGAATGACGAAGTCTTTAATATTTCTTTTAAATTGCAATTGTTTTATAGTGTTGTGTTATTACACATCTATGGTGAATAATTTGCTGGCAACTTAAAATGTAGAAAATATAGATACTCTTCAAAAGTGTCACACTCAACGCTTCAAATACTAAGGAAAGCTTTTCATTGTCAATATTAAGTGCATGGTTGACTGAGGCTGATTATGCTGCTTAAATAGTATGACATGAAATGTCTGTTTCAGAACCCTGAGAATCCTGGATACTAATGCAAACAAAGAATATTAGAATTCAGTTAATTTTTCTGTTGAAATTAATGAAAAATTGTACATAATTATTTTGTTTTTGTAGATTTCATTTAGTTACATTTACTCTCTCAACTTTTCAGTTAATTTTTCACTTTTCATCACAGCCCCATTGAATCATTCTTTAGCTCCTTTCAATAACGTACCAAAATACTCACAGTTAAGAAAATGTTTTGCTCGGCTTGAAATGTTGAAAATTATAGATAACCCCTTTAAATTTTTATTTAGATATGTTGGTAATAAAGCTAGTTAGATTTTTCTTCCAAATTACCATTTTCAAAAATTCAAATTTCTCAAATTTTCAAAAATGAGTGTAAATATTTTAAATGTTTTGGATTTCTAAATGGATTTTCAAAGTTTTTACAATTATCCCCTGTCTGAATTCTTTTTGTAATATGAAATATATTGTAAAGAAATAATAAATAAATGTAAATTATTCAGACAAGTATTCTTTCTAGCTGCAAAGAATGTATTTCTTTATTTATGTTTCTTATTTATTTATTTTTATACATAAACCCACTCTATTTACATCCCCACAAATATTCAGGGCCTTGGCAAAATAAGTTGTAGCGAAGATATTTATTTGATAAAGCTCCCCGAGTCAAAGGAAGTGGGTCATTAAGTAACTGTAGTAGAGTGTAAAACCACTGAGTCAGAGCAGACAAAAAAGCCACTTTAAATGAGGTTCTATTCACGTATTACACACACCTAAGAAAACAGTGCTTATTGATTTGATATTAAATTCATTGATTTTTCCCGCTATACATTTAACTTTAAAGGTAGTTCACGTTAACTTTGTTTCTTACTTAGGCAAAAGTGAAAACTGACTATATAATAATTGCAACCATTCTATTTTTAGATGTATTTTATTTGACTATATTCCCACATCTAAAAATATCTCTCAGATCTTTGACTCACCCACACAAAACTTTGACATGAAGAAAATTACTTTGGGGACATTATAGTGATTTGACTTTATATGAAAGCCTTTAAATTATACAGTGTTGTCTTATAGAGCAAATCTTCTTTTTTTTTTTTTTTTAATATACAAAATGGCAGTTTACAAAGCTTAACCACCTTGGTTCACTAAGTGCACTACTGGACACCAGTTATCTTTTTCTCTACAAGGCCAAATATGTTTAAAAAAAAAAAAAAAAAAGACCCTTTTCTTGACAGATATTTCTCTACAGAAAGTCAAATGCATTTGCAAGAAGCTCTCTGATACAGAATTAAGCAGAACACCCTCCTGGAAATCCTCCACACATTTAATCATGTAAACTATATGCTGTCCAAAATATAAGCAAACTAGGCTGTACACTAGTGACTTAATGGCATCTGACCACATCATGATAGAAAACTTGGCTTTTCTGTGTACATCAAGATTGCACAAACATCCCAATACTATACACTCACTCCATACTGCTCCCACGCTAGCTGACAGTCACCACCGCTCCATCCAACGTCACGTCACCACCAGGCTTCGATAAACCTGTGTGATGTGATATTAGTGTATCATTGGAAAATTAGGAACTGTCAGCTGAGATGTACATGCAGGACTCTGACGAGCAACGCCTTCCTTCCCTCAGCACACTCAACACACCAACCAGCAGAACAACTTTTTTTTTAACGTCTTAAACTCCCCCCACCCCACCTCTCCTTTCTTTGTCTGTTCATCACTCATTCTTTACATCCATCTTGATTTTAAAAGTCTCCTTTCATTTTCTCCGAAGAGAGAAACCAAAAGCTCCTCAGCCTTGAACACATGTGAAATCGAACAAGAAAGGTGCTGCGCGTAGATGTGTGTGTGTGTGTGTGTGTGTGTGTGTGTGTGTGTAATGGGCATGTCTAAGTTTGTCTTTCATCCAGTATACATTCTTGACGATTTAGAAAAATAGAATCATTATCCAGGGAGCAGCTCCCTCACTGATGCGTCCCTGTGGCCTTGAGGACAAATTGCACTGAGAACCTGCAACAGCATGTGACACATTCAGCTGTCAGTGGAACGGCTTGGACATTTATCCTCATCATGTGTGGCATGCTACGTCTTTTAATCAGGTAACATTGTGAAAAAGATGAGAGCAAACCTTACCAAGTGGTCTAGCTCTTGCCTCCTTTCTTTGTAGATGTTGGTACAACGTCTGAGCTTGGCTGAGCTGGTAGCTCACCAGTGGCAGATGGCTCCTCTGCATGGTGTTTCTGAAACACAAGGTGTAGTTTTAAAAAAATATATATGCAAGGAAAAAGAGGAATCAGCACATTTGTATGCAATAATACAATTTTAATATAATTATTTGGGGAATTAATATCAGGAAAAAGCAGAGAGAGGAGATTGCATCACATGCAACTGTGTGATTGTCTTTATTTTTGGACATTGGCTCAATTGTCAGTGCACAGAATCATTTTGCCCATGATGGTGCATTTAAGCTTAATGATAGTCTTCATGCAGCAGGCAGTTTGCTTACTTTTGACTTTGACTTTGACTTGCTCTTGCCCTGTAACAAAGTTCACACCGTGGTTAGGCTCAACAGCTCCACGTTGCTCTGTGAGGCGGTGACCACTGACACAGTAAGTGTTAGTTAAAAGCCTACAGAGGGCGCCATGTAATCATGATAACTAAAAGTGTCTAACATCAGTAACACTGTACATTTTTACCAATAGATGGCAGGCTGTACAATGATTTAGCTCTGGACCAGTGCTTATCCCACTGCTTAAGTAATATTTTAGACTCAAGTGAAAGATCAAAGTAAAAACCCTTCACTCTTGCTTCAACCTGCCTCTTAAGTGGATCTTAGATGACTGTAGTATGGAAAAAGAGGTGACTGGAAACCTTCTGAAACATGTCTTGATGTGATTGTACAAAATATCATGAAATATCATGGTTGTGATTAATACTATATTAGCTGAAACAATATACACTGTATAATTCAAATAGGAGAAAGTGACTTGATAAATGTGTTTTCAGTGTAACTGTTAAAAATCAGATAAATACAGGTCTTGGTCCTCAGTTACTCTTTCACTTTTGCTCACATAAAAGTAAAAGAGTAATAAATCATGTGAACTGATGGAGCAATCCTAACACCCTGATCTCAAACTGATGTCATTTTTACCTTGGGTTTGTCTGTTTTAGATTTGGCATCTAGGGCACTTGGGAGCAGGGTGCCGGCCAGGGAGTCCAGAGCAGGACTAGCCATTGGCTAGGAAAGAAAAAAAGAAAGTTATAAACAGACTTTTCAAACATGATCAGCTCCTAATCAGTTTATGCTATCGAATTAATGCAGTTGCCTACAGCTAACATTTTTGTACAAACAAATGTTCAACTTGCAACTTTCAATTGCTAATTCCATGGCAGAACAATTAAACTCAGCTGTTCTTAAACCCCAGGGTTATTAAAGGTGCTATATGTAAGTTTTTGGTATTGGTGCACAGCCAACAAGTCTAGAAGAAACATTGCGAGTTTAGCATTAAATTGCATTCCTCTACTCACAAAGAGCTGTCTCCAGCAGTGCAAAGCAACACCAGTGTTGGCTGTTTTGCTTCTAATTCCATTACTTCTTTTCTTCTAATGAAGTTAGCATGCTAACCAGCTAGCCCATCTCCTAATATGGAAATAGTAAGTCAGTGTAGCATCCAGTCTGACTTAAGTCCAACATGAGAGGATGACGATGTAGCACTACCCAGAGGGCATATTCTAACCACTTGTCTTGTAAACGCAGCAGTGCTTGAATCTCTAAGTAAGTTAACAGTTGTTAATGCTAATGTTTGATATGTAGTAATAGCAAAAACATGAATATAGCACCTTTAAGGATTGTATCTAAAAACTGTAACAAAAACTGTAACATTTTTTCATTGTAATATTTTGACTTGTCTGCCATAGCAGAAAAAGCACAGGTAAGTAATAACATGAGCAATGGCTAATGTCCATTAAGTGTTCCAGTAAGCTGTTCCAGGACCTCTGAACTGCCTAAATGGAACACAACCATGTCAAAACATCATAGAGGGGTATGTGTTGTATAAGGGTGAGGTGTAAAGGTTGTTTTTGCAGTTTATTTTCTGTGCTACCTTCAGGGGCTCTGAGTCCAGCACAGGAGGCTCCAGCTTTGGTGTATCTGCACATGATGTAACCGGTGCAGGCTTGGGAGCAGCAGAGAAATCACTGGACAGCAGATCCAAAGCTGTGTTATCATCCATGGTCTTCTACAGGGCAGGAGAAGACAGGAAATTGTCAGGAAACGCTATCTGCATGTCCTATCTTTTTATCACTTCATCATGACTGTATTCTATGACAGACTTTTACCTTCTTGGGTGCTGCAGCTGCTTTTGCCTTTGCTTCTGCCATTTTCTTTAAAAAGAAAATATCTTTTATTAGAAGGTTATTTGAACATATGTGAACAAATCAAATGAATTTAGTCTGTTATCCAGAATTAAAAGAACAATACAAGTCATACATGGTCAATAAGTGACTTTATTTGTCACGTGTTCCAATAATAAAGCACATACCATATTCATAATGTACAAATGTATAAGTCACTTTACCTTACGATCTTCCTCGGTGGGTCGATACTCTGGGGGCAGCGTGTCATCTCTCTCTCCCATCTTAATCAGCCTCTCCTCGGCAACCTTTTTCTCCTGCAACAACCAAACAAATCAGAACAGCTGAAGTGACTGGCAGACTTTGTTCTCTAAAATTGAAAATATTCTCCCCCATGCTGGCTATGCTCTTGAAACATAGTTGGTTACCTTGACAATATCTTTGGCAGGAACTGGGGCTGGCTGAGGGACGGGTGCAATATCCTTCAAGGTGTCTGACAGAGCATCCAGGGCGTTGTCTGCTCCTGCTGCCAGCTGAGTGCACAAACAGACAAATAAGATTCTGATGTAGCTGCAGGGTTTTAGAGAGTCTAAGTAGCTGACAAAGGCTTGAGTTGTGCTTGTGCGCTCACCGCAGTCTCTGTGGGAGCACAAGCAGCAGACTTGACTGTTGGAGCAGCACTGGAGGCGACAAAGTCTCCTGCCAGGGCATCCAGAGCAAAGTCGGCAGAGGGCTGAGGGAGGGAAGGAACAAAACGTATAAAATCTGTGTAGATAGGTATTATTATACTATTATAACCTCCACAGATTAACAGTGTACCTGTGTGGGAGGAGCTGAGGGGGTGATAACAGGAGCCTGGACTGCAGGAGCTGCTGCGGGGGTCACAAAGTCTCCAGACAAAATGTCCAGAGCTTCACCAGTGTCCATGGTGGGCTGCAGGAGAAGGGACATGGACGAGAGAAAATGATGAGGAACTGTATGTTCACAAGACAATGTTCTAATATGGAATATGCATAGATTCTTTGCCTCAGAAATGTCATATCAAAAAACCGACCTGCACCTTGAACATCAAGCTCATGCTCTAATAATAAAAAGCAGTTTATATTTCTTATAAGAGAATTTGTCCCAGTCTCACCTCAGGTTTAGGAGCTGGCAGTTTTTCTAGTTTCTCCTTATTAAACCTGTAGTCTGGAGGAAGTGTGTCCTCCCTCTCTCCTACAAGCACACCCTTCTCCTTCTTATGCTTGTCCTCCTATAAAAAAGAAAGGAGGAGGAAATGAGGCATTGTCTGGTGAGGAGCTGAAACTCAAATGCAACTGATATGCCAACGACATGAGGCTTTCTGTGCCACTGAGTGATTGTGTCCCGTACCGAGACGATGTCCTCAGGCCTGAGTTTGGGGGATTCAGGTTTTGGTGCGTCTACTGGCAACATGTCGCCAAGAGCGCTGAGAGCATCCAGAGGCACCGAGGCTCCCTGAGGAGAGGACAGAAGAGTGTACTCTACGGATTTGTCATGTAGCCATAGTTTAACTACAGAAATAAAACTGTTGCAGCAGAACAAACAGCAAAACAGCAGACAGGCAAATAAAAGTAGGAAAAGAATCTGTAAATCTGTATCTTACCTGATTAGTCTTGGCCTTGCCGTCAGTAGTGTCCTTTGTAGCAGCAGCTTTCGCTTCTTTGCCTTTCTTATCACCAGGGGGGAGTGCAGAGGATTCAACTTTCTACATCAGACAACACAGATGACATTAAAAGTCACAGTAATAATCTAATTGAGTTCAGGGTTAAACTTTGAAAAGTGATCAGGTAAGATTAGAAGATTAGAAAAATAAATCATCTGAACTTTCAATATAGAAATGTTTCTGTGCTCATACATTGTCTTTTTTTTTTTTTTTTTCTGCAGGCTACTACTAACTGTAGCTTAACATATCTTAACAATGTACCTACATTATTTAAATGGTAAAGCCTGATTTGTAGTGACCTGTTAATGGACTTGGTGAAAATAAATAGTGGAAACAGTGGGAAAATAATGGGAGGCAGTCCAGATGAAAATAAAGTTGGCTGGAAATGTCTGTGATAAAAAAATAAAATTAAAAAAATGAGAAAGCAATTTTTCTCGTGGTCATTTTACATGCTTTTTTGACAGGGTCCCTAACTTCAGCTCCTCAGCTTCCGGTCTACCGTCAAGTCTGCAAGGTGCCATGCTGGCTTCAATGTGGGATCATGAATGAAAAGATGAATGTTAGAGTCTTGAAACTTAAACTACCAGCACCTCTGTACTTTTAACCTATGGCCTACTTGTTTACATTTTGGCAAATCTGCATCATAGAAAGTAATTCTGTTATGGCATGCAACACTTCCTGTTCAGACTGTACAGACAACTGTCACCTGGATACTGAAGAAAAAGTCTGAGTCTGATGATTTTTCTAGGAGAGATCAGGAGGGCATTTGCCCTCACTATATCAGTATGTGTGTGATGTCTGTATATTTTGAGTTGACTGAGTTATGACTGAAGAAATGGTGTGTCATTTGTGGCAAACTGTGTCAAAAAACTCAAATATTACTGCTAGAATTATCTTTATCTTTAATAATTTCGTTACATATGCCTGCATCGGTGGAGATTCAACAAAGCAGACACCTGTGGAAAAGGAGGTGTGAGCTTGCTGTGCTGTACCTTGGCAGTAGAAGCCGTAAGTCCAGCCTCCAGAGAGAAATCATCCGAGACTTTCTCCATTTTGGCTTTCTTATCAGCAGGAGAGGCTTTCTACAACAATTAATAGAGATGTCATTAGATGAGATATTAGAAATTTTTTCTTTGCTTGTATTAATTTGTTAATTATAAACCCGCAGTTTACCTGTGTGGGAGCCTGGACTGCAGGAGCTGCTGCGGGGGTCACGAAGTCTCCAGACAAAATGTCCAGAGCCTCACCGGTGCCCATGGTGGGCTGCAGGAGGAAGGACACAGAAGAAGAGCAAGAAATATATTATAAATCAATAACATGTTGCTATTATTGTGCTTATATCACAATAATATTTTGAGACCCTTAAACTGAATTCATCCCAGTCTCACCTCAGGTTTAGGAGCAGGCAGTTTTTCAAGTTCCTCCTTTTTAAACCTATAGTCTGGAGGAAGTGTGTCCTCTCTCTCTCCAACACGCACACCCTTCTCCTTCTTTAGTTTATTCTCCTGTGAAAAGGGAAAATAGGAAGACATAAGATGTTGATGTTGATTGCTTCTGGGATGATGAGATATGCCTTCCCCTCTCTGTCCACTGGAGAGACCCTCAAAGGCTGTGCCAGACCATGAGGACAAGACAGTGATCGCGCTCTTACCGAGACGATGTCCTCAGGCTTGAGTTTGGGGGATTCAGGCTTTGATACATCTGCCGGCAAGGATTCACTAAGAGCGCTGAGAGCATCCAGAGACATAGAGCAACCCTGAGGAGAGGACAGGAGAAGAAATTGACAATCTAACTTATCTGTCATTTATTGTTTAACTACAGAAATTAGGAGAGGGGTGAACAATGGTACAACAGAGAATTTTTGGCCACTTCATTTCCTGTAAATCTCACCTCATCTTTCTTGGGCTTAGTGTCCACCTTGGTATCTAGTCCTGCCTCCAGAGAGAAATCAGCAGTGGATTTCTCCAGCTTGGCTTTTTTATCAGCAGGAGGAGCAGGACACACAGCCACAGGAGGAACTGCTTTCTACAACAGCCAACAGAGACAACGCTCAACATTTTTACGCGGCGGATTCCATGCATAATGTTGACACAATGAAATGAATAGTATAATTAAGTGAAGAGTATAACTGCAAGTATCATTTTTAAGTAAACATTTCGCTTAATGGAAATGTTTAACGTCCTTTGTCGGTTCCAGTTGACATCTGCATCAAACTCCAGCACCTTCAGCACTCAACAGTATCCATCTTCAGCTTGCTAGACTATAGACACACCTGCTACAAGTCATGCCTACTACAAGATACTCAGACACCACTGGTTGGTTTTAATGCCAGTCTCAAACACGTTAAGGTAACAGTTAGGGTTCAATTTAGAGAAGCACCAGACACACCTCCTTATACAAATTACGCCCCTACACATTTCACCCATCTTACAATCCACAGGCAGACCCTTCTCCCAGCACCTTGTAAAGTTTTCAGCTAAATGTTTCTTTAAATTTTAAGACTGAGATCTGACCAGCCAAGACAATCTGGCATGAAAGTACCGTGGCAGGAACAGAGGGGAGTCCAGCCTCCAGAGAGAAATCATCTGAAGCTTTCTCCATCTTGGCTTTCTTATCAGCAGGAGGAGCAGGACACACAGCAATGGGGGGAGCTCCTTTCTGTAACAGAGACGACATTAGACGACGACATCCTCAGTCAGATGCCACTACAATTTCATCCCTGATAGTTGAAAGTTTTACAGTTACCGTCACAGGAGGTGGTGCAAAGTTAGCAGGGCCAGCAGATGAGGCAGTGACACTGTCAAAATGGTCTTTCCTCTATATATTTCATGTAGAAAAAAAGAAGACGTGGATTTGTTAGATTTTTAAAACAACAAAACATATGCCTTCAATTACATACAAGAATTCAAGGGTTAATAACATCTACAACAGACACACCAAACTGGAAATTTTAAGCACGGACTTTGGTCAAGAGGGCACATGGGGTGTGAAGGTAGAGATGGACAAGCAACTGAGTGCCACATTCTATCCATTCTTGAAAACTCTGACCTCTTTCTTCTTGGGTGCAGCTGGAGCGGTGGAAGTCATGAATCCAGCTGAAAGGGAATCCAGGGCCTCGTCTGTGCTCAGTGGTTTCTGAGAGGAAGAACAGAGCATGTAACACCGCCAGATAACGACACGAAATCTATTTTCATCAGACTGGTTTTTTTTTTTTCTTACAAAAGCCTAAAATAGTCTGACGGATTTTTAAGAGGAATTAGTCCAAATCAAGCTCCACATCAGCCACACGATCCTCCACTAGAGGGCATGTATGACCAAGTCACAAGGCAAACAAAAGGGCAAAATAATGCAAACCAGACTACATGTACCCATAGTGAAGGAAAAGTACAGACACACCCTTAACATTCCGTGGAGGCAAAAAAAATACAAATATGCTCCCTATTGAGATACATCTGACACAGAACCTAGATTGATTTAGCAAAGATATGATAAACACAAAAACCAAAGTCACAAAACTCACACTGAAGGAAAGTATCTGGGTGGAAACAGATCATGAGACACAGAGCAGAAGACAACTCTTGCTAGGCAAGATGACAAAGTGGGAGTTGGCTATGATGCAAATGTGGGTGTGTTGAGAGTGAGTAAATAGTAACCTACATAAGGGTGGATATCAAAGTGCAGAACCGATGTATCAGTGTGTGTGTGTGTGTGTGTGTGTTCGCACACACACATTTAATCAAATGTTTGGGTTTGGTCGGACTAGATCCAACAAGTTCGAGCAGAGGAGGTGGTGCTGTTTGCTCAGACAACACCCACCAATGCAGTGCAACATTCCCCACTCTAGAGGAACCAGCAGATCACACAGTCGAAACAGTGCTTCCTGTATATATATGTGTGTGTGTGTGTGTGTATAATGTGAGTGAGTGCTGACACATTTTGGAAAAAGTTTATAAAGAGTGAGTGAGTCTGTCTGAACTTTATCTGGAGCAAAATTAGCTGATTGCAGGAGGTTGTAACTTTACTGGATGTGAGAGTTATGAAAGCTTCACTTACAGGAACGTCCTTGGGTTTGACGTCTGCAGGAACTGGAGGCTAGAAAACACAAGTTAATTTTAGACTGGGAGAAAAATAAATCAAATTATTATTTTATTTTTTTTTATTATTATTTATTATTATTTAGGCCATGCAGATAGCTCTGGTTTTATGTGTCCATGTTCTGAGATACCTGACTCTTGTGCTGAGTATCATTTGAACATTTTCAGTATTAGTGCTCACTGTATGTGATATTTGAGTTTTGGTAAGGGTTCCAAAATGATACTTTTTTCAATAACTTATCGAGAAGTAAGTAAGTAAGTAAAAGTTAAACCCTTGTTTATTTAGCAAAGAAGGGAAAATGTTGCCTGAACATAAGCAAATAAAGTATTCCAAAATTAGCGAATCTGGAACCATTCTGACCAGAGGATGAAGCTGATTCCAGCTTTTGCTACCAAACAATTTATGATACTCAATGCTCCAAACACATTTCAGTTGGTACCATAGAAAATGTTGAGGTACGAAACTCAGTCTTGTTCTCCATCTCAACACAGTGGAGCTGAATGGAGTTTTGTTTGTGCTCACAGCGTTGAAAAATGATGTTTTAAAACTCTGCAGATCTCAGAGTGAACAGTTATCACAGCAATGATAGCCAGTTGACAGTGAGATCTGGGGACAATGAGACAAACAACACACTCCACTGGCAGTGTGACAAAACTAGTCAGTGAATCAGAGGACGAAGAGGAGTACACTGTCGAGAACTGACCATATCTCCGAATCTGTAGCCTGGAGGCAGCGTGTCGTCTCTTTCTCCGCACTTCTGACCCTTTTCAGCGGTGATGCCATGCTGTGACACATGCAACACACACGGTTATACTCATGCCATGCTTCAGCTGAGTGTTATCACCTGTACCTGCTCAGTTTATACACACATTAACATACACTGTAGCTATGCTGTACCTCTTTAACCTCTGGCCCGGTGAATACAGGCTCTGGGGGTGCGATAGGATCAGCTGATGGTAATATGCTGGCCAGGGCATCCAACGGATCCACCACGGGTGCCTGCGCATGCAATACAAGTCAGCACACCGGAGCAGGCAACATGCTTTTCAAAGCAAACCCATACTGCTTTAGCAAGTCTTTACCTCTTTGGCTCCTTTAGCTGCTGTGGAAGGAACCTCCACCTGCACCTGCAAAACAGACCCAGAATCAGTACACATTAAACAGCAATGCAGCAAAACGAATGTCTTCGCATGGTGGGATTAATGTGTGATTGAAAAGCCCTGATTAAAAAGAGGCAGAAAGAGGAAGATTTGCAATTTCTGCTGGGTGTAGATCAATAGATCAATGTATGTCAGGCCAAACGTCACTTTCCTTCATAATAATATCACACCAGGAAGAAGATAAAATGTGAGATTTGATTGTTTCTTAAAACCCAAGACATTTTCCCCAAAGTGGACAAAAAAGAAAAATCCCTACAGGCCCTGAATGCACCTCTTAAGCACATTAGTGGTCTATTCAGTCCAGGACAGAGAAGGGACAGCAAGCACCAGGAGAATCTTTGATCATATCCGTTAATATTCTACAGGAAATACAGAGGACAGAAGTATCAGACAGCCTCCACCCTGGTTGGTTTCAGGTTCATCTACCTTCGTTTGTGTCGGATTAGCTTCTTCTTTCTTCCCCTGCACAGACACGTTTCCAGCCGCTGCAGCTGGTGTTGACGTTTTAGCAGGATCAGCTTTAAACACATCAGCTTTGACTGTTGTGACAGCAGTGGTACTCTAAAATACAATACATTTGAATCTATTATTGGCCTAGTGCTTGTCAAGTAAAATAACAGGTCTTCTGTTCACGTACAAAGTGAATAACATATCCAAATAAAACAAATGTCATTAGTCATTAGTTTAGAACTAGCAACAAACTGTGGGCCTCTCTTTGTTTCCTCTGGCTGACTCAGATTTCAGTTTTTCTGTTAGGTGTGTGGTGCTGCAAGTGGACAGGTGTGTGCTATGAGCAAATATAAAATAACAAGCGCAGGCATGCTGAGCAAAGGGCTGAAGAGTAAAGAACAAAAGTCCTTTATACGTCCAAACTGGCCATCTCCAAAGTAGAAGAAAGGGAGGGCCAAAGCAGTGACTTCTTCTCAAAGAAACCCCCAAAGTGAGAAACGTCCAAAGCAAGTATCTGAGTGTTCTCAGGAAATGGCTGTGACAAAACAAGATAAGACTCTGCGACACAAAGATGTTGCAGGAAAATAAATAAAGCAGTGACCAAAGCAAGCTGCAAAAGGTACACCTCCAGTAAGGTCAAGGAGGCATTTAAGGGTCTGAGCAGAAGCCTGTAGTAGTCGAGTCTACCTTGGCTGTGTCTTTGGGTGACTCTTTCGGTTTGGTCACAGCAGTGGTCGCTGCCGCACCAGCAGCTGTAGCTGTTCCAGCAGCAGGACAAGGAGCTGTAGCTGCGGCTTTGACTTGGGACACAGGTGCGGTCTACAAACGTAGCCAAATGATTACTCACAAACACAAGGATGACAGATACACTGCACTTCTAGAGCAGTAGATATACTGAAAAGGCATGTGTAAAGTATTTTTGGCAGTGTTAGTGAAAACAGAACAGGAAAAAAAAAATAGCAATGATCACTGGTCAGATCTGTCAGTGTAGTCCAATAGAGAAAATGATTATGCAGAGTTTGCTTATTTTCCAGACCTGCTGGGATTCAGGATTAAGACTGATCTAACCATTGATCAGTTTATGTATAAATACTGGAGCTTTTTCATGCTTTAGCCCATTTAAAACAAACCTTTAATACTTTACTGTACTGCTGAACTTTTTTTGAACATTCTACTTTGATTCTCTTTTGACATTTATAACACTGACTAACATCTAGAATGTATTTAAAAAGCCTTACTCAGGAAGCCCTGACATGAATGAAGAGTCTAAGAACTCAAACAACAAAACAACAAAAAAGTCCAACCCACAACATAATAAGCAAAATAATAACTGTGTTGTAAAAATCATGTGGATCATGTGAACTTGGTGGTGATTTAAAAGGGTGCTGTTGAGCAGCTGATGTCTGCATGTATGTTGGAGTTTCCCACAAGCACATGGGAAGGTGTCTTCTGTTCAAAAAGGCAGCAACGCAAACCCCAACAAAATAAATAAATAAAGCTATTATTATATTCAGTATGAAGTGCTAGTGATAAATATGGTCAGCAGTAATGTAAAAACAAAGGTTTTGTAGTTAAAATAATAACAGGTTAAAGCAAGATAAAAGCGCCAACCAGCGCTTTAACCATGATGACATCATTACCTTCGGCATCTCTTTAGGACCACCTCTCGCACCTGCTGATGTCATGTCAACAACAGTAGACCCAGTGGACGACATGTCAATAACAGTAGCACCTGCCGGCGTAGTGTTAGTCTACAAACCAAGGAGCATGAGTTTAAAGGAAGCCATGAGAATGTTATTGATGAAGTCAGTGCCACAGTTTGTGAAGAGCAAGCATCCCGAGTGTGACGACGTGAGAGCTTACAAACATGAAGCTATGGGTGTTTGCTTCCCAGATGTGTGGACAGCCCGAGCCACAGAGACAAAGAGGTAAACATTGGGGGGAAGAGAGGTAAAACACATTTTGCCATATGAAAAGAAGATGAAGCCCATGAGGAAGAAATGTGAACTGCTTCATGTTGAGCACACTCTCAGAGTGTTGAGACCAAAAGAAGGAAGCTGTGATTCATGTTACATCACACCAAACAGCCAAAAGCCCCCTCCACTTTTATTCAGGCATCCAGAGTCTGTCTACCTCTGGTTTGGCTTTAGGTGCCTCTTTTCCCGCTGTCCCAACTGAGGCTCTTCCTCCTGCTGTGACACCACTTCCCGTGGCTCCACCTGTTGCCGTGGTACCCACCCCAGGCTTTGTAGCCATGGCGGATCCTGATGGTGCCTTCTGCAATGCAGGTTACTCGTCATTAGGAGTACTAATCAGCCCGTGTAAACAGTTGTGTAATGCACTCTGTGGCTCTGAAGGGAGCTGAGAAAATTACCCTGGTGACGTCATGGTGACATCATTAGGGTTAGCACAACATGGGCTGGCATGCTACAAATTTAAAAGTCAAAGCCTATGCTAAAAGCTGGGGACACTGCTGGGGACTTATGAGCTTCGATTTTGACCTTGACCTTTAAAACATGAAACTTTTAAGTCCCCAAACTTTATAGAAAGGCAAATCTACAGAGCTGGAATAACCACGTAAATTTTAGAGAAAAAGTGTCAGTTTGATCTTCTTGAATATGCAAATAATAAATTTTGGAAAGAATTCAATGTGTTCCCGTGACTCAATATCACGTAGAGTACACTGCATGCACGTATACAGCTGCGCTGCACTCCTCTTATACACTGCCACTGAAACTTGAGTAGTTGTACCCAATTATGGCAAAGCCAACCAAGAGGTGTGAAAAGGGGCACCAAGGTCAGCTGCTAACAAGAGTCACAAGGTTAATGGCTAAGTAATACAAGCTTAATCTATAAATAACTGTACGTTTAAAACATGTATTTCTTTCACATTATGAGTAATTTGTTTTCTAAATATTAGACCTATATTCTGCCCGCAGCCACCTCCAAATATCCTACCAAAGCCTTTCGCTACAGGCCAGACACCAAAATAGACGATATCTAAGAACAGGTGTTGACAGCCAAGTGAAAACAGGCGGTTTGTTCTATCAAAACACTGTCTGGCCCTGAAGAAGTACTAGAATACTGAAAGGCAATCGGGCAATGGACTTCCTGTGTCCTGGAGCCAAGAAGAGGTTGAAAAACTAGTCATTAAGAGACTCTCAGTACTTTCACTAATAGAAGAGTAAAGAGTGGAGAGAAATAGACTTTTAATTTAGGCCAAGAAGACCAGTGTGTCTTCTGTAAACTGCACTAGACAAACATTTAATAAGATACAGTTAATGCCAAATACCTATAGAGTCTTTGCCAACTGTTTTCTAGTGACAAACATCATGCTGGTATGTTAATAAGAAGGTCCTTAAAATTAACCTGCAAAACTGGCATCTAATCATAATCGATGTACAGTAAGTGCTGAGTTCCTGATAAGCATACTGTAAACATACTGGAGATCAGTTCAATCAGCAACAAGTCAAAATGACAATCACCTTGATCCATTGTTTGAGAGCAGCATTAGGGGTTTTTAATTGCCTAACACTGACTACAAAACTGGGTGTTTCCTCTCTCCACTTGAATGTGAAAGTTTTCTTTTCTCTGTGCTATTTCCCAGAGGATGCCACTAGACCTATACACTCACTCTACTTATGCTGTAGCTTTTAAAAACATTAAGCTACACAGTGCTGGAACAGGAAAGAAAGTAACAATGCTACACATAGTCCAGATAATGGGCCATGAGGGAGTGGGGGTCAGCCAGACATAGGTAACAAATGAGAGAGAGAGAGAGAGAGAGTGCAGGGAAATACTTTATACCTCAAACTGTGCAGGCTTTACGGTGGAGACCTGAGCTGCCGGTTTGGGTGTGGCCTGGCTAGGCTGCGACTGCCAGGAGAAAAAAAGAGAGAGAGAGAGAGAGAGGGAGAGAAAAGTTATACATGTGCAGTGAAAATTCTAACAAGAAACCATCATAATCATTTCAAGATTCACACTGAGCAACATCTTGGTTTCACAAGAGGCAATTTTTGTGTTTTCACTTGTGGAAAACAACGCATTTCATGCATTTCAGGATGGATGGATGGATGTCACCACATCTTTAAACTGTGTATTTAAGAGAGAGGCAAACAGGGAGAAGGAGAGAGAGAGAGAAACAAACAAAAAAAAAACCTTTACACACACATCTACGTCAGCGCAGTCATGTACCGCTGAAAAATGCCCACAAACCCATCCATCATGCTAGAGTCAGAGGTGGTGAATTCAAGCGCTGCATTCCACACTGAGGGGTGTGACTGCTGTTTGTCAGCACAGTGGAAAGAGACAGAGTATTATTGTCGTCTGTGGTCGCCACAGCAACCGACAACAGTACATACATACATAAGTTACTCTTCAGCTGACGTCACAGACTGAGATCGTTCACATCTGTTGCCAAAGAGACCCCACAAGGTTGGCCTCTAGACTTTGACAGCTAAGGTCTTTGATGCAGCCATTTTTCTCGCTGGTGCACTCTACTTCCTCACACAGCAACCAGAAATCACGCATGATTGGTGCTGTGATCTTAGATTTCCTCTAGATGAGATTTGAGTTTCTGTAGCTGAGGCTTTTTTCCCTATTGATTTACAAAAGTTATCACTGCTCATGCTAAAGATCCAGTGTGTCTTCAGGTCATTTATACCACTGTTCCTGCTGCTAGTACTTGCTCTCTGTCAATCCAGAGTATTTATATGAAGGGATAACTTAAGGCTATGCATTTTAAGTAACAGTCAACAAAATGATCTCCTTCCCAGCCATGAATGCAGCTCGGTATTTCTGAGGCATGCAGGGGTGTCCAGGTGGAGTCCTGTATTGTGCGGAGCCCAGCCCTGTTCTTTCAGGTGGTGTGAATAAAGAGCACAGAACCCCCACCTCTCTGACACCAGGTCAAGATTATTGCTGTTAGTTTCACATCCAACTCCCAGCATTGTATGATGCTGTATCGCTGTACAATCAAATCTGAGCCAGCCTGTTTGTGAACATTACTGTGTTTCTCCTTTTGGTCATAATTCTCACATAGGGTTGTGAGAGAATTTGGATATTTAAGCACACAGTCTGTCAATCACTGCACTGTAAAACATGTAATTCACTGTACATGCTATGCTGTGTTGTTGGTAATTATTAATTTCAAAGCATTTCTTGACAGATACCTTAGAGTCCCATGACAAAAAACTACGTCCACTAATTGCCACACTGATAAGCCTGTGAGTGAGTTAAACTGTCATGCCAGCTGTGCAACATGTTTTGCAGTTATGCTGAGGAGGGAGGAAGGAGGGTAAAGCCAGGTCATGAGTCTGTGAACGACTGTGGTGAGTGAAGGAAAACACAGAGATGAACAACAGAAGGGAGGAGACACAGAAACACGGAGCACACAGTCAGTTGCACCATCCGATTTAGAAATGACTGCAGTGTCAGTGATTACCAAACACACTGGTGTTACATTTGACAGAAATAAGGTCACAAACCAGCTCAGGGTTAGTGCATGTAAATCACATACAGTACTTGCTCTAGCTTTGCTTCAACTATTGGGGCTGAAATCTTTGCTTAAACCCTCAATATCTATTTGGGAAATATTACTGTAAGTAGAAATACATTTTTTTTTTTTAGACCTAAGCAAAATCAGTAAATATTAATTTCACATGTCTCCTACCTGTTTTATTCTAGTTCCACTTTTCCTCTTTTGACATTTTTCTGATTACAAATCATTCTATTATAAACTAACTGACAGTTGGTGGAGTCAACATAATGCTGTTTAGAGAAAGAGAATATGGAGGAAATGGCACCCAGGAGGAAGTGAGGTCACAAGCAGCCAGTGCATCCCCCTGCCACAGGGGAAGTCATGCTACTCCTGTTAACTGCAATAAATATTGAATGTTGCCAAGTTACCACAAAACAACTTGAATAACTGGGGGAAAAAAAGGAAACAGGGTGGTACAGCATGGTGGGTGGTATTTTCATTGCACAATTATGAAGCAGATTTTGGAAATTTTGAAGTTTTGAATCGTGCTAAAGTTTAAAAGTCCCACAGTGGAAAACTGTGTGATCAAACTCAGCATGGGTATTGCTAAAATTTCAAGAACGTATGCTGATTAATATATGAGTAAGTGCATTTTTTTACAATAAGCTTTTGTTTTCATTTCAAGGAATAGTTTGACATGTTGGGAAACATTCACTTTCTTGCTGAGAGTTAGATGAGAAGATCAATGCCACTCTCATGTCTGTGTGGTAAATATGAAGCTACAGCCTGCAGCCTGTTATATTTATAAAGTGGGAGACAAATCCAGGCTGGCCGTGTCACCCTGTTTTCAGTCTTTGTGCTAAGCTAAGCTGCTGGCTCTGCTATCAATCAAACTCTCAGCAAGGAAATGAATAAGCATGTGTTGGTTACTGTGGACACAATTCTCAACACAATACTCAAATGATACTCAGGGTGGATATGAAGCTTTGGGTACAACATTGACATAATTTAAAGAGATAATGAAAAAGCTGTTTTGGTTTCATTTGATTTAAAGACTTGCGGTAACTGCAGTGCACTCCCCCACGTGTCAAAAAGATGATGTAAACAAATCATGTGTCAGTGACCAAATAAATGACTCTTTAGTGCTCTGTACTTAAAAAAAATTGCACATTACAACAAACCTAAAGCTCCCAGAGACAACATCCTCATTAAATTTGGAACTCTCCAATGTCCCAGTTGAAATCAAGGGAAGTTGGCCCAGAGATTTTGGTGACTCATTTGCCTTTCATTCATATGAGAGCAGTCCACAAACAAAGAGCGGGACCAAAATCGTGGAAGCATGAGACGTGGAAACATGCTACCTTGATGATCTCAAGATAATATTCAAGAAGTTACACTCTCCAACCAGGAGTCAGAACTTCACTGTGTCATCAGCATGAATTTGCACTGTTTTCAGTGAGAGGACCTATTTTGAAACCATGCTGGAAACCAAACACAAAGTAGTCTTCCCTGAAGGCTCAGTCTGACATCAAAACCATTGCACAAGTGTACCACCAAGCCCTACCTTCACTGTGTGGCAGGTGCCATTTAACAAAGACAGGTTAGGCAGCACATACAGCGAACCACCCAGATACTTTCCCAACAAACAAGCAGGCTGCTTATTTCATTCACAAACCATTAATAAAGGAAACAATGTACTAACAGACGGGAGACTACAAAGCTCAATACATCAATACATCAATACATCGTGTTTACAAGATGACTAAGTCAGTATCAGATAATCATAAAAATGAGAAATAATACATAAACGTGCCAGAGAGTGAAATAAAAAGGTCTGGAGTGGCTGAAGCAGGGGTTTGTTATGTCACCAGACAGAACTCTCTGCGCTCACCTGAGCTTTGTGAGTTTTATGCCTGTTATGACTCCAGACTGCAGCATTCCTACTACATTCCTCATACTACCCGTACAGCAGTCTGCTCTCTCATCCATCCACAGGTACTCATTACAAACAGCACTCACACTGTACAAGATGCTTTCAACGGGCACATGCCTCACACTTTATGCCATTCTGATTTCGTTAAAACCACCTTAAAGTGCGATATGTTTGACATAGGTGACTCCATACAGCATTTAAAAGATGGATACTGGTAGTGTTAGTGTGCAAAAGAGAGCTTAAGTATGGTCCTACCTCCAAGTTAACCTCTGCTGTATAACATATTTTTGCAGAGTTTGTTCTTCCGGAAAAGAAGCATGACACTGACCCGTATTCTGATGTAAAGGGGTGTCTACTATGCACAGTAAAGATTCACTCATTACCATTCAACAACTACAGCTCCCATGAGCAAAGGCTAGGTATCAGTTGAAATGTTCACCTGAGTTTCTGTACCAATATCAAAACAATACTTTTTTGATACCTAATAATTTCAGGAATATCAAAATATTTTTCTAGAATATCCTGTAGAAACAAAAGAAGACAAACTTCTGAAATGTTAAATGATGGCTAGAGCAGCCGTACAAGAACATGGTCAACTGGTCACAGAATATATGAACAAGAATATAGATTTGACCAGAATGGTGCACAACATCAGCAGTTTGCTAACAAACTATACCCATGAGGCTTAGCAGTGAAGCACAGTAGGTGCGTCATCAAGGTGTTGTGCTAGCTGTAGCACTACCTGGTTAAGTCAAACAAAATAAATATAATGTTTTTGTAAAAATGAGAGGAGGCTATAATTTTGGGAGCAAATACATCGGTAGATATTGACTGACCTTTAAATTTGGACCAAAAAAGTGTCATGTCAGCTTTTCCCAAAAACCAAAGAAACCACTCTGGAGAACAGAAGTTAGTTGAACTCAAGGTAACCCCAAGTGGTTTGTGACTTTGGCTCTGTACACAAGACTTTTCTTGACAATGGTCATACTTGTGGTGGACAAAGTAGCAGGAACGATTAAGTTTTTGTTGAGAACGTGATAATTAATTTTGTAGATTGTGAAGTGACTGCCTTACACGGCATTATGCTAGGTGTTCCTGTTATTCTGTCCAGCCCTGTACACAGACAAAATCAGAGTGTGCAGACGGTAAAGAATTTCATACAGCTATACCTGATTGAAATTTTGTCGGGGTAAGGGAAGGGGTCGATAGTTTCCATGTATCTGTTTCACAAAGGAAATATTGAGGCCATTAAACAGAAGTTTACAGCTCACAGACACATAGAGAGACCGTGAATCAGTGCAGTTGTAGACTGACACACAACAGTGCATATAAACACAAATGATAAATTCACATATGCACATAAAGCCCAACATATATCCTCTATTGATACCATTTTATGTTTCAAATCACCACAGGTTTCAAGTCTGTTCAAGAGCTCATGTAAATCTACAGTGAAGCTTGTGGTGATTTGTTTCACCTATGACACTGGAGGACACAACAAACCCTACAAAGCATCATGTTAAAACCAGCAGCAAAAGGGGGTTCTGTCGCAATGGCATCCTCTGTTCATTAACAGCTAGGCAGCCACACAGATAAGTGTGAGAATTTGTGTGAGACAAAATCCTACAAATGGAAGCCCCACTCTGTTTCACACATGTGGATGCCTGACCATAGTTCCTGTGGTAAAACACAAGACACCCCCACACACAACGCACACTGACCGAATCACTGTAGCTACTGTGGCAAAATCCAAGGGAGGACTACACTGACTGACGTACCGTCGACAGGACATTTATATCAATATTGTGGTCACTGTGGGAGAGCTGGTCACACTGCCGGCTGAAGCCCAAGTGAATGTGTCCAAGAATAGGCACAGGATTTTAGAGCTGAAGTGTTTCTGTCATATGACTCGGAACACCAGTGACAGTGTAGTAAGGTAATGATGGCAGTGAGGTGCCATTTAAAACCGTTCGGAACTGGTATCCTCAGACAGAAACTGCCGATGTGCTTGAGGTTTTCAGTTTGAGTCCTTGTTCTGTTTTACATGTCTGCTCATATGTTAAACGCCAGATTAACCTGGACCGAAGCACAACAGGAACCAGTAACATGACGCACACAACTCACAATGTGTTTGTCTGGCAAAGTTAAAGAGACAATGCAGTATGTCTAGGCCTTACCCAGCAAGAGCGATTAAAGCAGTAGCTTGGCCCTGCTATGAAAACTGATGACTAATGCTTGGCCCCACCCAACAAACCACAAACACGCACATGTGAATATGGCTGGAAATGGCTCCTTAGCTAGCTGCTGCCACTGCTTTTAAAAAAAAAGCACCTTGTATAAATGGTCAGTGGTGATAATGTGGATCAGAACAGCTCAGTGGTGGAAATGACAGAAGCTGCAATGAGTGTTGCAAGGCAAGACTGTGGGGCAGAAGAGTAAATGTAGCAAAGAAGCTAACTGTTGCTGTGTGACTGCAGTTTCAATGCAGAGCTGCACATCAATGAATATTATTGCTGCAGGGAAAGATTTCATGAGACAGCTGGGTGAACTCAAAAGTGAGGTCATTAGTCAAACATAATACAATATTCTATCTGTTCTGATATTATGCTGTTGATACACTTTATTGTCATATCAAAGCCAGGTTGGAGAAAGACAACCATAGCATTTTTACAGCACAGTTTTTTCCTCACTCTTCTGTTTAACTCTCTCGGCACTCTGTGGCAAACTAACACACACACAAAAAGACATAAAGCAGAGGGGCCGATCCTGTAATTTGCTGTATTGGTACTATCTGTCAGCCAGGGGCAGTTTTTTTGTATTATCAACACTAAGCAACACACCCTGATTCACAGAAGTCTGGATCATCGTTCATGGATTTGAGTGCAGTATCCCTCAGTATACATACAATGTTGACTGTTTGCTGTTTATTCGTTCCATTTTGTTGTTACATTGGCGGCCACTGCTCCCGGGGTCCATAAAAGTCACAATAACGGTAACACAGAAATCTTAAGTCCTTTGCCAACTTTCCTTAACTTGACACGCATACGGCACAAGCTGCCACTCACGACACACACAAAAAAATGGTGAACTGAAGACTGACACATGAACAATAAGCCTCCAAACCGTCTGATCCCAACCACAGCTCTGCCATAAAACAGCCATCAAACTGACAGTTTGACAGTTATCAAACAGGAAGCCCCTCCACATGCAGGCATTTACAAAAGGGTGAGCATACTGCCCTGATACATACCATAAGTTTGATTGAGAGTGTGTATCCTATGCTGCTGTGAGTACTAAAAAGTTGCTCTCTTGCAGGCTGGTTCACCTTAGATTCCTGCTGTGGAAACACTTAAGTCCACACTGTATGTCAAGCACACTCGCACACACACGCACACATGTAAACACACATACAGATACACACACACGCACACACCCAGCATGAAAAACTTGCTGCTCCGCCCTCTTGAAAGAGGCACAACAAGCCTGTGCTGCTCAGGCCCCACCCCCACAGACCCACTGCGATGGAGCAGGCTCAGTCAGATTGGACAGTTGGACACACAAAGACCCACCCACTGCCCACTGCCTGCCAGGAAAAATAAATAAGTCAGTTTGAGGGAAACTTTGGGCTGGGTCAGGGCAGGTTTTGTGAGGAGAGATATTGCAGTTCAATAATAAACGCGATGAACCTCAGCAAGATGTTTGAAGGGAGAGCTATAATGGAGGCAGAGTTGAAGCATTAAGCAGTGATGAGGCAGGCGTGGATTCGCTGCTGCAGTGTTGTTTGGCAGTGTCTGGGTGTGCCTGATAGACTCACTGCTTAGGAATCTAGACTGCAGAGCCTCTCAAACAACAGAGGCAGAGAGTGTCTGTGCATTTGGTTGGAAAGAAAAGAACGGGGGGCGGGGGGGATCACATCACATCTAGTCCAAACCACACCCAAAGACAGCCAGAGCAGAGAGAAAGGGGAAAAAAACAAAACTTTAATTTAAACTAAGTCAAAATTGGAAGGATAAGACAATAAAATGTGTCATCAACACATGTTCTCTGTGGCCTTCAAGGGTCTTCAAAGTAGCTCCAGGACAAAGGAACAGACAGGAAGTGCAGCCCCTGGACAGCAGCCAGAGGTTATGTAACCTCTCTCTTCCTCCCTTCTGTTCACAGCATTGATTAGTTGATAGTTCAGTACCTCTTAAAGTTAATCCATAGACTTTTGATTACTTTTGATTACACTCCACACCACAAAACATGTAAAACATGTTATTAGGGGAGGGCTTTAGAAAACACAGCACCCCCTTGTGTCTAAAAATACTCATAGCACTTAGGTGAAAATGAATGGAGGATTGTGTAGTGTGTCATCTGAAACTGCTGCACAGGCTCACTCTGTCTGTCATCTTATGTATCAGTCTGTTGTTTTATGCTGCATGAACACAAAACTAGCATATATATACTGTATGTGTGTCATTTTTGTACAATATATAGATTTTAGCCGTGATTAATAAAACTATTCTTGTCTATGAAGAGAGCAATATGATGCAAGTTACAATAAACCGATACACGTTATTTTTGGTGTTATTTGCTCTGTATTTAATTGAGAATTTGGCATTTGAGATTTATTGTACAGACATGCTTTCCTTTTTATACTACTTCATAATAAACTCTAGTTATACTCTAGCTTTTCTTCTTGGAAGCATTTCTGTCATGAACATGAGTAAACTTGCTTGAACATCAGCCGAAGCAAGCTGATGATTACAACACAGGATTATCACCTTGAATAAAGCTACACAGAGTTCAGGAATGTATATGGTAGATGTCTTTTATGTATTCTTTGAGAGCAACAGTCTGTCTTATATCCTACCAATTTTATCTGTCATAGTAGGTAGGCAGACTACCTAGTAGTCCAGTAAGCAGACTGGAGATATACGATTTGTTACACAATCCCTACCCTGCCATAGCCCTGGCAAAAATATTTGTGTCTGTGACCTCTCAAAATAAATCTTCTTTAATAGTCTTGCCCCTGACTGACTCCAAAAACACAACAGAGCCTTTCCTTTGTGTTCGCATCTTTGACTGTGTGTGTGAGAAAGAGCGCGAGACAGAGAGAGCTGGCATTTTTCTGTCCGAGAAGCATGCATGCTTACACTGGATTCAAACGCCTTACTTGGTAACCCCTGGTAACACTTATCTTTGCTGACAACTAATGAGCTAAAGCAGACCCACCCATTCAGAGGGATCAACCAATCCAAACTCTGAAGCTGTAAACTTGGGGGGGGGGTTTCCAGTCTGAAACTTTGATGCTGTTTCCAGGGGTCCACAGGCAAACTCCAAGTGGGAGGCTTTATCGCATCATGTTTCTTAAACTAAGCCTGTGTGTATACTTTTGCTGGCAAGTGATCATAGTTAAAACCATTTAGCAGTAAACATACTGGTAGAACAGTATGTGAATCAGGTCGTGTCTGAACAGTGGCTTCCTGACAGATTCCTTATGCCAGAGGGTATCTGTAAATCCTCATATGAATAACCTGTAGGCAATGTATAACCTGACTGTGCAGAAATAATCAGAAATAATATAGAGGAGAAGAAACCAGGATAACTTGACAAACCAGAGTAATTCTCCTCTTAGAAACACACTGACACAGATTTAAGTTGCAAGTCAATCTGAAGGTTGAGTTTGTAACAACTAATCAAATTGCTGTGTATGTTGTGGAAGGCATCACGGCAATGACGAACCCACAGACAGTTCACAGCAGCTCTACAGAGCTTTTGGCCTGTTTTAGCTCATTGTTTGTATGGTTGAGCCTTACAGCTCTAACCAAACCTGTTTCTAGCAGCTGTTTCTTAACATTTGAGTAGACTCTGGAAAACATACTATACACTACTTGGCCAGCACACCTTCAGAATCGCCTCTCTGCTTTTTGCAGACAACATGGTTCTGTTGGCCTCATCAGACCATGACCTTCAGGATGCACTGGGAGGGTTTGCAGCCACATGTGAAGTGGCTGGGATGAGTCAGCACCTCCATGTCCAAGGCCATGGTTCTTTGCCATTAAAGGGAAGACTGCTCCCTTCAGGTTGGGAGCGAGTTGTTGCCCCAAGTGGGGAAATATCTTACGGTCTTGTTCACAGGGCAGGGTAAAATGGAGCGTGAGAGATAGGATAAAAAGTTCAGACATCCAGAGGGAGCTAGGCGTAGAGCAACTTCTCCTCCTCTTTGAAAGGAGCCATTTCAGGGGGTTCTTGCTCATGATCAGGATGCTTCCTGGGGCTCATACTACTGTAGGTTTTCCATGCACCTTCAAGTTGTAGGAGGCCCCAGGGTAGACTCCCATGGTGGAGTGACTATATATCTCATCTGGCCTGAGAACACCTTGGGGTCCCCTAGGAAAAAATGGAAAATGCTGGCCTCGTAACATTGGAGCGGAACAACTGGACTACCTTGCTTAACCTGCTGCCACTACAACCCAACTCCAGATAAGCAGAAGAAAAAGAGTGGAGTCCATGCGGCCAAAAAAGGAAAGGAAAAACACAAAAAAAGACTTTATCAGCCTCTGCTGTATTTAGGCTCGCCTATGCATTAGTTTCTTACATTTTCACATACATTTAAATCTGCAATACTCTGTATAGTCTGCACGCTGGGTTGCTTGTCATGCATCCTAAATAAGGCTTATATATTTGATTTACTTTTCTTTGACTTTAATGGAGATACAGTGCTGTATTCATCTACAACTGTACAGTCTGTCTGCACCAAGGTGAATTAAACTTTTTTCACACAAATGTACTTTTTTCTTGTATCAGTTCATCTCTCTGTTGTCATATAGTTTACCTTCTGTAAAATTCAAATTCCATATTAGGCAAACATAAACATAAATAATCCATGGAAAACATAGGTATAGTCTATAGAATAGTTTTTTTTCTTTTCCAATTAGACCAATTAGACATTTCCTCTCTTCAGATTGTATTCCACTGTCTTGGCAAACAAGAGTGAATGTGTTTTTCCTGTTGTCCGTTGGTTTAGTTTCTAACTTCAGTATTGTGTGAAAATCATGTTGCTGATTCTTGAAACTTGTTTGAGGTACAGATTTCATTACCAGTGAATATAATATATCATTTCAAAAGAAATACATTTCAAAGTCCAGGCTTATGTTAAGTCAGCATATTTTAACTCTTAACTATTGCTGACCTATGGTATGTTCAGGTGCAGATGAGATGCTTGGAAATCTGAGATATCAGAGCTGGCCGGTGGAATGAACTTACAGCCTCAAATCAAAGTCAAACACAGAGAATATACATGGCCATAATGACAAGGATAATATGAATCTGATGGCTCCATTCATTATAAAATCACTGTTTTGCAGCAAAGTTGTTTTACTTTTTAATCATTATAATACATGACTGTGGGGAAATTACTTCGGTGCATCAATATACTAAACAAGACAATGATGAGAAAATGCAATCAAGAAGTTCAAGTTTTATAGTAGTACGTAGGTGCAAGTACATATAGCAGCTGCTGTGAAACTCTCCTTTTCTGGTTCCCTTGTGTGCATCCGTGTCCACAACACTGACAGTAAACTGTAAATGTCCTTTGCTCTGGTGCACGTCCACGCACCTTCTCTAAATTTAGCTCTGCACTTTCCCCCTGATTTGTTGACCCACGCTTCATCTAGGAGCACACGAAAAAATGTGGATCTTCATCTACCAACCTACAGTTATGACTGCCAATGCTTGCTAAAGCATCCGTCTTATATTTACACAGCTGAGTAAACAATCCTGTACTGTTCTAACTGCATAACAGATTAAATCTTTAGAGTACAAGAACTACAATAACATCAAGACATAGTTGGGACATATCAGCAATTTTGAAAATTAGCACATAATAATCACAAGCTTGCTAACATGTCATCACCAAGTTTAGCTTTCCCCTTTCATGTGTTTATGTGAAGTAATACCAGGAATCTTGATCATTATATCACATTACAATTTCCAGTAAGCGTCAGGCTGCTGGGTCAACATTATCTATCATTACTTGTTGGGACAAACATCATGTGGCCCCAGGCATCAGCTTTTCTTCAAGCATAGGAGATGTAAACAAACAGCAGAACAAATGTACCTAAAGAATTTGGTGCTGAACAACAACACCTCGCTGAATCCCGTTCATGGGTGGGCCCAGATGCCTGGAAGCTCTCCCAGAGATACTTTTATGTAACTGACATGGCAAAAAGCCTGGGAGCAATATTTGGGCTCAGCAATTGAGATCAACCCAAACTGTCAGTGAAGTGAGAAATCTGACTGCACAAGTCCCAATGAGTGCTAGGAAATAACACACGGCCTGCCGATGGGATAAACACCAACATTTAAAAACACATTTAACAGGAAGTGAAAGAATAATATCCAGCAGTCCAGGATACGTGTCAACAAAAAATGTCCGTGTATTTATAGTCACGTGTGCATAACTTGCTCTCTGTCTCTTTCTGGCACACACACAGCCTGAGGGTATATCACTGTGTCACACACATGAAGGTAAATGAGAGGTTCAGACACTGTGTGACATGATGTCGGTAAACTTCACATGACACAGGCTCGCATGAGCCAACCCAGCTGGTCTGTGGCAATTTATAAAGTGAGGAAATTTAGATTTTGACTTGTCATTTCCTGAGAGTGGAAAAACGTACATGCCTGACCTCACACTTTCATTTGAGCAAATGAGTCAGCAGAGTCTCCTGCTGTGGAGACTGCACACTTCTTTGTACTGAATTCCCACACTGTGCTTCAGGCCGACACAGAAAAAACAACCAGTGTCGGCACCTTCCTCAAAGCACTGTGTTGAAATACAATTTTGAGGTACTTTACTACTAATGTTTTTATGCTAATCTGACCTCTACTCTTCACTATCTTTCACACACATATTTCACAGCTATTAATGTCCTAATAGCAGAATATGATTTCACAAAAACCTGTGAAGACCCAACAGCATATAAAGCAGCTAAAATTTGTTCCACCTCAACCAGCTGCAACAATGAAATGCTGCTTATATGTTACTGCATTAATGATAATAGGCCAATAATATAAGTAATATAACAACAACAGAGGCTACTTTGTCAGCATAATGAGTATATTTTTTACTGTTGACACTTTGTTAGCAAATGGGCTGCTCATTTACACATCAAACAATTAAGGCGAAACATCATCATTCATTTGATGGATTTAAGTCAAATATCCCCCTCTTTTAGTTCTGATTTTGGTCTCTACCAACTCCTGAGCGAAATATCAGATTCTGAATGCTCCAGTATGTTCACCAGCTAGTCTCTCTGCTGTTTGATGCTGAGCCTCTTGCAGGCAAAAAAACAGCGGTATGAGAGCAGTGAGAGTGAACCAAAACAGCAAAGATAAATGGCTAAACAATGAGCTGAAACTCACTACAAAGCTCCATAAAGCCGATAGGAGCAAATAATTCTCTGTCAGTTCATCACTAGGAGCAACCTATTACCCATCGTCACGTTGTAATCTGTAATTTTCACTGTGGTACTGTTACTTAAAAACCTTAAAAGATTTTAAACTTAAGAAATTTTAATAGCATCAGAAGGTTTTGAATAATGCTGATATACATGATCTAACCTGGATATCAATTATAAATCCACTGCAGCATTGAAATTGCTGTTTATCTGTCTGCTACAGCATCAGTCAGATGTCAAGACTGATGCGTTCAACATCCACTCAGGTTGAAATATATGTGTGCGTTTGACAATGAGGAAGTGTTATCATTCTTTGACTTTGTTCTGATGGATGTCCATGTGCAGTCAAGACATGTTTTCCCAGTGGCCATTTCCTGTCATTCTAATGCTTGCTGTTCCAGCTGCGGGGGGAGTCAGACTGCTACAGCCCAGAGCTGGGAAAATGTGGCCCCAAAGCACAACAAAAAAATAATAATAAACCCACCAAATATATGAAGGTCTGTCTGTCCACAGTCCTCCTTCCCAGACACATTTGCTATTTAACCTTTCACACATAAAATGACTCAGAACAAACCAACACAACCCTGATAACAAAGTAGTGACATCAGGACAGCCAGTGTGGACCTGTCACATATCAATACGCAGTTGCTTTCCCTGCCAGACTTGTGAAAATGTAACAAAAGCTACTGACGCTGAGGCTACAGGATATGACCTAAAGTGCATGCAATATTATGCTGTGCAAAGGGGAAAAAAAGCACTTAAGCTTATTCCAGCTACACACCCTTTAACGTTCCTCCATCTTCTGCTGCAGATTATCACAGGAGAATGCTATTTGGGCGAGACAGAAAAATCAAAACCTTCTCCTCCTGTGAGAGTTCCCAAACAAAGTTTGATGTTCTTTCTTTTTTGAATAAAAAATAAAATAGGGATATTCTCAGCACACTCTGCACACAAACCTATCACCATCAAAACAACGTCACTTAACACTGATCTGTCAGATTTTCCCTGTGGTTTGGTGCTTGTAGCAACTGGTAACAAACACTGCAGACATTGCCCCAGCCTTGGTTTAATATCTCACTACTACATAACACACACACACACGCACTGAACTCTCAGAGGCTGACCAGGACCGGGAGGCTCTCACATTCCAGCAGAGAGAGAGAGAGAAGTCTGACTTGGACTGGAGCCAAGATAGTTTTCCTCCTAATATGTGTTTCCCCTATGAGTTCTCTGTTTAACGTACAGTACAAACCAGACTAACAGAACTAACAGCAAATATCTTTTTACACTCGCAGGCCGACTTGCATTAACAAAACACAACACACGTGGATACTTTTGGATTAGTTGCTCAGCACATACCATGGCACAAGCAACTCACACACACACATAACACATACACACATGGACACACACCTGCTCTTCCACAGCAACATCCTGCAGTGCCGGGGCGTCCCGTGGGCCTCGGATCCAGCTCAGTATCTGGCCCATGTTGACTGAAAGTGCCTCCCGAGTGTGTGTGCGTGTGTGTGTGTGTGTTTTTGTGAGTGTGTGTCTGTCAGCCTCTGCCTTGTCTGTCGGCTTACAGCATGTTTCCAACACGCAGGGAAGGGAACGGGAGGGAGAGAGCGAGTGAGAGGGAGAGAGAGGGAGGGCAGAAGGGACTGGAGGGGGGCGTGGTTGGGGGAGCGGAATGGGGCAGGGGGATGGCTCAGACGGAGAAATCACAAGAGGCTGGGCCGTAGCTCTCTGGGCTATAAAGGGAAGTGAGCTGACCGTGGACTGACACCCACCTGATGAGGGGCCACATCTGAGCTGCTTCTCAGGGAAACAGATACTGCTTTAACACACACACACACACACACACACACACACACACACACACACACACATACAAGGGCATGCATGCATAAATAAAAATATGCATACATGGGTATATGTGTAGAACTATTTTCTGGAACACCCATTGTTTCATCTGAGACACTATCCAGACTACTTATCAGCAAGCACACACAGATTTGTGATGATATACAGGCCTTGAGCACACAGGCACAAAGACATACATGTACTATATTTATGTACACACTTCTGATGTGCACACAGCAATAAAACACAGCTTGTGCAAACTATCCTGGCTGCCTAATTGCCTGTGAGAACAAAGGGAGGGCCCAACTGTAATTTGATATTATATCTGCATCAGCAATCTGTATTAGAATGAGGGCTGAGCTGAAAACTTTCAATCCTGATCATTTATTACAGTAATACAGCCTCTTAAGGATAAGAGCAGGGGAGTGATGACCAGTTAGATCCTGGTTATTTCATCATCTCTTTTTCACCCAGTCAAAATGTTAACTATCAATCAATAGCTACTGACGAGCCAAAAGAAAACACATCTGTGGCAAATGGGGAGATTTCATCATGATTTTATGATCAAACAGACTGTGAGACTACAGGAGGGTATTTAACAAGCAGGAATATAGAGGTTTTCACAGAACACATGACTAAAATTTGATAAAGCTCAAGGCATGGGTGTTGACTTTCTGAACCTCACCCTCTTTTTCTAAGACAGATGTTTTATTTAGAGCTTTATTTGAGCAACAAGTACAGCAAACTATAAAAGTGGAAAGACTGGGTAGGTTTGTAACACCTTATGCTCACAAGACGGTGTGAAAACATACATGGTATGACTGTGCTCATGTTTCATGTCATTTAAGGCAAACAGGTAATTCCAGTCTGCTCGCTATCTATCGCTGAGGTTTTACTTCATCTATGACTTGGGTGTATTCTGCGTCCCCAGGCAGTTCTTGGGTGGAGTGAGCAGACAATACAGCCCAGGTGAGTCAAAGTTTGCATGGAATCATTCTGGCAGCCAAGCCTTTCACGTGAGCATTTAGTAGCACACCTCAGCAAAATATGAAAGTAATGTTTAAACCAGCCTGACACGAAACTCCATTCATACGGCACACAGGCACGAATGGTCACTAAGCTATATGTCTGGTGGAAATGTGAGCTGACAGGGCAACATGTATACTAATACATGTTGTGCTGATAAATATGAGAAATTTGTAATCTTATATTTTCATAACACAGAGCTATTGAAACGTTAATTCATTAAAAACTCCTAATTGTTGTGCATTTAGCTGAAGTACTACGTTATAATTCTAATGTCATACCTTATTCAGATTCCTTCAAGGAGAGTTGAAGGGAGGGTGGAAGGTGAAGACACAGAGGAGACATGCAGCAAAAGATACTGCTTGAGGTGCTGTGAACAGGTGCATACTGTTCTAAAATAACAGGAAGTTACTTATTGTGGTGTTGCACACTGATTTGTACCAACTACAGTTAGCAGTGGCAGCAGCAGCAGCGATGGTTGTGACAGCTCATGGGCAATGAAGTGCCCCAAAACAAACCTTGGCACCATATAGCTGCAATTTGCATCAAAGATCTTAGCCTTCCACAACTCTTATAATTAAACACTGGTTATGATAAACACAGCTTTACCAGTGTGACCTGTCTGAGGATTATTTTCTAACATCTAAATCTGCTCAGAAATCACAGAAAAAACACACAACTCATTACTTGCCCTGAGAATCATCAGATTTTCAAGTAATAAAGGTAATCCAGTGACAATTGTCTGTACATCCTTGGACACACCATAAGCAAGAATTCCCAAGGCTAATCTGTCATATTTTTAATGAATCAGTTGGCCGCCAATGTTAACAATACCAGTTAAAACGTTTGGAGCCCCAAACTGTAGCTCACAGCTCACAGACAAGGCAAAATTGTACTTCCTGTTTGCAATCCCAAAACATGATGGGAATTGTGGTTCAAAAGCTTAAAGCAAGCTTATCCCCAATAAAACTAGAAATAAAAAGAATAATCATAGGAGATCATAGAGGTGACAGTGCCTTATGATGCTATATATATATATATATATATATATTTTTATTTTTTATATTGTTTCAGTTTTTGTCTGTGGGGGAGGCTGATAAAAGACTATGAAAACCTCTGCTGTTCATCTGATCAGCCAGTGTTCATAGCAATGGAATGAAGTCATGTAAATCTGCCTTTATATCTTTTTCCCACATTGTCTATGAAACACACAAACAAAGCATGTACAACACAGGTACATACATGGTCCTACTGTATGTGCATATTTCACATGCTGCAGTGCACATGTAATTATGCAAGGTACACATATTACCTTAGACTCTCTTACAACTCACACATGGCACATTCCCTGCCAGACAGGACACACCTTTGGCAATGTGAGTATAACTGACTAACCTGTAAAACTGGCTGGTGCACCATGAAACAACAAGCAATGCCTTGTGCTATAACCTCCCAGGACCTAGTGGCTGTGACAACTGATTGTGATAAGCTCAATATATATCTAATATTATCGTACTTATTCGATAGGCGAGTAAATACTAGATGTTATCATCAACATTTAGTCATCAGTGTGATGATGTATGAGCATGACTATGTATATGTAATTGGACTCCTCTGTAAACTAGCTCATCTTTATATTTAGACTCATATGTAGTCAGTCACCTCTATCTCTACCATGGCTTTCAGACATCTACAAACTCTACTTACCCACCTCACATACTACCTCACCTACATGGGCTATGTTCCTAGAAGTGAATACAGGCTTCTACACCAACTAGCCAGGAAAGAGTGAATGATTAACAACTACAGCAGTTTGCTGATAAATAACCGTAAAACTTTGACATCATTACAACATTACAGGTCAGACAACAAGATTCTTGTGATAAAATTGAGAATGAAATGCTTGTAAAAAAGTTACATTCTTAAAAAGATAAAGGCAAGGAATTCCTAAGTAAGATACGCGTGATTCCACGTAAGGATAAACGTTTTACTAATCCAAGATAGTAACTCAAGAATTTCTGGGCTTGATAAATGCATGGAAGCCTATTTCTGTGAGCGTGATTTTGAAAAAAGATCCTGTAGATCCTGGCATTATAATGAGAATTTTAAAATAATAGGCGCTCTCAAATTAATATAAAATAATGAGACATTTTTTAAGTATGACTTAGAAATAGTAAATTTTTTTAGATACTAAGTTGTTAAAGTTTCTCATTACAAGATTTACATGATCTTTTATTTTTCATCACTTTTGACAGAACTGGGCTCCCTTACAAATGGGTTCAAGGCGACAAATTTACCACATGCTTTCCCAGTGCTCAATCAGCTTAGCACAATGGTAGGTTAATAAATAGCTGCAAAGATGAGTTGTGCGGAGTCATCAGTTACTCAAATTAACAAAATCACAGGCGTTTGATATGGGTGCCTCTTCATAAACAGACTGAGAACAGACAACTTTCACAGACCTTGGAGTTTACAGTCAAGCGGCTCCTCTGGGGATCAGCTTTCTGCAAGCTCAAGCATGACTGCACTCAGTAGAGACAAACACAAACTCCCTCAGCCTATACTGCTGTGCATTTACTTGAGAACAAATGCACCCATTATGCAAGAATGCAATGTTACAAATTCTGACCTGTGGCCACATTTGAAGCCCCAACAAGATACAATCAGTTATCATTATCATCTGGAAACTATGAAATATTTCCAACATTTCTAATAAAACTATATAAAACAATTAATCTTTGATATATATATATATAACCAGTCCTATCTGCTTTATCAAGTGATTCAAAGGTTGGAAAACTGGGGCATTCCTTATTGTTCCATATTGACTAGCTGATATTATCTGTTGAAATATAGCGTTTTCCAGTCCTACACTTTCAGTTTTATCTATTCAAGTGAGTAGGAGGACCTTAAAGCTGGAAGTCACTGAAACTGTTTTAATCAAAATAAACATTTTCTTAAAATCAGTCTTGCAAATATTCTGCCCAAAAGAGATTCCTTCCTTCTCGGGTTTCAGAGATTGTGTCATGAGACCGGATGGAGAGGTGAAGTCTGTACTGCCATAGTAGGACCCTGCAGTGGGATTGTAGTAGGCCGAAGACTTGACACTATGTTGGACATCAAATTGGGGAGGTGGTTCCTCTTTGCTCGTGCCTGACACACACATGCATGGACACACACACACACACACAATAACTTGTTATTGTAAGTTGCAAAACTTTGAAGGCTTTGGCATTATATTCAATGGGATGTCTGTACAGGATGCAGTGATTTCAACCTATTGTGTTAGTGAGAAAATGTTTCATGTACAAGTCATGTAGTCTGTTGTTCTTGCTTTTGTTAATTCAAATATGTTGAGGTTTTAAAAAAAAAAAAAAATCATATGTGAGTATTTGTGTGCCCAACAATAATAACTTTATATGCACTCAAATAATATATTACAAAATGTTATCATTGACTGAAAAGAGTTGAAACAGTAACAAGATGCTGCAGCGTCTTTACATCTAATTGTGTGCATGTTGAAGCTTATCTCGGTCAAACGATCACACCCTCATGTAGAAATGCTGCGTGTGACAGAATAGGCAAAAGCCACTTACAGTTGTTATTTCAACTCAAAGGTTATCTGGAACCAATATCAAGTTTAAATGACTTGTTCAACTGACTCTCGTGCTCTCAGACCCGTTGTGCTGGTTAACTGCAATGAAAGCACATTTGTAGCGTCTCTACGGGTGCCAAGCTGCCAAGAGTTGTCAGTGTCGCCGGAGAGTTAAAACAGAAGGGAGAGGGCAGGTGAAGAAAAGTAGCAGATGTACTCACGACTCATCCAGTATGCTGCATACGCCATAACGAGGATCAGGAGCAGAGAACACTGCCTTCTCAAATCAAATGTTCCACGCTGAACCACTGCCACTCTCCTGCCCTCACCGCAGGATCCTCTCGCGCTCATGCCTCCTAAACAGTACGTGCCACTCCCAACTCACTTAGGTGATTATCACACAAATATATCTGTGCTGAAGCAGACGAGCTTCTTCTGACTCAGTGAGTACAAGAAGAAAAAATCTCTTTTCAGCAGGGATCTGGCTCTTCCATAACTAAAGGTAATCAAGCACTGACCTGTACATACACTACCACACTCCATTCCCATTTCCACCAGACACACATTTCAAAGAAGAACTTGATAGACTACCTGTTGTGGTTCCAATAGACCGCGCGCTGCTGGGGTTTGGCCAAATTGGTTGATGTGATGCTTCTGTGGTTTACAGAAAGTGGACACGAAAAACCTCTGCAAACACACAGGTATGGGAAGCTTTCTGCCATTGCCAACGGCCAGTTGTTGAGATTGATCGATGATGCTGAGGTCGATCGGTCAACGCTCTGCAGAATTGCCTTTGCAACAGCCTCCTGCAAAAATATATGTCACATACAAAATATGCAAGAAAACTGCAGTTTGCTCCATGTGGATGACAGAAAATTTAGTTATCTACTGCAGTCACCTTTTTACAGTCTTCTGACAACAGTTGCAGAGCTGTCCCAAGCCATTTTGGAGCTTATTGCAGTTTACACATCCTGAGATATACGACCCATGTTTCCGTATGCATGCGATTCATAAAACGAGAAAGAAACACCTCCTTTGCCTCCTTTGTGTTTTTTATGATGACCATGTCTCTCTTCTTATAATAATATGTTAAACTTGTATGGGTGAACTTAATAAGCTCTCTATGCGCCCTCAGTCCTCTGTTGGAAATCCAAGAGTCAAAAACAGACTGATCTGCCCCCTTGAGAGCAAAATAGGTTGCCCCTCCCGCTGAGAAAACTTTCGGCTTTGATGGCTGGACGTAGTTGGCAAAAATATTTTAACGATATCTCATGTATATATATATGTGTGTGTGTGTGTGTGTGTGTGTGTGTGTGTGTGTGTGTGTGTATGTTGAGTTGATGAGTTGCAGCAAAGTAGGGTCTTGTACTTAATAAATCAACTCCTCTCTGATATGATGTTCAGTACAGGTCCAGACGAAATTTACTAAAATGTACATCGGCCTGATGTCATCATATGAGCTATAAGAGGATACAATGGCCAGTGTGAAATAGGTCACATCAGTCACTGACTGACTTATTCAGTGCAGGTTTCAGTGATATGGAAGTGACATGTGCTTGTTACAGAAATGCAACATGTTTTACATAGAAAACTCAGTCTGGCTTCTTGGTATGATTGGACACACCCCACAAGCTCTGGGAAGAGTTGACTCACCAATGATGTTATCCTTTTCCTCTCCGTGAGTTGGTACCTTTATGAAGCACAATGCTGCTCTCTGGTGGGAAAAAGATGAGTCTGATTTTAGCGGGGGGGGGGTTAGGCATCCTGTGGGAGGAAAAACAGCATCTGATAAAATGAGCTGCATTAACTTAAAGCACAGTCATGTTGCTGTTTGTGTTTTCAGGCAGAGTCATAATATTCAAATACCTTTAATCCACTTTACAGAATGAGATCAGTTGGTAGTTTAAGAAAGAGAAAGATTTCCCCCCTGAGAGAATGAGGTACCTAATTTTCGTTCCACTGATTGCTCATCCTGAAAGTAACCAAAACTGTCTGAACAACAGGAGTCAAACAGTTTCACTGGGGTCAACCTCTACTGAACTCTGATATGGCAAGGTCCCATATCTAAGACAAAAATATTTCCAAACCTTCTTAAATTGACTGTGTTTCACAGGAGAAGTGAACTAGTTTCTCACAGCTGACATGATTTGATTTTTTATTAAAAATGCAAAGCTAAAATGACCAGATAATCAATCAAGTAGCTGATCAAAGAAATTCTGATCATCAATAATAATCAATACATAAATTCAGTCAATTTTTAAGTAAGTATTGCAAATGTTAATTCGTTCTATATGAGAGAATTAGTCGTTTTTCTCTGTCACACTGGGCTGCGATGAACATTTTTCATGCTTTTCTGGCATTTTACAGACCAAACAATTAATCAGTAATCAAGAAAATAAACAGGTGATTTGCTGATAATGAAAAAAAAGTAAGCAGCACCCTTTTTTGCAGCTCAGTTTGGTCTTTAAAGTCACACGTCCAGTCTAATCTTTAGTAGATACTGCAAACAGATTTCTGTCTGCTTTAGGTTACTGATCGCTCTCCAGGCTAACTAATACTGATGATGATAACCAATGACATACTGTGCTAAAAAGTGCAAGATAACATTTATATTCACATACAGTAGGTTAGGGGATGGGAGGAGAAAGATGTAATTACCATCCTTACAACAGTAAATCCTCTACAGTCTGAGGGCAAATAATCCACTGAAGTCTAAACCTGACCAATTTTGAGGGAAACTCACTCTGCAATGGCCTAATATACTGTTGTTCTTTCTTGCAGTCATAAGCCCACACAGTTTAGATATTTTGTTCAAGTCATGTACATTATCACTTTGCCACCATCACCATCTGCAATTTTTTTTAATTTTCTTTACCCATGATTATTATGATGATATATTTATGTTTTAATAAATACCTCTCTTGACCTCTCTTGACCTTTCATTTCTGTTTCATTTTGATCCAGTGATGTGATACAGTGCATATTTAACCAAATGTGTGGCTTCCTCTTTCTTCTTCTTCTTCTTTTTTCCTTCTTCTTCTGGTAATGCAAGGTTTATTTGAACAATTTTAAACATCAGTTGGACATTTCTGTCATTTATACATACATACATAAAGACAAACACAAAACTGTCAGAAAAACAAAACTCATTGAAATGAACTGGAAAGACATCACTGTGGGTTGACAAAAAGAAGACAAAAACAGAATAAATTCATCACTGAAATGCATTTCTTGTCTGGTGATCTGATTCCAGGTTTTTCCATCATCATTTATCTGTGTGTGTGTTCTTTTTAAGTACAGATGGCCTTGATGTTAGTGATACAGGGTGGAAGAAGTGATGACTTGCATGTCTGAGCGCCAACAGTGTCCATCACTCTGATGCCCTTCAGTGGCAAAGTCCATGTGACCTTCATACTTCCTGATAACACTATGAACATCCACCCACATCAATGAAACTGTTTCCTCAGTCTATCACCTGCAAAATGATGCCAATCTGGCCGACACCGGAACGACATTTTCTCAGCATCCTCTGATAACAGCTGACATTTGTACAACGTTGGCTGAGCTTTGGTGACATGAATGAATGAAAGTGATTCTTAACCTTTGCTGTTTTTTCTAGTATCACTCATATTTTCAGCAACTGAAACAGTCATACACTGAGTTATTATGACTACAGATGCTTCTATTATTATTATTTAGTATAATTCGTTTTTCCACTATGATAGCTGACTTCTTAATATTTGATAGAGACACATCTGTCCTAAGCTGTTACAACTCAAAATACTAGTCCAGTAAAAAGTACAACTATCAGAGCAATAAATAGGCTGTAGACAGAAAAATAGCTTAAACAACTTTCAAGGTTCAGAGGCTGAATTCAGGCACCAATAAAATGGACCATATCCTTACGTCTGAGCATCAAAGTACATTAGGTTCCAATATTGTTATGATTAGATTTTTAAATGTTTTACTTATTTAAGCACATATGCATATTTGTGTACTGAACATGAACTTATATCTGTGTATTTCTGTTATATTGTCTACATGCATTGTATTTAATAATCACCTGTTTATTTCTTCTTTTTCAAAATCCATTTTTAGCACTGCTCTGTTTTTAACTTGTGTCTGTATCTCTTCTGGAAATTTCTATATAAATAAAGTTTATTCCTATTTTGAACTTTGGCAGCAGAAATCTTTTTACTAAATGTATTAAACACTGATGTGTTTTTAATCCAAACATATTTTTACTCTGCTGTGCTTAATCTACTTTTGTTCACCCTCTGGAACCATGACTTTCCTTTGAATACATTTATAATCAGAAAAGATGATATCATGATAATTCATAATGTTTCATGTTGGTGGGTTTGATCAGTCTGATGTTGGATCAGCATCAGTTAACAATCTGAATATCACAAGTGAAAAATAAAATATATCTTTTGTACACTTCAACATCAGTGCTTTATAATCTCCTCATTGTTCATAGTAACTCTTGACTGTCTTTACAAATACTGAAAGTGTGAGTGCAGATTTTCCACACGTTTACCACAGTGACAATGAAGAGGACAGAAGGAGGGAGTTGGCATGGCGATCATTTGTCACTGGGTGTCACAGGCTGCAGATTTTCTCAGGCGGGTTAGGGACGATGAATATTGATCCTGCTCACTGGTATAATGTGTCTCTTTCACTTCACAATGACTTGTTTCATGATCATATTAGACCACAGGGAATCCTTCAGTTTCATATACTTTTATATGATTTGATATGCAAACATATGTATTTTCTTTACGTTGGCTTTATGTTTTAATTTGCACCATGTATTTAAAACTATATATGATACACACACAAAACCAGACAATAATGTATCAAGTACACAACACAATTGCCAAAGAATCAAGTCAAGTCAAATTTTATTTATATAGCCAATTCACAACAGAAGTTATCTCGGAGCTTTCTGTGCATATAGGTCTGGAACCCTCTTTATCTTATAAAATTTACAGAAGGCAACAGATCCCACCAGGCAAGCACTAGGCGACTGTGGCAAGGAAAAACTTCATTTGAAATAGAAACCTCGACAGGGCGGACAATGTGGAGCCATCTGCCTCGACCGGTTGGGTTTACCCCAGACAGAAAAGAGGGTGGGGAATGGGGTGGGAGAAGACAACCTTGCAAATACACAGACTAAGTCAAAATGTAAATAGTAGCGTAGTAGTAGTAGTAGTAATAATAATAATAATAATAATAATAATAATAGTAATAATTATTCCTTATTAAAGAATAACGTAATGACAAACAATGAATTTGTTACATTAATATACTAACACACTATCAATAATACTAGTAAATGTTTTGGTATTGTGGCATCATGGGTTGAGCTGGATCATGGGAGCAGCGGGAGACTCTCCAGCTCTGGGGCAGAACCCTAGGCAGAGACGGTAGCAGAGAGAGAAGCTGGCCCTGGGCACTTGTGTGTGCTTGAGGGAAGAACACACAGTTAAAGTGATGCAGCGATATTAAGACGATTGTGTCAATCTCGTCAACAGGACATCATGGACAACATTTACTAACTAATCTTAACTGATGCAAAACAAAAGAGCTATGTAAACTGAATCATAAAAGTGCTGAGAGATCAGTAGGAGGTGCAGCTCAGGTCTTCACATTTTGTCACTGTTGATTTTGATTTCGTTGCCGTCCGTTAGAGGTGGCTCCCAGTCACTAGCTTCTCGTCATCCTCGGCTAAAAGCGAGGGCTCTCCCCATTGTCTGTCTCGGAGCTGGAAAATAATTAGCTGACGAAGACACAGTTAGACCTCTGACCTCATTTGACGAAACCCATGGGTGTGACTGGTGTGTATTGGTTTGTGCGCTGATTGTGTACATGTTCTCTCAATTGGAATAAGGAAGACGGATGAGTGATCTCAAACCCTGTGCTGAGATACACACCCTGAAAACAGAGATACGGACGGGATAGTGAGGATCAATGAAACAAAAATCAAAGATTGATTCTGTAATAAACCATGATCTCTTAAAATGAACTGTCTTGTTAATATTCCTGCGGCTCTTCAGCAGTGTGTTTCTAATGCTCCTAGTGGGTGCTCTGGTCCAAAAACAAATATTGCTAGGTAAGGAGGATTATACTGCAGATCAGTGCAGACCTGTTTGCACATATTGAATGGGACAAAGGTATCAGTCATCATCGGTTCTGACAAGTTAACTCACAATGACTAACAAGCCCTCTCTATGTTTAGACAAACATTGTGCATGAATTAAACTGAAAACATGATTATGTTGTATCATGCGTCCGTTTCTTTGTCCTGCATGAACTGCATTACGCCTCCACTGTGTCATGAGGGAAAAAAAAACCAACATCTTCAGTACCTTACCTTTATCTCTGGATCATTACACACCTGACATCAGACCTCACTGTTTCCATCAGTAGGTGGCAATATAACTGTCAGAAATAACTGCCTGCAAACACTTTGTTTGACAAAGCAAAAATAACAAAACACATTTAATGGGAAAAAACTGCTTTAAACTGGAAAATTCACATCCCTTGTAAAATCCAAGTCGATATTATTTAATTGAATATCACTAGAATGTACTCTGCACTTTTAAATCCATTCTGAACATCAGTTTCGCACACAACAGCATTCATTCAGGACACAGAGCAGATTAAAAGGAGCTTTGTGTCAGTTTGTTAACAGTCCCAAATACCATGATCCACAACATCCCAGTCCTACATGATTCCCTCTTTATAAACTGTATGTGTTTACATTGTCTTTGTCTCACAATTATCACTCCACTTCACACAAAGTACATGGACAGTTTTTAGCATAGTGATTTACATTAGAAAATGAAGTGCTGTCTGATATATAGGAACTTTTGCCTGCAATTTACAATATTGTATTTTGAATGCCACTTTCACTTGTAATTATGTTTGCATCTCTAAACAATCCATATTTTTGTATTCATGCAGTCACATCCATCTGATATATCTGATGGTATGAATAGTAATATAAATAAAATAGATTTAACGAATATAATCTGTTTTATCAAGAAACATCATTAATAGTACTTACCTGCGTGCGCTGTGTTGACTTGACTCATAATCCCTCTGACTTGAATGGCACCATTTCAATATACTGTGAGCAGCCACATATGTTGTATGTGTCTCATTGCTAAAACTATGACTACAGCTGCTACAACCTCTCATGGTAATGAAAAGCACAGCTTATGAAGTTGTGAACATTTATCAAAGAGTGAAAATGGTATAGCTGAATATAATTTTGAGGTTTTACTTGGTAGCTCCATTCTGTGCTACTATGCAATATAGTTTACTTTCAACATTTGATAATTACCAGTACTTAACAGATTAAGCACAGGTTCTAATTATTCAAATCTGTCTTAAAACAATGAACAGGTGCTTATGAACAGTGAAATATAGGTTTTGCTCACTGGTCCTTCCTCCCTGTTCATACTAGCCATTCTTAGGAAGTAATTTCGGTGGGGAACAAAATCGACAATCCTTGATCTGTGTACTGAAAGCACCATAAAGGAGGTTTTCTTATGGACAGGAGAAAGCGGTGACAGTGAGTAAAACCACCTTCAGTGTTCATGAGAATTGACTATTGACTTGAGTAACTAAAACCTCTCCTTCTTTTCCTACAGGGCATCAGCTGTATGAAATGTGATCCATTTTATTGTTTAGCTGCCAAAATGTATGTAGAAGTGACGATTTACATATTATGCAACAGTTTAACATTAACATCACTGCTGCCGCAGCATCCATCAATAACATTTTGAATGCATTTTGAATCTGTATTAACAATCAGAGCGGCTAATGAACATGCTTTGTTTTTAGTCTAAGAGCACACATCCCTGCGTTTTGGTTTCAGTTTCATCATCCTCTCATCTCCTCGTGTGTGATAGAGGAGCTGTCCGCAGTGCTGAAACCTCTCTCTCTCCTCCCTCCTCGTGACATGATACAGCCTGAGCGCAGAAGATGTTTTATCGATTGAGACAGATTTCTTTATTGGATGACCCTATGAAGAAAAGCACAGTCGCAACTGATAGCGTTATACAGATCGTCTCACGGTGATTACCAGTGAGAAGATGCTGCAGTATAGTATAACCACTCTAATCGGATCCGGATAGGATCTATTGTATTATAGATTTATATATATCATATTTGTCTCCTCCTCCTCTTTCAGGGACAAACAGAGGATATTTTTAGTCGGATCCCCCCTCCTCCTCCCGTTTAGACTTTCTCCTTAGGGACTCAAGCTCACATCTTACCGGTAGACGCCAAACTGACGTCAGAGCACCGTAATTTGACGTGTAAACCCCCCCCTCAATATTATACCCCTCCACCTCCACCTCACACATACACACAGAGAAGGCACTGAAGCCAGCCTCCCAGTCACCAGTATTTCCTCTCCTTGATGGATAATACCACTCAGTTTCACGTTCCCTCCATCATCTCAGCCAGCTGTTTCTTGAGGATTAAAAAAGAAAACACGGACATTTCTTTATCATCACCTGCAGCGTTTAGATATATACCTATATATATATATATATATATATATATATCTTGGGAGTTCTAGCCGCTTTTCTTGGGAGCATATATAGGCTGTAGAGATAGATATTTTTTCTCATCTCGTTGAATTTCCTCTGAGATGGAAGTGAGATGTCGTCCAGCAAGTGATGTTGTGTCTTTGCCGTCCTCTGCTGCGCTGGTTCCCCGTCGCTGGCGTCTTTTTACGAGGACAGACAGTACCTGAACGGGTGGGCAGTGGGATCCCGGGCGGACTGGCCGCTGCGAGGGCGATCGCCAGAGAACTGGACACGAACTGGTCTGGAAACAGGTAGGCTGTAACGCCCTGGGCAAAACACCACTTTAGACTAAAGCTTCAAATCACTCTAAAATGGTGTGTGTGTGTGTGTGTGTGTTCAGGCAACGATGCGTTATTATTGATTTTAACATGACATTAAGCTCTAGCTACAATCTCATTTTAATATCAAACATCAATTTAACGGAACGCAAACATAGACATAAAAGCCAATGAATCATGGGATGTTAAATTAAGCCTGCAACCTACTGTATGCTAAGCTGTGGACTGTGTTGTAACAGCCAGACCCAGGCAAGAGTTATCAATTACTCTGTTTTTGCTTGATAAGGCCATTAGACTGAAACTCATTGCTATGATGGCCAAAAAGCTCACATTGCATTTTCCAATTGCAGCTAAATTAAAACAGGAGATTTTAATCCAATCTGTGACTCACTGTGTACACATTTCTGATAACCCATAACCATGGACTCAGGTTTTCATTCCCCCTAACTCCGCTCAGTACATCCCTGTTTTTCCCCAGTGTGTCAGACTGACTAAATGCTGTCTTCTCCTACTCACACACACAAAAAAAAACCCATTAGGTCAGTTTAAATTATTAGGCCGTTCATTCATTCTTGTGAGACCTGTGGCTCTTAGCAGCAGCGGTGGAGTGATTAATTGACTTTCAGGTGTCATAGATACTGAACTTACACTGTGTGCTGTCTTTCTTCTTCTTCATATTAGATTACATTCATCTAGATTGTAAAAATGAGTTAAAATACATGTTTGCGTGTGCTAACTGGTGTCCATGAAGATCCATATGGATCCACAAACTATATACACCTTAATGTTTATTGTTTTTCTTCTGAAGGTAATGGAAATAAAACCTGTAGATAAGGTATGTCTGCTCATCTGATTTTGAATTTACCATCCACTTCATCAATTACGTACCAGTATCCCAGGAAAAGTAAAGGGCAGATGTTGAGATGTAAGGATGAGGAAATTGTTGTTTGTTAATGTTACTTTCCCATAACTGAGCCTTTTGTTGAGAGATAATAGTGTTTCCTAGACCTGTGGGCAGGCTTTTTGGCTACCAGATGGCTGGTATTATGTCATTTCCTATAAAATATTCAGCCTGTACCATATCACGTCTTCCCTCTCCTCTGCAGATTGGGGCCCTGGAAGACCATTTCTTGTTCAAACACTTAATCCATCTAGCAGAATGAAGCAGGCGCCGACCACATCACCAGGAAGCTGTGGCGGAGGATGATGGTGAAAGGTCTCTTTCAGCTGTTATCTTGTCCATCTGGTATAATAGTCATGTCTCATTTTTTTTAAAAAGACCAAATGTCCCCACCTGTCTTCTTGTAGGTGCTGTGGGCAGAGCAGCAGTACGAGAAAGCGTCGCGCTTGGCGGCGTCCTCGGGAGTGCAGGGATTGCCCTGTGGATAAAGCTGTTTGATGATCCCATGTGGAACCAGCAGTGGTACTGGTTAGTGTCTCCAGCAAGGCTCCAACATCACACAAAGACACGCAACAGAGAATTAAGCTTGTCTGCCACAGTACTGGTTGAGAAAATGCAATGAGAAGTTCAACAAGTGACACAATTCATCTAGTCTGTGATAAAAAAAAATCTGAATACTGTGTACTTCCCAGTGCTCTATAAACCACAGATCTAGGTTGATATCCCACCCTGCTGGTCATATGTTGTGTACTTGTGTGCCTGGTTGGGGCCTTCTGTTTGCATGCAGCTGCTCTGATCTCCCCTGAGACGTACTGAAGCCATGTGAGTGCTGGACAGTTCCACACTGTTGACTGCTCTCTGTCGGCCCTCATGATTCTACTGTAGCAGAAAGTCACTGAGTGTATGTGTGCAGTATGTATGTGCATGGGTATATAAACTTAAGTATGTGTACATGCAAGCATGTGTAACTTCTTGAGATGCAAAAAAAAAATACAAACAACAAACACTCACTACTTTCGTCTTAACCACTGTCAAAAGAGAGAGAGAGAGAGAGAGAAGGGACAAAAAACATGAAAAAGTGAAACACTACCATGCTATCAAGCAGTTCTACCCAAAGAGCCATTTGCTTAATTGACGCTTACAGTCTGTGGAGATGAGAAGGTGGGGAGACTATAATCCAGCAGGATGGAGTAGAGTAGAGCACCATACATTAGAATCCCAATTACCCTGAATGGGATGTTTTGGCCATTGAGGCCAAGTAGTAGTAAGAGAACAGTAGATTGTCACAGCTGTGCATCCCCCCAGATCCATTACTAACACATCTCACTTTATCCTGACCGCAGGCTGACCCCTACATCCACCACTCCCAATGACATCTTTGCTGATTTTGATCCATAATCTCAAATTAAACTCGACCTCATCCCATTGACATAGCATATATGGATATAAACAGTGGTTAAAGCATTTTAGGGAAAACTGAACTGATTTGAGCGCTTTTTTTTCAAACCAGATCGAACCACAGAACTTTTAAGCTGTTAGTAACTCAGTTAGGGCTCCAGCAAACAGTTATCTTTTGATGAATCAATCAGTTATTTTCTGTAAAGCAACACAACACATTTGCTGAGCAACAGTGGCCTCTGTAACCACAAGTGGTAATAAAATTACAGGACACTGGTGCTTTAGATTCTGCATAGTCTCATTCATGAACTGAAGCAACCAAACAGTGTTTTTTTTTTTTTGTTTTTGTTTTTTGATCCATGGCTTTGAGACCAGAAGGGCTGTAGCTGTAACAAATACACCAAACTCTGTTTTATAATTCTTGATATAGTTAAAATAGAATAGAATAGAATAGGTCTTTATTGTCACTGTACCAAACAATGAAACACTATTTAGCAGCTCTTGGAATGACAGATAAATATGAAAGTCAAAAGAATAAAAATTTGATAAAAAATATTATTTATCAAAATAGAATGAAATATTTACGAAAATTGATATGTATGATAGTACAGTGATGTGTATGATATATACAGTGGTATAGTGCAAATGATAGAATGAAGAATGTAAGTGCAGAATCAACATTGCAAAAGTGGAAGTCTGGGTGAATCAGAGTTGTTCTGGGGGTAGGTGTTATTGCACCTCAGTCTTAGGTTATTGCATTGTAATGGTTTCAACTCTAAATTCTGGTGTCAAATATAATCCTGGTCAGAGTATAATATGTGGCTGTGATGTAATATTCAATGATGCATTTCTACCAACTTGTAACAATGAGCATTGCTACAGTTAGATTTGTAATCTTGCAAATTAAGATTTTAAAGAATCAAATTTAATGAAAATAAATTGAAACACAGTTAATAAGGTTTTCTTTAGGGCCTAAGAAATAAATCACAACATAGTCATCACATGCAGAGAACAGACATAATCCGGTACTATATATATATGATTCCACATCCATCATCAGGATTAATGGGTTAATCAGATCAGCATAGTCAGTTATCAAACTGATCACATTAGATGAAACAGTGACACTGAAATCATCTTTACGCCTTTCGCCCTTGTTTGTTACCTGCTTTCCAGAAGGAAACAAGGAAGTGTATGTAGATGTGTGTTGCATCAGTGTTTGCCTTGTGCATTTCAAGAGAGAGAAATTGGGTGGGGGTGAGGTTAAATCATGTCTTTCTCGGCTTCCACTTCTCCACACCTGCAGTAACGAACAGGTCACGCTTACGGGAGAATAAGAAAACAAATTGAGATGAATCATTTTGCCCGTTAAAGGATGATGACACTAATGGAATCGGCCTCAAGGGTGCCACTTAGTGTATTTCCACATGAGCCCATGTCTGTGTCACCGCATGGGCCCGTTACAGTTCATCTGATGCATCGTGATTCATTCAGCAAGGACAAAACTATGCGGATAGGTAAAACAGTGAACCCGGGGAAAAAGGCTGTTTCAGGTGTCACCTTTTAACATTAGCCATTGTGCACAATGTTGTCTTTTAGTATCTGCAATTGAAGGAACACATATGATAATGAAGACTGAAGGGGTGAAGGTCAGCATACCTGATGATTACTGGCATTAGTGAGGGTGGAGCTGTGTGATGGGGGTGAGGCCAATGTGTGTGAGAGGGGGAGCGGGCCTGCGAAGCGGATGAGTGTCTCTATCTTTCAAGTGGGTGACTGCCTGATAATTTAATAAGGGTGACTCATACTTAACGAAATTCCTCCTGCCTGCATGGCTGTGTGTCCCACGGCTGTGCAAAATGTCAGTCACGTTACTTGTGCATCAGGGATCTCTGTGATCTCTGGCATGTCTTGTGATGCACTCGCTCATTTGCAAGCCGCCCGTGTGTGTTTAATATGTACCATTAGCGTCTATGGATGGCAGGCCACTGACAGCCTCAGCTACTACCTGCATCAACAAGTGAGGTCATTTGGTGTTGCATCAAACAAACAAACTGTAGATATGAGCTGGTCGGAGTTTAAAAAAAGCCTCGAGGTGCTATTGAAATTATATTGAGCATGCTGTGTTACGTTGAGATTCGAGAGTTCTGTTTGGCTGTCCAGCTGGTCCTGATGCTGCCCAGAGGCGAGAGAGAAAGGGGGCTGGTGAGAGGATGGGGTGAAAGAATCAAGCAGGAGAGGAAAAAAAGGCGATACATCACAGGGATGAGTCACATCTTGGGTGGCGTTCTGCAGTGTCTGTGCATAATGCTTAAAGGCGAAGAGCAAAGTGAGTTCTTTTTAGTGTAGCTGTCTCCAGCTCTGGATCATACTCTTCTCCAGGCGGGCAGGCGGGCAGTCAGTGAGCCATGCTCACCCACCACCCCACCCCACGTACTGCTGATTTTCCATTTAAAACAAGCTTGGTGTCCCTCCTCCACACACACACACACTGTGTAATATCATAGCCTCGAGATGGTTTCTACAATAATCAGCAGGGGGGATTCAGATATGAGTCAAGCCAAGAGAGAACTGTGGGTTGAAGCAGCACATCTCTAGGTGGTGCAAGGCATCTTGGGGTTAAATTAATCAGCAGCTGCTGTGTTGGGCAACACAAAAGCCTGTATCATTATGACCCTAGCAGTCACAACACCACAAGTGGCCATAGAAGAGTGGACTCAAGCACTGACAAGGGAAAGCCAACAATCAGTAATGAATTTCTGTAAAGGTCAGAAAGAACAGACAGACTCAGTAGACTCTACTTGACTGACCTTTTTAACACATATGATAATACTGTAGAGCCTGTTTAGCTAAAGTGCTGATTTCAGTGAGTTGGAATTGCAGATGTGTGATTTTGCAATCCCATAAACAACCAAACCAACTCTGTTTGTAACACGATACAAAATTTCACACCACAACTACAACCCCTGTCCCTTGTCTTTGTCTTGTCTTCCAGCAAGACACCGGACCCTCATCCTCCTGCGAGAAGCTGGACCTGCATGTGATCCCGTGTGGCAGAAAGGCATCCTGAGAAGGTGGTCATCACCGTTCTGGATGACGGGCTGGGTGGAATCACTGAACATCTACTCTAACTCGTGAACACCGTTCCATGGAGACAGGCTCCGTCGTCTGGGTCTGCCCGTCGCCCTTAAGCGGCATGCTGGTGACACCTTACAAGGCGGTTCATGAAGGCAGTAGAAGTAATAAGTCTTCTGTATGATAATGTCGACGCCAAGGAGCTTTGGTTTGGTTTAATCTGTGGATGTAAATCAGGCATCTGTTTCTGATATATAGTGATATGGATGTGAATGATATATGCTCCTTGCACATATAGGAGAAATGGGGTGAAAAGATTCTAATTCCTCCACTAATGTTTTGACAGTCTGTATGTTGATGAAGATAATTGCAAGCCAATGAAAGCAAGCATGACTAGATCAGAGCCCAGTGAGGGTTTCATTATGGCATAGTTTTTCCTTGTTGGCGGAAACTCTAAAAAGCCTTTAAGCCCATCTGTGGTTTGGTTTCAAACAGTGCTGTCACTCCCAAGAAGGCGGCGCCGCTGCCTCCAGCGTGCAAACGAAAGAGAGAGGGAGGAGAGAGAAGTATGATGTATGACAACAGGGCTGATGGAAACAACTCCTGTAATTAAGTTAACACAGATTAATCAAGAAACAATCAGCAGGCAGCTCATCCTTAACAATCAGAGCATATAGTAGCATTTTTGCACATAATAATAGCAATGATTCTAAAATGACAAGCGCGGGCATCTGATTTAATCGGATATTAAACCTGTTGCAGAAGCTTTAAAATAACATCATTTAATTTCCTGTTCAATCATTTGTGCATTTCATTATATTTTCTAATGCGGGCGAATGACGGGAGAGACAAAAACAGGCTGGCGTACCACACACAGTTTGTCGACCATGACACAACCCTCAGGCAAAAAAAAGCAAGCCATTTTCAAGCAATCTGAAAGACAACAGATAGCTGTTGTCTAGCATTCATCGTCAGAGTCCTTCAGTATGTGTTGTTTCTTTCTGGCGCATCACATCCTCTCTCCTCTTGTCACCAGTCACATACGTCTCCATGACAGCAGTTGGACTGACGAAGGCTTGCGTCAGTGATGTACACTGCGTCATCAGCTTTGATCTGATCATTTTTCTGTGTGCTGTTTCTTTTTAAGGATGCATGACCAGCTACGATTTCAACGACAGCGATCAGACCCTTTCAGATCGGCTCACTAATGAAAACAAGTGGGTGAACTGCTGAGTGACATTTCCAACCTTGTTGTGCCTCATTTCTTTTATAAAACAGAACAAATCTGCCCTGTTTTGGCAAGAACTCTTCATGAACATGGTTTCTTTGGCATCAGAGAACTGTTCTCCTTGTGGGAATGTCTTAAAATCATTTTGTTGCTTGGAAGCTTGATTATAGCTTACATCCTAATCTAATAATAAATAAGAATAAAGTAGACAGGTGGGAGCACATGGTAAAAGCGAACTTTGCAAGGATATGAAAACACTTCTTTTTGCTGGATTCAGTTAACTCCTTCTGCTTTAGTATTTAACACAGTGCACACACCTCTCTGCCAACTAACAATTTAGCTCTCTCATCATCACAATACTCCACAGCCTATACTCTGAGAGATGAACAATTGCAGAGCCATATAACCAGAAGGCCTCTATTTTCCAGATAAGCATAAATGACCCTGTCTCCACAGTAATATTTTCTCTAAACATGCCATTTAAGAGAGAGAGGTTACGTAACCAAACAATACAGTGAATTCTTGTGATAGGTTTTACATCCTGTGATAATGGTATGAGTAAAAACAGTTCGAGCCACCGAAACACAATGTGGTGATTCCTGCCATAATGGCGTGTGCCATTTGTGAATGTTTCTATTAAGTGTATCACGTATGCTGTTTCTTCTTAGGCATGGGACCAGGTGTGCGGGGAAATCGCCATGCAGGCAGACAACAATAAATGTGGGGTTGGAGTATATAACTCTTCCGGTTGGAGCAAAACATTTTCTTAAACATGTATATATGTATCCTGCACCACACACCACATGGCACCTTTATCTGTGACTGTGTGCACATTATAAATTGTCAAATAAAGACTTGTAGCTCACTGCAGCTGTTGTGGGATTTAAGCAACATTCACATCGATTCATGTCAGAAATGATGAAAATAAGTAAAGACATGTTGTGGTGCTTGTGCATCCGTAATGGCTGCACAAACATGGATTTTATAGCCAGCAGGAAGGAAGATCTCCTGATGGAGACCTGATTTTTACCAGATGGTTGCGTATTAAGCTCTTTCCAAAGTACTCAGCTCCAATCCACCTAAACAATGGTTTGCATATTAAGTTGTATCTGAAGACAGGGTGGCCAACTAGTTTCTTATAATTGCTTTAAGTACCCAAATCTAAATGGAACTCACTGAAAACAAAGCATTGTATTCGTTATTAAATTAACTAAATGACTTTAAAAGTAAATACCAAGCAACTGGCACTGTGCTCAACGTCCCATATCTCTGCCGCTCAGGGATTCGTATATACTGGATGGGATCGTGACAGCGCCGCCGAGCCAGTTCTATTGGGTTCAATCCCAACCATGTGAGACATCTACAGCAGTGCCAGCTGGGGCTGTGATGATGGCAGGCGGTGGAGGCCCCAGCCGCCTGGCCCAGAAGGCTTTCGGTCACGGTATCCAGAAGGTAAATGACAAATGATAAGGCAATTGGTCTTCACTCAAAGTCAGCTGGTGTGATCTCAGACTACAGCTCCTAATGGGAGCTATTATCTGCAGCAGTGATGGGAATCCAGATAGAACAGAATCAATAAGGACAATGAAGTCTGCTGCACAAATAAAGCTTCTAATGACATAGTTGTTGAAAAGATTTACATTGGAAGAGTCTGTTTCATGCAAAAATAGGTTGAAAATATTATGACTTTTACGGGACTATGTGTTTGTAGATAAAATGTGTTTGCAGTGTAAGCAACAAGGCTGTATCTGATAGCACAACATCCAGCATCTCCTTTCTGCCTTCTGCAGGGCAGCGGTGGGAAAACTGTCTTTGTTTGGGCGTCAGGTAATGGTGGCATAGAAGCGTGCTGTGACTGTGGCGGCTACAGACAACATCTACACTATACTCAATCAGTAGTGCCTCCAGGGAGCCTGTCCTCCCACCTGATGCGTGAGTGCTCCTCCACTCTGGCTACAGGCGTGCAGCAGTGGAGACTACACCGACCAGAGGATTGTGAAGTAACTACACTTGTCCTGTTCTATTTTTATCTAACATTAAGCTATGTTGTGTCTCATTATATTACATTTATCATTTTTTCCCTCTCTCCCGCTTGCTTCCAGGCGAGTGCTGATCTGCTGGCCAGGTGCACTCAGACTCACACTGGAACGTCGGCCTCTGCTCCGCTGGCTGCAGGAATATTTGCCCTGGCACTGGAACAAAAGTATGCAATGCAAATGAAACACCTGTTACAGGCACAATCTGTATAGTATATTTTATACAACTTACAAAATCATTTGACGACATTTTCATATATAAGTCAGTGTCAGCAAATACTCACGGTCTGCCTCCTGTCCACCTTCCTGCGCTTTAGCGGATCAACCTGGAGAGACCTGCAGCACATTGTGGTCTGGACTTTACAGGTTTGATCCTTTGGCCAACTCCAGGCTGGAAAAAGACGGAGCAGGACTGATGGTCAACAGCCGCTTTGGCTTGGCCTTCTGAATGCTAAAAGCCTGGTGGACCTCGCTGACCCAGCCACCTGGAAGCACGTGCCTGAAGAAGCAGTGCATCGTCAAGATGACTCTTTCCAGCCGAGGTATCTCTATCTGTCATTTTTTATTTACCTCTGTAGTGTCTGTTTTTGCCTGCAAGGATGGCAGCCAATGTTTTTAAATGATAACCTAACTCCCACTTGGCTATATCATGTGTGCATTTATCTAATAAATTCATATGGGATTATAACTCCCATACATTGTCATGATGAAGTTTGTCACCTAATGCAAACCTCTTAAAATCACAGTTGTAGACTACACCACATTTTGATGGTATTGTCTAATTCAAAGAGAGAAAAGAGGAGAGAGGTTTTACTCCTGTTGTCCTGATATTTTGGTCAACAAAACTCTGTTCGTGGGTATAAACAGATAAAACCATCTGTGTTATTAAAGACACATCTGTTGCTTTATTCAAGTGGATTAAGTGACAATACTTGAGTCTTAAGCTCAGGATGGCTTTCGGTGCCATGGTAAAGATCAAAATGAATTAAAGAGGTTTTTCTTCATGATGACGGCTGTGATCGTTTAAGTTTGGGGTCAGTCGTCAGCTATCAACGTTTTTGATAATTACTAATTGCTAGACAATGAGATTTAATATCAATACCAAATCCATGAGCATGGACTGAAACTCGGGAGAAGGAACATGGCTATTGTCCAAGCCAGATGCTTTGTTTTATGTTCCGCCTTTTGGATTCTGCGATCCAAGAAGAACAGAGGCTAAAGCTTAGCTACTATACTTTGTATTCCAAATAAACCTCTTGCCTTCATATTGTACCACCAACAGCAGCTAAAGGCCGCTTGAGTTCTAGGTTCCTTTAAGTGTCCATTTGCAATTTGCGCTTTGGATTATGAGACTCAATAACACTGACACCCAGTTTCCCATTACTACATCCCTGTTTAATCCAGAGGATTTGGCTCTACATTTCCATCAATGCTTAGTAGTCTGCAACTTCGCCCTCCAGCTTTATACCCGGCTTGAACCGGAAATCCTTTCATTCATGTCTGGGAGAGATGAAGGGATTAACTGTTTTCTCAAATGAATGACCAAAGGCACCCAGATGCATCTTATATATGCATGTGGTGCAATACATATTTCCCAAATTTGCGATTGTCGCTGAATTATCACAGAGTAATATGTAATGTGTGCAGTGCGAGGAGCAGGGTTGCATGTTTTTTTTTTCCACCCTGCTTCCAGTTTCCCAGACCTACATACAGTAATGAGAACATGTCAGGGAACCACGTGGTACATATCATAGACTTCTGTTGTCATGGAGAGCTGTTTGTGTGTCTCATTCCCTGCTATTTTAATGCATCCCAAAGGGAGCTGAAAGCAGCAGGGGAGATCACTATAGAGATTCCAACCAAAGCCTGTGCAGGGCAGGAGAACGCAGATCCGCTCATTGGAGCATGTGCAGGTGGAGGCCAGCATCGAATACACCAGGAGAGGAGATCTGCACATCACGCTCACCTCCCCAGCCGGTTAGAGACGTACACACACAAACACACACACACACACATAAACATGGATATATGAGCACAATAACATAGCACTCAATTGATCTATCCCTTTGGACATGTCTGATTTTCCCTCAGGTACCAGCACAGTGCTGCTGGCTGAGCGAGTGAGAGACACGTCCTCTAACGGCTTCAGAAACTGGGACTTCATGTCCGTCCATACATGGGGAGAAGATCCTGCTGGTACATGGACGCTAAAGATTACAGACACTGTGAGTTACACACATATATGAGAGACAAAACAGCCTTTCGCAGCCGTAAATTTGACATTATCTTCACATTTCTACATGCAATCAAAGAAAGAATTCTGCTTTTACAGCTTCTTTTTTAATTTCCTCTCACAGTCAGGCCGCATGGAGAACGAGGGTCGTATTTTGAATTGGAAGCTGATTCTTCATGGAACGTCCGAGAAGCCGGAGCACATGAAGAAACCTAGAGTGTACATCCCCTACAATGCTGTGCAGAATGACAGGCGTGGTGTAGAACATATGGATGACATGATGGAGGTGAGTACAAAACTGTAACTGTTAAAGGAGCAGTTTGACATTTTGGGAAATACGCTCATTCACTTTCTTGCAAAGAATTAGATGAGATGATTGATCCCACTTATATATGTTGGCTAAATATAAGCTATAGTATATTCGGCAGCCAGTTAGCTTAGCTTAGAAGGAAGACTGGAAGCAGAAGGAAACAGCTAGCCTGGCTCTGTTTGAAGGTGGCAAAATTTGCATATCAACACCCACTCACTACTTAACATGTAATATCTTGTTTGTATGCATTTCAGAGGGGTTGTGTGGTTTTAGAGCAGGATATACATTTCTTTGTTGTGAACAATGACCTCCTGGAGGCTTGCCACTCACACACACACACACACACACCTGAGGTTGCAAGGGCAGTTTGAGTGAGCTTTAGAGGTCTTCCGAGGCAGATTTCATTTCTGTTGGACAGAGCCAGGGTATCTTTGCTCCCTGTTTTCAGCCTTTATGCTAGGCTAAGTTTACTGACAGCTGGCCTCAGCTACATATTGAATGAGCAGATATGAGAGGGTATCAATATTTGCCATCTAACTCTAGGCAAGAGAGTGAATAAATATTCCCAAGATGTTGAACTATTTCTCTTTACATCCACATTTAACATTTTTATCCCCCACAATCCCCAGGTCCATGTTTAATTTCAGATCCATTCTGCTGGAGGACAGAGCTAACAAACATTTCACTGCCTAAGTACTTGAGGACTGCATTGATTTTATTCTAACACATATAAAAATGTAATTTCTCTTGGAACCAAACAAAATGGAGCACAAGTTTAAGGATCAGTTTGTCCCACAGTGTGTGTCACTCACCAATAATATGTCTCCTCTCTGTCTGTCTGCCCAATTCAGGAGCCCACACAGGCCCACCCACCTCCTAAGACAGAAACTGCACATGCTTTTCCCTCGTCCAACCCAGAGAAGGTGCCCAAAAATCCCACAGCTTCACTTTACTCCCCCTCCCTGGCCCTGCTGCGTCTTCTGCAGACAGCCTTCAACAGGCAGATCCCAGCCCAGCAGCAGCCCCAGGCCATAGCCAGGGCCTCCTCCTCCATCTGGAGGAAGCAGCAGCAGCTGGACAGAAGCCTCACTCCTCCCGCTACAAGACTCCCCCCTCAGAAGCTGTACCAGGCTCTGGACTTGATCAACAAGTACCGGGGCCCCGAGGACAGTGTCTACAGTGACTACAGTGACGGCTTCTACAGCACCAAGCCGTACAGACACAGAGATGACCGACTGCTGCAGGCCCTGTTTGAAATGATAGATGATGACCGCAAGTGATGGCCTGAAGAGAGGAGAGGAGAGGAGAGGAGGAGATAAATATATAAGATAAGGGGGAAGCATGGTTATGTGTTGGTTGGGGAGCAGAGGAACAAGGCGAAGAGAAGAGAGAAAGTGGAGGGATGGGATGAGGCACTGGAGGAGTGGAGGAGAAGAGAAGGAATACACGAAGGAAAACTCTTCCATTCGATTCTGTTTTTCTTTCCCCCAAAAATTCTGCAAATCTGATCTCTTTACATTCATCTGCCAATCACTGTTCATTAATTACTCCATTCAATCATGGGAGATTTACACAGTCCACATATGATTCAAAACACGGATTTGTTTCCAGCCTCTCTGCTACAAACTGTATCTCCATGTAGTGAAAGTGAAAGCATTTAAATCTTAAGAAAAGGAGGAGGAAGCCTTGTCTCTCTTCTCTTCACTGCCTGCTCAAGCATGCCACCTTTAGAATATAAGTTTTGTATTAGTATCTATATATTATCAATATATTATACAAAGACAATGATTGTAATATGGTTTTGAAAACACCTGACATCTAAAATCTTCAATTTCAAAAATCTAGTTTCTATTTATACTTTTGCATTTTTCATGTGTCCTTCCTCTTTTTTTCCCAGTATGTTTCACACTAGTATAGAACACCTGCTCACTTTAGAAGACAATTTGATTCTTTAAATAAAAAAAAAAAACAGAAGTCATTATTTTCAAATTTCAAAATTTCAAAATTTTTAATTGACCAGCTGTTTGAAAAGTAAATGTTAAAAAAAACTTGCTGACTAAAGATTTATTCTCAGGGTGTCAACAAAGCTCAAGAGAGTAAAAGAATTGTATTCTGGACTGTAAGTATTAAAAGAAATATATTTATTGTGAGAGATAATTTAATATAAAAGTATGCAGATAAGACAATACAGTTGTACCAGTACACTATTAAAAAGGAGAAAACAAAAAAAACCTCAACTCTGCTAATAAAGAATGAAAGAAGGAGCACTGGAAAGTCTTTCCGTTGGAGTAGCGATAAAGTGAAAACTGATTAATCTTCTTGTGCAGTTTGTTTAATTTTGTATGAGTACAATGCTGCATTAAAATGAAATATTTTTCTAAGGATCCTCATAGTTTATGGAAATAATATATACAGTATCAAACCCTTGAACGGTTTATTTTCTTGTGGCACAGTTCACTCAATAACTGCAAAGTCAGTGTAGTTATTGTAACTACCAATAAACACTGCCAAAATCTTTGCTGTCAAAAAGCTTCTGTGTATTCAGTGATTGTGCAAATGGCTAACATGTTGTTTGTTCATCACTTGTAATATGCCAACTACAAACAGTTCCTTGAATCCTAGACAGATCATTGCTTTAATATTCGCAGCTGATCCATCTCTCTGGTATTATTTATTTGGTATTTAAGGGCCTATCACAGCTGACCAGAAACTCTGTAGCATAGGGGCTCTGCACTGCAACCTTCAAGCAGATTCATCTCGAACGCCTTAATATATGCTGTAATAAATGTGTGTACTCATCTCTACATGGTGTAGATTAATTCACAGATGCTAGTCTTAAGTGTTTATGACATGAATAGTTATGAAGCCTCTATGCAGAGTCTCTATCCTCCAGCTTGTAACTGCCTGCCCCGCTTCTCTGCCAACAAGGTGACAGGAGAAAGAAGGTGTTTGGGACAACGCTTTACATGCACCCTGTAATTTATCCATTCCTTAGAGTAGCCCGTGCTGTTTTATTTATGTTTTTTTGGTTTCGACTGATGCTTCAGTCCAAAGTTGTTTACACAAACCAATATTATGTTGCAATTCCTGTATGGATGTACAAAAAAAATCATGAGATTTATCGTAATAAACTGCAAAGTGACCTCTTGAGTCTGTTTGAGTCTCTCAACTCAACTCTCAACTGTGTTTTAAGCAGCACTATAATGAGACTATAAGGCTGAATGATAAATTGTGTGAACCTGATCAATTTGAATTTCTGTTTTGTATGTCAATATTCTGGATGTCTGTCTTCTGTCTGTCTACTTAATGGAAGCAAATCGGACTGACAGCCCATGGGATAACCCATATATCTAGGTGCGCTGGATGTGTAGCTCTCGGTATGTTAGTCTGTTGGTGGGTCCACCTCTTTGGTACGGCCTGAAATATCAACAGCTATTGGAGGGATTGGTACAAAATTTGGTATAGACATTCATGGTGCCCAGAGGATGAATCCTACCAAATTTCATGATCCCCATGTCACTAGAAGGTTGACATTTGTGATTTTGAGTGAAGTGTCTCATTGCATTGGCACAGAAAATAATCATTTAAAATTGCTTGGCCATATCATCCAACCCTAAAATAGACACGCTTGTAATAATGAGTTTTAGCAAAATGAGAACAACTCAAACACTTAAGAAACTTGATCTTGTGGAGTTCAGATCCCTATCCAGACTTTTTATTCATGTAAAACCCCCTTTGACACTACGTCTTTCCCATACTCATTCAGTATTCATACTGATAATTATGTTACATAGACTCGTAGCTTGATAAAAGATATTGCCAGCACTTAAAAGTATGTTGTCTCTTGTTTACTGTTGAGATGCAATGCATTCTTCCATTGTATTTCCTATTGAATGCCACCACCTTGTGGACAGCAGGAGTACAACACCCTGAGGTTTGGTTTAATACACAATGTCTTTCTACTTCCTGCTTACTCTCCTTTTACGAAAAACTGGAGATGGCTAAACCTGTATTTTCAGAAAGGAGGACGAATGAAAATATGAGCATAAACTGAGGCTCTTCTAAGAGTTTTTTTTTAGCATCTATTGTCTAAAGTTTACTGTCATACCTCTAACATGCGCAGGAGTAAAGTAGTTGCTAGTCCACTTCTGTGTTTGCTGTATTTACAGTACTACTTTACTTTTTAAATCTTTTTTTCCTTTGTCCCTTTGTTTGTGTCTTATCCTCTACTTCTCAACTCCTCCCATTCTCCCAGATTCCCCACACATCTGGCTGTCTTGGGTTTGCTCCAAAACTGAATACTGCAGAAGCTTGGGGGGGGGGGCGCAAGACGGAGGATTTGTGAAGAAAAGTGAGAGGAAAATATTATAAAAGCAACGTGAAGAGAGAGAAAGGGGGCAAGGTAAGAAACGAATCACTGGCGGAAGACAGTGAGTTAAGCAGCACATTTCCAGGAAGAGACAGAGTAGGTAGTAGAGAGACAGGGAGAGAGGGGCAGAGATTTATTTATTTTATTTTATTTTTTTAGCAAAAATAGTGGCCTCAAACAAAGATTTGTGTGTTTATCCATCAGCAGGTCACAGTATGGCGTTGTTTCCATTCTGCAAGATGCCCACAGGTCAGTATAACCTCAGCCATCTTCTGCTCCTGCCATATCTGGTTGTTTTCCCCACACTTGTCACTGATTTCTGACTGTTGTACTTGCACAAGCTTTTTCGCTTGTAAGACAATGAGATTCAGATTGAGCCAGCCGAGATGAAGTGCAGAAACCAAAAATTCTTAAAGCTTTTAGAGGTTTTCTGAGAGCTATCTGATCCTCATTATTTGTCCAGGGAGAGAAAATAAACCCTTGATTATTTCTTGGCTGGTGAAACAGAATGCACATCACGTGAACACATGTGGAGAATATTATGATGAACTTCTATATTCACTCACATGTGCTTGTGTTTAGGTTCTACCTAATGCTTTGTGACTTTTGGATAAATACCAAATCTCTTCATAAATCTCTAACACCCATCGGACCAGTCTGTCCTCTGTTAGCTCTCTTTGATCAGTTAGATGACATGGTTTTATGTTTTTCATCTTGTCTTTTTGCTAAACGTCTTCAGAATCTGAACAGGACCTTATGCACTGTGATGACCTACCTTACCTGGGCTATAGCATAAAGCAGTTAAACACTGCAAAGATTACATTATTTGTGCAATCACAGGTTGCTACACTTCCAAAGTGAGATATTTCTTTAGCAGCACATTCTTTTCTTTCCCATGAGCTCAGGCCTTTCTTTCTTTCTTTCTTTCTTTTTCTTTCTTTCTTTCTTTCTTTCTTTCTTTCTTTCTTTCTTTCTTTCTTTCTTTCTTTCTATGACATATGCTTACTGGAAGAAAGTACAGAAACTGGTACTGGTTTCATTAAATTTGCATGTGCATGTGTGTCTTTGTCCCTCACACAGGACCAGTCACAGTGACCAGAATACAACTGGTCCTGTACTGATTTCTCCTGTCTCTTATCATATGTAAGTGTACAGAAGAATTCTACTCTAGTCTACTCTAACACTTTGTGCTGGGACACTAAGTGCACATGGAAAATTTTTCTTGTGGCCCAGTGAATATGAAACAGAATCTTGTTGTTTGAACTGCATGCTAAGTAGTTTCCATTCCATTATGTTCAGAAATGTTCTTTTTTTTTTTTCTTGTTTGCATTTTGTCTTGATTGTGACAGATTATTATGCATATGCCTCTAAATACTCCAGACACAGACATATGGTGAAAGTTGTTAAGTTTGAATAAGGTCAGTTGTGATGAATTGGATTGAACTGGATGATTTTCCTCCAGTTTCACAAAAGCACACTTCATAAAAAATATTACTTCCTGCCATTTCTTCTAAAAAGAAACTGCTTTTGTTGTTGAAATAAAAAGAAAAAATCTTGTTTTGCCTCCGCAGACTTCCTCCATGGACGTAAAGCTGCTGCCGGTGTAGAGTCACCTCATCCTATCTTTCATGCCTTGGGAAAGGATAGAGGAGGAGTGATGACAGACATGATGGTTGTCAGGGCAGCGGTGCCACAGACTCCTATGGAGACACCATGGGGTGCTCCTTTGGTTTGGGGTGACTCCCGCAACTCGGCCTGGCGCAGAGCTAAATTCGCACAACGGGGAATCCGCACGGGTCTGCTGGTCCTCGTGGTGGGATCTTACAGCCACTTCATCCGACGTTTCCTCTCTTCAGCTGAAACCTACTTTCTCCCTGGCCAGATGGTCACCTACTACATCCTCACAGACAGTCCCCGTTCTCTGGAACCCCCCATTGAGCTGGGGCCTGAGCGACAGCTGAAGGTGCTTCCTGTCGCAGAGCTGCCCGGGTGGGAGAGACTGGCCTATCGTCGCATGGTCCTGCTCGCCGACGCCATCAGAGAACCAATCAGTGGTGAGGTTGAGTACCTCTTCTGTGCTGACGTTGACCAGGAGTTTGTGGCCCCTGTGGGAGAAGAAATCCTAGGTGACCTGGTGGCCACGTTGCACCCAGAGCTCTACGGGATGCCCCGAAATGCATTTCCTTATGAAATCGAAGAAGTCTCGTCTGCTTATGTGGAGGAGGACGAAGGAGACTATTACTACACCTCCGAGCTGTATGGTGGGTTGGTTTCTGAGATGTACAGACTGGCTCGCGCCTGCTCCTTGCTCATTCTGCAGGACCAGTCCAATAGGGTGGTGGCAAGGGGCCTGGAGGAGAGCTACCTGAACCGCTACCTGATCGACCACAGGCCGACCTGTGTGCTGTCACCAGAGTACAGCTGGTGGGACTCAGCCCTGGCTGCTGATGTGCCTGTACAGAGACTAGTTTCCTTGGGAAGGCAATGTGAGTCTTACGATAAGAAGGCAAGAGAGGAGCACAAATGTTGAATAAATACATATATAAAAATGTGGGATAGAAGGGTCCTGTTGGATAAATTCAAAAAAGTATCTCACTTCCACATGAAGGACTGCTGTTTTTAGAGTTAAATTCCGTTTGGAGGGGGTCAAACAGTAGGAAGTAGTGTTAGGACAGCACAGGAGCTGGAAGGAAAAGAAAAAGCACATATTCCAGTCATATTTATTCAATTAATAACTCTGAATTCTAATTCTAATAGCCAATAAATGCAGCCTGCAATCACGCACAAGCAAACTGCCCAATCTGCTCTCAATTAAAGACTCATTTGTGTGAACAGCACCTCTGCGTGGCCGTTATCTCCTCCACAGCCGACAAAAACAAAATTGACCTGTCTCTTTAAACGAAGCACTGTCCTCTCCATTAATGTCAGCCTAGGGAGATACTGCTCCAGCAGCTTTGTGGTCAGCAGCGATAAGAGTCAACAGTGTAAGTGCACACTTTCCCTGCAGTGGCCAATCATTAACTGGAAGGGCTGCTTTTTCAAGGTCTTTAAATACCAGGTGGGAGCAAAATGGATACAATGAGATGCTGTTTGAGCTTCAGCAAAAGCTAATGCAGTTGTGAAACTGGTGAAACTGGTTCAGGATGTATTTCAATAATTTTCCATTAAAATCTTTTATGTTTTACCCATGCATGAGTTGGAGTAAAAGGTAAACTCGTGTGACCTGGTGTCAGTGGTTGTCATGTTGTCAGTGAGTCTGTCTCACTCTTTCTCCCCACACACACACACACACAAACACACAAACACACTCCCACATCCACACTCTCTGCTTTCTCTTCCTTGTGTGCTGTGTTTTAATGGGAGGGTTAAGCAGCAGCAGATGTTTTTTTTCTCACTGCCAGACAGAATCTGTCCTCAGGGCCAGATCGCCACGTTGAGTGAAGTTGGAGGTGAACTTCAGATAATCTTGTGAAGCTTTTTTAAAAATTTAAAAAAAAACAAAAATCAAAAAATGATCACTGTTTGTTATATACTTGTGCTTCTACAGACTCATCACCAGATTTCACATCAACTCAGCTTATTAAACTCTATTCAAATTTGAACTGAATTTCCCATTAGACTGTAACTTTCTGTCTCATAACACCCTGCTTTCACATACTGTAACGGTGCATGCATATAGCTCAATACAGCTGCCATCTGCAGATGTCCCTAAACATCTGCTGTAGTTTTGTTAAGAATACCTCTGTCACTTATATACAGTATAAAAGCTTTTTTTTTTTTTTTTTTTTTAAAAAAAACCATAGGCTGCATGATCCATGCTGAGTACTCCTTTTCATTCTATAATGCAAAGCAGTTTAAAGAATTATTGGTTTAATCCCTGTCATGTGGTTTACTGGTGGTCAAGGAGTCTATTGGAGGAAGAGGCAGTATAGAAATCCTTAACATAAAAACGTGTACACATGTAATCCTGTTTCTATGATTATCAGCCATTAAATTCTTGTGAGTTGGAAAATAACAGATATAAATCTCCCTTGCGCAGATGAAGCACATCTTCACCTGTGCCCCAAACATGTGCTCCAAGTTAAACATTATCGTTTTCCTCTGGTCTACTTTAGTTTTTGCATAAACAAGTAGAGCAAGTCAAGGTGAGTTCACTTTTCCATGTAAGTCTCTATGTGCTGTAAATCCCTTCTGTGCACTGTAAGCTAATGGACATGGGGCCTACCTGGGAGCAATGTTCATATGGAGAAAAACATACAGTCGGTCGATTTTGGAGTCCCCAGCTCACCTGTCCTCCATGTGTCTGTACTGAAGGAGGAAGCTGGAGCATCTGGAGAAAATCCAGCCCAGGATGTTGCTGTGAGGCAACAGCTAATGAGCCACTGTGCCACTGCCATGCCTGCTTATTAGTGTCAATTACAGGTCACTTTCAGGTAAGTTAAACTGCTGGAGACTTTTGGATGATGGTGCAATTACTCAGTCGCGAGATGGTGTTGATGATTAAATTCCTCTTTACTTTTCCTGTGTTTTAACCATACACAACAATTAGCCAATGTTTCAATATTGTAAATATGTTACTTACTAAGGTGAACTTTATTGTTGTAACAATTAATTTCTCCAGCTATGTTATATTGGTGTCTTATCTGCTACATCTATCCCACATCCAGCTGCACAGATGATTTCATTGGTTCAATTAATAGCTCAACCCTTCCAACATAAGTTATACAGTGGAACCCCAGGTGCCACTGAATAACCTAGCTATGAAACTGAAAGTGCTCAGTCTGTATCACTGCGATACAAGTTTCCCATATTTGAATACAATGGTTTAAAATGTACATAGTCCAGACAAACTATTCAGCCCTTAGCAAATAGCATTAACAGCTTCGTGGCTTAACAGTAACATCTGAGCTTATAACCAGACACAGAAAAGCAAATTTTGACCAAAGATTACTTAATTTACCTCAGTAGCAAGAAAAATAAGCAGCTGGTGTTTCTCACTGCTGCTTTTATTCATCCTTTTAATTCATTTTCAGATATAAAGAAACATTGAATATTTACACTGATGATAAAGACCTGACTAAGAAAAGACTTCAGTGGGGATGGGTAACACTTCTTGTTGGAGTTTACCTCATTAGCAATATGGTTAAGGATCACATGGGAAGCAACTTTAGATGTAAAACCTTCAAAAAGGAGTTATCTTTATCACTGCTACTGATTGTGGGCTCTAGGCTGCAGCCACTAAAACATGTGCCTCTGATTAGCACTAAAATTGGAGCCTTGCCAAATAATGCACCTATTAATGATTAACCTCTGTAGTCATTCAGAACAGCTTGTAAGGTAGAAGTTAACCCTAGTACTACACAGAACTGTGATGAAAAGTAATTTAGGAAAAAAAACAGGAAAAAAAAACAGCGGGTAAGGAATAAGTGTGTAACATTTCCTCTATTAAACTATTAACTTTGTTTGATTTTAAATAATCATCAGTTTTCCTGGTAACACTCTTAAACAAGAGCCTCACAGTTAAGTCCTCTGTGGTCTTCCTGAGTTTAATGTTTAGCTTTAAACAAAGGATGTGCCATTTTAACCTATTCTTCACACTGTGCTCTTAAGCTTCCATCAGGTGACACCTTCAGGGCTTCTGTAAACACAGACACTCCAAAATCAATGAGTCCTGTCCACCCCAAAGGCTTCATTTAATTGTTTGCACAGCAGGCTACCTGTCTGACAAAGCAGTGTAGACCCTACCTCTGGAATAAAACAGACTTAAAATTAGAATGTATTTAAGCCAAGAGGAAGCACAATACGCAATCCAGGAAAAGTAATGGACTGAGGCAAATCCAGTCAGGGGTTGTGTATCAGTGTTGGAGAGCAGATGAAGGGTACTATCAATGACATTAATGACTGTTGTCTCAGATTTCCACACAAGAACTGTATTAACATTTAAATTAGCTTTATATCTGTGTGGAGCAGGTTATTTTGAGAAATAAGAACACCTAGTTTATGGGTTGATGTGCAACAACTGTGTGTGTGTGTGTGTGTGTGTGTATGACACATCAGGGGGATGGGTGGGGTGAAGAGCTATGGTAATCTGCTGGATTCACACAGGCCTTTCCCCACCCTGCCCCAGGCTACACCACACCAAAACATGCTGCTCTAATCACCAGGTCAAGGGGACTGACACAGGGAGATAGTGGAGGTGCAGCTCACGGGGGGGGGGGACACACGCTTGTGCCCATTATGCTGATGTCACGACATATCCCATATCATTAAAGGAACCAGATGAAAGATGATTATAGGCTAACATTCACAAACTTAGTTAGCTGTATGCGAGATGACTCTGCCATTTTATGAGACTTTAGTCAATACAGGTGTTCCAGAAGTTGTTAAAATACAATAGCATATTGCTTGGTTTCACTACTAATGAGCATTACTGATTATTTTTGTCAGCTCACAGTCTGTACAGTACTTTCTTTTAAGAAATGGGGGGAACTTGTGCAGACAGTTTTGAATGTACTGTATATAGGCACAGTAGTTCACACCTATGGTACATATATTTAAGTTATGCTGACACTTATTACAGTGCCTGATAAACTGTATGTGAATGAAACTGAGTTAATGCTGCAGTAGAGTCAACAAAAGCTACCTTTAACAGTTTCACTGGGCTAGAATTAGTTCTACCATGTCAGCAAAACAGAGCAGGCAGAGGCGGTTTTGCCAAGAGGTAACTATGTGCCTGAGAGAAAGGCTCTGGGCTGACAGAGAAAGGGAAACTTGTTACTAGAATTTGTCTTCTAATAACACTTCAAAACACCATAAATGAGCTCACACAGTCTTGGCTTTTGTAAATGCACAGCAGAAAAAAAGGGGGGGTGGGGGTTACAGGGATAGACCTGCATGGTATACCTCTTAAGCACATTAATATCTTCTACTGATACACAAAACATTTAATGTATACCATACTGTAAGCTGACTGTGACTGGAAAGTGAAAAACTTACAAGCTAACAAGTCAAGACCAATCCACTACAGTCAGCCCTGTAGGCAGCAGCTGTAGTCCCTCCCAGGCCCACAGTGAGCACAGGGAGTCTGGGCTGCTAAATGCCCCAGCCTCAGAGGGACGATGGTGGAGGGCTGGTAAAGATGGCGGCGCTCTCCGAGGATGGGAGGTACGGATTAAATTGTGGCCAACAGAGCGCTGACAGAGTCACCGTATTGCACGTCAAATTGACCGAGACAGCACTGAGAGCGATAGAGAGCTACCAAAATTGTATGGTGAGTGAAACGGGTGTTTATTTAACTTCAAATAAGCTTGGGACTGTCGGGCTGACACGGTTTGTCTCAGTTGGGAAGCATAACTGCCACGCACAGCTAAAGCTACAAAGTTAGCTAAGCTGTTGACAGAGCGAGTTTCTGCTTGGTGGTTTCTTTAATTATATTAGTTTTATGTCATTGAATTAAAGAAATGGAGAAGATATATGAGGCTTTAGCCTCGTGTTCTGGCCAGGTTTTACGAACTGACAATACTTATTTAACGTAGAAAACCTGTAGGTAAAGTTAGACACTGATTAGCAAACGCTAGCCCTACGTTAGTCTGAGCTTGTGCTGTGCTGGCCAGCCAGGTCCCTTTTCCCCTTGCCAAACTAACGTTACTTTGACCAAATTAGGAAAGTGGTAATTTCATATCGACGAGTACACCCGACACCAGACAGGTCTCATAAGCCGAAAGTTAAACATAAAAGCTCACTTAACTAACATGAACTTAAATTTCGACGAGGTTGTACTTAAGTTACTGGAAGGGTGGAAATACTACGTTACGAATAAATTACGGCTAATGTAACTTTAGTATAAGTTAGTGGCCTTATTTCGAACATGTCGATGACTGGCCAGTTTAGCACATGGTTTAAAGTTAAGGCTAGTCCAAAATCTAACATCACAACCTGGCATGATAGGGTATAAAGCCCCTACACAGGTTTGTCACTTCATAGCAAGTTTTTTCTTCATTAGACAATTTTGCAGTCAAACGAGCTGCCACACTGTAGCTATACAGGATGTAAGCTAACTTTATGAGCAAGTGCCTCAATGGTTTACAAGACAAATATTTAATGTGGGCTTGTTTGATAAAGTGCTGCATTGTGCATGAGGGGGGTAGGCCAGCAGTTACAAATATATGGTATCTGGTAGCATTTTTGCTCAAAATGCAATATATTTTGAACAAAACCCTGTACATATATTTTGCATTTTGTTCAAAATACAATGTATTCATGTTGTACTTTTTAGCTCTTGACAGTCAACTTCATGAAATGTACTGCCTTTCACCCTAGAGCTTGACACCACCAGCCACTGAGAAGCTAAGAAGAAACTAAGTGTGCTAAAAGGACACTGCATACCTGCACAGATTAAATATAACTTGTTAATCTCGAACTGTACAAATTGTGTAATCTTATTGAGGTACTGCACAGGTGAACTAATCTGGAGAGGTCTCTGCAGTCTTGATCTGACGGGGCCCGAAGCCAAGTTACCTGACCTTAACTCTGCCAACAGTAACGCCATTACATAACACAGTGACTGGGCCTAGGTGTCCACTCAGGGCTGATGCACTGTAGCTTAGCATGGGGCTGTAGTGTTCAGAGGTCTCTGCAACTGCTTTTTATGGCACACGGTGCGTGTTTGTATGTATGCTGCATACTACTCACACCCCTGTATGTGAAATTTTTAGTCTCTGCTAGCCCTTTATGACACGGCAGTTGCCTTCAGACTGCCTTGTTTGAAATGTGGACATAGAGCACAGTTTCAAATAATTATTTAGTCCGTTTCTGACCACTGGCGATCCGAGTCATCACTAAGTTGAGGGAATTCTTTTGTGACAGCCCATGCTACAACCTTATTGGATGTGGTAATGTTGGTCTGTACGCTGCATTGAACGGCAGCCTGCCATCTCTTGCTGACTGAGCAGCCAAAAACTGCCTGCTTTTTGTTTCTCTCTCCCTCTCAGTAATGTGTGTTGTAGCTCAACCAGTCATCGAACTATGGAAGCTGGCTATCTTTGTCTTTCTGTGGTGATGTGAAATGTGATCAGAACTGTGTGTGTGCATGTGTGTGCGTGAACTGGTTGCTGTCTGTGTGAGTCAGTGTATGGATGGTGGGGGAGGGAGTCAGTCACTGGCTTGGAGTAGCTTAGCTTTAACAACCATGACATGGTTCTTTCACTCTGATTAAAAGAGTACATTTTATCCTGAATTATTCTGCATCTTGTTTTCATGTACAAGTTAGCAAGCACGTTTTCACGTCCAGGAATGTAGAGAAGCTGTTGTTAATGAGAATACACGTTCCACTCAAACCAGTCGACACAACATTTCAGAAGTCTATGATCTAGCCAGCTGGTTCATCTGTGTGAGGACACTGGGAGTCCTGTGCTCTCCTGTCCTAAGCTATACTGCACAAGAGCAGCCACTGCATAATTGTGGCTGTCAACTCCATTTTAAGTAGCCACCAACACAAACCTGCAAACCTACACAAGACAAAGACATTTCACAAATGCTCTCTTCAAAATATCTGCTGTTTGACTGTTGACCAAATTCCACCACTTGTGGCCAGATAAATATTTTGACCTACCTCCCACTTAAGAAGATACAGGTAAAGTTGACTCACATGCTATCTTTGTAGGTTTGAACTTTAAAGGCTTTCAGACACTGAACCCAGTGTTAGCTGCCAGTGGGCCCGTCAGCAAGTACTTGTGGCCGACAGTCACCACTGGTATCTGCAGCACCAGTAGTTTGGCCACTAGTTGGCCCTTATTGGTCATTTGTCCCACGGAACATGATAAATTGGCTTCTGCTCATTCATTTCGTTTTCCACAAGTAAAAGAGGACACGCTGACAACACAATTGCCAAGAAAAGTGAAACAAAACTTTACAGTGCTTGTCGCAGTGCATCAGACTATCGATTGGTAGAAAAATAACAGCACAATTTTCTGATAATGAATTAATCACTTAAGTCATTTTTCCAATAAAAATGCCAAAAAGTCCCCAGCACAAGCACCTAAGTTATGAGGATTTGTTGTTGTTGTTTTCTTCTCTTTGTATGATTGTAAACTGAAAATCTTTAGGTCTTAGGACTGGTAGTCAGACAAAACAATTTGACATCACATTTGACTTTAGAGGATTGTGATGGGCATTGTTATGCTCTTTACAGACATTTTATTGACCAATCAATCAATCCATTAATTGATAAAATGCTCTGCAGAGTAATCATTCATGACAGTAGTCATTATTTGCAGCCCTGTATTAGACATATCCTCAATTCAAATTCTTTGCATAACACAACATTGTTAACTGATTCACAGTCAGATGAAAATGAGAAAGATTGTTTGTCTATCTGCAGTGCTGGCTCTTCAGGTTTTCTCTGTTGCGTTAGGAAGACTGCCTAGTCATTTTATGTGAATGTCAGCTGTCGGCTAGCTCTCAACTTGAGTCTTGACGCTGTCTTTAGCTTTAGTCTTATATGCAACTTTTAACAGAACAGCCCTTGTCAGTGCTAGTTAAGAGGTATGCTTGGTGTGAGAGGACCTCAGGGCTCCAGGTTTCCAGTCGGAAAGTGTCAAAAAGTGTAACATGTTCTACAGGTTCTACATCACTATTTCTCAATTTTCTTTTCTTTTATTACCCTCCCAACTAGCATTGTTCTCCTAATGATGATAATATTAAACTGCTGTTTCTTTTCACTTTCAGAATGTACCTTCTTTGCGGCCAACAATACAATTCAAGGGCCTCCAAGGGGTAAGTACCTTTTTTTCCCTCGTAAGATTTGTGTCAGATGAGTCATTGCATCCCAAATTCTGAATTCCCAATGTGGAATTACATAAAACCCTAATTCTGTTTCAGGTTGTCGTCGGCAAGCATAGTCATTTACATATTCATTTGTTCATTTACTGTTGTTGCTTGAATATGCTAAGTTGCATTCATTTTTCATTGAGATGCGGCTACACAAGTGTCTTCGAATCAGTTAAACCACTTACTCTTGCTGACTTGGTCAAGTTAATCACCTACTTAAGTATCGCTCAGTTTACATTTTTCTGTGTCACCATTATTGGCCCATATCACAAGAGCATCAGTTGCATAGTTATTGAGTGATCATATTGTACAGTAATTAATAAAAAATTGATATATTATTGTATAACCAGTGGTTATACAGTAATTACTGTGAATACAGTGCAAAATATAGTATAAAATACACAAAAACATATAGTCCCATGCAGAGGGTTATACATTCAAAAGAGGTTAGCATTTATTCAACAATTTATATACTGCACAAGTTTTATATTGCTTAAAAAACATAATCATACAGATGAATAGAGAGATTTGATACTGACAGTGCACAATACACATGTAGTAGATTTTTAAAGCTAGTTTTGACACCTGTGCACTGCTTGTAGTACATGATGCACAACTCACATACAGCCTCCCCTTAGCTGTTGAGGCCTCAGACACTTTCCAGTCTCATGCTAGCCCCCATGTTGTTCAAATTAAACCTCATAGTTCAGATGCCCAGCTACCTCTGTACAGTATGTGCATAAGCACACAGTGAACTGTAAGGAGAAGCCCCAGGCACTATTTGAAGGTGTTTCACCACAGGGTTGGTATATGGTATTTTTTTAAAATCATAAATTAACCATGTGTATTTGATCATCCTGCTCTCCTCAATTAATACTCTCTCCTCAGACATTCAGGTGTGAATAGATGCTATGAATTATGTTGTCCATTTTTGTGTGATTATTATTATTTTATTATTTTTTTTACAGCGCATTAAAATTCCTAAGACCAATTCCTCGTCAGACACCTTCAACAGTTTTGATTTCTACCTGTCTAATGTGGGCAAAGACAACCCTCAGGGAAGCTTTGAGTGCATCCATCAGTATGTGTCGAGGTAATGGTAATCACTGGTCAGCTGAATCAACTGTTGCTGTCTTACCACACTTTGCTAGAACGTAATCCCCCTCTGCCTCACATTTCTTTCTCACACTCCCTCTTTGTCTCCAGCTCAGGGGCCTCACACCTGGCATTGTTGGCGACGGTACAGGACAAGCTCACAGTGCGTGCCACCAATGACTCCTACCAGGTGACCCGGGAACGCATGACCCAGGCTGTGGAGGACACACGTGAACGTGGGACCAAAGTCATCAAGCCTGGGGGCCAGTACAGAGGTAAGGCCCTCACTGAGGTCTCCCTTATCTACAGCTGCCACAAAAAGATGCCAGGTTGTATCCCAGTACATCAGTGTGGCTTTACATTCTATCAGCACCTCTTCTCTCTTTTCACACTCGGCCCCTTTTTAGGGACTGAATAGGTGAAAGCTGACAGCCTGACTCCATTCAAAGCCATTATTGCAACTGACTGAGCCATTATGCCATCTCAGTCTTTTCCAGATTGCCAGTCTGACTGATAAGGGCCAAAGGTGGCAGATGAAGCTTTTTCTGTTTTATTGGCACATAACCTGCTAAAATGATACATAAAGGGCTGAAGTGTCACAGTACAAGCTCTAAGTGTTACTTGTGTTTAGCACCTATCACTTGCAGCCGGTTGTTGCAAGACTTTATATGTTTCCCTTATTTTTGATTAACAAATGTAAACCAGTTGCGCCACTCAGTGCCTGTCACACAAGCTGAACAGAAAAAGTAATCTTTTATAATCTAATTTGGCTTGTTACTCTCCAGCCTCATATGTCTTATCCAACTCAGCGCAGGTAGGGTAAGGTATGTGCAGCAAAACAAACTGCTGATGTAATGTCATGTGTTTTTTCCCCCTTTCCTTCTTTCCTCCCTTTTTTTCAGCACCTGTTTTTCAGTCTTAGCAGAAATTTGGTTTACAAACTCCCAATTACAAAAAATCAGGCCAATTAATATAATAAAGACGAGACAGAGTAGAGAATAAAAAACTGGCCCTGCCAGAGAAGGAAACCACAAAGGAGGAGTGGCATCGTAAGTCTTTTACCACATGGAAGTGGTTTGGCTGTCAACGGCAGATCAAAGCAGAATTCAAAATATGTTGATGGTCTATTTTAATCACAACAAGGGATGCATATATTATACAGTTGATAGGTTACAGTTAATGAAAACAGACTGGAACTAGAATGGCACTCAGTAGAGCACATAACTTGCCAAGGCCAAAGAATCCTACACGTCTTTTTAGCTCTGACAACAAAAGACAAACAATCTATCTTTCAGGGGAATGTAAATGGCTGGGAATGTAACATGTTAACCTTTAAATTAGATTTAATGTTGATGTTTAAAGGACAGATATGAAGCCAACATCCTGACTATTTTAAATAATAAATAAAAAATCTCAAAAAGCCCTATAATGAGAAAATATGAGACTTGAAACTGAAATTTGACATTATTTGGATATGTGCTAAAGCAGGAAAAAAACTCTCCAGATCCTCTCTGTTTTGATAATTGAGAATGAATAATAATAATAATAAATGAATAAATATATAATTAAGCATTCTGTTTAAATTATATATTTAAAATATCATGCAAAATCAGATTACCAGACAAATGAATATTGTGTTGTTTATGTCTTTTCTAGCAGTTGTAATGGCTAATTTTTTGTAAGGACAGAACTAGTTTGTTAGATCTAAATTTTCAGCATGAGTTAAAACCACCTCAGGCTTTTTCTGGGCTCTGGGGATAGATTTGCATACAGTGGCCCAGATAGAAACTGGGAAACGAGAGGAGCAGCAGAGAAAAGGGGTGGGACTGGAGTTTGTAGCAGCTGGTTTGGAGCGAGCACCCTATTAACTAATGCAAAAGGAGCCTTTACTTTCTGGTTCTCACAGGCTAATTTCAGCTAACAGTAACTTTTATCAGCATTTTTATCTTTGTCTATAGCTGCAAAATTGTTATTTAGAGCGCTGTGGCATTTATTTTTCAAAGTTGCCATACTCTTGTTCTCTATGTGTTCTCCAATGCAGACTTACTATTTCTGAGGGAGAAAACTTACTATTATTTAAGCTTTTCACATGCAGCAATCTGTCACTGGCCTGTTAGACAACACCAACTGTGTCAGCTTCTCACATTGCTCCCTAGTCTGGCTTTTTGACAAGGAGGGAGGGGGGAGTTTTTCCCTTTCTCTTCCTCTCTCTAACCTTAATCTCTTAAAGAGCTTTAGAATTTCATAATTACCGTGAAGCAGTATAGAGAAATGTGCAGGCACCCTGACTAAGCACATGGCGCAGCAACACACAGCAGAGGCGTCTTGGGTTCTAATAATCTAGATGCTTTGATATAAATCAGTTTTTCAAACTGCTATAAGCTGATAAAGAGAACTGCAGCCCAAAATAAAGTGTAGTTTGGTGGTGACTTGTATTTCTTGTGACTGACTCTTACATTAGGTCATTTTGGGACCTCTTTGCTTCAAAAACTGAAAAGATAAAGGTAATTGGCATGACAAAAAGCAGGTGGCTTCTGCCTGACATTTAAATTGAAATATGATGAACCGCTCATTATTTTGCCTCTTGTAACCTTTAGATCCAGTTACCAAGGTTCATTTGAAATTTCAACTTCCTCAGTCTGTCAGATATTCCTAGTATGTTTCATTGAGTTTCATTGAGACTCTGGTTGTAGCTCATTTGCAAGCAGTTTCAGGCATGCATTGTTTGTGGCTGTCTGAATCTAATTGCAGGAAAAGTTGTCTCTATTTAGGTGTGGTGCTGCAGAATGGCTGGGATCTTACTCCATATATCCTTAAGATCCCATTTTTCTGAGTTGAAGATGGGCTACAGGAGAGTTGTTGAGTAAATTCCTGCCATCATCTGTCAAAATGCCCTGCAGAGAAGAAGAGGTGTTAAATACTGTCTTTACCCTCTGTCTCTAGGAAAGCAAGTCCATGTCCGTAAGCCTGCACTATCAACCCCAGAGGTGGCCCCAGAGCGCAAGCGCTCTACACCTATCAACCCAGCCAACACTATTCGTAAGTGCCTTTCCAATAACCCTGTGTCCCAGCGGCCGTTCCGAGACCGCATCATCCACCTGCTGGCGCTGAAGTCCTACAAGAAGCTGGAAGTGCTTGGCCGTTTGCAGCGGGACGGAATCAACCAAAAGGACCGGAACTCATTGGGGACTACCTTGCAACAGGTACTGTAAGGTGTCTTGTGTTGTGCTTGCAGCTTTTTTTGAATGACATAATATACGTTGTCAGTATTGACAGAGCAACTTGGAGGAGAAGTGCCCTAGTGATCACAGTTTACATGTCCTCTTGTTGTATTTACATGTCAAAATCCAGCAACAATAACATCAGCTTTTGCAAAAGCTGATATGTACGTCTTTGACATGTGTACCTGTGTTCTTCAGGTGGCTAATTTAATCCCTCTGCTCTTCTTAAACATGAACTCGAGGTACACAAATCTGTCAGAGGAAATCTGTTTCACAGTATAAAGGCTTCATTCACTTTTGAAAAAAAAAAAAGCTGTGTAATCGTTAAACATTATTTGCGTGCACAGATGTTTGGCCAGGACAGGAAATGAGAAGTTTCTATTCCTGTTCTATAGGTGACATGCTGTCATAGTTTAACTTTGAATCTGTGTCTGTGTGCCTGTGTGTACAAAACAGGTAGCAAACCTGAACCCCAAAGACAACACATATTCATTGAAGGACTTTATTTATCGTGATGTCCAGCGAGACTGGCCTGGCTACTCCGAAGATGAGAAGTCCCAGGTTGAGTGGATCCTGACTCGGTAGAGAAACCGCATTTTCTTTTTTTGGTGTACTATTAAGTATTCCTATTAGTTTAAAATGATATTCATTAAATTTTCTTTAGCGAATAAATATTTTTTGTGCACAATCCCTTCCTTATAACCTGTGAGAAAAGACTAATTTTGAGTTGGGTTTATTAGTTGATATGATGTTTTGATGTGCGTTTGTTTTTCTCTTCTGCACTGAAAACCTGTTCACACTGAAGAACATTGTATCACACGTGAATTTAAGGTTACCATATCTGTTCTCTGTAAAGGAGAAAACGTCATAGTATTTAAATGCCACCTTTCAGTATGTTAATAGAATAGTTCAGGACTTTTTAAGTCTGTCAGCAGCTCATGTAGGTTTTATTTTTACAGCAATATATCCTTTCTTCCATAATAAGCCATAAAGTGTACAGTTAAATATAATCTCCACACAATTCATTGTGTGGTAAGTCTTGACAAATGTGTGAATGTGAATTTCATTTCCTTCCTCATAACACATTTGCAAAGCAGATTCTTTTCAGCATTTAAAATCATTCATTGTTTACATACACATTTGCTAGCTTGCAGTCTTCTTTGCGTCTGTCAAGCTGTGGCTGGCCACTACAAGGAAAGTGTATATGACTGTGAAATTAATAACCTCTTGTGCCCTACATTAAAGTAGAGTTAAAAAACAGTGACACTGTGCAGTTGCAAACAATTGCTTTAAATATGAGTAAGAGTCATTTAGCACTAGTCCTTTCTTTTCTATTGCAGTTCTGCACTGACACCACTCTTTCCCTTCTTTAACAGCAAATTAGGTCTTCCTACTGAGACACTCTCATCAAGCAGTTCTCCCAAAGACAGTGTCCCCACATCCCCCCAGGTATCTGAACAAATACACATTATAAATACACCCACAGTGAAGAATGCAATTTTCAGCTAAACCCTGGATCCTTTCTTACAGAAGCGCCAGCCAGACTTTGACTTTATTGATCCTTTGGCGCCCAAGAAAGCCCGCATATCGCACCTCAGCAATCGAGGGCCAGCCGCATCTTCCTCATCCTCCTCCTCTGACCGCCATGAGGACGAGGGCAGCCCCAGCTCCAAACGCTCGTCCCTACCCTCCAGCGTCACCTCGGGCCCTCCCACCCATCTCCCCATCTCCTCCCACCCTCCCGCACCCTCTCACCAGCAGCCCAGCCCAGCCTCCAACTCCAACTCACCCAGCACCCCGGAGGGCTGCGGCACCCAGGACCTGCCCATGGACCAGAGTTCCTCCTGCAGAGACCCTTCACCCAGCCCCTTCTCCTCTGACAGGACCCTGCAGGACCGTTTTCGGCACCCTTTCCCAGTGCCCAGACCAGCGTCCTCCCCCAGCCCTCCTCCCCCTCCTCCTCGCACCTCACTCTCGGTTACCTCCACTGTCATCACCAGCCCCCCTTTGTCCAGCAGCACCAACAAGAAGGTCAAAAAGAAATCCAAGAAGCACAAAGATAAGGATCGGGAGAAGGAGAAAGGGAAACGGACCGAAAGAGGCAGCAGTAGTCCTCCCAGTGTGGCAGAGAGGGCTGTGGAGAGTCGTAAAGCCAAAAAGAGGCGCAGTGCTGAGGAGGAGAAGAAGGAAGTTATTGACAAAAATCCTCACAAAGATCAAGGTGTGTTTCTGTCTTGTTACCATACATCTCAAGACTTTTTTCATTGCAAATTCAGCCCATTTACTGCTTTGCACACAACCTCAAATTACCATCAGCCATTTCCTAGCTTGCACATCAGCACATAACCTTTTGTAAAGTTACATTTTTAAGTTGTTTCATCAGTGTCTGGTCATTTACTGGTAGAGACGTCTTTTAAAGATGTATTTATATATATTGTATATTAACAATGAATATGTAATGGAAAAGGGGTTGTTCCTATTGTCAAACCTACAGAGAATTAACAGCAATTCTAGGGAGCATTTTAACCTAATGTAGCTAATTGTTCAGCCTGTACTTGTCAAACTTAAAGTCAAACTTGTCTCTGTCTCTGCAGCATAATTGAAATATGGAGCAAGCAAAAATACATGGAAATCCAGATTAAATCCAACTTTGAGAACTCTGCTTCATTAACAGCTATAAATGTGTGTTTGTGAGAAAGCGAGAGAGTGTATAGATACACTAATTCAAGCAGCATTGACATGTCTTGTGACTGACATGCGTCCTCGGTCCAAGTTTCCAGCCAGTTTATCTTTCAGACTTTGCATTGCTGCTCACTGTGTTTCAGTGTTTATCTCTTCACTGTCTCTCACAGCCCAGCCAGCCTCACACAGTTTGATCTTTGATTACACTGATACACTGGATTTTGCCCGAACATGTTGAGGCATTGATCTGACCTCATCCTCACTCTGTGGTCTTTTGATCTGGTTGACCTGACATTATAAATGTTGTGGTTGTCAGTTTGAAACACTCTGCTTCCTCATAGTTTTTTTTCCCCTTCTTTTCTGAGAACTGTGTCTGTGAAAACTGTGTGTGTGTTTTTTTTTTTTGTATGCTGCTGTTTTTGCAGATCGTACTGTCTGTTCCCTGTTGGGTTTGACTACACTTGTGGTGACAGTTGATTTTGGGTTTCACTCCTCAAAACAGTCATTGACCGTTGGGTTGTAGCAATATATTTAACTACAGTGTGTCTAATAAAAACCAGAAAATGTACCTGCATATCTACACCCACAAACAAAACAGGATAGATACGCTTGTAGGAGCTTAATAATAGTGGTATGGAGTCCTATTACTAGGTTTAATAACTGCTAATAAGCCAGGAGCTCTTATTATTGGCATTTCATTTGGAATAATTTGCTGTGTTTTTTTTAGGTGTTAGCCTATCTGGCAAAAACAGCAGATTTCATCGAGTAAAAACCAATATGTAGGAAATCATGTGCATGAATACAGAAGAAAATGTATCTAGAAAATTTAAAGGAGCATCCTCTTTAAACTTTTCTTTCATATGTTTTGGAAAGTAGTTTTTCACACTTCATGATAAGTACAAATGATACATTTTCCATTTTGGATTTAGGCTGTGTTAATCACACAGCTACATACGGTTGTCCATCATTGCAGCAGTGCTGATACTGGATTTACATTGTAACACGTTGCTCTCTTCTCTCAGACTCTTCAGACAAAGAGAAGCCAGTCCAGTCCACTGAATTCTCCTCCACAACTGAGATGCCGGACTATGTAGTGTGAGTAACCCTAATATACCATCAGTGTGACCGTCTTTACCTTTCAGGGATCTAATTTCTTCTCCACAGCACAATATGAAAACACTAATTGAAATATTTGACTAACAGGACATTGAGAGCAGCAACAAACTTGAAAATTACAACACAGGAAATGCAGCAATAAACAAAAATGTTTTGTACTTTCCATGTCATCAGTAATAAGAGCAGGGAACATGTTATCTGTTGCATATCAGAAGTGAAGCGCAGCCTGCACGTGGGTGAACAGATTTCAGTTTCTGAATACTAACATTGGAGCATGTTTTTTTGAGTTTAAATTCCTCTTCTGTGTTTACAGGAAGTACATGCCGTTGGTGTCCATGGACCAGCGGCAAAGCTACAAGGATGACTTTAATGCAGAGTATGATGAGTACCGCCTGCTGCACGCCCGTGTGGAGAGCATCACCCGCCGCTTTACCCAGCTGGATGCTCAGTGCCGGAAGCTGCCACCTGGCACCAAAGAGTACCAGGTCATATTGAAACACTTATCTTAAATGCACTGTACTGTATGATCTTAATGGAACATTTGTAGTGGCTTTGTTATCTTAAGACAACACATTCAGTCTTTGTCCTGAGCTCTCTAATGAGATAGCTAAAGTCGTAGTAGTTGTAAGACATTATGCTTTATGTGACTTTTTCATATTTGCTTGTCACACTTTTACCAATGTTCCAGTTAACTCCCACAGAATGTGATGAAGCATTTGGCTTAAGGCCATTCAGAATTTTTTATTAGTACACTGGTGTCACTTTGTGGTGCTACACAGGAGGCAGGAAGTGAAGGAAGTTTCTTTTTAATTATCAAGAAAAATTATGAGAGCTGCTACCATTCCACATCTGTTCCTTGACACACTTGTTCGGGGTGCTGCTACTGTGCCAAGTTTCCACATAGAGCTGTAGTGTTTTGGTTTCTGCCTGTTAACAAAATTAGAAAATACAGAGTACACAGTGCTATTTGTTTTTTATAATAGTTATATATGATGAATTAAACATGCACATCTAGTAAACACAATTTTTATTTTCAATTTTACAGAAGGTGCAAGAAGAGGTCTTGAAAGAGTACAAAAAGATGAAACAAGTAAGTAGTTGCATTAGACGCCTGTATACAGGCGTATACAGACTTGACTTGACTGTCAGATTTTGTTGGGCTGATAGCTGTAGTCTGATGTTACGTACATGTTTGTTTTACAGCACAGCCCCAACTACCATGAGGAGAAACAGCGCTGCGAGTACCTGCACAACAAGTTGGCTCACATCAAGCGGCTAATAGCTGATTTTGACCAGCGCAGAGCCCAGTCCTGGTGCTGAGAGCACAGCACACATCATCTTCACTAATCAGTATTGAGAAAGGAGTGTCGAACCAGGAGGGGGTATCCATCTGGCTCTTATTTATTAACACCCCTTCAGTTACTGCCTCGACAACATGCCTCCACCCCACCTCACTCCCCTTCCTTCCTTCCCTTTTCCTTCTCCCCCTCATCCTTATTCATTCCTTTCCTTCTTTTCCGATCTTTGATTCCACAGGCTTCATAGTCGCCTACAAAAAACAAAAAACAAAAACTCACTTTGACTTTTTACCCCATCTTTGCTTTCTCACTGGGTTCATTAGATTTCATACCACTGGACCAGTGGAAGAACTACCATGTGTAGAGGGAAAAAAACAAAACTTCATCTTCTAACTTTTGAAGGACTTATCTTAGGCAAAAAAGAACAAAAAGAAATGTTTTGAGCATCAAATATGCGTATTTAAGTAAAAGAAAAAAAGAGGAGATCTATTTATTTTAGGACTCGTAGTACGGAAGAGGTCATGAGTAATCTCATTGTTGCTTTTCTTAGAAACAATGCAAAAAAGAATTACAGCAGCCTTATGTGTCATATTTCTTTGCGCAAAATCCATTAAGTCCTCTCATTTGTGAAACGTCTCTCCTGGCTCAACACCTCTTTTCACACTAAACTGTACTGGATGCCTGCTTCAGAGACACTGTCATTGCTGGGTTTGGCCGCTGAAGAGGAGGAAATGAGACAGAAGGAGAAAATCACTCATAGGCCAACTGAGAAACAAAAACATTATGTGTGGCCATGGTTATAGAAATTTAGTTATGGCCGTACATGGGGTGGTAAGAATTGGATAATTAATGATGCTGTTGAGTCTCCACTCTGACAGGAGGAGGCAGTATTCCCTCCAGTAGTGTTGGCTCATTAGCAGTGCGTGCCGATTTTGTAAGTGTTTACACTTTTTACATCAGACAGGCTTACGCCGAGGTACAGGCTACAAAGATTCTGGCTGCCTGGAAACTAGGTTGTGTGTAATAATATTATGTGTATGTGTATATATGTATATATGTCTAGGCAGAAGAAAGAGTGTACAAACTGTACGAGTGTGTGTGTGTGTTTGTATGGTTGTGCATTACCTTGGAGTGACAGGTGAAAAAAAAAAAAGTAAGGAAATATGAAAAAAAAAAAAAAAAGCTGCAAAGTAATTTGACTGTTGGAGCACTCAGGATAGCCTGGCTGGAGTAAATACCTGATCTTAAATGAGAGAGATGTAGAGATCCTTATCTTCCAAGATGGTTCATCAGCCCACAAGGTTTCTGGCCACCTCTTCAGCTTTTGTCCTGCGGCAAACGATCTGTGTTTCTATATTGAGGCAAAACTTGCCATCCTGAGACTAATCATATTACAGTATATTTGACCCCTGGGGTTTGAATTTAATTTAGTTCGAGGATGGTCAATTAACTTCTATAGCTAAATCTTTATTTTAACAAGGAAAATTCGTTTACAACCTGTTAGATGTTTGCCAAACGACAAAGACTTTTCTAGATCCAGCATCTATGATAAAATTCCTAGTAGGGGCTTTATTTAGGAACATCAATACTGGAATATATGTTTTGTAACTGATAAAGTAAAACACCCTTATGGGGATGTAAAGGAACTTACATACTGTACTAAAATATCCACAATTAAAGGCATTGACTACATGTTTGTAGTAGATAGCTCCTCCTCTAACGATAATAGTGCATAAAATATATTCAATGTGGGCGTACTGAGCTCGTCCTGTGCAGGAGAATATGGCACCATTTTCCACAAAAAATATAATTATTATTAGGTTCCCAGGTTGTGAGTGGGAGATGCATGGATCAACCCTTTTGACGCCACAGACACAGATCAAATTAGGATCCCTGAGGTTTGAATAAGATCCTTTTGAGCTCTTTGTTGTATTTAGTTAAAGGATAATTCTAAGTTTTGGCATTTGGTGGGACACTGTCCTGGGAGGAATGCTGTCATTAAAGTCAAGTTAATGGCCAGGCTCATTTCACATATATTTTGGCTGGCATTCTGTCAGATAGTCAGTCTCTGATGAGCTTTGGCTGTTTTGGTCGACTGCTCAGAGACCAGGTTAAACATAAAATTTACAAGCTCAGTTAGCTCACTTGTTGTCACACTCAAATTATTTTGGACAAAAATCAGCACTTGTGTTTGAATTATCACAGCAGATAAAAAAAATGTCCATAAGGGTTCAGATCTAGTTACAGCTACTATAAGCTTATGGGCCTGGGGTCGTTGGATTTTACCATTTTTTTCTGGTACTCTTTTACTCTATCCTTGCAATCATTACTTCCAAATTCAGAAGTCCCTCAAGGTCCTCTGACAAATGAATGCTAGTAGGCGTTCAAAGTGTTGTAAATCACTTTTACTCATCCTCAGCCTTCAAGATTTCACCTGCTGCAGCTTTACGGTGTTATTTTGAGTCAGATGACAGAAATCAATCCCATCAAACATCTGTGAGTAGAGCGATGGGAGAAGGTAGTAAGTCTTAATGAGGAAGTGACAAGTAAAAACGCTGCCAGGATTTGAAACCACTGCCAATCAGTGAGTTTTAGGTAAAGTCTGATCTTCAGCTGAAAATGCCTGATCATTTCAATAAAAAAAATCCTCAAGTTTACCTTGAAATATATCATTTCTTTTCAGTTCCATACACTTATTTAGAAAGCGACTGATATTGATATTTGCATGCATTTAGGTGTTTTTTGTTATTGTTTAAGACCAAGCAGTGGATGTGATCAGCTATCTCATAAAATACAACGGATTTAGAGCTTTTCAATATGAGCAGAGGTCAGTAGTAGCGTTACATCTGGGACTGATGTCCTGGTTACTGGAGGTGGAATCTAGAAAGAGGAATCTTTGGATTTCCGGTTAAATCCACAACAGACATTGTTCATCAGCACTTTGGGAGTGATTTTCTTTGTTCTACTTTTATGTTTACTAAAAGTCCCTAGGCGTTGAGCACTTGTACTGATGGAAGACATTGCCAGCTCCTTAAAATGCGTGTACAGGATAAAGAGCTTGGAATGAACTGGGTCATCCCACTATTGTCAGTCCTGCCAACATGATTCAGGTAATTTATCAAATCATGAACTGACCTCCTAAAATACACAGTGTCTATTCCAGTCACACTGTATAAGTTGTCTTCGAAACAGAAACTATATTCCATTTTAGCTTCGCAGGTTTAATAGTCATTGGTACAGTCCTGCCTCAGGCCAGTTATAGTTTCCTCCTCCCAGACAAGGAAAAGCCAGATGAGATGACTGCATACACAGGATATACCTCCAGGTTTATGGATTTACCTTTCTGCTTGGTAAAACTAGTGATACAGGTTCAAATATGTCCTAGTTTGAAACATGTCAGAAACCTCTGCTGTTGTGATTGTGCTGCTCCAACTGCCAATAAATCCTTTTAAAATGAACTTCAAAATGCTGCCAGGTATTCGCCTCTCCGGTAGAAAATTAAGTGAAATGATGCAGAAACTACAGAAGGCAGATCTCGGCGGTTTTGTGTGGGCGTATACAACTCATTGCTTTTTTAATGCGTTAAACATAAATGGACAATTGAACATTGGCCCCTATTTGATTGATGTTTTTACTACAAAAATGAATAGATAATGTAAATATGAATGCTATAAATACTACCAATCTGATCCTATCAATCACTAAAAATCATGTCCTCTAGCTTTTTACAATTTAGCAGCTTTCGGCCTCTTTTGAATCACTAAATTAATATTATTGAATTCCAACAATTCTCTGCAAAGGAGAGAAGGGAAGGCGATACTTATTTTAAGAACTGTTTTAAATGGGGGCTTGTATGCTTCAGGGTACATACACACAATGCACAGAAGTGTGGCTCTGTAGGGAGGCAGCATTTTCTCCCTGGGGCTGCTTAACAGGTGCTGTAGGCTTACTAAATATTACTTTATATTAAATTCAGCGCTTAGGTGTACGCGGTAGCCTATATAATATCCACTAAGACGCCGAGGCCCTGACACGTCACCTGATTAACATAATTGTCAAAGAAACCGACCGATCCTCTTTCTTATACTTCCCCACAATGATGCAATTTTCTCCTTTAACCCGACCACCTGATGGCGCAGCAGTTCCCGTACGAATAAAATCGAAAGGAGACAAAGTGGTGCTATTCCCCATCAAACCCGCTGCTCGTTCTGCATCATGGCCCAAGACATTTTGTCAAATACAAGTTCAAACCGGACATCTAGGTGTATTGATATAAGTGGACACAGCGACGCCGAGCAGCATGTGGGACTATTTCCTGGAACTTGGAGCCCGCACGGTAAGCAATTACCACACGGTGTCAGTCTCCTTAATAAATAACGGAAGAGATTCACTTTGAGCTACGAGAGGGTTTACGTGGCTGTCTAAAGAGTTATGTATCGTTTTACAGAAAAAGAGGCCATTTACTTCCTGCAGTAACAAAAGCAGAAAGAAAACATTGAATCTAAAACAGCTGAGCAGTAGTATTAGCCTTAGCTATGATTAAAAAACATTCGGCCAGTGTAAAATTTCTAACTGGCCCCAGTGATTTATTTGTTTATTTTATGTGGACTACAGTGGCCATTAAATCCGTAACTGAGGTTCAGTATGGGAATCAATCAGGGCGTCTTCTATAAAGACTGCACGGCAGCAGACATTCTCAGCCTTACGAAGCATTACCAAATAGGACTTGGAACTCTGACATGATCCTGATTATAAAATAAAGGTTGAAAACTAAATTATGAATTAGTATTGTTATGTGTTTTTTGTATGTCTGTGCATCCATGAGATCTATATTATAGCGGATGTAATACTGTGACACCAATACTTTGTCGTAGCCTATTAATGGATAAATTAACCAATTAGTTATCTAATAATATTAATTTAGAAATCACACCAGAGCCCATTTTACTGCTAGAAGTTCTGCTCATTAATTTGCAGCATTGTCCATATTGGTCTGACACACGTAGATATATTAAAGGGATAGTTGCTATGGTTAAGAACAGGATGGCAAAATCTGTGATACCTTTCAGCCACGACATTAAAACCATTGTCAAGTTGAGTGGAATAGCACGATCATTTAGAACACACGGTACAGTATTCCTGCGGAAACCTTGGGCCTAGGTTCATTTGGATCATGTTACTTTTACGGCGTTTACCCTATGACTTTGCTGCAGACATTTTATTCATGGCAACAACCGCTCCCAGTGGCAGTGGCCTTCCCAACAGGACCAGCATTTCACCACCACAAAGCTGCTTAGAATTATCTCAGGGGTGTGATCCAAACGATTCCCCAGATCCCAATCCCAGTCAATGCCTGTGGGATTACACTTTCGACAAGCCAGATCCGAGGCCCCACTCCGCAACCCACAGGGCCCCAAAGGATCCTTCTGAGTGTCCCTGTGCAGGAACACCGGACACCCTCAGAGGTCCTGTGTTCATGCCCGACAATGGAGCTGTTTTGGCTGCACAGAGGACCTACACAATGTCAGGCGGATTAACCAGATCCAAACCTGGATCAGGTTAGAGTCTGAGGAGGTTGGAAATGAGTCAACACCTGAGGCTCTTTAGCCGTGTTCCTCTAGACATTTCTGAGCGATTTTGGTATGGGTGGGGCGCTGTCACTGAGGAAGGCCTGCGTGGAGATGTCGTGTGGATATTGCTTGGTCACGAAAGTAATGTTGGAAGTGGGTAATCTGCATCAATAACATCGAATGATGCTGGCACCGGATTCTCAGCGGCTGCTGTATTGTAATAAGGTGTTAATATTACTCACGCACCATGTCATGGTTTTAATGTATAATGATGACTATCTTGTGGTGTGTTGCCCGAGCTCATTATGCAATGCAAGTCAGTGACATATTCGCAACGCTTCCTTATTTTAGCAACTCCATTTAAATGGATCATGGTGTTCATACGGAGGAGTCACGGTTAGGGCGGCGGTGATGTGGCAGGCGCTGGATAAGGTAGTAAAGCTGGAGGGCATGCTGCAATCCATTGGAGCCCTGCAGTAATATACTCAAACCCCCAGGTACACAGGACACTGCACAAACTCATCTGATACCTTTCACCACCCCATTCATACACTCTGCGTGACGTGAAGACAGAGAGGGACTGGTGGTGGAGAGAGAAGGAAAATATGGAAAACAGTGAAGCGTTTATAATATAAGCGGGCAGGAAAAGAGATAGGTGTTTTGACCCTCAGGAGACCCAGGCGAGTCATTAAGAGACGCCATTTCTAACAGTAAGCTCTCATTAGTATAGAATAAATAGTAAAGCGAGAATAGATGCCTGAGGTGGTGCTCAAAGAGACAGGAAGTAATTACAAGTAAAAACCAGGGGTAAAATCACTCTGATCCACTCCATATGTCACATCCTTGTAGAAGTGTACAGATAGTTGAATGAAAGAACAAATGAGCAACAAATGGAATTGAGAGAACATAAAGGCTACACAGGATGTCTTATGAATATCCCTCACCCTCTTGTAAAACATAACAAAGCCCTCTTTCATTCATAAAACTGTGACTACATAAACCTCATTGTGGTATTTGGCAGGTGGAACAGTAAAATCTATAGAAGATAGTAACTCTAATCTGACACAGTGGAGAACAAGGTGTAGTGTATGCTTTAATTCTCCATAGCATCATCAAACCACCAAAGGAAGAATGTATTTTTGAAGAATGCTGTTCAGAGACAGGTATATACTAAAGGAAGCTGTTCTGGCTCGGTGCGTATGGAGTTTCTTTACGCACCCATCATCATGCCGACCACCTGGACTGCGCCTGTACAACGGTGCTTACCGACACAGCAGAGCACCAGGCAGCTACATCGGAGCCCCATGGTATATTCATTCTAAAACATATCTTTCTTTTAAAGTTAGACGTCATGTTATCTACAGTCTGTACAACACAGGCCCGGCGGGCACATGTATCTCCATACAGGGTATGGATGCAGTACAGCATGCACTTTATTTCTAGAACTCTGTGTTTTGTTTTTCTTTGCAGTTAGAGTTTAACTTTTTTTTTTCTATTGAGCACACACTTTTGAGATTGTTGTGTTACAGCACTTTTGTTATCATTGCTAAATACTGCACCGACCACGCCTGGCCTCATCAGCTTAGCGGCAGTAGTTATTAAGTCAAACTATCACGGCCTGCGTGCTAGATGGAAACACTTCGTGCAGTTTGTTGGTTGTAATGGCTGATACTGATCCGCTGTATGGGAAAAACCTACTTTAAATGCTTCGCACCGAATATATTTCCTTTCATTTTGTTATTTCCTTTCTTCCTCCCAGTTATTTTATTGTCTATTTTGTTTGTTTCAAATCAATAATTTACTTCTTCCTTTTTAAAATGAATAGTAGTAGAAACACAGGACTATGGAAAGCAATTATGACCAGACCTCTCTACTCTGAATATTCAAAAAAAAAAAAAAGTCCCATTAGCCTCCACACACAGTAGTTTACAAAAATAATTGCAGCACCAATAAATCCATAATCTCATGCCTATGATTAAAACAACTTATCAAAGAAAAGGATGAAAATCAATATTGTGCCACCCACCCAGAGGCATTATGGTTGTAATTATGCCAACTTATATTTCATGATATAGTTGTTTTCATAAATCTTCTTGCCTCTTCTGTACACATGCTAAATGCTGCAAAAGGCCCCTCGCGCCTTTCTGTGTGTGTGGGAACAGACCCTTATTATTTATTGTGCAGATATATAAGGAATTAGTTTTCAGCATTATTTCATATTAACCTGCAAAGAAATGAAGTAAAATCGCAGCTTAGCTAGAAAAAATACATTGGATTTATTATTTCTGGATTTTTAGTGTGTACAGCATGATTTTGATAACAGGCTGTCGTAGTTTAATTTCAGAATTAGTTTTCAAGTCATTTTCTCAATGAAGGTAAATAGCCTCATTCAAACTAGAACTTCTTGGAAAATACTGTTCCCTCTCATGGTAATACAATCAATACGCTCTGAACTACCCGACTGACTATTTGCATCCCACCAGATCTAGAAAAATTAGATAAAAGAATTGTAGTGAAATTAGATCCTGCTTGTATACTAAACTGAGGAGTCTAGTGCATTACAGATGAAATAGAAATGACTATTACCACCAGCAAATTTTGCTTTCCACTCTGCTCTCAGCGAGTGTTAATGGGTCACGGCCAGATGAAATACTCACTGCTGGGCCACTGAAATTAAAGGGCTCAAGCGTTCTTCCAGCAAATGCTACTAGTACACATATTTACAATTTTTTAGAGCCAGCAGAACATAGATGCACATGGGCCATCATGGGTTTAATTTAAGATGGAGCAGTCCCCTGTGCAGCACAGTTTTTCCACCTGAAGTCACATTACCTGTTACTGGAGTTTGAAACAGTCCGCACATAATCCTGGTCATGGTTGTCTAACAGATGTATGGTCATTTTGATATATTTCTACTTGTAATGGAGCCATTTTGTGTCAGTGTTCATCTTCAAAATCCACCATTTTGCATCAGCTAGTAGAAATATAATCTTTCACAGAGCTTCTGGCTGGTGGCCAGACAGTCATTTTAATTCATATTGGGTTTAACAGATCAGTCTTTTTGTGTTGCTCATGATGGAACAGTCATTATGCAAAGGACGCACATATTCCTTCAGGGCAAGAGAGGCGTGAGTCACATATAACGCTGTCCTGTTGGTTGAGTCTTACGCTGTCTCCCTCTGCAGTGGTGCTCCCCCCAGAGTCAGCCCCTCATCCAGCAGTACAGAAAAAAATGTTTCCTCTGTTTCCCCGCATGTTGATTATGAGCAGTCTCACTCTTTGTCATCATTTTCTCCTTCGATTGCCTCCTCCTCTCTCCTCCTGTTTTGCATAGGCCTTTGGCGTCCAGGTGGGGGTCACATGACTATGCGGCGGGACTTGCGTAGTTTGCGTCGCCGCTGCTGGTACTCGCTGAGCTCCTGCAGGTAGACTCTGGACGGCCAACGTAGCCTCTCCACCTGCTCGCGTTCCTCCTCTGAGACTTTTTAAAACAAAGACATATATAACTGTAATCTACTGCAAACACAACTATGGGATGAGTTGCTGATGAAACCATTACAGCAAGATTTACTGTACTTGGCACAGACTCATACTCACGCACACACACACACACACACACACACACACACAAACCAACTCCTTGGACTGTTGCCATGAACACTGCCAACGAGGCTGAAATATCTAATAAGATTTTGTTTACACCAACAAGCAACAGAAGACCAACGGTGACCGATCATGTGCTGTCTCCTTTTGCTGGCCTTTGACTTTTGCTTGTGCCCTTCAGTACCCGTCCAGCGACCTTAAATAAGTCTTGTGTGTATGACTAATGATCACAATAAAAAACTGCTAATGCTACTAACCAGAGCAATGTTGCCGTTAATCTTTATAATTAGCCTGTCTTTAGGTGCTTTTATGTGGTCTTTTAAATGCAAAAGACAACTGTATAATAACCGAGAGGCAAATAGAAGCACTATATATAACTCAAGCATAAACTTATAGTATTAAAAGTAAACATAAATACTATAAGGAGGAATTCGTAACAGCTGCTAATACATAAATACTGCCATATGGTGCTGTATGGCAGAAAGGCATTAAATACAGAGGTTTTCTCAGGTGTCTGTGACCATGTCTAAACTAAAGCTCACTCCCTGTTCTCCAGTATTCATCAGTAGACACCTTGCACCTCATATGTTTTGTACAGTGTTGGCCATTTGACAAAAACGAGAAGCCTGGCATTTATAGCATTTATCTGAGATGGATGCAACCTAAACTACACATACTGTGTTGAAAAAGCCTGGAGGTTCTCTGACTCAATTATTTTTAAAATACAGTCTGAAACCCTGTAAGGGAAAAAAATAAAAAAATGAAGCGAAAATGAGCTGTTTCATTTTGTGATCAATCAAAGCAGCAATTTTAGTTTTTGCATAAATCACGCACTGACCTGAGAGCTCCAGGAAGTCAGGTTTGTGACTGAAGATTAGGTAGTTGTTGGCGATGAAGTGGAGGAGCCAGACGTACAGCTGCTCTGCATTGTGGCACTGAGAATGAACAGAAGTGGAGACAACACACCACATAACAGTTACTCTATTGAGAATTAATGCTTTTTAACAGAATCAGTTGCAAATAGAGGCCTCAGGCTTCAGTAAGTTAAGCTTGCCACAAAATAACATTGCACAGGACAATATATATAATTTTTTTTTTTTTTTTTTTTTTTACAAAATAGCTTTCTTCTATACAAAGCATTTGCATTTCGTTGGCTGAAGGAGATGTTGCATCATAATGAGGCAGTAATCAGTTTACACAAACTATCTCCTGAAGGACTGCTTATTTTCTCAAATCATCTCTCTTGCCCCCTTTAACCCCTCTCTATGCAAAGTTGGACTGACCTTTGCTCTGCGGAGTAGTCGGACCACGCTGATACCCGTTGATGCCAGCTCTCTACTGGGCATGCTCTGAAGGTAAGCGCACACGCAGACCTCACACAGGTGCTGCAGACGTTTCACCTGGTACATCTCGGCACAGACCAGCACGGCCATGGCCTGCAGCACACTGGCTGGACACACAAACACACACGCAACACTGGCTGATATACTGTACACTACTCCACTTCTATCATGTAGACAATTCCCCTCATCTCTACAGAGCATTTTACTATCTTTCAACACATTGTTTTGTTTTTCCATCCCACAGCTTTAATTGTTTTGATTCACTGTCAACGCTATCATTTGCTGTGTTTCCAGCTGCAGCCGTAAGCTGAGTTCAGCGCTGATACTGATAAACTAGGCTAAGAGACGAAGCTGAATACAGTAGCGCGTTTAGCAACTATTTCCCCCAGAACTTGCTCGAGACCAAAACAGAGATTAAGGGAGAGGAGACAAAATGTCAGTCATATATCCATCAGGAGGCAAGAAAAATAACTCAGATTTAATAATATAGCTCCTACTGGCTACATGTGATTGTTTTCTGATACATCTGCCATTATTATATGTAGCTATATAAATTGATAATATGTCAATGATACAATATTACAGCTTGGTATGCTGTTCCCATGTGGCCAAAGAAAAATAAATTAATGCAGCATTAAGTGGAAAGTACTGCAAAAAAATGTGCAAAATATGGCTTTGCTACGGTATCAAACGCTATGTTCACCTATCATATGGTGTTTACAAACGTCATGTATTTATGCCATTTTTATTTCTTCAAGTCATATTGCAGTCAGTGCAGTCTACAGTACCTCCTTTGTGCAGTGCTTCACACTGCACCAACAGCTGGTTGAGTGTCCAGCAAATTTCACGGAAATCTCTTCATAAAACACATGATTTCTGTGGTTACAACAAATGTCATCACATGGGCTTAATCTCAACCCTGTGTTTATGAATAGACTTCAGTAATCGAATTACATTAGGCTAAATAAAACAAATGCTAATTTTGTCTTTTTTTCTTTTCTTTTTTTTTTTACACTGTCAAATTACATCCTTAGATACACACAAGCAAAAAATGTCAGACAGGTACTTTCAGTCCTATTATGTGATGTCAAAATGTCAAAGTGAATCACTCCTGCTGCAGCCCAATACGTGTCATTTATGGGAGCCAAACACCACCCTCAACATCTCTCACTGCCCCCCTATAAACACTAATTCTGTGCATGCGGCTGCATATGACAGGCTGGTGCACTGTCAGCTGAGCAGCAACCATACAAGAGGGTTTGTTCTGTTTGACTGCAGAATCACCCAAAACAGAAATTAGCATTAAAATGTATTATACGGTCATATGTGCGGTATACATTATTTATGTGAATGAAAGACTCCAACCATGCTCCTCCTTTGATTTCGCACCCTTCATTTTTGTTGCTACTGGTGGAGTTACCTTGCTTTGACCTTGAGCGCTGAGCTCTTACATAACAGTGCAGCGACTGCAGCCTCTGGAGCGGTTTCATGGCTTTAATTTCCTGTTCCCATGACTCAACCTGAGGCTGTATCTCTGGAGACAGCTTGTTTACCCTCCTTGTACCTAAGCTGGATCTTAAGGATTGCTCGTCAAAGTTTGTCATGATCTTTTCATCAAAACATCTCATGCCACAGAAAAGGGGGATCGTCTGCTCCTGAGAGCCGCTTATTCAGAACTGATTATTCCGAGGCTTTTCACTGTCAATCCAGCAGCTTCATTATGTAACAAAACTGGAAAGGAAGATGACGCTGAATGTTATAATTAACACTGTAATTCTGCAACTAAAAGTTTGAGTTCTATGGCTTTTTGTTATCTATTAAGGAACATAACACAATGCTTTTTTTGTGCTTTCTGAATGTATAATCATCTGTAGTTGTAAGGCTTAATCCAAGAGGGACTGCAGCTGTGATATCACCATGGTTGTCATGAAAGTACACACACATGCGCCCTCACACACACACACACACACACACACACACACACACACACACACACCCCAACAAAAGAACCAGACAATACTGCAAAGGCTTGTGATTCAAAGCGGCATTAAGTCAACTTTTACCACTAGGGGGCAGAAAAAGTAAAAAATAAACACAGCAACAGAACTTGATATATCAGCTTACTCAGTTGTTTTTGCCAACATATTAACAAATAATCACACATATGTTGCAGATACAGAATGTTATTAACATTGCATTGGAGTCCCTCTGTCCACCTGACCGATATTGACTGACAGTATGATCAGGTACAAAAAAATATGTCTTTTTACTTTGACCATACTATATGATTGGTGGGTATAAGCCTAAAAATAGCCAACAGTTTTGAGTGAATTGGTTTGAATGTTTGGTTTGTCTGGCTGACAGATCAAAACAATGAGCTGAGTGTGGTTAAAAGCTACACAGAGCTGCAGTCCCGAGTGTTGATTTTCAGTGGGATCAATAGTACAAGCAAAGCTTTCCCATTGTGAGAAGTCACTAGCTTTATGCAGTTTTAAGGTTGTAGAAGCTCCTCAGATATTCTCTGCATGTAATGTACTGTAGCTCATAGCCATCACACGAGAGTATTATCAGCACTAATTACTTTGAAAATGCAGCACACGATGTGTCAGATAGTGACAGAGGAAAACGACAACACCACCACTTCTGGGGCTGTGATTTGGCATCATTAAAAGCAGATGAAGCAGTGATGCCACGGGTTGATTTTGTCATCACTAAATCTAATTTAATTTTAAGCTCAGTGCTGTTCTCCGCACGCCTCCTGAGACTGACACTGGCAGCATGTCGCAGTCACACAGATGGTTGATGGGACGTGTCATCTGCGCTTTTGTTTTAGACAGCGTTTAGCAGCAAGGCCTACAGGAAAACACTACTGTACCATTCTCAAGTGTTTTCTGATTGGGGGATTGGTGCTTATTTCCATGGTACTTTCAAATTACATTAGAGGTCCACTGTCTTTCTATAAAGAGCTGTCACATTGTCAGTCAGACCCATGGCATAAAAAGCAACTTTCAGCTCAACCAAGCTTCTAATTCAAGTTATTTTCCATTACTTAACTAAGTAAACTACTTTTATTTACAGCAGCAGCCTGAGGGTGTAGTTATAGGCAATGAATGAATAACACAGTGCAGTGCAGTCAATCTCAGCACCATACAAAATCTGCTACAGGGTATAATTAGTCCACAGGATGAAGAGACGGGAGGGCCTTTCTATTACTATATTTAGGACCCCCCACTGGAGATGTGTTTGCAGTTATAGGAGCCATTTAGTCATTAATCTTATTGTATACACAGTAGTGGTCACAGTGGTATAATTAAGTAGACGTCAGGGTTGTGTGCAGTAAACTCACCAGGACAGCAGGAGTCAGTGTAGAGGTACTCCAGGAAAGAGAGGAAGGTATCTGAGGAGACTCCGTGGATGGGCACCACTCGACTCCGGGCCTCTGCATACTTTCCGCTGAACATGGCCGCCATGACATCACAGCGCGCCACCAACACCGCCCGGTGGGCTGGCAATACACTCCCTAGAACATACACACACACACACGCAAAATTAACATCTAGGTTTAGAATTTCAGAGCAGGGTCTGGAAAAGTCCCAAAGAAGTGCAATGCCAGAGAGTATAAACAGGTCATAATTAATACATTCATTCTTGAATGATAGTAACAGAATGCATCTTTGGCTTCGACTTCAATCAAACACTCTTATTGTCAGTAACTTGTCTTTTTTTGAATGATCACAGAGGCATAGAGACCAAAACTAATTCAATTTGGCTTGTTACAAGTGATGATCTGTCATAATGGGACATTTAAATGAACAAGAAACAAATGACATGTAAAGCCAGGCCGCAAGTCCTGACATAATCGCTGTCATTAATTGCCATTAATGGCCGGTGACAGCCCTCACCACAATCCATCAGCAAGTCAGGGTTAAGAAAAATTCACTATTTTTTATTTTTTAGAAATTTTCCCTTTGACCTCCAAGAGTTGAACTCGCCGCTCACTATAGTTTTTATGAGATAAGTATTGATTAGGATAGGCTTTTGGGCATTATATCTCTATTTCTCAGTTTGATCCTTTAATAGAAGTGCAGCTCATGGAAAAGCTTTTGGTGAGATGAAACATGACAGGAGCAGAAGGCAGACAGTCGCTCTGACCATTTTATCTTATTTTGTGTCCAAATGGACGACCAGGCCCGGGAATGAGATCATAATTCAATCACGGCTAATAAAGAAGTGACCTTCCTCTGCTGTGTGACCGTGCATTTGTAAGCCTGCGTACGTCAGCGTACAGATCAGCATGAACCCACCTTGCACCATGAAGATGACATCTGAGTAAAGAGGAGAATTGAAGAGGTTGACAAGAGTCTGGGGGCCGAGCTGAGCTGCTCGTGCGCTCGGGGTATCCCTGGGGCCCTGCGCGTGCACACACACACACATCAGTGCAGAGGAAGCCAAAAGAAATGGACAGAGAGTTAACATTCTTCTGTTGGATGTCAGGTGCTAGTTACCAGCACAATTGCAATTCTGTGCATCTATCCCACCTCCCCTGTGGAATACAAATGGCCTCTCTGCCAGTCTTGCTTAGCGCTACCCAAACATACTTGACTGCAATGCCAAGAACGACATGATGAAACTGGGTAACACTGAAAACAGACTGAGAGCCAGACGGTCGTCCAAACTGTCTATTTATTAACACATTACTGCTCATTTAAAGGGCGAATAGTAGCATATATCTAAATACAGTAGGCTGCACTGTACAGCAGGTGGAATCAGCGGTACAAGAAATTCTGTCAGTGTCTTTTTTTCGAGCAGAGTGCATGTGGTTTTGTTAAGTCCGCAAATAAGTGTCGTCTACGCATCCCATTACCATTACGCGACCTTTCTCAGTCAGCTGAAGCACAAAGAACTCCATATTCTCAGAGGGAGAGTTCAGCAAACACTGAGTCCTCAGTGAAGGCAGTAACAGAATCAAGCCTCTTTGATTTTGTAAAACAATGGAAAGCTTATGAAAAGCAAATTTCAGCCCGGGCTCACAGAGTGAGACGACCCAGAGGTGTTTGCAGAGGACGAGATCAAATCACGACATCGGGACATTAGGGTGTCTCATCGCGTTAAAGTGGCCCTGCCGTCTCTCGGTGTACCGCCTCAGGTAGAAGACCTAGTTCTATCCAGATGGGTTGGTACACCATGCATGGTGCCAAAGGCTTGTCAGATGCAACCATGTCATATCTCCTGATCTCTCTCTAAGTGTTTGAGTCTGCTGCCTATTACAGAGAGCCAACTCGTGTTTTCTTTCCAGTGACGGGACACTACAGATGTGACACTGCAGTTCTTAACATAATGTTGGATATCATGTCTGATGTGTGGTGTGATCTCCTTACAGATCTTATGTTGTGCTTTTGCTCCCTTGGGAGCATCTCTTGTTTATTTTGTGCTAATTCCCTCAGTGTCTGAGAGGTGATTACGAGCACTAATTATGTAAATATGCTAATTATAGCCACATTATTACTGCGCTGTTTCTAAACAAGGTCTTGCTAATTAATGAGCTGTTAGACTGCAACCACAAAAACATGTGTTTATACCTTCAAAGAACGAGTTTGACACATTATAGATATTTAACCTCTTTTGCTGGGGAGGGAGGGGCGTTATAGCATACACACCATAAGATCTCCCAATCTCAAACAGGGCTTTTATGAAATCTGTGAGTATTTAAGAAATTGAGTAGAGGTGATTTTAAAATTGAAGATCTCACCCTGTCTCTCCCGATGAGAGATCGTATTTGCTCCATAAGCTGAGCAACAGCCAGTGAGTTCTTCAGCTTCTCTTCCAGGGCCTCCTGGAGGTGCTCCCACTCCCACGCTCCTACAAAACATCCACAAACACACTGATTCTGTGGACCCACATTAGTATAGTTTACAGAAACGCAGAGGCAAACTCTTTTCCAGCTGGCACTGTGCTCTGACCACCCACATACCTTACACTAAATACTCGGGGCCTGTTTTTGACAAAGTTGGCTTGTTCTAAAATTTGTCTGCTTATATAATGTACAGTGGTTATGGGTGGGTCAGCCAGTCCAGACTCTTTTGAGAAAACAAAAGGCTTTTGCAAAACACACAAATGACTTGATTATATCTCATTCAAAGTTAGTTAGTTGATTTGTTTTTACTTTAATTTGATGTAAGTTACATTTTTTTCAGCTGGTGGCTGACTACAAATCAAATAAATTTTATATTTTGAACGAATATCGTATAAAGATATTTAAAGCTTTAATCTTGTTTTCACATTTTAATTACAGGTATAGCCATATGTGTAATTAAACTGTTTAACTCATAAATGGAGCGTCTACATTTTAGTTGTTTCTCATTCAATCGCATAACAATATAGACACATTTTGTTGGCTAAAGCTGAAAAACACAGTTAACTTCTTTGTTTAAACACGAGTCCACAGCCACGCTAGCGACTCTGTGAGGCTCCACTAAGGCACGGCGGTGCTTTGAGCTAAATGCAAACATCAGCATGCTAACATGCTCATGATGACAATGCTAGCATGCTGTTGTGTAGCAGGTAATGTTTACCACATTTGCCATCTTACTTTAGGGTGTTAGCATGCTAACATTTTATTAACAAGCTCTAATCACAAAGTGCATCTAGGGCCGATTCGATTCTCATTAGTTTTGCAGGTTTTTGGTCAAAATGAAAGTACTGCACAAAATGACATTTTGCATAGATGCCGTGTTGTTGACAACAACTGTTGGGACATTTCACTAAAAAACACAAATATGAGCCTCATGATGGGGGAATCACCTGATTTGACCTCAGTAGGACTCAAGACAATCCATCCAATACTTGTTGGGATATTTCAGTCTGAACCATATTGGTCGACTATCCAACCAACAGACACTGCCATCCCTAGAGCCACACGGCTAGCAAGGCTTAAAATTATTGATATAGAGTAAACAAACACGGAAAACAGAAATTTGGGCTGTGATATACATTAAGTTAACGTCAACCAAATGGATGTGAAATATAAAGACCCTGTGACTAGCAGCATTGATATACATTATTAAACAGCTATTAAAACACAGAAATGACAAAGTAAACTCTAATTTTCTAAACATCTACACCTCATTTCAGTGGTTTATTCCTTTCTAAAGCCTGCAGCTTGATTGAGGTTGCGCACTCTGCCACACTGGGACATAAACAGACTGTCGAGGGAAGAAGGGAGCTGGACTGGGCAGGATTTAGCTCATCATTAGTTCATAATGACGGTATTTCAGCCGATAGAGGGATTACCTCAACACACGGTCCCAGATAATGGCACTGCACAGCGCAGACACCTCATAGTCAGGGTGAGAGATTAGCTCAGGAGCTGTGGTGCTGACATATGATGCAGCCAGACACCAAAAAACAGCACAGAATGGGCTGGTGGATGTTTTCATAGGTGCAACAGAAGGAAAATGAAAATATACATGCCAAAAGTTGCCTCTACTTAATATCACAAATACAGTAACACCACCTACACACACAGAGACAAATACAAACAATTTATTTACAATATGTACAGATTAACACTCATTCCCCAAAGGTTTACCTTAATCTCATCCATAACCGCTACATTCCTGACTCTAAACCTTACCCTAACTTAAGCCAAACCCTAACAAAGACTGAAACCAGTGAAGTTTGTGCTAAATTCATTTGCAAGGAAACTAAATTAAAACCAATCTCCCCCTACTGAGACATGCTGTCCCAAAAAACAACTAACCTGTGGTCTAGAACGTGACCTCAAATAAGGCCAGGGTGACCATAAACACACAATAATTCATCTGTATCACATACATGTAATACATGTGCTAAACATGCACATGCACACAATAGTAACACAGTGACAAACCCAATAATTCAGTGGGATTCTACACAAGGAGACAGAGTCTCGCAGTGTTAACATCACACAAGGCAAAGTCACAGCCCCTGTGACTGTCCACACACACACTCAAGTGACATAAAAGCCAAAAACCCAAGCGTGGAAAAAAACCATGAGTGTGACACTGTGTGTTTACAGGGACATGATATTGTTATGGAAATTTGTTCTGCTGAGCCAATAAAATGAGCTACTAGTGACAAATGAGTTGTATTGAATTGTGAGCAGAAGACACTTGTCCTGTCTCTAGCAAATCAAAGTACATCTTGTTGTGGATTTACTGCAAAGCAGCATCAAACATTGGCACAATATGCTCCCAATGTTTCTGTGGGCAAAGAAGGCATACATTCACGTCTGATTAGCCAATTCAAGGAAAAAAAAAAAAAAAAAAAACACTAATACAGAAACACACACATGCACACTGCATATGAGGTCAGCTGCTGTTAACATACAATCAAATCCACTGTGTTGAAGGTTAACATTAGTCATTTTTCACGCAAGACTCAACATCTCCCTGCAGTGTTTTATGGAAACGTGACATTCGTATTCTGCTCAGCACATGCACACACAGATTCCCTTTTCCGCCATTCGCCCCAAACCACACACACACACACACACACACATATATTAACAGTATGGTCTACTGCCCAGCTCTCCCACCACCCAAACACTCTCACCATCACGTTATCTCACAGAAAAGCGGCATCTTACACTCCACCCTCTCTCTCACCCTTGTGTCCTGCCACCTTCGTTTTTCACCCCACTCTCAATTTTCCACCCCTTACTTTCCCATCTTCCTCCTCTCATTCTCTCTCATAAAAAAAAAAAACCCACATAAGGACTTATATGTGTGCGTGAAAATACACACTGCTCTCTCCGTCTCTCAACCGCTGGCTTTCTTATTCATACAGTCACTCACAGAGACTAAGCCTAACCCTATAATCTTCTTCCCTTCTCCGCTCACCCCTCACAAGCACACATACACACTCAGCTTATGTGTTTGTGTGTCTGCCTCTTGTGTTTATGTGTGTGTGTGCACACGTGTGTTCATTCAGACCATAAGTACTGCTCACATACATGTTAAGAGGCAGTCATGAATCAGATGTTAGCACAGCTTTTTGCCTTATGGATTCCTGCACGATATGCAGCTTGTGATGAAGCACTGGCATGCACAGGCACTGAGATCTTACATGCAGCAAGCGCAGCACTGCAGACTATAAGCCGCGTGGACTGAGAAGATTTTCATTACCGTGCCAAAAGCGCAGAGAATATCACATGCCTGTTTATCTGGGCCTAATACACGTTTTGGGTGCCACAATTTACAATATCTACAAACATTTTGGCTGTATGTTTTATGTCTGCATATGCCTGTATCATTGTTACCGTGAGGTTAATATATGATGCTGTTAATTTTACATGACAGTTTCATCAGAGTTCATCACTTGTTGATGTAAATACGCGGCAGCTGTAACAGACTGCAGAGTCAGATTCTATCACTTAATGCCAGCAGCCATCAAAATGATGGAAGTTCAGTTTCCGCAGAGACGTCGCTCAGTGCACCTATCCGTTCGTAACTGGCACCCATAATGTTTAATAGAACCAAGTTTGGCTGGAGATAAAGGAAACATGAGTGCTCCGAGGTATCCAAGTACAAATGTGGGTTAAGAAAGCAGCCTCAGATCACACCATTACACGATGAATGATCAGGCCCTAGATTAAAATACTACAGTTGCTTACTATCAAGCGCTTTCAGTTTGACTGATTTCTGTTCCTCGGCATAATGGAACATTGGACAAGACCCAATAGCAGGCAAACTGCCTTCTGCTGCCAGGGGACATTAATCATCACATCTAAATTATTGGAAAAAGAGTAACTGCTTTTGGAGAATGGAGTTCCCATGCTGTGGCTCTCAGTCCAGCTCTGGTAGCTGTATTTACACTCCAGCAGTAATGTGCAGAAAGTGTCCAATATGGCACCGAAAGAACAGGAAGCATCAAGGCTTAAACACCAGCATCCAGTAATGTCTCTGATTCATGCATCACAAATAGAAAATTGTAAAATGGGTTAATAGACCGAGCACTTTCTGGTGTTTAGTAGCAGGAAGCTGATTTTTTCATTTCCTACAAACCACGTAGTGTGATGGGCGTAAGCTGATTGAGCCATCCCTGCTGAGTCCAGATTTCTCTGGACGAAGTGCGTGTTGGCTGCTGTTTTGGAGACACTTTTGTAATCTGATCTCCGCTTTCTATTTGGCATTTCCTGTGCAACTGATCCTGATGCCAGAATGTCAGTTTGGGCAACTTTATTCTGGTGAAATCACAGGGTTTTCATCAGTGGGGATCATGGGATGCTCTTCTGTGTTGCTTCCCTGTTGTTCTAATTTAGGTTGGTAGAGCACTCACTAAACTTCACCAGCTAGAGATACCAACTTTTCACCTAGATTATATTTACAGAGTGGACACATTATTTGATTAACTGGTCAGTCAACAGAAAATAATTCTGCCACAATTTTGATAATTATTCCATTGTTCAAGTCTATTTTAGCCACGTTAGTGGTGTGGCTCTATTGATGACGATGTTGGTCTGTTGGTCAGTTCACCACTTTGGTCCAGACTGAAATATCTCAACAGCTATTGGATGAATTGCCATGAAATCTGTACAGACATTGATTATGGTGATCACACACATTTACATTGACACTGTGGTAATGGTAGCATGCTGGTGTTGACAATTAAACTCAAAGCACAGTTTTGACTAAGTACAGCCTCGTAGAGCTATTAGCATGGCTAGAGAGTTCTTAATGTGAGAAAAATGTTAAACATAAATGCTAAAATATTCTACAAAAGATTGAAGATGCTGGTTTTCTCAGATCTGCAAGGTGTGATCAAAAAGTTCTGAGACTGCAAATGCGCACACAGGTGCGGGCATCAATCTTTGTGATTAAGTATTTGCGTTAACAAGATCGGGACCTGTGTCACACACATTTTTTGTGACCACCCACAGGTGCAAATTTGCAATTTCACCATGGAGCAGAGGCAGCACCATATCAGAGTCTGCAAGGATCTCTGTCAACAGGCCCATGATGACCTAACCTTCATGTCATGCACATTTTTTGGCCCCAGCCACACAACTGTTGCCCCACTACTCGATTTGGCTTCCTCTGACTTCTTCCTTATCCCCAAAATGAAATTCAAGCTGAACGGTCAATGTTTTTTACACAGTGGAGGAGATCCAGTGTGAGTGTATCACTGCACAAGGTGACTACTTTGAAGAGGATGGTGGCCAAATTTAAATCAGGTACAGTTTTTGCTCATTATACAGTAGGTGCAGTCTCTAAACTTTCTGATCGCACCTCATACCTGAGTGTGCTGTGTTTGACTGGTGATTTTTACCTCTGTAAATAAACATGAGAGTCTCCCACAAGCACATACACAGGAGAGGGTCCTTCACTACCAGGCGGGAGAGTCGTCCTGTCAGGTGCCCGTCTGATCGTGGCATGTCATCAATAATCCCACCGTCCCAGGTAGAGAGTAGTGAATGGGGGCCTCCATCCCGCTCTCTGCAAACACACCGTGACTGTGGACGTTCCCTGTTCAACCAGATATGAAATTCAGCAGAGAATGCTTCACGGTTACAATAAAGAGGAGTGTGCAGGAAAAGTTTAGCTCCTACTGGCTACAGGCTCAGGTGGTGAAATAACTTATTAAGCTCCATCCTGTGACCGTGCTAATATCTCATCTACCTGGTCTTGGGGCCCAGGAGCAGCTGTCTGAAGTATGGGCTGACAGCACACAGCACAGCCGCGTGCGCCCAGCCCAGTTCTTTCCCAGAGTCCCCGGCGTAGAAAGCCACATCGGCAAACTGCACGCCACGCTCTAACAACCATTGCATGTCCTGGGAGAAGCTGGATTCCTCCACACGAATGGGGGGAAGACGAGCTAAACGGGGGGGGGGGGGGGGTGAAAAGGAGAGAGAAGGATAAAAAAAGATAAGGAGGGTGAGTTCAGTTAATGAACACTTACCGCTGAAATTCAGCTTGTTCCCTAAAGGGAAAATCCACCAAATCTGTTATGTCCACGAGTGTTGTAATCTACACTAGTGGTGTACTCATTTTTCCTCAATCTACCTTGTCTGCTTCTACTAGTGATTTTCCCCTTTTCTGACAATGAGTTTTGACATCTCAGAGAGAAATGGGGTGTATACGGGTATGTGGAGAGAGTGATTTTGACAGCAATAGTGTAGTGAGACCAGAGAGTGTAGAGAGCAGAGTGAGGCCAATGTCATGTTGTGCCCTGCCCTGTTACTCAAGTTAGAAAAAGCGCTTCCAGATATGTTTGTCTTTGCGCTAATGACAGACCTGCAAAGATGCAAGCTGAGGCTACTGCACTAGAGTCTGGTCCACTGAAGAAATAAAGAAATTTCCATGTCTCTCTGTTCTACAGAGGATTTGTTCCTGCTTCTCTTAAACTCGAGGAACTGATACCAAAAGCTGACATTTAACAGATAGGTTTTAGATTATTTTGGAAACTGAAAAAATACATCAGTTAAGGAACAAAATTAACCAAGAATCCCAAGCAAGTCCAAAAAAAAAGATGTAGAAAAACCCTGGATAGACAAGAGTGACAGAGAAATGATTTGCAGAGAAATGAGTGTAACAGTGAATACAAGAAAAATACTGTAGTGAAAAAACTACAAATTGAAAAACCTTTCTGGTGCAACAACCTGTAAAGGAGGATTTCATAGAAAAAAGAAGATGAAAATGGTGCTTTGTGATGCATGTATTCTGATTAATAAAATGTGAAAAAGCACAGAGAAGGAAAGCAAAGGAACTGGGAAGGGGGGGTGTGTCACAAATCATTGTCCTATTATATTCCTATTCATGCTTAATACACACTGCCCCTTTGTGGACCTCATCTCCTTTTTTATGGCCACTCACATTTAGCCGTGAAAATAGTGCTGTTCCTGAATCAGCGCATGTCATATTTAATGCAAGCTTCACCCTAACTAGAGGTAAGTAGTGTTGGACAGGCACCAATGAATCCTCCAGCACTCGCTGCCTTGTTTGGCAGGACTTAAAGCTGTCAGTCATTGCATCACATTTAAACACACAACAGCAAAGTGGTCAGATCAATATTTAACACTGGTTTGACAGTGTAGTTTGTGTTAAATACTCTCAGGTGTTTTATTTTGAAAATTCTAACCATGCATGGGAAAAATGGCATAGTGAAATGACAGTAGGAGAAGCAGCAGTTGTAAAGAAAAAGATTCTGTCCTTAATAGAACACAGCACTGGACTCCCTCCTTTTCAAAATATAGTGATGTTACTGAATCTATCTGTGGTGTGGGAGTTGTAATTCTGGCCAAATTAGTTTTAATTATGTTATTTCAAATTCAGCATGCAGAAAGCTTTCAGTTTGTGGCAACATCCGGCAGTCAGGAATGGTAGCCGACTGCAGATTTAATCAGGCTGTCCCCTTGCCAATTAGGAGATAGAGTGCCACAGTCGAAAAAAGTCAAACATTAAGACAAAGGAAAAGCAACAGTCTGGTCGATCACACAGCGATCCAGCTTTGGCTTGTTTCTCTTAAACTTTGTTACAATAATCAAATATGCTGTGCCTCTGTTTTTTGTAGTCCTGTCGGTTTTCGTCTCTTTTGATCGCGGTAGGCACGGCCGTTTAACTCTCCTCACAGTTAGGATTTTGTGTTTGTGGAATCTGATTGGCTTAAAGGCTGCTTGATTAAGTGATTCAGTGTTCTGCTACTTACTAAAACCTTTCAATTTCAGTGTGGGCTGTTTAGAAGCTTAATTAAAATTTAATCTGAATCTGAATTCTGAATTGCAAATAAGGAGATTACGTACTAAATTAGAGCTTAAACAATAAGTCGATAATTAATTGTCTTGCAAAATGCCAAACAATCTCTGGTTGCAGCCTCTCAAATAAATAGAGGAGAACTGTGAGAGTTTGTCAGTTAACGGAATATCACTGGGTTTTGAACATCAGATAAACAAAACTATCTGCAGATGTCACCTTGGGCTCTGGAAAACTGTGACGGCCACTTGAAGCCCATCACAATTTCCTTGACATTAATTGATTAGGCATTAAATTAACCGGCTGATTAACTGCTAATGGAAATAACTGTTACACTGGGGTAGTGCAAAATTTAGAACACATAACAAAGAAGAATTGCATTAGGGATGGTTCTGGCTGGACAAGTGAGTTTGTAGCGTCCGGGTCAAATATCTAAACTGATTAAGAAAATTTAGTTAAGGAAAAGGTTAATGAGTAATCCTCTCCCATCCCACAACAACAATCACTACGGTGATTGTGCTCAAGGCACTAAACACTCAGCTGTTGCTGCGTCTGGCGTTGAAAAGAGCTCAGTCTAAAATTGATTCAGACGTCACTGAATAAAAGTAGTCCACCTAGCTCTTTGTCTCCCTTCTTATTTCCAGTTTGGAACAGAGAATATTGATCTGGATAAAACCTTTGTGCTCAGCTCTTTTTATGGCTTTGTAAGCTCAAGAAGAAACAATCCAGTCAGTCTGAATGTTCTCTATGCACCACAAAAACAGCAGTATAAAGCAACAATAATTACATAATAAAATAAAAATAAAATGACTTAATAATAATTAGAACTAATTATATTTAAATATTTGATTTAAATTTTTAAGTGGGGAAAAAAAGGTTAACATTGCCCAACTATCTGTAGAACTCAACAGGACACAAATACAGTGAATGCCATTCAAAATAACATTAGCAATATTCCTTTTTAGATACCGTAGTACTCCTCTGACCTGGTTGTTCTAAGTGAGGGGGACGGAGCTCGTTCACTTTATTTCCTCGCCTCTTCTCTGGCCTCTCTTTGGCTTTGTGTTTCAGACACTGAATCATGAAGTACTCCAGCTGAACAATACAGAAATACACACATTAGTTCAAATGCAAGGTGCAAAAATAGCACTGTTACATCATCAATTCTTTGCTTCGGAAACATCTTCCTGAGAGGACCAGTGTGGCTACTTGTCCTTGTCTCCTTCACTCAGTACCTATCTGAAAATGTTGAAGAGACAGGAAGAGCTGCTGCTGTCACTGCTGCCCGTTGTGATTCAAGCATTGAAACACGTGGAAAAGTGAAACTTGCTCAGCATCACTGACCTTATGTACTTCAGTGCTTATTTAACTACAGCAGCTGTAAAAATGTCTGGAGGTGTTGTCGTTAAATCCCTATTTAGATCTTTTGAGGCGTCGTCACTTACCACACTGCCAAAGTAGCGACCCACAAAGACGTGGTTGAGGGAAGGCAACTCCAGGTAGGTGGCCCCCAGGTCCCGGGACAGCTGCAGACCTTCACTGTGAGGCACACAGCTACTCCAATCAGACGCACACAATGGGCACGTACAGGGAGGGCCCTCGTCTGAAAAAAAAGAGAGAAGGGAATTCAACTCTGAGATGAAACCATTCAAACTGTACACACTACTGAATCTAATAAATACTTAATGGGGGTATATGAGAAGCAATGCTTGAGTCACTGATACAAGCTTTTTAGGATACATGAACCGAGTATATCTTGAGCAGCTATTGCTGGACGATGATATGAAATCCACGAAAAGGGCTACATGCTTAAAATATTTAACTAAAACAAGAAATCAGCTGCCATATAAACCTTCAAATACAGCATTTGAATTCTTTATGTCCAAAATATACTCTGAAGGCAGAAGTCAGCTTCTAAATCTGCACAATGTACTGATAAAAATCACAGAGCAGAGCAAGTGTTATACTTTCTATGGCCATAAACACACCCATTACCATTTGTGGTTATGATCTACATGATCAAGAGTCAAACTACTCCCAGACTGGACCAATCAGAGCACTCCCTAGGAGGGAACAAGTATGCCAATACTAAACACCAAAACTAATTGAAGAATCTGATAATATCATACAACAATATGCTGAATCTACTAAATAATAAAAATGTAATAAAATACAAGTCAAATATAATACACCGTTTAGCATTTGTTAAAAGTGTCTTCTGAGCTGGGCAAAAAAGTGCAAACAACACAAACTAAAAGCCACTTTGCACAATGAACAGAACACAAAACTGAAAACATATTTCGCAATAACAGAACATACAAACCAGATGCCACATGTGGTTTGATGGTGTAGACTCCCCCTTCTACCCAACTCCTCCAGTCTATCTCAGAGTGACTATGTAGACATCCCCTAAGGATTTTTCCTTCTATTCTCCTATGTTTGCCCATGTTGGTTCCTGAAACGACAGATGTTGCTGTGGTGCTTCCAGGCCACAGTTTGTTTTGTTTAACATCCTTGCTATGTTTTGAGAAAAACCAAAAAATTCCTGTACAACAGCGTGAGTATAAGATCATTTAAATGTGTAAAATCTGCAGCGGCGCATGCACTAGGGCCAGCCATACTGTGGCATGTGTGCGAGGGGACCAGAGAGACAGAATCAGACAGAAAATTAGAGGGATTAGCTTGAAGGAGAAAAAAAGACTACAGAAAGACTGCACAAAGGAGGAGAGAGCCAGAGAGAAAGAGAGAACAAGCGGGACATACAGCTAAGTGCTGAGGCATTTGATAAATCATACTGCTAATAACCTACAGGCATGACACAGAGACGGAGCTAGACAGAGAGAGTGTGTGTGTGTGTGAGAGAGGCAGAAGGAAAAGAAGAGTGTGTGTGAGCCGTCTGACAGGCGGTGACTTGGCATATCGGTGGTATGTTAGTGTGTGTGAGGGTGCGTGCCCTTGGATAAATCTGCCTGTGCTCCTGCGTTCAGCGCCGGTTTAATGGCTGCGTTAATGCACGTACAGCAGGGCTCTCTCCACCACAGCTGTGCCTTTAGGTGATCTAAAAGTCAAGCAGCAGGAAATGCTCAGAGCTCAGCCGTCATTCTCTGCAGTCATGAGGGGATAGCATGAAAATACTCGCGGCAGCCGCAAACAAAAACACAAACAAAGGCTCTGGTGTACAGCTACCCAGCTAACCCTCTTTCCCTCTCTCTCTTTTTCTGTATCGCTCTGTCTCCCAGCAAAGACTTGACTTACACTGTGATCATTCTGCAGCGAAGCTCTGACAGGATCTCAAAGTGTGTTGAGCAGATGAGCTAAAAATACAACCTGGTGCATTTGACGTGCTTGTTTACAGAATCTGGATTTGACAAGGGTCAGCGTGTCTGCAAAAACACATGCAGACTCACCAAGGTGCAGATACACATGTATATAAATGCCTAATGTGTTCAGAAGTGTACAGTAAGGCTGCACCCAGGCCCAGGTGCCCCCACGTAAGGGTCAAACTACTGTTGTAGTGCACTTTTGAGCCCTGACAGTGTATATTTAACTGCCGTTAGAGCTCATATCTGCTTACAAGGCTTCTAATATGCAAAAAGTATGAACTTAAATGTCTTGCTTTGGTGTGTTTCCTGCAGGCAAGCATGTGCGCTGACAGCCTGAAGGCAGCCAAGAGGAGATTTAATCATGAGCATCCGCCTCATTGCTGGGAGGACATGCTAGAGGACACAAGGCAGTGATCTCCCAGGCTCAACAAAACGAGCATGATACCGTCCCAAAAGTCAAAATCAACAACTGAGCTGGCAGTAAATTAACCCTAAGATACCAGGATATCAACTTCAGTGGCTGACAGATGAAGACATTTCGTACTTGCTTCCTCTCAAGCTCCATTATTCACATACAACAATGATAAACTGTTAGAGGAGCCGTCAGTTGTCAAGGCGCTGTTAGCAAAACGAAACTCACTCCGGCTGAAAGAAAAACACAGAACAAAAAGCGTCCTCACCGTTCAGCCGCGCTCCCACAGCAACTAGGATGACAGGTACACCCCAGTGTCTCAGGAGCGGGCGGAGTCTCGGGGCATAGCCGTTCCTGACCTGCTGGAAGGCCAGCTTGTCAGTGACTGAATATTTAATGACCAGGATGTCCGCCTGCTCAAGAACTTTCCGTACGCTGGCCCAGTCGCTGTCCAACAAGTCCTGGAAAGGCAAGAAAAGGACAACAAAAACAAAGAGTAACAGGTCAGCAGAGGACAGACACATGAGAACCGCAATATACAGAATTTTCTGCATACCCAATCTGTACCAAGAATCTCACCTTGTATAATCCTATCCTTTCCCCTCGGAGTCTCCCTATGTATAAATACCTCAGTATGGCTCTTGGGACTTTACCCCCAAGGCCCTGTGTGAGGCTAGCAGATCTAAACCAACCTGATTCAACTCATTAGGCAGTGGGAAAAAAGCACTTCAGAAAGCTTTGAGCAATTTGGATAAAGAGACATAGAATTAGACTGACAGACTTTTCCCCAGCACCACCCCTGACTGGGTTAGACAGCCCTATAATAGGACGCATACAGTGCTGCTACAAAATCATAACAGTGCTTTCATTTCAAATTCATAGGCTATTAAGAACAAAAGTTCTTTCATCAGTTTTTTTTTTTTTTTTTTTTTCTGTGCAGCGCATGTTAAAATAGCGTTCTCCTAAGAATAGAGACATTTTTATAAAGCCTGCAATCACCACTGGAAGGCAAGTGGCCTTGGAATTTTTAACGTTTTACGTCTTTTGAGGAGCAGAAGCAGAGCAAAATGTAAACAGCCTATCAGTTAAGTGACGCACACTCTTTCACAATGATCAAAATTACCACTTTTTATGGCATGTTTTGCCATCTTTGGCCTGCCCTAACCTTCCTCTGCAAATCAAGTGATTTGGTGTAACACAAGTAGGAGGGTGCAGGGGTAAGAGGCAAAGCAACACCTAAAAAGGACTCTCAAGGGTTCCTTTTATTTGGAGGTGGCAAATATGTCAAAGCAAAGATTCATACTGTGTCAACCCATGCACCTCTCTTGTTTTTCCTCACTCTGTCCCGCACACAAACACACCACCAGTCTCTTACCCAACTGGGACAATCCCGAACCACTACAGTCACATCTCCAAACACGCGTGAGGTATACTCCATGAAGGCCGGGTTGTGTAGGCTGCTCTCCAGGTCGCAGGGTCCCACCAGCGCTCCGTGACCCAGGTAGCTCCACAGCAGGCCTCCCTGCAGCTGCCCCTGGCCCATGATCTCCTCCCCGGGCCCGACTCCTCCGGGGCACTCGCTGCCCAGAGCCACGATGTGGATGGACCTGCAAGCCAGACAACTCGAGGGTGAAAGTGAAAGGAGGCATCGTGCACAAACACACACACATACACACACGGGCAGATGATGATACAGGGGACGCAGCAATGAGGCGAGAGGAGGCACCTCTCTGGTCCTTATTATTCATGTCTATCACGGAGACAGTGCATCACTGTTATGTCACTGAAAATGACTGAGAATGGGCTTGCCAAGGCCTTTCTTACACCTGTGTGGATTATTGTGGTTCAGTAAATCAGGCACTTTGACAAATTACTGCTTTTACATTTAGAAAACACTAACAAAAATAAAGCATGCGACCATACCAGGGACCCCTTCTTCATACATCCCTTAATGAGTTGCAGCTTCAGGGAAACTTACATTGTGGTAACCGCGGTTTTGTTCCGCTGCTCTGTGCTATGGAGCCCGTTTCCCTCACGGTGCGTTTCCTCGCCAGTCTGCAGTCAGACTCGGCTTTTCCGCAATGAGCCGCGGCTCCGCTCCGTCGTTAATCCCTCTCATCAGTGGCTGGCCCCCCGGGAGCCCGGCTGCTGGGGAGTTTCGCATTCACTCGCATTTTTTCTTCCGCCCCCCTCCTCCGCGTCTCGTTATTCATTCATAAAAGCGGAGCCCGAAACCGTCCCGAACCGACCGCAGAGGCGCACCGGACAGCCCAGGCGGCGGAGCAGCAGAGTGTGTCAACAGCAGCGCCCATGGGCAGCCAATGCGCTAACAGACAAACAAGTTGTCAGTCGGTAGGAAACACAATTAACGACGAAGAGAGGGCAGCCTCGCGCCTCGGTGTCCAGACCGTATGAATGACGTCGGCGGATAAAACAAAGTCTCACTGGCAAAGAACAACTGCGAGAGAGAGAGAGAGAGAGAAAGAGAGAGAGAGAAGGCAACGGGCTGAACCGAGAGTGGTCGCGCCTGACTCAGCAACACGCACGCGGGCATACACACGTAGAGGCAGCGCGCGCCAACGCACACAAGTACCCTCACCAGGACCCTGCCTGTCGACGTGCTGGACATGACGGTCTTGTTCTGTTCACTTTTATACGTTGTTGTCATTTTGAAGCTGCTAGTTTCACCTGCAAGAACGCGAGCGTTTCTCCGTGATTAGTGCAATATAAAACACGTGTGCCATTAACTTCCATTCTCCACCTTGTCCCTGAATCTGAAAGACGGACACTAAATTCCAGCACATGAATAGACACAAAGGGAACTGCCAGGAGGCACACCCCTGTGGGGATGCAGTGTAAATGATAGTGACAATAATGACAGCCATAATGAGCAACTATTTGACGATACAGCAAGAGAATGTGAAATACTTTAACTGGCTTTGGGTGTGTTTTGTTGAGAGAGTCAGCTGCTGATAAAAGATAATAACGAGATGTGGTAGTCCCTCTTGGACCAACTCCAGGGATTCCAGAGCTTTTTGAGAGGAAGAGTAGCCTTAGCCTGAAAGGTTTAATCAGAGCCTCTTGTGTCATTCACAACCACAATGAATAATGCAAGACATAAAACCAACAGAGAGTATTTAGGCCTTTGGTTTGAATGCCCAGCAACATTAAATCCATGCAGCTTACATGCAGTGCAATACCTGGAATAAGACACACTAGCCCTGCTAAGCACTTTCCCCCAGACAGTCTGCTCTTTATCATGACAAACAGCCCTCCACTTGACCTCCTGCAAATGACCACCTGCACATAATAGTTCCTGCCTTGTATCAAGATTCTCAAATTGACTACATAATCATATTTTAATATTTAATGTGTATGTAGTAACCCCCCCCCCCCCCCCCCCAGCTGCATGTGACCCAGGGCCCTGCGCGTTCTTCTTGACTCTATTGAAAGTGCCACATAGGCCGAGACCCTCAGACTGCGCTGTCAGTTTGCTGTAGTTTGCTGTAGGCCACCAACATCATTCATGCAGAGAGGAGCATTATACACCAGAGCCTTTGTGAGCTCAACCCATGGCATTTGCAGTTCTGGGGCCATGTCACTTTTAACCTGCACTGTGGATGCAGAAACAGAGAAATAATCTGAATGTGACAGGCTGTCTTGAACCTTTACATCAGATGGTCAAGAAATTCTACAACCCATTTCTTTTGTATTGTATGTATGTAAGTATGGGGAAGCTATGCAGAAGCCGCACAAACAACATCACCAGGGTTATGTCAGGACCCTGATGACATCATCAGGGTTATTTTGTCATAATGGCTTGAAGACTTAAATTTTTTTTAGCAGATAGCCTGTTACACACGGGAAGTGAGGAGCTTTAAAGTGTTTTCCATGCAGGAAGATGCTATCTAGATGCATTATGGGAAGTGTAGGAGGTAGCGTTTTTGGAGCTTGTCCCCCGCACTGACTAAAACTAAAAGTCACTATATCTGAACAGGTTGACATTTTGGGAAATACACTTATTCGCTTTATCGTCAAGAGTTAGATGAGAATATCAATACCGCTCTCATCTCAACTATCTGTTCAGTATGAAGCTGGAGACAGCAGCCGGTTTACCCAGCTGAGCATAAACATCTCGCCTGGTCCTGTCCAAAACAAAATCTGCCTAACAGCTCTTCTAAAGCGCACTAGTTACTCCTGTAACCCCAGTCTGTATTCTAAGCTATTGCTGTTGTCTCAAGCTCCATAGTTACCTTATAGTGCTATGGCTCTTATCTCCGAGCAAGAGAGTGAATTATCATATTTCCTATAATGTCAAACTACTCCTTAAAAGTAGAATAAGCTGTTTGTTGTTGCTGGTTTCTTTCTTCCAGAACAAAACCTTGAATTTCTGTACCTAATATGCAGCAGCCTGCCCACCATGGGCAGGACTGGAGAGGCCTCCAGCCGCCCACAGTGTCTGAAGCTGCTGTCAACACACCTTTTAACAACCTCAGGGATTTGTTTGGTGTCCTCAGCAAGCTCCTTCTTCTTCTTCTTCTTTTTTTCTTCCTTTGGTCACTTGAGGAATTCTGGACAAGAAAGATGTCACAGCACAAATCCCAAATGCTTGAACCTTTGCAACCTGTGGACCAGATGTTCACACTGTCTGATATTATCTGAGGGAATCAGCAAACATGGATATTAGAAAAAAATGGCCACTATTGTGATAATTAATATATTAATGATTTTCCACTTTAGGGAATTATTGATCCTTATAAACCCCTTTATCTTATTGATTCGGTCAGTGTATGCATAATACACAAGGAGTATTGAAATGCACAGGGATACACTAACATGGACATGAATCTTGCTACCTCGCACTGCTGCCTAATTTGTTTCCAACAGAGAATCAAAAAACAAAATTCATCCATAAAGAGTTTATTTAGTGAACTACATGATGATTTTGAAATAAAGAAATTAAAAATTCTAAATGCACCCAAACTCATTCAAAACCAGAGCCAATTTAAGGCAATTGAAGCCCATCTGATTACTTGAAGTGGAGCACTAAGTGCATGTTATTAAATAATCTGAGACCCTCTCCATACAGTCATCATGCAGTCATTTAGAGGAGATCAGGGGAGACAAAAAAGAGACTACAGAGGTGTCATCTGTAGTCATCTGTGTCACTATCAAGATTCCTCCTCTTCAGCAGCCTCAGCTTTGGCCCTCTCCTCCTTGCCCTTCTCTCCCTGGTAGTAGTCTGACTCGATCCAGGTTGTGTCTTGGGAGAGCCTGACGTAGACATCCCCGTTGGTCTCGGTGACCGTGTGGATCCGCTGCTTCACACCCTTGGAGTACCATCTGGGCACAGGCGGCTTCTCCCTGGGGTCTGTGCCCTTGTACAAGCACTCACCTTTGGCCAGAGAGATCTTGTACTTGTGCCTCGGACAAATTATGCACACCTTGCCGTCAATTTCCTGGGAAGAAAGTAGGTAAACAACCTCATGTGTAATAAGTGAAGGACATTTAGACCCTTTGGCATTTTTAATATTAGCATAACATCATGTTGAATTTATGCAGTGTTGATATCTTAATTACAGTACTCCTCTAGGCTTTAGCTCAGTAGCTGCCTTTACGGATTTTAAATGCGGCCTGTGAAAGCAGGAATTCGATAACAACAACAAAAAAAGTACAGTACACTTTAGCTTAAATGACATTTTGGCTCCTTTCCTCTGGGTCAGACAAAAAAAAACAACCTCTGATCTCTTAAGTCAAATGTAAACCTCACCTCAATGTCTCCATTCTGCAGCATCCCCCCAGCATCTGTTGGGAAGACAGAGGATCAGTGTATTGCAGGATAAGCAAGCAGTTTACAAGCAAGCTAACATTTAGCTGACTAGACAAACATTCGAGGTGATATTAGCAAAAATGTCCTATGGATAACAATGCAAGGCAGCCCAGTGTTAAATGTCCCATGACAGGATTTCTATTAGCAGCAAATTATTTCTGTAGCGGTTCACTGAAGGTACGCATTTGTTAACAACACTCTTGGTCCCACTGAAAATACACATTGTTGAATTAAGTGTAATTGCTGTTAATGTACTTGTCATATTATCAGATATGAACTGAAACTAAAGCACAATGGTCACACTTTTATCTCTCATGAATAGCAAGTGTTTTGAATTCAGCCGTAGAAGAACTGTACTCACGATAACAGTAAGAGTCCATAGCATGGAAGACTCCCTCATGGTAGATGATCAGTACATCCCGACCATCTAGTGTTCTGAAAGAGCGCTTCGCTTCAATCAGTTCGTCCTTTTTCCCCACAAAATGAGGCCCTCCTGTAGACTCCTGCTCCCCCATGGCTCTGCGAAGCGCTGTCAAGAAAGCAAGCAGGAAATATCAAAATGTAGTATTGATTGTAAAGCAAAGTCACTATACAGTATTTCTTGGATGAGAACTTCCACTGAAACCTTAACTACACTCAAAAAGTGTGGCTTTTGGATTTGTCACTGGGATTATTGTGTTGGCACCTCCCATCACAGCTGTCAGCTTAAATTAAGTCCACAACACCTCCAGAACATTCAGCTTTGAGAATCCAAGCAAAGACATGTCTTGGAAGTGATCAGCTCTACTCCAAACACACGCTAATATCAGTCTCATCGCCATCACTAGATTAAGATATGAACTGTGATAAACAACAACAACAACAACAAAAGAATCTGTCAAGGAAGCCTGATCCATCAGCAGTTTAAAGATGGAATTGCATTTTTTGCAGTGCATGTGCTACATAAACACTGGGCCAGAGAAAATGGCAGAAAACATTGTCATCATTGTACAGAAGAATCAGGCATCTAGAGACCACGTTCCTGCATCATCTCCATGTGGAATCTCGGTGACAGTATGTACCAAAAATATCTGGATGCAGGGGAACCTGACCCCAAGAGTGATTCATGTATAGCGGAGTGGAATAATGAGCACTTCAGTGCAGGCTGAGTAAGCACAGTAGTAGTAGCAGCAAAAGTCACATGTCCCGAAGCCTCTGGCTAAACCACAGACAGCTACATGATATGAAGGAAGGAGCCACAGAACAGCAACATAATTATTTATGTCAGGAAAACAATACATTTTCCTCAAGTGAGCCCTTAAGGACGACAGGCTAAATATGTCCAATCATGTTTACGCATTTCCTCTCTTTCTGCCTGTCAGCCCGTCTGTCTCTCCTTCTCCCTATGTATTTCTGACTTTTGCTTGAAAATAACAAAACACATTTTCCCCCCTACTTTGGGCTTTACCTCGAAACATCAGTAGTGGTGTCTCCTCCGTCAACCTGAACAACTGTACCGCTGACAGCCCTGGCTTGTGTGGGAAGGGGGGCCTGTCTCTACTATCTCCAAAGACAAGCTGTCTTCAGTTGGCCCTCTCTACACTGGGAACATTTCTTATCTGAGTCCCACAGGCACAACAGTTATTTGATTGTAAAGAAGGTACGTTTTTCACAAAAGCATTTGTTTAACATGTCACTTGGAGGTTTCCAACAGGATAAATCTCTATATTTAAATTATAATGTAATTATTTAAAATGTATTTATTATGATATTATATCTATTAGCATTTTAGTCTTATCAGTTCATCTTTTTTGTGTTTTAACATTATTCTAATTCCTCTTACCATCATCAGTTGTAGTATCCAACTAACAGAATAACCCAATACATTTCCTCAAGCACTGTATTTTTTACACCACATTTATTAACAGTGTAGCCACAGAGGGTACAATCAATTCAGAAAATGATTTATGATGACAGATTAACATACACTGCACCTTATAACGTCATTACAATTATAACAATATCAGTAATCAATCACAATATAAATACTCAATTAATATCACTCAACAATAAATTGTATAATATCATGTATAATATATTAGTAGTCCATGATTACTATATCGTGTTGTATCCGAATTACCCCTTACCCATACCCATTTAAGCAAATCTTTCAGTATTGCTGCTCCTCCTACTACTGTTGTAATTTTACAGAAATGGAACCACTGGACTAAGGGAGACGGACTCATTTCCCAGTACACCGCTGTGCTCCGCTTTGATTTCAGCCGGTGTGAAACAAACCCTGTCACAGTGAATAGACCGTAAGTTGCTGACATTTTTGAAGATTAAATAGCTAAGTGCCGGTCAAACCGGCAGTCTTAGTGCACGAAGAACAGCGAAGAAGTTCTATAAACACACCCGGAGTGGGAATAGAAACTATTACATATTTAGCAAGTCATGGGACTCTAATGTTGGTGCAAGCACAGAGGTAAAGCTAGCTAACATGCTCGAATTACACATAGTGATTTAAAAGCCACCTCCCTCCATCTATTCGAATATATAGCTTTATGAATATGAATATGATGAGGATAATAATAGTCTGGTAGTGTTTGACCCCTTAATAGTAATCCTCGTGTTGTAAAACTTAAACATACATTTTTGCTTGCTCGGCTCAAGCTCACTGCTGGACTTCGGTTAGTTAATTCACCAGACAAAAGCTAAAAGTAACCCAGTATGCTGGATTTGAACTGGAAAGCCTTCACTCAGCAGGTTTAGTCTGTTTGAATCAGTCTGGTAACTGTCTTTCTTATTTTGCTATACTCTGGATTCTGGTAGATATTTCAGGAGTAAAAAAATTCCTCCTGAAAATATCACACAAATCAATTACACATGTTGAACCTTTAATGCTCCTATCATGGCACAACCTTTCCCCCCACTGGTCAACAGTGCGTAATAAAACATGTATAGGTCTGTATGCACACATACTTTTACTGAACACCTACGTGTCATAACATGCCATATAAACAGAAACTGCCAAATAACCTCCAAACTTCTATTAACAGAAGGCACCAAATTTCTCCTTAAATCAACATTATTTTTAAATGTTTCCTGAAAAATTTGCATGAATTAAAAGATGTAGGAAACTTTTCCTCACAAAATACAGTCTTTTATTTTGCAGAATACAACATAATGCAAAATTTGTTTGTGTGCAAGTTTGTCAAACAGGGAGATGGCTCTGCGAGCTTGTGGCTTTATAGTGTTTCGACGTCTAGCCAGCTGTATTCCCCCACCAGACAACATTGAGTACCTTCTCCTGCAGACCTCTTATGGGGAGCACCACTGGACCCCACCCAAAGGTGTTTACAAGTTCAGAAACAGTACATTTATCTTGTAGTTAATGACACTAATGAATCTGTTCATATACAGCTTAAATATGAATTGCATTAAATGTTCTTTGTGCCCATTATGTCTAACCTGTTCACCATCAGGTCACGTGGACCCAGGAGAGGATGACCTCACCACAGCCCTGAGAGAGACCAAGGAGGAGGCAGGGCTGGGGGCAGAGCACCTGCGGGTGATCGACGGCTTTGTGCAGGAGCTGCGCTACCAAGTGCGAGGCAGACCCAAGGAGGTGCTGTACTGGCTGGCCGAGCTGAGAGACCCAGGGACAGCGGTGACTTTGTCTGACGAGCACCAGGACTACCGCTGGGCCCGGCTGGAGGAGGCCTGCGCTCTGGCCCAGTACAAAGACCTGCAGGACACACTCATAGCAGCACAGAGACACTTACAGGATCAGCAGGAAAAACAGTGATGTGACAGGATTCAGACTGTACAGAGAGAGAGAGAGGGAGGGACTCTACCTTACTTTGTTATACAGTGTGAAAGTACTGCTTTTAATTCATGTAATGTAATGATGCAGACTTTCTGTTTGTCATGATTATGACATGATTATCTGTGTCTCTGAATCTTCTCAATTATGTGAAATGTGATTAAATACATAAATGTTGCTGATTTTAATGTAAATAAACAGAAATACACACTAAAACCAAATTAACGAGGCACCGTCTTAGTCCCACCAGGAGTCAGTAGAACAGCACAAACTCGAAGAGGAGGATATGTCTCATGTGGTGGTATTGTTTTATCTGTCTGTAATCTGAATTAAATATATCCTAAATTAATATTACAAGTTTTGTCCTACTTCTAGATGATTCATTTCTACCAAAATATTTCAAATATAGTTTATACAGAAATAGAAGAGATACCAGTATCCAGTACCGGGGTAAAATGGGTTTAGTATAATAGCCTAGTGAAAAGGTAACTGGAGAAAAATAAATTGTGAACAGTGAATGCTGCCACAGGGTGGGGACAGAAACAACTTTTTCCCCCCACAATGCTGTACATTTGCTACCATAAAGCTCAACAACACTGCAGGCTATAGCAGTACACCTTAGATGACCTGTGAGTTCAGTAAGAGCTTTCAGCCTTTTTTTTTTTTTAATTCCACCTCTCAACTTCAAAATAAAAATGATATACACCTAATTCTGTTGCAAATTAGTCCCCTGCCCAGAAGTTAAAAACCAGTAGTGGATATAATTATATTATGTTCGAAATTACGATCAGAAAATTTAAGAGAGACTATTAGTTGAATTTACTCATCATTGTAAATGTCAAACAATGAACATCAGGATAGCCATTTTTTTTGGCATGATATACTAAACTAAGTATCATGAAGCATGCTAATGAAACCATTTACAAACAGGCAGTATTTCCTCATCATTACAATAGTTGAAATGAGATGATTCAGAAGAGGTTTGATGAATAGACAACATGGAAACTGCTCAGAATTTGGGCTAAATGATGACACTCAATATCTGTTTTTTATCCAGTCAGCTCAACCTCATATTGGACAACAGTCTTGAAGTGCTGTGAAAACAAATTGTCGCTACAGCATAAACCTAAAAAGCAGAAGGTACCACACATACATTTATTCAAAGTGCTTGTTCCTTTACAAGAAAATGGTGGAATCCAAGTGGGACATAAAACCTTGACCCTAGTGTTCAGCCGTAGTGCCACATTGTACTAAACACAGGTACATGTTCTGCTCCTGACTTCACTCTGCAGCATTACATTAATGGGCTCTGCTGAGGGGATGAAATGAAAGTAATTAAAGAAACAAATGTGCTCTTTCAACTCATAAATCAGAATGGAAGTGCTCACTTAAATTAACTGCCATTTTTCTTTTGGCTATTTTAAGGACACAGGAAACACAGTAAGTAGAGGTCAGTGAAATTTCCAAGAGTGACCTGTATCATATGACTTTCATGATATGTTATAAAATAAAACCGCTGTACATGTGGCAAAAGCTGGAGTATTGCTTTAAGACTCATCAGGGCATCATTGAACCAGTAATTAATTTCATGCCTGGTAGAGCATAAAAGTTCCTCTCTCAATGATAACAGACAATTCATTGTTCTGAATTGAAATTACCAGCTCTCTTCATGTTTAAACATTTACTGTGTAACTCGGTAGTTCTTATTTCATCTTATTATATGGTATGGGGTATATTTTAACTCTCATCTCTATTCATTCACTGTCATAATGAATTTTGATTCACATGCAGTTATGGAGCACTATATTGCATAAATTTGGCCATTAAAGGAAAAAAGGAAAAACTGCTTTCTTGCTAGTAGTATTTAGTGATGCAGATAGTTTTGGTTTAATGTTAATATAGAGGATTCCATATTAACCTGTCAGCAGGTTTGATAAGGACTATTTCTTCAGCAGAAAGTAGTTCCAATTAAAAACTGTTCACACTGAGGTCTATGGACTATCCACAGCAACATTATTTTTGGAAACACATGTTGCTTTTTTAAAATGTAATATTCCAAACACTACGTGCAGGACAAATTAAATTCCATTCAAGTCAACTGTACTGGAGTGAGGGCAGAAATCTCAAACACACATAAAACATGCTTGACTAGATACCACTAGGACTAAGTTTTTTGGTAATTTTGGTGAACCAAGCTTTAAGCTGATACATTCACAATGACACACAAACAATCCTTTGTAGCATGGAATAGTGACCAGTGCTAACCAATTGCGAAATAAGGTGAAAACCTTTCAGCAGGTTTCAATGACATACTGGTTTATTTTTAATGATTTTCCAACTTAACCACAATAGCTTTATGCCTCCATTTGCATATCACTCCTAAATTTTACTCCAAATACCAGCTTGCTGTGTTGTCTGTTTACCATGACATGTGGGCTTAGCAACAGATATCAAAGCTATATTGCAAACAAACCCAACAATGTATTTTTTTTTTTACAATAGAAACTTTATGAGTGACATTTGCATCCTCACAAACACAAAATGTTGAGGGAAAAAATCAAATAAAATCAAAGAAGAAACCAACAAGGACAGCATTAACATCAATAGGTGTGGACATGTTGTGGTAGCATTGTGGACAGTTCAGTCCATTAAGTGTGTGACTATGTGAAGGCCTCAGGAGGACCTCACAGTGTTGACCCACACTTCAAAAAAATACACACTTGTGCACTCACATGCTCACGCACACAGATTAAATGAACTAAATGATGTCATTCAGTCTTTTGTATGTAACAGTGTGTATGGAATAACATCTCAGCATCTTATACTACGGTCCTTTCAAGCGAGTCATTTCTTAGGTTGAGTTTGGAAATTTTTCCTCGTCCCTCAGAGATAATAATACATTGGTGGCTCTCTTCCCTCAAAAGGCCCCCTTAGCTTTTTTCCACCTGCGCTCATTATAAAAACAAGGCATACATTACGTATAAAAAGTGGAGGATTCTAATATCGAAGAGCTCTATCGATCATCGAATTGCTATTGTAAGGGCTACACTATGCCTAGACTTTACACTAACAAAAACAATAATGCAGGTTCCGATTTTTAATTTGCGATAGGAGGCAAAAACTTGGCTTTAAAGTAATAAGTCGACATTTTGGGAGGTACGCTTAATTGCTTGCTGAGAGTTAGGTGAAAAGATTGATACCACTCTTACTTCTGTCTGTTGAATATGAAGCTACTGCTAGCAGTTGGTTAGCTTAGCTTAGCACAAAGACTTGAAACAACTAGCCCGGCTCTGTGAAAAGGCAGACTAAAAAACTCATTGCTCCTGGCCAAGAATTAGCCTAACACAGAATCCCTATTAAGACATATAACCATTTTTATGGCATATTTTTTCCCTTACAGATGTGATGTGTTAACTAGAGAGCTTAAAAGGTGCTGGTAGGCTGTTTTTGGAACCATGAGACAGAGCCGTTTCCCTTGCTCCAGTCTTTGTGATAAACTAAGCTAACTCACTGCAAGGCTCATTCATTCTCTGGTAGAGAGTTAGGTGAGAAGATTGATACCTGATGTCTGTCTGTTAAATATACATCTACAGCCAGCAGCCAGTTAGCTTAGTCATAAAGACTGGAAAAAGGGGCAACGGCTAGCTTGGGTTTGTCCTATGGTACAAATATGAGCCTTACCTTGCAGTGGACACTCAGCAGTTGCCAAGCAACCAGCTGAAACTTACTACTCCCAGCCAAGAAATAGTTAGGCACATGACCCTTACAAAATGACAAATTGTTTTCACGCTTAATTTTTTGTATGGAAACAAATGAGATAGAAAGTGTTAATCAGTGAGGTAATGGGGTTCTGGCAGGTGGATTTCAAGCCATCCCACAGAATACAAAGGACAAGTCAGGGAGGACAGAATGTCATCGGACCAAACAAGAGAAGTACATTTAAAAAAAAACAGCAACAAGTAAAGACATGATGGATAGAGCCAGTCTTTGAACACAAAACCATACAATCTGACATGGGCTGGCAGATGGAGAACCGGCCAGCCACAGTGGGGGTTCAAGAGACCACCACAAGGACAGTTTGTTTTCATCATTTATCAAAAACTAAGACAAGTTGTCTACTTTGTGGATGTTTTCAAATAACAACTACATTAAAAACCAACACGTCATTTCTATCTTTGAGAAATGATCTGAAATAATTACTGGTATATGTGATTGAAAGGTTTTCAAAAATTATTGCCTCACCATGCATGCAGTGTAATTCAAATATTAATGCATGTATGCTCCTACACAACGTCAATTATTGTGGTCTTTTAATAACTAACTCTGACTGTGACTACTGCTAATGCATGAACTTGAAAAAGGGGACTCTGATTGAAAGGCTGCAAAGATTTCTTTTTTACAAATTTGAAGTTGTTTTCATCCAGACAGGGACCAGACAGACCTCAAGATGGCACCGTGGTTATAAAGCCTGCAACGGAAATAAGAAACTGCAGCAGTTACCAAACAATTTTTTTAAATGGGAAAACAAATCTGGGCTAAAAGTACTTAAATGTCACTGCTGAAACTATTGTTTACACATGAAAAAAAAAAATCCACTTCATGATTGCAGCCAAACAATTTACAGTACGGTTTGTGAGGACTTGGTTGCACAATAGAGTAATGAATGGAAATATTCAGGTGTGAGGATGTTTTGCTGTGTCTGGAGTCTTACACATGATTAATCACTCACTGACCATGGACTAATACTATTGTACTCTGCAGCGGCGTATCATCTTTTCAAGTTTAAAGCAGCATGGGAGAAGATGGATCCTCAATGGGTACATTTAGAAAACTTGAAATGTTAACATCGAAAACACTCTCAGCGTTCTCTCAAATGGAGCTGGAATAATTTCAGTTCTCAAACTCTGCAACTCTGAGTGCAAACTATAATTAAGGCAAACGGTAGAAACACCAAATCTGACCTTCAGTGAAAACGGTACCAACAAACTTTTGCTGAATATGTATGTAAGAGCATTTAAGAACTATTATTTGATCGATCATTGGTGTTAGTTTAATAAATGATGAAAAGTTTTTGGCAGTAGACTTTTGACCCCACTGTCTGTGCAAACACACACGCACACACGCACACTCACACACACACAAAACTGTAACGTAACACATACAAACAAGGAGGGTGTGGGTGTTGGGGGGGTGGGGGGTTGGCAGGGAGGAGTTATCATCCAGATCATCATGAGTCTTCGTTGCCAGAGTCGTCCTGGTTGTCGTAACGTCTAGTGGACGTCCCGCCGTCCTCCACGGAGCTGATCCCCCCGGCTTCGCCTACGGACTCCATCTCGCTCTCGTCCTCCTCCTCGTCCTCCTCCTCCATGTCATCGTCGTAGAGGTCGTCATAGAGGAGGTCCGAACTGCTGTCCTGGGAGGGGACCCTGGTCTGGACGCAGTACTCCGCCAGTGTGGTCGGCACTTTGACGCCGTCGCGCTCAGCCTCCGCCGCTGTTGACATCACCTGCTTCCTGTTGCCCAAAAGGAGTAAAATCAAAGTCAGCGTTTAAGGTTATTTCCAAATTATAAACATTTCTAGTTCTTTGGTGTGAACGCAGTGTACATTTGTCTGCACGTAGCTATTGTTTATCACCTGATAATCTCTGCATACTCCTTATCCTTGCCTTTGCTGTCCCTCCATTTGCGAAACATGACGGAGGCGTCCACATTGGCTGGAGAGAACGTGTTGGGCTCATTGAGCAGCGAGATCACACTAAGCAGGATAGTCCTGATCATGAGGAAACACCACACAGACAAACAGAAAATGAGGACAGTCCAATATCAGATCCTGTCATTGTTTGAAAGAAAAAGCTCCACACGGTCCTTTTTGAAACTGTATTAAGCTTTATCCCAGCCCAGACAGAGGCAGTACCTGAACTCTTTCTCCTTGCAGCTCAATTACAAGCTACACCCAATCTGCACAGGTTTTCAAATTTAGACTCAGCACTTTATCTCCACTCCTGGAGAAAATGTATCTTGCTGACTTGCTAAATTCAAAAGAATTTCTGAAAACTACCCTGCAGGAGTGTCTTGTTCTTTAGAGGTGACACAGAATAAAGGAGTGCTAAAAGTGAACTGTTAATTTACACTGTTCTTGATTTGCTAAATTACTGAATTATGCTGTATTGTGTGTATATCCTATTTAATGTTTTTTTTTTGTTCTTTTTTCAGAGAAGCATGGAAAGTCCTCTAACTCAGCTCTCTCCCTCCCAATTTAATAGGAGGTACAGTAGCCATTACTGAGCACAAGTTTTTTAAATGAAGTCTTTTTTACTTATGAAGCAGTGCATAAATGAATGTCCACATTGGATTCGCAATAACAAATCTATGAAAAGACAACCCAGATAGCATGTCTATGTTGTGGAATGGCTTCCAGTGCACACAGGGGCGAACATTGTGTGGCAGAAATTACCTAACATTCTGGGTGGGGTTCCACCTTTCAGAGGGCAACTCCCCACTCTGAGGGTCATCGACAGGAGGATGCAGGATGGAGATACAAACATCTCCGTTCTGGAGAGAGAAAAAAAGTATACTGTATAATGTCTGTCATAAAGATGTGACCTTTAAATGAAAAATTGGCACACAAAAAAAATGTGTGGAAACATTTAATGACAAACACAAAATGTTTCACCTCGTAAATGTTGGGGTGCCACATCTTGGTGAGGAAGCGGAAGGTTGGGGGGGAGTACGGGTAGTCAACTGGAAACTTGATGTGAGCCTGGGTGAACAAACAGAGGCTGTCGGTTAAAACACGTGTTTTACACAGAGCCAAGCTCGACTTTCGTTACGCTAAGTTTAAGTCCTTCAGGCCTGAGACACCACAGAGATATGAGCTGATGTTTTGGGGGTATCACTGGCGCAGCACAAAACACATTCCATATATTCAAACAAACCAAAAACACACATGTCTGTAAACTGTGCAATACATGCTCTCTCTAGTAATTAATTCTTCCTTCATGCTTCGTCAAACAAACAACAGCATCAAAGAGCAACATTTTGCAGGTGTCTCAAGAAGATGCAAGTAACTATGAACTATAAGCTTCACAAACCAGAAAGCTTAAGAACAGCTGCTTTAAGCTAAACCCTGGTACGGATAGATTTGATATATTCAGACTGGAGTGATCAAATCTGTCTGAACTGAATTCTGTTTACTGTTCAAGTCAAACTGTAATATTACAATAAAAATAAGCCCTCTCTTGACTGACTTCTAGCCTCACAACTTGATTAATAACAACAATTTAACCACAAAGTGGCTTCCTGTACCCTTTAATTTGAAACAGTGCAAAACAGATATATGTATCATACACTGAGCCATGCCTTCAATCACACTGTGAAGCAGCTAAGAGCTTTGTTTTGAGTGACTCCTAACAAAGTTTAACAGAGCTGGACATTACCTGACATAAGATTAGGTGCTTCTGTATTTTTGTTTTCGTGCCAAACTATTGCACAGTTATCTAGGTGAAAGGCTTGTAGGCTCAGCTCTCACTGAACTGCTGCCACTCAGATAGGACTATCATTACTCCACAACCGGTCACTACGCTACTGCAGCCTTGGGACATTAAAAACACAGATGTCATGACGCATTGGCATGAGCGTCGACGTCCCAATATCTATCAGTTACCATTCTGATATATAGACACATACCGGAACATCTTGTCCCTGTTCCAAACACATGACTTAAGCAGGGTATTCACTGTGCTACAGGAGCCATACAGCTCACCATCAGAAACAAGATCACTTAATTACACTTGTAAATCTTTTCCACCAATATTTCATCAAATGCAGGTCAATTACACCTGAACCAAAGTGTAACAGCCAAGGCCTTTCTTTCAGTGGCACACCAGACACAATATGTCAGCATTAAAAGTATTTATTAACATAATAACGTGGGTGTGACGCTGTCAGCAGGCAGGGGACTCTAATTTAAAGGAATACTGGTTAGCTTACTTAAACTCTAAATTACCCATGAATGTGCTTGTTTCTCTAAATTTGTTAGCCGTAAAACAGACTGGAAACCTGTCCAAGGTGAGCTTCTCACCAGTGGCACCTATTTCAGGTCTAACAATGTTCAAAGATGGATTCTCCTCTGCTGGTCTGCGGTCTCTCCCTTTTTGTTTCTGTTATGGTTTAATTTTGTGTATGGAGTTTTTCCTTATCTGACCCTTGGGTCTAAGGATAGGGGGTGTAATATAATCTGTTGTGCAGAGTGTAAAAACCCTCTGGAACAAACTTGTGATTCAAGGCTTTACAAATGAAATTGATTTGACTTGAGGTGACAATAGATAACACAAAGATGTCACTGTAAAGGCTAAACATAAGGTAAACAACAGCGGCAACCCTCAAGAGTAGACGGCAACACCTGCTCTGTATTATTTTGGCATCCCTGGAAGGCTACAGCGTCATCTGCATTGCCCCAACTTGAACGTGAGCTCTCACTGTACCGCATATTCTAGATGATTCACTGAATAAGTAACATGAAAGAAAGGAAGATGAGTCTCATCATGCCCTTCTCTCTTACTCTTTCTCTGCGCTAAGGTGCCATTTATATCGGTCTCATAGCTAAAAATAGCCATCTGAAGCACAACCATCATACAGTGAGGGGTGGGGAGAAAGCTGGACAAGGAGAATGGAGGGACAGGGGAGAAAAACTGAAAATGGGGGGAAAAAAAGAAATAAATGGCTGCAGGAGGCGACTTTAAGATTACAAATCTAAGACCATCTAAAATCAATCTAATGCAATCCAATACAACAGCTCAGCCATACATCGTACCATTCTGAAGGTTATAATGATCATGGTTTTAATTAAATTATACGTTTTAGCGCTGAGGTCATAGTCAGTACAGGTGTTCCAATGGACTGGCATTATACTCAGAGGTGTCTCTAATACTCTGCCCCTCTCATGTGTGTGAATGGGAAGTACAAAAACTTTTAAGACACTTCTCAAAATGATCTAGTCCGGTACAAGACCACCTTTAACTATGACCTCAATAAAAGCACATAAATACATATATATAAATAATATAAATAATGTGGCCAAAAATTGAACATCATAAACATTATATGCCACTGAGTGCATATCCTACTTCGGAGGAAAACTTGCCCAGGAACACAGTTGCGCTATGTACGCATATATAATCTGTTGCTGCTGGATCTGAATCAGCTTCATGAGTGTGCCTCATTATCTCAACATAGTGCCCCCCTTAGACTGTTCTGAATTCATGATTTGGAATTAGAAAGTTTTGTCCCACCTTAAAGTAGCCTCCCTCATACAGAGTATTTGGGGGCCCAAAGATGGCCACTTCCCAGTTGTAGAGGTCAGACTCTTCCACCAGAGTGATGCGGAAGCCCTCCACCGGCTGCTCCTGCAGAGACTTCAGCTCCATCATCAGGGCCTTCTGGGAACTAGGGGTTGCCTGGTGGGCCATGTTAATCCCACTTCTGACTCCACAGACCACAAATTGGTGAAAGGTAGGTGTGGGGGGGGTGGGGGTTTAGAGTGTACAGAAAAAAAATTAGCTTAATGATATTGTCAGGACTCTACTTAAATTCCATGTATTTTTCCATTTCACAACAACAACTGACTGCAGCAAATACCTACGATCTGTTAGCTTTGTTTGTAGTGACATTAGTCTTTCTAGGTAAAACGCTAGGACAAAAGAAACAGCAAAACCTGCACAGATAACAGCCCTACTGGTAAACTGAACGACACATTAAGAATTCAGATACAAACAGGATATGTGGCCTGCCAAGCTAGCTCAGGTCAGTGGTTAAGTTCGCAGGCCCTTTATGGGGGAAAAAGCAAAGTTAATGAAAAGTGTTTACCTCTGTCTCCTTGCACTGTAATGTGTACTCGTTTCGTTACAGCTGAAAACTGGAGAGTAAACTCATTGGTTGTCCATGCTAGGCTAGCTGTGTCTTGACAAAGAGACAGTGACAGGAGCAGTGGGTTTTTCTGCTAAAGCCTATGGCTGCTCCTCGTGTTGTGCTTCCGAAATTCTTTGTGTGCCAGTGTTGACAGTTGACATGGAGCTAGTATCAGTGTAAGTCACGGTCTCCTGTGGATCATTCTTGGGCTCAACAAAGGAAACCCGCTCTCCCTGACATCTCTCCGCGCTGCTGGTTCGGTTCGGACAGGCGCTCAGCTGATCCCTGCTTGTTTATGTTTGTTTATCTGCTCTCTGGCAGTCTCAACTTCTCCACACGTCAGCTAAACCCCTACCGAGCAACTTCGTTCAAATGGAGAAGCTTTTCTGCTCTCGACCGTCCCCTCCGGCACAGAGGCAGTGCTAAAGGCTGATAAATTCGAGCCCACGGTCGCGAAAAGAACAGTAGGTGAGAGGTTTAGACTCGCGAATTACAGTGGATTTAATCGATTTTTATTTTCCTCCCATCGATGCTTCCGGCTATCATTGCGCGTGTCTGCAGAACGTAAAGCACGCACGGGTCTGAACGTGACGTGCGCGCACCCGGTACTGAACAAAAAAACAAGATATCCACCAATGTGTATGTAAGAAAAATTTTATATGGTTTAAGAGTAAAAAACATAAGCCAAACCCTAATAATAATAATAATAATAATAATAATAATAATAATTATTATTATTATTATTATCGTATATCCCTGGTAAGTTAGTTAAGCTGTATTTATTCAGTAAGTTTCACAGAAACAAGATCATCTTTGCTAGCGAAGCCTACGAAAAAAATACATGTACAGTATAAGTCATGCTACACAGTACATGAAAAGTTACCTACATATACATCAAAAGTCATTTATACAATTCAGTCATCATCATTGTCATCAAACACAGATGCACTACTTAAAACTTTCACAAATATCTAAAATATCAGCAAGTAGAACTTTAAAGTCCCTTAAAAGAAATGCATGTCCCTGGCTAATAAATTCTATATGTGTTACACTCCATCATGGTTTTGAGTTAAATAAAAGTATTCTGATAGATTACATCCATCTGTCCATTCATTAATTAAGTCATTTATCCTTTCATGATAGATTCACAGTTTTAAAATTGACCACTATTATTCCATTAAAGAAATTATGGAACTAATTAGTCAGTCAGTCTGTCTACGCAAATTCTCAGTGTCATGGAGATAAATTAGCTGACTTTGGTTAATGACTGGGAGCAGAAGATGCTGTCAGTATTATAATCTGACATCTCAGGGGCTCCAAGACTTCAGGGTGTTAGCTGTGAACAACCACAGAGGAAAAAAAAGAATATTTCATCTGTCTAAAGGCCAGAATAAAAAATGGTGTGAGGCAGTTTCATGTTTTCCCCAATAAACTCTTGAATGTTTGGATTTCACTTCCTTATAACTACAGTTATCATCATCATGGACAATTGTCTTCCCATTTTTCAAACAAATATCATAAAGAAAACATGTAATACGAATTGATAAACTTTGTTATCTCTAGGTCTTTGAATGAATGAACTGAAATCTGCACTTTTTCATAAAAAATATATTTAAACTTGTTTAATTCAACACACGTTTACTCTGTATGTGATTTGTATTTCTTTGTATTTGATTAGGTTTATTTTTTACTTAGTGTTACTCCTTCAAAAGGAGTTTTATGTATGCTCCTTATTTTCCTTTTAATCATTAAGTTCAGGGAATTGTGGATGTATTATGTTGTGTTCATACTAGAAAAAGTAAAGAACTGATCCAAAAAACAGCTCATAACAATTTAACCCCCCTACCAGCTGGATGTGGTGTTGCGATGTTTTGACGTCATGTAGGTGAGTGACGCCAAACAGGAACCAGTGCAAGGGAGCTTGACAAATCAAGATGGCGCCCCACGCCGAAGCAGGAAAGAGATTTCAGTATAAATAAAACTCATTCGGAGAACAGTTTAAATTTGAGTGCCACCTCGACAAGACGTCGTTCGGATTTTGAAAGAACAAGACGGAGCAGATACAGGTGAGAGGAGTGTGTGTTTACATTTGGGCTCAGTTTTGTTTCAGGGGCGGTGGCAGCGGAGCCAGCAGTCTGTCCTACCCCAGCCACATAACGTTACAGCCAGGCCACTGCCGAGGCTAAGCCCGTTAGCATGGACGGTAGCCTCTCCACAATATCATTAGCCAGCAGCTAGTGGTGACTGTCAACGAATTAATTCATTCCACCTTAATATACCGCTAAAACCGAAGAAAGTCGTACCCGACGCTGACTTCTTGGCCAAACTGTTCCTGTATGTTCGCTGTTAGCCCCCGGAGCTAGTAGTGACTAAAGATAGTCAAAGCTTGTTGCTAATAAACGCTATCACAACTTGAGGAATATTTGCTAATCGTACCCCGGTGCGTTTGCTGGCAATATTACGAGCCAAACGTGACAGTTGGGGGCCTTGAAATGTCCGCTTTTAACGTAAACTTGCCTGAAAATGTGATGAACTACAATTATTGCGTTCCTTTCGTTATCGTTTTAAGTTAGAAACAGTTTATCTCCCCCGAAGCCAGCTAACCTAACCAACTCAGCGAGTAGATCTATGTTGTTGTGGTTGTCACTGGAACATTAACACTAGCTTGTCTTAACTGTGCTCTAACCGTGAGTTCTAAGTTCTTCAAATAGCTGCGGAGAACAGCAACTTGTGGTGGTGGGATGTTATATAACGTTATCCCTAAATACCGTAAGCTAATAACAATAGGGTAACTACTAAATTAACCGTGGTGGGCGCTGAGGAAATGTGAAAGCGAGAGATACCTTCTGATCATGTGCGGCCCATTTCCACACGATTAGTTAGAGAGCGTGTAGCCTACTGATTAACACGATTACTAAACTCTAAAGTGGACGCGTACAGTCCCGAGGTTAGTGTAGTACATGTTACTTACCTGTAGGTCGCTTTTTTATAAACACAGAACTCGGAGCTTTGTCGGACCACTGCTGGTAATATTCAGCAGATTGGTGTGTATTACAGACAGCTTTGTATTGCCACTCATTTTATATTTTCAGCAGAAGGTACTTAATAATGCGATATTCCCAGTAGGCATAGACTGATGACAGGATTTTAATGTCCAATAAATGTTTGTAGAACCTTTCATGGCGGAAATCAACCTCAGTTTGACCCCAATGAATCATATAGTCATGCATCAGGGTACTTAGATCAACATTATTGGTCTCTCTTTGGTAATTTCTTTTTACTAATGAATTTCAGTGGTAATACCTGAATTATAAGTATATGTGAATCTATGACTATAGTAATATCTCAGTGATTCAGGAGCATTCAAGCTGCATTAAGCCATTTCTGAAAACAGAAGAGCAGGCCCAACAAAATAAACAGAGCATCAAACATAATGCAATTTGATTATCAGTTGCTTAATGCTAATGTGTAAGGAACCAGTTGGCCTCCTACATGTCCACTAGAGAACCTAGCAACCTAATCATCTTTGTGCAGTTCTGTGAATCAAAAACCCAACATTCACTTTCATGTGAGCAAATGTTTGATCCCTCAAATTCCAGAGAAAGTTCTCTCTCTCTCTCTCTGGCTAAATAGACAGATTCACCAGACATTCATTTTCTGTCTCAGTGCTAGTTTGTATTAGGTGGGTAGTGTACACTTGGTTTGTGTGAGTTTGTTTTGTGGAAATAGCTTGCTATTAGTGTCATTGGGGATAGGCGAGATTGGGATTTAAATCAAATGAACAAGCATGCAAAAGCGAAAGGTTGTAGAGCTGGGTATTCATTTTCAGTGGTGTAGGCAGTACTAGCAACCTGATCATATATCAGTGAGCCACTTGATTCTGTGTCTCTTTAAAATTTAGCTTATTGCAGCTTTAAGAACTTTTGACTAACAAATCAGCCCCTTTCAGCTGTGTAAGTGGATCAAATCAATCACTTTTCCTTTTCCAGCACACAGATCAAAGTTCTGTGTCAGTGGATGTGAGAACAGTGGCGTCTCTGTGTAGATAATGTCAGGCATTGTTGCGTGGCATGACCAAATAATGGGTTTATGTGACTTGAGATGCAAAGCAGCGAAATGTACAAAACCAGTAGGATAGTGAAGAGTTATAATTTGAATAGAAGCGGCAATTTGCACTGCCATGTGATAAACTGTCATTGCTCCTATGCTTTGCTTAAAACTGTTCTTATAGGACCAGTTTCTGAGCTCAGTGAAAGACATGTAAATATCAGAGGGCCACCATGTCAGACAAAATGTCACGCCTGAAAGCCAGTGGAAGTAGTACTGGGGAAATCCACTTTGGGCTGTTTTCAAACTGTTGCACCACGGTGTGTTTTTTAAAGATATTGTCACCTATGGCTTGTAATTATCAACTCTGTCAATTTAAAATCCTGCTTTTCACTAACATATCTACTTGGTTCTGTTTTCAGAGTCTCTAAATGGCTGCGAGGAAGTCTGGATCAGATGCATACAACAATGGTGAAAGCTTATTTCTGTTACTTCTCTGTTTCTTTCTCACAGTTTGACTACACTGATGTTTTGAGTTGTTAGTGAAGTGTAGGTTCAAGATCCCTTGGTGCCACTACAGCAGTTGTCTCTTTGTCTAACTTCTGTTTACGCACAGGACCCATCAGCTACCTTGATGACGTTCCCTTCAAGATTAATGAGAAATTCCGCTGCCCAGCCAAAGTGGGGCTGCCTGTTGGTTTTTGCCTGCCTAACTGTGACTCTTTGCTGGTGGGCACACAGGTAAGTCAGTTATAGGGGAGATGTTTATTTTGGTGTTAGCTGTGGCTCTCAGCCGGGCTGTAATGACCCACAGTATTATGGCAATGATCATTATGGGCCCTGCTTTCAGTCCTGCAGTGTAAATGTTATATTTTTGGTCATAAATATTCATGCTGGACACCAGAGAAAAGGCTTAATCTTTCCAAGACTCCTTATGCTTAGCTTAACCAAATTTAGATGGAGAGGTGTAGTCTAGCACATGGGGTGACAATTTGTGCTCAGAAGTTATTTCAGTTGTTGCTAGGTGTTGACCATATCTGCTTGAAAAGTTGGGAGTACCTTTATTTTTTCATTTTATTTTTACAAATTACAGCAACTTAACATATTAAGTTTATTAAAATTATATTGTACACGTTCTTTAAATGTTTTGTCTGTTGAACTGGAGCTGTAATGTCATGTGACTTTCATGCTCATAATTATTCTTATTTTCTTTGTTTCTGTATGCATTCTCTTTTTACATCATCCCCATTCTTCCTCTTACTATGGTCTCAACAGTATGACTTTACTCTGGAGAGGCGCAGTGTGCGATGGGGGGTTGAACTGGCTGAGGCCCGAGCAGCAGAGGCCAGAGCAGAAGAGGCAGCAGCCAAGCAGGAGGCAGAGAGCAGAGAACGTTTGGCTCAGGCACAGGACATTGATGGTGCTGGAGGAAAGAAACCCGGGTCTGCTGCAGACGACCAGGACCTTCCACCACCGGCGTTGAACCCCGTCCTGGCGGGGCTGAGCCATAACGCCATCCTCACTCCACTGCCCGCCCCGAGCCTTGGCCCCAGGAAAACACAGCCTAGCACTCCACAGCAGCACAGCCTCAACCTTGCTGACTTTGAGCGGGAAGAGGACCCCTTTGACAAGTTGGAGCTCAAAACTTTGGACGATAAGGAGGAGCTCAGAAGCATCCTCCAGAGCCAGCCCCAGCCTCAGCCTCCTCCCTCTGTATCCCCACCAGAGGTCTCCCAGATAGGGTCAGCGTCACGCGGGAACAGCCCATCTCCTCCAAGCACCAACACCAGCCTCCCAGCCAAACCAGGGTTTACCCACAAACCCAACGGGTTGGTTGCCTTGCTGGACATGGACAGGGTTAGGCATCCTGGGAGAATGGGATTTGACACGGACGACCGACCCTGCAACATCCGCTCTCTGACTTTTCCCAAACTCTCTGATTCTGGTGACCCAGAGCCAGTGAGGTACAGTCCACTCCCTGCACCTGTCCCTGCTCCCCGACAGAACCTACCCAATGGCAGCCCGCCGACCATACCCAAGACTCAAGTTATTGTTGCCCCTGAGCCACCCAGCCACACCAAGAGTGGTACACCAAAACTGGTGAGTATACGTGTGTATACGTGACTACAATTCTCAGATGCTGAGTAAGAAATCTGAGAATATTATTGATACTCACTCATGTTTTTTTCACTAGGTCAATCAAGGGTCAGGATCTGCTGGTCTGCCGTGTGGCGGAGCCCTGCTCAGCATGACCCCCAGCGAACGTCAGTGCGCGGAAACCCTTGTAGGCATGGGCTACTCTTATGAGGGTGTCCTACGGGCCATGCAGAGACAAGGGCAGAACGTGGAGCAGGTGCGACTCCCTCTCACCCAAATGCACAGAAATCTGGATTCCTAGTGTCCTCACTGTCCGACATGCATTACAGTTTGTGTGCTTGTGTAATTGTGTTCAGTGAAGCATCAATGCAGTACATCTGTAAATATAGCCTAAAATTAAAATAAAGTTGTTGCATTACACAGTCTGTTGTCTCAGAAGTTATGGCAATAGATCAGGTCCAACCATTGTCACGTGGTAGCTCTAGCTGTAGATATAGCCTAAAATAAAAGCAAAATACAACAGGAGGCTGTTTTTCTGATGAACTAGCACCGTGCATCACTAATTTATGAGATGTGAGCCACATACAACACTAAAAGGGCAATAAATGAAACCCCACATAAGATTGACAGTATGTCATTTCAATTCACAATATAATATTTTATTGTTTTCCAAAATAAATCCAAAGACAATAAATTTGGACTTATCGTTTATTCAAGGTGCTGGATTATCTCATTTTATCTGGACGTCTGTGCGAGCGGGGCTTTGATGCAACTGCAGTGGAGGAGTGTTTAGAGATGTACCAATGCTCAGAGGAAAAGGTTTGTACAATTGACTGTTAGGAAACTTCATTTTAAAAACATACATTCTATTTATATATTAAGACAAATCACTGGAAGCTAGAAAACAAGGTTCAGATAACATCCAAGATACCTCTTCATTATCAGTGATGTAGACTACAATATCAGATTTTATGATAAATAGTTTACTTTTTTTTTTTCATCTTTCCCAGGCCTTGCAGTTCCTTCAACTAATGTCAAGATTTGGTGAAATGGGATTTGAGCGGGATGCCATCAAAGAAGTGCTGCTGGTCCACAACAATGATCAGGACAAGGCTCTAGAGGACCTGATGGCTCGCGCTGCAGCTAGCTGAGCCAAGCTAACCAGCCAACCAGCCAACCAAAGCCCGGCCCGGGGCTTGCCTCCCGCTACCACCCAACACAGCCCCTTTCCTTCTGCCTTCCCTGTTACACCATGCCCTGTCCTTGCCTTGGCTGTGGAAGGGACAGCTGGGAAACAGTTGTATTTCTCTCTGTGCTAAAACGTATTGTGTCTCAGCACTTCTTAAAGACTGTGTGCCTAGAGTGGAGGGGGTCAAAGCGTAACAATTCTTCATGGTGGTGTTGCTTTTTTTTTTTTTTTTTTTTTTAAAGAAATTCTGGTGTTTGGTTCCAGGATTTCATATTGCTAGGTTATTCAAAAATAGGAAGAATGACTGAGCAGGGAGGAAGAAACTGGAAGAACTGGGACTGTGGCATTTTGATGCCATTCTGATTTGCTTCTACCTGGAAGTGTTCAGTTCACTGCAGGCAAAGCTGCAGGGCAGAATGGGGAGCTGGTGACAGTGTGTGCATCGCAGAAGCACCAGTTTGAACTCTTGATATCCCACACAATTAAGCTGCCATCTTCCACTGCTCAGTGCAGACCCAGTAAATGGTGGAGGGGATAGGGGGCCTTGAGGAGGCTCTCTTCAAACTGAACCAACTAACATTACAAGTAAAAACAAAAACAAAGGAAAAAAACAACAAAACAAACAAAAAACAAAAAAAAACAAAAACAAAACAAAGGCACAGCCACCAGACAGATAACTGACTCTCAAGAAGTGCCCTCTCTGCTCTGGTGCCCTGCACCTAGTTGTGTTCAACTTTCTGCTTTCATTCATTCATGTCTGTTTTTCATTTGAGCACTTTTTTTTCACGTCAGTTTAAAGATTCTATTTCTTTGCTTTCTGTTTTAGGAATTGCATAACAGATCCTTAGTCATTATAACTCAGAACATAAGAGATACTACTGCCCCAGTATGCTCTTTGACCTGCACTGGAATGGCCTGTTAAAGGAGTAGGGAGAGATGGGGAAAGTTCCTCTGTAGGAAATATTAAGAAACATCCCATAACCCACTGACACTGATGTGTCACATACTGCACAGGCGCACACATGTTTCATAATTATCAACTTATTTAAAATAGTACACTGACACTTTCATTTAAAAATAAAGAGTTTGATATGATAATGTAAGATATGTTAACTTACAAAAGTGACGCTTTTAACTGTCATGGACTTCTGTTTGCAGACTGGAAAAGAGTGAGTGGTTAAAAAAAGAAAAAAGAAACAAAATGTAAGTGAGGGTTGCTTTTGCAGCCTCATCACAGTGCAATAGAGATATTTCATATTGTGTGACTGTTAACTGGCATTTTGAGCCTCAAGTAATTGTTGGGAGAGAAGGAATGGTCTTCAAGCCTTGCTGGAAATTTGGATGTAACTAGGAAAAGGTTTGACCTCACTGATTTCTATCATTTATCCTCTGTTATTGGATTTCATGCCACAAAATTTAATCAAACATGACTTTCATTTATTGACTTGTCCACTTTTTTTCCTCACGTGTAATATGAAATGGGAGTTCATCATGATTTTAGGTTTATTGGAATCTCCACTGTCTTAAAAAGTTAGAATAGGTTCAGTCGCCATTTGCCAAAAGCACTTCCCCAGATGTTGAATAGGTGTCATTGTTTTAAAAGAAGGCCAGCATCCTTTATTTTTATATTATGTGTTAATGGACCTTCTGAGTTCCATGCTACATATGTTTAAAAAGCATGTCTGCTCGGCTGCTTCAAGAGCAAAGATGGCAGAAATTTTCATAATCCTGCGCTCTGTGGTACTGGTCGGGATTGTGAAAGGCATGGCAACAGATTAAGGGCTTAAAGTTTGAAAAATGTGACTTGGAGAACTGGCACTTAGCTTAGGGCAGGTCCAGTACTTTATCCTCTATTCCACAAATGCAAATAGAACGTTTCTAACCACCAGTATATTTTAGAACAGCTCCAGGGGTTTGACAAATGTATTTATTGTGCGGTTTATTTTATGATTTTAATTGTTCGATAGAAAATTTTGGCGATCAGGTGTTTGCAGAACATACAGTACCGCTCAAACCAAAAGGATAAGCATATCCTTGCAGTAAATAAAACACTGCTTTGCAAGTTTGTCCAAGCATCCTGAAAGTGAAGCACACCATCACAAATCTGTCCTGAATTCCATTTTTGCCATTTTTTTTTGTTGTGTTAGTACATTTCAATTGCATGTCTGGAGCAGGCAAATAACATGATACGAGCACGGTGTCATGTGAGACCTAGTATCTGAACTTCAACCAACATTGTAAGTCTGGTGTGTGGTTGAATCGGCAAATATGTGTTTTGATCTAGTTCTATTTTTTAATCGCCTTCAGTCTTGATTTACTGTGATGAAGAAGAGCATTACTCTTACCTTACAGGCAAACACATAAGTGGTATTCTTGTCTCCATATATAACTCACCAATGGTTTTGTTAATCATACATAAAGCAAGCTGATGTCTGCTTGCCTCCCCTCTGACAGCCACAAAAGCATGGCTGAATACAGTATATCTGGACCTTCTCCATTAATGCCTCCTTCAGTTTCTGTTGTGATCTTTTAGTTGCATTGGGATGAAATACAAGTAGGTTTTCATTGTTAAAGGGATCAAGTTTAAGGATTTGTATATCAGATCCACTTTTAAGTCACCATATAATAGAAAATGGGTCTCTAGTGAATCTAATGAGCATTGATCTTAATGGTGAAATAAAAGGTGGGTGAGCTGAGTGTTATTTCCCAAGCTCCTAAAATGTGATTTGCAAAACTTTCAATTTCATCTTGAATTATCTGGAAAATCCACGATTAAATGTGCACATCTTTTCAGTGGTGAGACTGTTGGTTGTTGTTGGTTTTCCTTCTCACGCTTAATTTGATCGTGGTTATTTTCTCAAGTATGATCACAATGGATTAAATGTGTTACATGACGCTGGTGAGGAAGTACAACTCTCCTGCTCCTCATTTTTCTCTCCTTTACAGCAAGTGCATTTCCCCCCCTGTGTTCACTTGACAAAAGACAGCAACAATACAGGTGATTGTCCATCTAGGTATTGCCACTAGCAGCTGGAAACATCCAACTGTGAAGCCTAGTCAGCAGTAAAAAGACGGATATGCAACAGAATAGAAGCCATATTTTGGTTGCCTGAGCTTACCAGGGTAAATAAACTGAGAAAATTACTAAGTCATATTTCATGTCTGCAATCAGATCAGATCAGATGTAGAGGTCCTACATGGCGCTGAGTCATCTGTGTGATTTCATATTTCTTGTGGGTTTACTAAATTTTCTTCACAGAAATCCAGTAAACCCACTGTCAGAAGAATTTATTATATCAAGATGTATGATTTCTTCTCTTTAGTTTGAATTGCCCAGGTTGCCACTAAAAGTCTTCATGTTTGCAGTCCAACAATTATAAACATACAAAGAGAAGTAACATAAATAACAGAACAGCCCAATAAAATAATACTTTTTTGTGAATTATAGTTTCATAACAAAACTACATTACTGAAGAGTGCACAAACGTATGCTTAGGATATGCAGGATGGCATCGTATTTGCATGAAATTCTATTAAAAATAAAAAAATATATATATCTATTAAATGCCTTTATGTAGACCGAAACCCACAAAATAGTATAATAAGATTAATAATATAAAACTATTTACTCGTAACAAAATAAACAGAAAATTTAAGCTCACCACCTGATCAATGATCACACGCATTTCGCGTGAACGAGCACGCATGACGTTCGCGTTCACGTACGACCTTGTTTTTGTTGATGTTTAATTTGAGTGCGGCTGCGCGCTACTCAATGCTTTCGCCGTTGCTGACGCGACCTAGCAAGAAAAAAAGAGAGTGCGGACCCTCTGGCTTTAGCTAGCGACACTGTGGAAACTGAATAGGTTGTGCGGTATCGGTGCAGCATTGTTTGGGAACCCAGGAGGAGAGCTAACAATAGGAGTTCAGCGATAATCTTAGCCAGCGACTAACCAACCTCTCCCGTATGTGATCGCCCTCCCTCGTCGTCGGACGCTGCCAGAGAGGGCCAAGGAACAAAATAGCATATCGCCATTATATGATCCAGTGTCCAGCGTCACTTTTACCCTCCATGTGGGTGAGGGAACTGTGTGTGTCAGATTATGGCGAGAAAAACAGTTAGCAGGAAAAGGAAGGCAGGAGAGCCCAAGGACCAACAACAGGTAGGCGGAAACCGGTGCGGATCCATACTAGCTAGACAGTCAGTTATGTTAGCATGCTAACTAGCACGGGGCTAGCCAGATTTAGCAGATGCAGTCTATGTCAGGGGCAGAATATTGATGACATTTTAACAGGTTAATTACTTCATTATATTGGCGAAACACACACTAAACAACCACCATTGTGTTCACGGTTAAACAACAATACAGTATGTTTCTATTTGAAAGCCAGTGCCCGCTAATGTTAGCATGACATTAGCCAACGGTAGTCCGTTATCGTTACGACAGCTAACGTTAGCGTAGCTACGTTAGCGATAGCTACATTGACTTATCATTCAATTATTATTCAATTGTGATCACGATAAAATAACATTTTCGTAGATAGATAATACAGACAGCCCCTTGTTCGGTTTGGGTCATCACTTGTCACCCTTAAGTGGCCATCCGTAATAGCTTTATTCCACACCGAAAACTGAATTTACCTTAAAACAGCTAATTACTAGGCAAAGGTGTAGCTTCTTCTCTGGCTATCTAACGTTGACGTTAGCTGAGGCGTTAACAAACAGTTAGCTAGCTAACTTACATATAGACACACCGTAGATAATGAAGTGAATCTTCGTTGAACTGACATACATCATTCTTCAAGCTCGTCTGTATTGTCAGTCCTGGGTTCAGCTGTCACACCACAAAATATGCTTTGACATAAACCAGAAACTGGTAGGCAGTATCTCTGGCTTTGTTTTTAAAATATTGTGTGATCTACCTTGGCTGCATTGCATGTCAACATTGTCAGGTCATGTCTCGGGCCTGGGCGGCCATCATCATTCACCAGTAGAACTAAACCACATCCACATTAACAAAACTAATTTCCAGTCTGCTAATCACTCAGATCAGACTAAACTAAGATCGTGTGAAACAGCAGATAGCATCACAGATTCCTTAGTGACCATAAATACTTTTTGTGATTTTCCTTGCAGCCCCAACTTATGATTATAAATGATCAGGCAATGGTTAGACTATTATAATGGATCTGTATTATTTTATCATGTAGATTCTGATACTTATGGTAGTTTCTGTATGAGCAATCAGAACGTTTTTTCAGTAATTCTTTAAAATACTTTTTGCCTCCTAGAATGATACCAGTATGATTAGCTAGTGTTGTACACCTCTGTCAGTATCAAATGCTGTAGCTCTTCAGTGACAGTCCTTTGTGTACTTAGCATCGTTTGGCAGACTTGAATTAAGTCATTCATTGGATGATGTCTTCTTTTGATTACAAGAGTTCTCGTGGATTCACAGCGAATGCTACTTAATAAGCGAGTGAAATAGGTTTTGTTGTGTTCCTGACCACTGATAATGCAGTCACTACGTGAAAGAGTTTTTATGGGATCTAATGTCTGACATTAGTTGGGCTCCACTTTCACTATAGACAGCCATTGGCACTGACAAACCTGAGGGAGATTTATAAAAATCAGCCCTATTGTGTGCACTAGGCCCATACTGGCCTTGCCTGATGAAGTATCAGTGACAGTGTTCATGTGTGTGTTTTTGCTGTAGTACTCTCATGATCCACTAATTCTCTTAAATCTGTATCAGTGAGCTACAAATATGTGTCCACAGTCCTGTGGGGGATAGGTATGATATAATAGGGACTAAGAAAGCTGAGGGACTAAAAAGATCTGATGGAATTAGATTATGTTTTATGGTTTTAAGGCTTATTTAATTTTTATATTATTTTTAAATGTCCAATTGGTAGCCAACTTAATTGTATGATAGCCTGTTCACAGTTTTATTGTAAACATAATCAATTATAAATATTTATATCTCTGAAACATTTTGGACATGACAAAGGTCTTGTGCTTCTCCAACAGAAAATCTCAAGACCCTTAACTCCTTTCCCCTCTCTTTCCGCAGCTGGGCTGGTGTCAGGCGCCACACAAGCGGAGCCGTGTTTCTTGTTCGTCACGTCATGCCCAGCAGTGGTGGTGCAGTCGGCGCTCAGTGGTGTGTGCCCTCCGGGGGCGGGAGTTCAGACCTCAGCAGCAGCATGAGTTGCGGCTCCAGCGGAGCCTGCGGGGCTTTGCAGCCGGCAGGCTCCCTGGCATCCTCAAGGAGAGGGAGTTCTCTCTGGGGCGACTCAACAAGGTGTTTGCTTCACAGTGGCTCAACCATCGACAGGTGGTGTGTGGGACCAAGTGCAACACGGTGAGATGTCACTAACCTGCGTTTATTGGCTAGGCTTTCTCCTATACAGGCAGATTTCACGGCAGACATTTTGACTAAAAGCAAGAAATGCAAGTGTAAGTTATCATATTAACAATGACTCTATTCCATTAAGTGTCCCAGTACGTCATGTTACTGAGTAAACATATATAACACCAGAGCCACTGGCTCACCTAAATGGTATGCAGCCATGATTAATTGATGCGGACCATGCCAATTCATGTTGGCTAACCAGTCAATTATGTGAGCATGCTAACTAGCACTGTACTGGGTTAGACAGATTTAGCTGATATAATCTCTGTCACAGGTAGAATATTGTTGACATTTTAACAACACACTCACAATTATGGTCATGTTAAAACAATAATTCCAAAATTTTCCCTCTTGGGAATTAATAAAGTGGTATCCTGTTTGATCTAGTCATATTAATGCAGTGTGTTTCCATCTGAAAGTCAGTGCCAGCTAATGTTAGCATAACGTTAGCCAATGATAGTCTGTTATCAATATGACAGCTAACATGCCAATGGGCTACGGGCTAGCTATGTCATTTTATAAGGGCTATTGTTCAGTTGTGCTCACGTTAAATTAACTTTTTCATAGATAAAACTATATGCGTGTCTTCAGATAATGTCTGGAAGTGAGATTAAGATGGAGGATAAGATCAATAGGCAGAGTAGTGAACCACCCCCAGTTTAGCACTATTATACCTTCAAAAGAAAGTCAGGGATCATTTATTGGCCTTAAAAAGTAAAAAAAACAACAAAAAAAATTCAATAGCTGTCCATAGTTTTTCATATCCAGATTTGCTTGGGTTCATTGTTTTGACTAATAAATGCAGGCTAATAGTACTCATGCACTAGTATTTCCAGGAAAGAACCATTAAATAGTTCTGTATTGAATATTGTCAGCCTTAAATCAGATCCCTTGACGCGCACATTAAAATTTTACTGGTATAGTTGTAGCTCAGGATTCTTCTTTGTTTTAACTCCTGAGCATGCAACTATAATCACATGCCTTTCCTGCCTTTACCTGCAGCTTTTTGTAGCCGATGTCCTGACGGGGCAGATAACGCGCATTCCCATGCTGAAGGACAGGGAGTGTAATGGTGGAGGCTCTGGGGTGGTGGGCACAATGGTGGCGGGTCGGCATTACCACTCCACAGTAGGCTCTCGTTCCCGGATGGACCAGCAGGGCTGTGGAATCCACGCTATTGAACTCAACCCCTCCAGAACTCTGCTCGCCACAGGAGGAGACAACCCCAACAGCTTGGCCATCTACCAGCTGCCCACACTGGACCCTGTCTGTGTTGGAGATGTAAGTGGTTTGGATTGGTTTAGGTTTACAGACCTCCAGTTATGGGTTATGTTTAATGAACCACTCATGACCCATCATCACTTGTTAAGTTGTCAATCCCTCATAATAAAACCCGAACTGATTTATTGAGATGATTTGTCAGTGATATATATTAAACAGCGTTTGTTACTAGGTTAGATGGTTTTTGGCTTCACCGGCAGAGAGGCTGTAGGGAATCCATATTGATTGGTCCCACACTTTAGTCAAGACAGAAATATCTCTACAACTACTGGATTGATTGCCAAGACAATATTAATAGGCCATGGAGGAGTCCTAATTACCTTTGCAATCGACTGGCTTTTCATCTAGTGCCAAAAATTTTTATTTTTTTTTCAGCTCTCTGTTTTTGAAAAGACACAGAGGACAGAAGTAATTGACTTCTCGTCAGTCTCAGTGGTACTTTACATGAATATGAATTATATTGCACCCGTCCATTTCATTGTTGTTTGAGACATTTTAGTCTGGAGCAAAATGATGGACTGAATATTAACCAACATCATGTGCCACTGGGAGACAACAGCTACTTTTAAATTTTTTTCCTAAGCCAGATCTTGAAATGGGCGTTAAGGACACCAAGTACTACAGTTAACATTTAAATCAAAGCAGAACCAGGCATGATTAAAGAATTCCAGACAGAATATGAAGATTACTTGTTGATTATTCATGCACCACCAATGCATCAGCTGCTTAGCATGTCCAGCTGAAAATCTGAAGCACCCAAGGTTGTGCATGATGGTTTTTTTTTTTTGTTTTGTTTTACATAGTAGCCATTTGTTTTTCAGGATGGCCACAATGACTGGATCTTCTCTATAGCGTGGATCAGTGACAACATGGCGGTTTCAGGTGAGCTAAAAAAACGTCAGTCACAATCAATCAATCACAAGCAAGATACCCCACAGAGAGAAACTAAACTCAACTGTAATGTGGTGGTATATGCTGCGACAGTGAAAGCGCTAGCTAGTATTAGACTAATTTTAGCCATTCACATGTCCAATACATAGATTGTATATAAAAAGATGGTGGATGAAAAAAAGGGAAAAAATTGTGAGCATCGATAACTCCTCAAAATCAAGCGACCATTCATTGTGGTCATGGTCATGTGGTCATCGACTTCTCCAATTTATTTACTTCAAAAAACGCTCTTCTGCCTCCCTGTTTAGTTTCTCTAGTAATGGTTTACCTTGTCACATCTCATTGAGACTTTGTGTATAGTTCTTCTTACTTGATATTTGATACTTTAATATCTATACATCTTTTACCTTACACTAAATTGTACTGTGGCTCTGTGAAGTAGATTTATGTAATTTATTATTTTGGTGTAAGAGCAGTTAGTGCAGGGGCAGGGGCAGGAGCAGTAGCTTGCAGCTTCATCGTTCTCCTTTGCTAACAGTCCAAGCTAACTGCAACAACTTCTGTGTGCCTGAGGTGTAAAGACAGTACCCAGTCAGGATCACACTGTGGCATTTCATAAGCTGGTTTGCCCAAAACAAAAGCAGAGGCTATTTAATCTTAGCACAGAGACCTGGGCTCTGTGGTGCTGCTTCCAAGTCAGAAAGCAGAAAAACCATTTCATAACGGTTCTCCATTTCTGTCCTGTGTATGGCTGTGGCATTGTAATATACAACAGTAATATACAACAATCTCCACAATTTAACTTTCAAATCCAAAAGCAAAGTCTGTCTCCATCTACCTATGTTGTACACTTCGTCTGCTTGCTCTTGCGTGAACAAAGGGCCCATAATGGGATGCGTTACTGACATCACAATCCCGAGCTTTGTTGGACAGGGAGCAGTACATGCCTGCAGAAGCCCTTTTATTTCTCAAGTTTTCTGATTCCATCTCAGTTTTTTGGATACCCTGATGACATAATGCACAGTCTCAGCAATACTATAGATATGTTCTGTGTGTGTTTTAATCTGTAGGGTCCAGAGATGGCTCCATGGGCCTGTGGGAGGTGACAGAGGAAGTCATGAGCCAGGCTGAGAGGAGTCAGAATGAGGAGGCAGTACCCTCCTATGCCCACATCTCCCACCGTGCCCTCAAGGACATCCCAAAGGAGTATACCAACCCATACAACTGTAAAGTCCGCGCTCTGGCCTTCAACAACAACCATAAAGTAAGGTTCCTTCTGACGCAGTTATTGGGAAACCATGTTATTGTGTTCTCTGTGTAATATTTCTTACAAGTCTTCGTTAACCGACCATTTCTTTTTGGGAAAACACTGGATATTAGAAAAAGATCATCTGAGCAGAGGAACGTAATGTCATTTTAGATTGATAATTATTCATTATGGTTAGTGATTAACTGAGTGTTGTCAGGAGATTTGGATAGCTAATTTTGTTCGTCTAGATGATATAGGAATGTATCTATTTAGGGTGTGCCCTGCCCCTTACCCAGTGTCAGTTGGGATTGGCTCCATTAGCTCAGCTTCAGTGATTTATGTCTCCTCCTCCCCTGCTGTTTTCCCCTTTTCAGGAACTGGGTGCTGTGTCTTTGGATGGCTATTTCCACCTCTGGAAAGCTGAGCACAACTTGTGCAAGGTGAATTACAATACAGTTTGATTAATATGAATATGTGCTGCATTTCCCCTGCATACTTCATACTGGGGTGATAAATTCAGCTAATCATGAATAGGGTGATTACAGCATGCTGCAATTTATTTTAATGAATGAGATCAGTTGCCCATGAAAATGGATTTTCTTACACTTTTCTTTTTTTATGGAGCTTCACTGTGGGAGTTCCCCTGGATAGCTGTGGCACTTGACAGACAATACAAAGAAAGGACTGTTCTTGACATCATTTCTGACAGCTGAAACCTTTACTTATTTAACATTAACATTCCCTCTAGATACTGTCCACCAAGCTGCCTCACTGCAAAGAGAATGTGTGTTTGGCATATGGGCAGGACTGGTCGGTGTACGCTGTGGGTTCTCAGGCCCACGTCTCTTTTCTGGATCCACGGCAGCCTACACACAGCATCAAATCTGTCAGTTCCAGAGAGAGAGGAAGCGGTAAGTCATCTGTAAAGAAGATAATGAGATAAGCAGAAGATGTTTGCATGTTAAATACTTTTCCCAGTTGGCTAAAAGAAATTAATTAGAACGTACAAAGAGTTGCCACTATGCTGTAATGTCTCTGTTTCTTTAGTATGTGTTAGAGCTCTGTGTGGGTAGACAGTGATACAGTAACTCCTCAAGGACCCAGCTTTTGTTGGAGAGCACAAACGAGCAGGGAGGGGCGGGTGTTTACTTCTGAGGAGCTTTGCATTTAAAACATTTGCGTCTGTTTGTGCAGGGATCCGTTCAGTGAGTTTCTATGAGCACATTGTGACAGTGGGCACCGGCCAAGGTTCACTTCTCTTCTATGACATCCGGGCTCAGAGATTCTTGGAGAACCCTTTGAATCTAGCCGGGGGGTACCGGAAGTGCCCAGGAGATGGCATCCTCAAACTCAATACTGGGAAAGGCTGGCTGGTACACAATTTTTTTTTCCACTTAAACTTCTCTACTATTGAAAGACACATGTAGTAGCATTGTAGTTACAGATTACTTACATATGCATATTGTTTTCCTTTCTCCCCTCCTCGCCTCTCTCTTCAACTCTTTGTGTTGCTTTCAGAATCACGATGAGACGTGGAGGAGTTACTTCTCAGACATTCATTCCTTCCCCAACGCGGTGTACACCCACTGTTACGACGACTCTGGCACCAAGCTGTTTGTAGCAGGTGGACCTCTGTGTTCGGGCCTACATGGCAACTACGCAGGACTGTGGAGTTAGCCCCTTCGTCTCTTCCATTATTGCTCCATCACTACATCCTCGTCCAGATTTTTACTTAACCAGTCCCTCCATCCCTCTCCCTCCTCAAGTCCGTTGTGACGTCACTGTCTTCGGTATCTCCCTCTCGCTCATTTTAATTGTCACTCTGTTTTGCTCACACGTGGACTCAGGAGCATGATCTTGCCCCCACCGTATCACGGCTTTGAATATTGTTCTTGTGTATGTTTGTGTCCACCATTATTCTGTCCCTTCTCCTGCAGTTATTCCTTTTCTTTTTTCACTTAAAACTACTACTACTGCTACTCTGTTTTAATTTTTTTAATATAAAAAATGTACAAACAGTTAACTAGTAATTTTCAGGAGCTGCAAAGTCTGCCACTAAGGAAGAAGAGTTTTGGAAAACATTAATAATAAAGTTATACATGTTCTCATTTAAAACTTTTACATCCAACCCACAGGGATTAGGCTATGGTCCCTCGCTGGCTTGTTTTTTTTTTTTTTTGTACGTAAGGATAGTGTTTACTGCTGCTTCCTCCGTGATAAATGATGGTGTCTTTGTGAAATACACGTGGAATTCTCTCCAAAAAGTTTGTTTTCATTCTCTCACTGAAATGGATGGCAATAACAGAGAGGCAGAGAGGAAGGAGGACTGAAGAGACGATTCATTTTGAAGGACTGAAACCGGAGCGCAATCAGACGTTTGATGGAGAGTATTTACTGGTCGGAACAGCCCGTCCTGTCCCGCAACAATCACAAAGAACTTCTCTCTTCTCCCGTCGGAAGTAAAACTAAGAAGCCAATCAAAACGGGACTTTGTGTTCATACTTTTCTCACTGAGATGATGTAAAGGAGAAACATTAAGATTGCTAAATGCGGTGTTTGTTGTTATGCTATTAATTAATCCCAACAAATGCTTATTTTATTTTTTGACTGTGTTTTGACAGGCATACACCTGCTGATATTCTAATTTGCTTTATTTGTATTTATTTTCTCCTCTCTCTGTCACCTTTATTCAGTTGGTCAGGGGTGTTTATATCTGCTTCTTCTGAAGGATATGTTGTCTTTTTGGCCTTAGCTTGTGTCCCTTTTCTCTCTGACCAGAATGCTTTCAGCAGATTTGTCCATTGGCAGTGGTTAAATCCTGATCTATAACCATTCTGTTATTAGAGAACTTACCCTAAGATTTTAAGTTTTGGTAGCAAGTTAAGTGTCATCGGATATGTTGATTAATAGATAGAAGATCCTTTAATTACTGGATTGAACGCCCCCTCCCCACCCCTTCCCCTCCCTGTGATTCTGGGACTCCTCAACAGGAGAAGAGTGGTAGAAGCTCACTTTGATCTTCTCACCCAAGCAAGAAGGATGCAAGGAGAACTAATGAGATTTTTTTTTTGACTGTACCCAGGAGTTATGGGGCTACAGGCACATATATTTGTTGTCACAGTTGTAAAACTTTCTTTTTTCCCTCTTTTTGTATCCAGGAGTGGGCGATTCTGCTCTTTTCCTTGTTTGGTAGAGGCAGGGTAGGCTTGAGTTACGTTTTTTGCCTTGCTCAAGTCTTTCTGTGAAAGACTGCCACAGGCGATCATAGTTTTCCTTTTCTACATGGAACTTTTTCTCCAGTTTTCATGATAATGACAGATTGAACAGAGAAACCCCAATTACGACCAAGAATTGAACAAATAGCCAACACTTTAAAAGTGTATTTTATATATAAATGTGTATATGTATGTGTAAAATACATAGGGACAATTGCATACATTTTTATGTATATGTCTGAGGAAGTGTGTGGATTGATGTGTCTACTTGGTGATGCCCTGTTTTTTTTATACACGCCTCATGAATGTTTTTACAAATGACTGAATCTGAGGATATTGTAAGATATAAACATCTGAAAAAAAACAAGCTATTAAATCTTTAAAAAAGAGTAAATAATAAAAATAAAATGTATATTGATGTAACATTTCTTTTTTTTTCCATGTTTGACTTGATTTATCTTGTTGAAAGGTTTCCTCTTGGATTAAACGGGTCACTGCTCATTTAGATGTTATTAGTGTTATCAGGCCATATGGTAGCTGTCAGGACAGAAAGGACTGTCACTGATAGACCAGTCTACACTCTGAGCATGTAGGAATAATGCAGCTTTGGAGTTCTTCAGTGAGCACAACAGAGGTTTTAAAACATATTTCGATATAGAAGCCCATTGTGAAATGTAGTGTTAACGAGGTTTGTATGACAGTGAGCGCTGAATCTTAAGAAGTTGTGTCCCGGAGAGGAAAGCGGAGCATCCACCGCGGCAGCGCATGTCACGTGACCACCTTGTCTGCTGCTGGCCGAGTGAAGCGTGTTAGCAGGTAATAAAAACACACATTTCTTACGTTTTTCAAGTTCAGTTTCTGTATTTTAGCGCGCTCAAAGTATGTGCTTAAGCGCGTTTTCGTTGATACAGTTGGCCTCTGGCCTCGTTGTTGTGCTTACACGGGGTTGTGAGAGATGTCTTTCGCAATTTTTCTGTTGTCTTGTTTCCCGGCGAGCAATGTCGGGATGGGATTGTGCTCCGCTGCGAGGCCTTTTTCTTTAGAATTGACACAGCTTTGTTGGTAGCTGGCTAGCCTGTTGTTTTGTTGTCGGGTAAGCCTGATGTAATTGGCACCATTGTTAGATAACTGTGCGGATCTATATATACATATGAGGCTTTAGCAAGCCAGTTAGACGGTCGTTGGCTAGTATCAACTTGGATCAGATTTAGATAGCATCGGTAGCTAGCTTCATCCCTCTGCATCATTTATTCACGGTATAGTGTCAGCATTAGCATGTCAGTGGCTAACTTCAGTTCACGCTAGCGAGGACAAAGGGGACCCTAGTACCAACCACACCAAGTCGGTCAGTGTTGTCGAAAACGACGCTACGAAAATCCGATTTATTTTTGCATGGTACACGCGTACCGTGAAGGTTTACCGAATAGTCCTATATGTAGACTCAAGAAATAAGTAATCTAACAGCTACGGGCTAACGTTAGCATTGGTTCAAAACAACGCTCCGCTCGCATTACTACTAAAACAAACTGCGGTCAATTGTCAGCTAGTTAATCTTAACCAAGTAGATGTTAACATACGTAAACATGTAATTATATCTTATTTGACTGATATTTTATTCGTCGTTTGTCCGAATAAAAGTGATGAACAATGGAGATGTTCAGAGTTACTGATTGTTTTGTTATTGTTTATGTCTAAAACTATCGATACTCATTCTTGTAATGATATATAAATGTTTGATTGATTACATGTAAATTGCAGCTGTTACCGTTAATTTCTCCGTCATTAAAAATAGCTTTAGAGATTTTTTTTCACTGAAATTGCATTTAAAGCCAGGTATTCCCTTTGCATTAGTTAGCTTTGTTCCGTCCAGCAGCCAATGGCAGCAGTGCGTTTGCCAGCGTCACTCAGACACTGTAAGCTGGATTGCTATTGTTCTCTGACATAAAACAAATGGGTCAGTGGGGATATCTGTAGTTAATGTTCTAGTAATGGATACCATAGTCAAACTGTGCAGTACAAATTGAATCAAAGGGTATTTTGCATTACATGGTGTTGAGCAGTTGCTATTCCTATTTATTTGCAGGTGGACAAAGCTGTGTGTGTGTATGTTTGTGACAGTTTTTAATATTTGCTGCTGAAAATTATTAGTGTGCGCTAATGTAATGTAGCACAAAATGTGCAGCAAGGTACAAATTCTTCAGGACTTAGTTGTCAAATACACAAAGACGAATTCAGCATCTCACTGCAGTAGTTTAGTGTTTAAGATCTGTGTCTGTATGTCATCTTTGATGCTGTAAACTATCTAGCAACAAGGGGGGATATGGGGTCAGGGTGCATAGTGTTTGCTCTGCTTCACACACACTGTGGTCTGTGCTATTTGCAAGAGGACACTGGGTCGCTCTCCCTCCTTGACCTAGATTTTCAGTAAAGCTGTTGCATCACCAGGCCACCTGTGGGTCTTACAGCCTCCACGAGGGCAGTATTCATGATTGTGCAATAAGGCTTAGCTACGCTAAAAGCACATATTTCTGGCATTAAACACTTACTTCCGTCTATGCAGTCACACAAGGGAAAGTATTGAGGCTGTGCTGCAACAACATTGTTAATGAACTACACTTAAGTGTCGGTGGATTTCACTCACACTTCCATCTTTCTTGTTTCCTTTGCAGATTTTTCTATTTTGTACATACAGAGTTTTGTATATACTGTATATGATGAGCTCGCTGGGCGGCGACAAGGCCCGGGGCCCTCGGGAAAAAGCGCTGCCCGCTGCCACTCACGCCTCACAACCACAGAAACAGATACAGGTGAGACACCTCAACATGAAAAAAAAAACACATTCCTTTCAGTCTGATAAATTTTGATACATAACAACAGTGGGCACCCTTGTTAACAATTTCATTAATCCTTTACACACATACTTTGTCCTTCCCTTTTTTCTCCTGTTAACCAAATTTTTTCCCAATACTCTCATTGTCTCTTTTTTGCAGGCTACTGCCGAGCAGATTCGGCTTGCCCAGATGATCTATGACAAGAATGATGCTGACTTTGAAGACATCGCTTGGGCGCCAGGTACAACGTCAACCTTTACGATCTGCAAAGTTTCACGCCAGGTGTAAATTAATTAGCACCAGAGTGTTTCTCATGCCAGGGAAAAGAAAAATGAAACTTGTGCTTGTTGGGATTCACTTTCTGAATGAGTGGTGCATTTTTCCTTGCAGGACTTTCAATCCTGCGGACTATACCTCAGAGGCCGGTACAGGGACCACACAGACTGAGGTGTGGGACACGGTGGCCAACAACAGTACAGATGGGACAGGTGAGCTTTAGCAGACACGCTGCTCTTGACTTGTACAGGCAGTCGTGCGTGCGCGGTGCACTGAGCTGCTCCGTGTAGCTCTGTGCGCGTGATATTTTATGCAAATGTACATAAATCCCAGGCATTCTGCATCTTGTTTACCTACTTATCCCACTTGTATTTGAACTTTTGACTCATCATTGGCTGTCTTGTAGTTGCCTGGAGGAATGCTTTTGAAGATTGGGCAGCTGAGGATTGGAGTGAAGATGTTAGTGTGAGTTGACGCAAAGGCTAGAACTATACAAGTGAAACTTTTTACTCACAACTTAATTGATAATTACTAATTTTTGTTAAACTGTTCTGTCTCTTGTGTCCGTTTGTTCCCGTAGCTCTCTGAGACCAAAGTGTTCACCTCCTCATGTGCACCTGCTGCTGAGAACCACATCACACCTGGGCAAAGGTATGAAACTATCTTGTTTATAATACACATCTTCTGTTCTCTTGTTGCAGTCTTACACAATTTCACTGCAGTTTCCAGTAGGGATGCAATGGTAATGGTAATATTGAATTATTTAAAACAGGCAAAGCACTAGCTATTTCTGAATTTATGTTTCCCCCAGACTGTATATAGCAACAATTTGTCATGGATAAAGTGCACTTTTTCTTTTGAAATTGTTTACCTCTCTTTTTATACTACTGTATAGTGTATACCAGTAGTCGAGGAATAAGAGGCAGTTTACCATTTGGAAGTGTTGTGTTTAGTAATAGTTAAGTGTTATATTATTCAGTACACTAGCGATACTGGAATTTGTTTACTGTGAAATGCAGTTTTTGCTGACAAGCAAAATAAATATATAATTTTGGGAGAAAAAAAATTGTTCTCTTTACACACAAAGCATGTACCAAAACTGAACCGAAACCCTGGCCCAAAAACTGAGGTACGGACCGCACCGTGGGCTACCTGTACCATTGCACCCCTCAAAAAGTCTGTCAGTGCGGAACAAGTAACTTTATTTTTAGATGCCGTCTTTTTCACTCTGTAAAGTTAGATACTGGAAATTGAAAATCGATGCCATGCAGGATTTAGTTGTACTTGTTTACACATTACATTGTCAGCTTTTGATTTGGTGTCCTGCAAGCATTTTTTAATTGACTTTACCGACTGTTCCTGTGTTAGTCTGGACCTCGCCTCTCTGCTGCAGAAGCCAGTGGGTGGAGGAAGAGAACCACCTTCCTCTTCTTCCTCTCAGAGTCTGGTCTTCACCAACTCCCACCACCACCACCACCAGCCGCCGCAGCAGCAGCAACCGCAGCCGCAGCTGCCCCCCAGCCGCAACGCCACCGGTAGCACAAGCTACGCACATGCTGCTCTGGTAAAAACAGTTGCTTTTGATATACTTTTTTTGCATACACATTCCCTCATCTGTCACATGTAAATGGACACATAGACAAAGTGTGATGATTAGACTCTATTTCTTATTGCCTGTGGCAGTCGTCAGTTCTGGGAGCTGGTTTTGGGGACTTGGGCCAAGCCAAGAGGACTCAGCCCAGCGCTGGAGCTCAGATACTGGAGCAGCTGAAGGGTCCTGGCTTAGGTCCGCTACCCTCATCCCAGGCTGCGCCTCCTGCCAGCACCCAGGGAAACAACGCCTCCTCTGGCCGACTGCCAGGCCTGGGAGCACCTGTACCTCCGCCCTCCTCATCTAGCTGGGACATGAAGGCTTCAGAATCCAACACCACCTCGCTGTCCTCACAGTTCAGCCGTAAGTATTCAAATGGGAATGGATGCATTTGACATGTGTAGGACAAAAAAAAATCACTGTTTTTCCTATGTGTCCTTATATGTGTTAATATTTGCTAATTTATAAAGCTTCGTCCACTGTGTGTGTTTTCTTGTGTGTCTGCAGGTGAGTTTAGCCTGCAGCCAGAGCCTTCTCTTGTGCTGAGCCAGCTGGTTCAGAGGCACGCTGGCCCCTCCTTGCCTCTGGCACGTCAGCCCAGTCCTCCATCGCAACAGCAAGCGCCCCCTGCTTCAGCCTCGCCTGCTCCCCAGCACACCAGCACGCCAGCACAGGCAGGCCCGGTGATGACTGTTGCTGGTGCAAAACCTCCTGCCCCCAGCGCAGGGCTGGACCCTCAGGGCGGCAGTACACCGCAGCAGCAGCGGGTACAGCTCAAAGGCCAGAAACGAAGGATACCTCCCACATCAAAGGTAGGAAGGTGGAAGTTCGACTTTTAAGCACAAATGGCTGCTTGTGAAGGGGTTTTAATTAAAAGCCTCAGCGTTTCTAAAAGTTGTCATTCTCCAGTGTGGTTATCTGAGAGCATACACCTTGATTGTCAAAGCAAAAAGGCATGCATTATGGGTAGTTACATGAACTTAATTTCATGGTTCTGAAACCTGGCTGCGTTCCCTTGTTCCTGGCAGATCCCCTCCACGGCGGTAGAGATGCCGGGCTCAGCTGATGTACCTGGTCTAAACCTCCAATTTGGAGCTCTAGACTTTGGCTCGGAGTCAGCATTGCCAGAGTTTGGAGTTGTGGACAATTGTGTGAGTGCAGCGTCCAGGGAGTCCACTCCGGCCCCCGCCCCAGCACCACCTGCACCAGGACCAGGGACGCAGAGCCAGACAAGCCTGTACTCCAAACAGCTCAGGTATTGTCACTGCTGACTGACTACTTACATCCCTAGAGGATATATTATTACAGAAACTGTGCACATGAAGAGTTTAATTCTAAGACACTACAGATTACCAAACCAAATTTCTCTCTTTAATCACTCATCTGGGCTAACCCTCCCTGCTGTTATCTTGCAGCGACTCACTGGGCGGCAGTCTGTCCGTCGCCCTGCCTCTGCCCCTCTCCTCATCAGAGCCAGTATATCACTCCTCCTCAGTGGCGTTGTCCAGCCTCACCCCCTCCTCGTTAGGGACTGGCAGCTCCACCAACCCTCCCCCCTCTTCTTCGACAACCGCCACCTCCTCCTCCTCTGTACCCTCCTCCTCCCCCTTCTCCACAGTAGGGGGAAGCTACGACGGGACCATGCCCCCTCACACACGACTGGCCTTTTCCCAGAGCAAAGAGGCCACGGGGCCAGTCATGGTGAGTAGAAATACTGAACAGATATAGTTCATCCTGTGGTAATGAAAACGTCAAACATACCTGGATAGACATTAATTCTATCTGATTTTCACTTTTTATGTAGTCATCCCATAAGTAATTCAAGCCTTCGGGCTGAATTCAACTTTGCTGTTGTTTTTTTTGCCAATCACCAGAATGGTCTGAATGGTGTGAGGACCTCTGCTGCTCTAGACAGTAAGTTACCCATTACTGATTTATTTATTCAATATACACTTTCTGTTGTACTGTACATGTCTACCAAAACCAAAGTTTTCCTCAGGCTGTGCTACATTTTTTCTCTCAGCTTCATCAGCGTCCTCTACGCCAAAGCCAGAATCACCGTCTCTGAACATCAGCACCAATGGTGCCCCAGCACCCTCCTCCCACTTACCCTCCACCCTGCCTGCACACAGCTCTACCACTCTCTCCAACCTGGCACAGGACCTGCCATCAGCCAGCCAGCTCAACTCACTCAACAGGTGACACACACACACACAGTAGACTTAATACATCTTAACTTAGAAACTTTGTGTTCCCCTCTCCCTGCTGTTGTCTGGCAGTGAGCTGCATGCTTTGAACAGCTTTGAGTAGGCAGAAAGGAAAGTTGGAGTTACCACCTGACTGTTTGCCCACACTGAAACACTCATGGGAGTACAGACTAGTGGGTGCCTGTTACTGTCACCTGCTGTTACTCTGAATGTGCAAGATTTTCTCTGTGTTTTAAAAGTCTCTGCCTCTGGATATTTTTTGTGTAGCAATTGACTGAAATAATTGAAGAACTTAAATGCTATTAAGTTGTAATTGCTAGTTATGCTATTGTTGATTGTCAACTCTCTCCTCTGTGCTCTCACTCTGTAGCCATGTCAGCAGTCATTCCTCAGTCTCAGCTCTGGGCTCCAGCTCTCTTACAGTAAGTACCTGTCTGGCACAAACATGATGGCTAAAACCTTCTTTTGGGTAGCTCTGTAATGTTATGCAAGCAAACAGCTGACAGTGTTAAATAACGTGACACATAAAGATCAATTGTTTCAGCATTGTTAGCATTCCATTAAATGCTGGCATGTTAGCAGACACTAAATGCCAAGTAAAATTTGAGCTCCATCTGGGTGTCCATGGTGTAGAAAAGGCTGAGGACAGCGCATGTATATTTTACCAAATGAAATCTGTTTTTTTAAAAATGTGTGTAGACATAAATTAAACTCATCTCCCCCCTTTTTCTCTGTCCTCAGTACACCAGTGTTGACAGCAGCAGTGTGAGCTCCCTGGCTCCCTCCTCCGGCTCCTACACATCATCGCAGCCCTCAGCCTCAGCACTCCACTCAACCCACAACAGCAGCAACAGTAGCAGCAGCATCAGCCACCTGGCCAACATGCCCAACATGGGCAGCACCATGAGCAGCACAGTTGGCGGTATCACTGGCACCAGTGGGCTTCACTCTGCCGCCACCAGCACAGCGCTGGGACTTGGCTCCAATGGAGCTACTGCCACGTCCAACCTCTCTGCACCAAGGACCACACCCCTGCTCTCCTCCTCCACTGGTACACGCAACACACCTCACACACTGGGAATGTTAATATGTGATGAGTGGATGTCATGCATAATGACAGGAGGAACGTTAAATAGCACCAGACTGCAGCTGTTACCTCACAGGAAAGTGATATGGTTGTTGTGTCATTGTATTAACAGGTAAAGCTCCTCCTAACCTGTCCCAGGGAGTGCCTCCTCTACTGCCCAACCAGTATATCATGGGCCCAGGGGGACTGCTGCCAGCATACCCAGTAAGTAGCCCTTCAGGATCTAGAATTGTTGTAATGTAGCTCTTAGTGTACTTGCCAGTCTGTTCAGTCTTTTCAGTTTAGCTGTTGTGGAGTATTCTGTACTTTAAACTACACTTACTTGTCAATGATTACACACACACAAGATCCATCACTTGAGCCCTCACAGAAAATCGAAGCAGTGATAAAGACACGGTGTTTGTTTTTGGAGAGAGTAGTGAGTAAATACATTTGTTTTCCAACACAGTCTGTCTATTGTGTCCCACAGCAGATCTATGGCTATGAGGACCTCCATATGCTCCAATCCAGACTGCCAATGGTGAGCTTCATTATCACATATTTGGGGAAGTTCTTAACTTGAAATCGCAGTAGTCCTCATTCACATTTTTAGGTTGTCTGGGTTTTATGGATCTAATTCCTGATCCTTTTCCTGTCTTTTTAGCCCTCTTTGCAGGATTACTATGGAATCACATTCCCCGGCCCCACAGCGACTCTCTCTGGCAGAGACGGGAGCCTAGCCAACAACCCCTACTCAGGTAAAACACCTTCACCCTTGGCTGGCCTTACCTAAAATCCAGTATTTATTCTCACATGGCTCCTCCCTTGTCAAACAGGTGAAGTCACAAAGTTTGGCAGGAACGACTCCACCTCCCCGGCACCCCCCACAAGCCTGGCGGCCCCACAGCCCCCCCAGGGCCAGAGCCAAGGACAGAGCCAGGCCCAGCCTCAGCCTCCTCAGGCCCAGCCTCAGCCCCAGGGCCAGCCACAGCACCACAGCAGTCAGCAGGCCTTTCTGCCTCCAGGCTACAGCTACACAGGCCTGCCTTACTACCCCGGAGTGCCCGGCGCCGTACCCAGTGCTGCTGCCTTCCAGTATGGCCCCACCATGTTTGTTCCTCCTGGGGGCCCAGGACCAGCCTCGGCCAAGCAGCACAGCATGGGCCTCGGCCTGGGAAACCCCTCGGCCAGCCCCTTCCAGCAGCAGACACAGCAACAGCCCAGCGGTTACGGCCAGCACACCTTCAGCTCAGGTTAGCGAGCAAACCTGGGTGAAGATACCAGTTTTCAGTTTATGCTAAAATTATGTTAATAGTTGGCGACGTCAAGATGAATTCTGGGTTAAGTCATACTAACAACTCCACCAAAGTTCCTGCGTTTGAATCGATCTGAAATTGATGTTTTCCTTTCCAGGGTATGAGGAGCTGACAGCGGGGCCAGCAGGAGTGGACTACAGTAAAGGCTACAACTCCTCCTCACAGGCACAAGCCAAATCTGCTGCTGCTGGGCCTGGGAAAGGTCAGAGGAAAACAAGAATCACTATTTCTAATATTAGGTTTTTTGAAGTCATGCACTTACAGTGTATTAACGTTGCGGTTGTTCTTCTAGGCGTCTCAGTGACATCCAGTAACTCGGGCGTGCCAGACATCAGTGGAAGTGTTTACAATAAGACCCAGGTCAGCCTCACACCCTTCAACCCACCCCATCCACCCGTGCAGTCTTGCTGTGTTCATACTAATAAGTAATCATGTCTGGAGTTTAATTAGTCTTTTGTCCTCTGTCTGCAGTCTTTTGATAAGCAGGGTTTCCATGCAGGGACCCCTCCTCCCTTCAGCCTGCCATCAGCTCTGGGGGGTCCAGGCCCTCTGAACCCTGGAGCAGCTCCCGGAGGCTATGCACCGGCCCCATTCCTCCACATCCTGCCTCACCAGCAACCACACTCACAGCTGCTGCACCATCATCTAGCTCAGGATGGACAGGTAACACTTGCTGATTATTTTTCAGCAGATTTTTGCACTTGAGTGTTTCTCAGCTGTTTTACCTGTGTGTGTCTGTGTCTCTGTGTCTCTGTCTCTCTCTCCATGTTTCAGGGAGGTCCCAGCCAGCGAGGCCAGTCCAGCAGCCTGCAGCAGAAGAGCCAAGTCAACAAGTCGAGCTACGGCAGCTCCCCCTACTGGGCCAACTGAGGTGGCTAGATCTACGATGTGTGTGTGTGTGTGTGTGTGTGTGCACGGACAGACACACACCTGCACCACACTTGCGTATCTGACTGACAAGATCATAGAAGGACAAACCATTTTACAACACAAGCTAAAACACACACTACCACCCCCCTCCCTCCCCTTTGCTCTGTATATCCCCTTTTCAAATTTATGGCTGTTGTATGTAAAATATATTTATGTATGTATTTATACAGTATATATGTATTGGTAGGACATAAAAATGTGGTTTTCTGCATTTTGTTTTTATTTTGAAGGACATTTTATTTCAAAAAAAATGTGGAAAAGATGAGAATGCTAAATCATGGAGATGAAGTTGGTGAATATACTTGAACACAAGCATCTTGTGATGTGGATTTTTTTGTATGCATACATGATCTGAGAATGATGTACATAGATTCTACGCATCATTTTCACGGCAAAGGCCTTTTTTTATTTTAGAAGAAATACGTTTTTGTAACTTTTGGTCTCCCGCATCTGTGAATCCTTATATTGAGGGTGACTTGAGTTGATAGCTTGACTTTTCTTTTTGCCCCATTTCCCTCCATCTGTCTCTCATTCCTTGACTCTTACTAGTTGGTTGGTTTGACCAGCCAGGCCTTGGATTTGATGTCATTTTAACATTGGTTTAATCCTTGTTGTCCAAATTAAAAGTTATGAACAGTTTTTATGGGTCTGGCATCAATATTTACTCACCACATTATTTATTTTTTCTTCTTCCTGGATTCAGACCTGCAAGTTTCATTCACATAACAAATGATACCAATGCTTTGATACCAAAGTCTGAATGACATGCTCTCGGTCTGAAGGTGCAGCATAGTCAAGGCAACAAGTAAACACTGTGCAAAACATGTTCAGGACACAGACACTTTTGGACATCAGCTCTGTTGATCTTGTGCCAAAATACATAATGTACTAACTCTTAGAGCCAGTCAACAAGTTGTACAGGTTCAGGGAACACTAACAGTGAAGCTTATTTTGGTCAGACAGTCCATGGTGAGCAGACTAGTTTTGATGCTGTGGTTTGTGGTGTTGTAAGAGTATCTTCACCTAATGAGTATTTTGAGTATTTGTGAACATCCACTTGTGACAGCATTACTGCATTGGTCTGAAGTTGCTGTCTATGCAATTGCATTCTTGCCACCACATCCTGATTTTATTTGACCAATTCTCACAACTTTGAGTCATAAAGTTGAACAGAAATGAATAGTGAATTAAATGTAGCACCTCTGGAAACCCATACAAGTTTAGATTGCTTTAATTACAACACTAAGCCCAGGAGGGGCTACTTTATTTTCTTATATAACTAACAACGTCACTTAATAAGGCTGCATTCCATTCAGGTGTGCTATTGTTATAATAGAAATATGATACCATTGTATTGAAGCCTCCCAGTACACTGAGAGTTTGGTCACCTCTGTTAAGTAAGTTGTGTTAACTTAATTAAATTGTGGTGGTCCACCAAACCTTTTTTTAATGTCATCCCACACATCCCTATCTTTCTGGTATTAAAGGCTAATCAGCCCTACAGACCACAAACACCTCACTGGGCATTTAGTTGCTTTTAAAGAGTCTAACAACCAGTGGAAACTGAGGGTCAAAGAAGCCAGATGATAGCTGACAGTACTGCTGATCCACTAGTTCAATTATATGAAGAGATTAAGTCATGTGTAAGTGTGTGACATGAAGAGACAATGGTCACAAGCAGACTATTAGAATCATAAAAGGATGACAGCTTTGCAGGTAACAATGGAAATCTCAAGACTAGTGACCCATGACACTCAGGACAGACAAGGTGTTTTAAAAAGTTTAACTGATTGAATTTATTTACAGAAGTACAAGTGAATTTCATTGACTTAAAGGCACAGTTATATGCATTTATTTGCAATCTAACCTGCTTTGAGGTTGCCAAAAAAAGGACAGAAGATAAAGCTGCTTACATAAACTAGCTTCAGAGAAAGTAAAATGGAAAAAAAATAAAAATAAACTGTACATAAAAATAAAGATTCAGTCTTTCCCCAAATTCTTTTCACTTTTCACTCTCCTTTCTTCTTTTTTTTCTTTTTCTTCTCAGATGCAGGTGCTTCTGGGGCCTCTTCTGCTGGCTCTGCATCCTCAGTTTCAGTCTTTTGTTTCTTTTTCTTCTTGGCTGGAGTATTTGTTTCCTCTGCTCCATTATCTGTGGCAGCAGCTTCCTCTGCCTCAGCCTTTAGTTTTTTTTTCTTTTTGGCTGGAGCTTCTTCTGCTCCGTTCTCCGCAGCGGGGGCTTCCTGTGCTTGGACCTCCATCTCCTCAGCTGCTCGTTTCTTCTTTTTCTTTTTGACTACAGTGGAATCTGCTTCTCCATTCTCCATCTGGGAGGGGAAGAGAAGATACAGTCAGGAAAAAGGTAAATCACCTTGCACAGAATATCCTTTGAAAGGACTCAATGTCTGACTCACTTCAGTGATCAAGCCCATTGTTTAGGGCCAGCCAATGGTTCGGAGTCAGGCTGATATAGCATGTCGTACACTGAGACAGGACCATGTGTGGATCAAATCTCAAATCAAAACATGCATGGCCGGATACTTATAGTAAAGCTTACCTCAGCTTCTCCGTTGGCTTCACCATTTGCTTGAAGTTCTTGCAACTTCTTTTCACGCTTCTTGCGTTTCTTTTCCTTCTTCTCTAATTTACGCTTGATCTCAGCTGCAACATCGGTGGCCTTAGGCAAGAAAACAAATAAAAATGAAACTATGTTAACTGAAGTCAGATCAAACTTGATGAACCTTTAAGAAAAATAAAGCTGCATCAGGCTCATTAAATCAGTTTTTACCCTCACAGTCATTTCAGGGAAAGACTTGTCATCATTCACAGCATTGACAGAGTCTGAATGTATCTTAAGAGTGTTTGGAAAGACCATGGCAACTGATTCACTTCAGCCTCATCCTGTGATGAACTCACCTCTTTCACGGCCTCTTTCATGACATCCACATTTTTCCGCGGCACCTCGCCCGTCTCGTAGAAAGACAGACGCTCTTCCACCTGTTCGCGCAGCTTGTCACCAAACACACTTGTGGGCACCTCTGTAATACAGGTAAACAAAATAAAAACCTGCTACAAAGCCGGCGGAGGATTACAGCAGGCTTAACGGTGTCCTAACAGACACGTGGCTTTGCTCAGGAATTAACTTCTCAACATCAACCCGAGGGATGAATACTGTTGACGAAAAATATGAGCATCATTGCAATTATGCCACATGAACCGGAAGCCACGCGAGTGTGTGAAAAGTAGCCAAAGCAATACCATCGTTCTGCAAAGCTCTCGCGACTCACCAGAGAAACAGTCGATACGTGAGGCGATGGTGCATTTGTTTGCCAGGTATCTGGAGATGCGGCCTTTGTTCTTGGCGGCAGCGCGGCCAATGAAGGTCGAGTGGAAGATGAGGCCGTACTTGGGAGTGTTGCCGCGGGTCTTTAGGGCTCTGTGTGAAAATACAGCAGCTTTCACCTTCAGGATGAACACTTAAACTGAAATGTTATCTTATAGTGTCAACAAGTGAACCTGTAAAAAGGGGACTGAGTCAGTCTGTAGCACTAATAAAGTGTAGAACTGGTCTAACAATGACTGAACAGCTCCCTCTTGTGGGGAAGCAACTGAACATGAGCCAATGTGTAAGTTAGGAGCCAGTTCCACAAGAGGCTCCGCATCCAAACAAGTACAAAATCTGCCATTACACAGACACTTTATGTCTTTCTTTGGCATTAAGTGGGAATCATGTCAACACACACACACACACACACACCACAACAGCTTTGACAGCCATTATACTTAGTTGAGTTTCTCATTTGAAAACAGAGAAATTATGCTGTGTATCAGCAAATTGAGTGCCTCAGAGGAAAAATGACATCACATAAAGAAGATCACAAGTAATTAAATGAAGCGTTCACAGACATCTGTGCCCTCTAAGAAATGCAAAGGTATTAAATACAGAAAAACAAAAGGAATTTAGCCATATGAGCTGTAAGAAGCTTTTCCAATTTGCTACCTCGGTGCTGTGAGTGGCTGCTCAGACTGTGGGGGTGCATTTACGGGAGAGAGGGATCACTCCAGAGTTTTGTCTTCTCTGGTCACCCTGCTCTGCTCCAGCCCTGCCCTGCCATCACTGCAACCACTTGTTTCCCCAGCAGGGAGGGGGTGCCCCAGTACCTGAACAGGGCCTTCTCTGCTCCCAGGATCTGGACGGTGGAAGCCGGGTACTTGGCCAAGTTGGTTAGGCTGCCGGCATGGGAGATAAGACGAGCTCCCACCTAAGGAAAGGGACAGTGTCAGTCTCTGTGACATACAAGACAGGGGGGCTATGTCAGGAGAAATGTGCACTTTGATTTGAGGGCCATCAGCACCGGATATATTGTTCATCACATAGGTTCAGTGGATTGACAGATTTTGGCATAACATCATTGGCCCCTTGTGTAATGTAAAGGGGGGGGGGGGGGGGTACAGATTGAAACTCACCACTTCTCCGATCAAAGCTGCCAAGTTTGGAGCCACCTGGCTCATCTTAGACCGCAGGTACTCCTGCAGCTCCAGCCGATAGGCAGCCAGAGACACCACACGATTGGAGAACCTCTCTATGTTGATCAAGTCAATGGGAGAGATGTCCATGCCTAGAGAACAATCAAGAAAAGGTGTTTAACAAAGGGACGCTACTACTAAAATACTTGAAGTTGTGCAGTGAGTGTTGCTTCAGTTGTCACAGGTCGTTTCAAATGTAATATGTGGTTGTTTCTCCCGACAGGATCCGCAGTGAGGATTTGTGCCTTCACTACAGGTTTATGAGAGAGCTATTCTGCCCCCCTGTGTTAGGCACCAAGGACAATTGTTGGTCCAAGGTGGGCAAAAAAGGGGCATTATGTGAAGACTTAAATGCGGGCGGCACACAGAAGGCTAGAAAGTGGTCCAAGTGGCAGGATAAAGTAAAGAATTAAAAAATATTGCTTGCTAACCCATAGAGGAGCGAGATGCCTCCAGGATGGCCTGAGCCTTGGCATTGTCCATCACCACCTCCTCCAGGCTCTCCAGACTCTCCTCCGACAACTCCTTTCTGTTTCCGATGAGCTGAGCCAGGCGGCAGTACATAGAGTTGTCGGGCACGATCTTGACCAGCTCGGGGAAGTGGTAGCCATACCATTCACTAAAGGCACAAGACAGAGACCGTTAGAAAGGATGCAGGAAGCCACTGTAATACGAGCCCCACAGGCTGCAAACTTTGGTAATCACAACATAAATCCATGCCATGGTTGGGGTCAGTGACTGCACATGGGAATCCGTTGTAATGGATGTCTCACCCAACAGCAATGCCCCACCAGACAACAGCTGGGAGAACACGTGTTAGGGGACAGTTGATGTTCCTCCCGTTTCTATACAGCCAGTACTAGGGTGTACCGTCTGTGGTAAGCATTAGGAGGACACTTGGAAATGATGGATGCATGGTCAAGCAGAAAGGGATCTTAAAAAATCCAAGCATTCCACACGACTGATGTGTTAATCAATTAAAATAAACAGTAAAACTAAAGCCGCATACCAAAGTTTTAGTCTTTAGATCTGAAACACCAAACCTTCACAGGCCATCAACACAGACAGCTGCTGACTAAACACCCACTGAGTTTTAGTGTTACTGGTGTGCCTACACAGACTTAGAACACCGCTACCATGCAATACAGGAAGTGACAGCAAAACTCAAACACAGCTGGCAGACGCTACAAAACCGCAGTGTGCAAAGTTTCATCCCAGTTTGAAGTGGCGCGATGGAGGGGGAACCTACCGGACACGCATGGAGAAGGTGTTGATATCTTTGTCCAGCTGATCCAACAGGGCGATGGACTGGATGATCATGTTGTCGACCCTGTTGACATTGAACTTGACCTTGGCTCTGGAGTAGCTGTGGCCGAGGCCCAGCTGTGCCTTGGAGGCAGCCTGGCCGGTCAGACCCTTCACCAGGGAGTGGAAGTGCAGACGCACACCTGACAAAGACAGACAACAGACACAAAGGATTGATGGGTGTTAGGTGGAATAGAGGCATGAACAGCATGGGACCAGTGGCTGTTCAGATTTTCAGTATGAACCTTCATGAGTTTCAGGATCACAAGATCACATCAGTACAGGCCACATTCATTTCCTCACGTTTTAGAGTTATGCTTCAGACCTAGAAAATCACTGATTAATCAGCTCCTCACCTCTGGTTATCTCCGCCACCACACCTCCAGTCTGGATGGAAATGCCAAATTCTTCTTGTAAAGCTGCTCCTATTTTGGCATCTGAAACCCCCAGTGTAGCTTTCTTCTTCCCAGAGCGGGGCAGGTTTGTCTCAAGGAACAATTTCAGGTCGGCATGAACCACGCCTGCAAGTGAAGAAGGAAGAATTCTTTGTTATTTGGACACACTTATTAGGACATGTAGCTTAGACTCTGCAGCAAAGCCATTTAGAAAGCTGTTCCAGATGCACATTTTAGACTCAGGAATAGCTTGTCAAATCAAGGAATCCCTCATTTATGGACCAAAAAGAGGTTTTTACCTGGCTGCCCACCAGCTAAAAATTATCCGATCAGGAGAGGAAAAAAACAAGTACACCTAACTGCCAATAATGTTCATCAGTTATCTCAGATGGAAGAATAAGGCTGAATCCATTGAATGGTGTTAAGTTTAAAAAAAAAACTGTGTTGATTATCCACCCATTATATAATCTGGTAAACGCATCTCAAATGGCTTTCCTCAGATGTTCAGAATTGACATTAAGCTGTCAGCACATTAACTCAGTGGATTGACAGATTATAAAACATCATTACTACTGAGGAAACTTTAAACAGGGTCAGATGGCAGAGGGGGAAAACTCACCTTCAGAAATGGCATTCATGTTCTCCAGGGCGGCCTGGGCCGACTTGAAGGGGAAGAATGCAGCCAGGCTCACCATGCTGTTAAACTTCCCGATGCTCAGCACGCTCTCCTCCACCTGAAACACACACACAGTTATACCCACTCCACCTGGAAAACAGATTCAACCAGTACCAGCACACTGAAGTGAGGACAGGAGACGCACCTGTGGCAGCAGCATTCCAATCTCTTCCACCTCCTTGACGGCGAACAACGCGTAGCCCGCCGCATGCTCGAACAGCACGTGTATCAACACCTGCGAAAGGAAAAGACGGAGCGTTAGTGAACCAGCCAGCCAACTACTAATCACAGGTAACATTTCTTACTGGAAAAAAACTATGTAAACCGTGTGTCAACACTTCATGTACAATGACATGTGAATTCCACGTGGTACGAGTCAGCGTCCCACGCGATCTTTCGTAGCATAGCAGCTAACGTTAATTAGGTCAAGAATGCAACATACCATTTAAATGCAGTAACTATTTATAAACGTTTCAGTTTAGTGGCCTTACATGTCACAGCAACTCTTACACGCAGCCACGTCGTCGTCACGGTGAACCCACGTGTTGACCTGGGCCCGTGCGGAAAGTACCTTGAAGCTAACCTATGCTAACATGTAACGTTAGCTCAGGAACACAACTGCTAACTCGTGTGCGGCAGCTAAAGGTACATATCACCGGATTTCATCTGCACGAATACGACTAACAAAGCTGCTCAATTCAGCAGTGACAGCCTAAACAGTTTAAAATAAAAACGCACATTCCAGCTAGCGTTAGCCACATGGGTGGCTAACTGCTTCACTCGTGTTGAGGCCTTTTACAGGACAGCTGTACACGCATGAAAATACCCATTTCTAGTTTAAAAACGTTTGTAATGTCAAAAAGCCTTCAGCTGTATCATATAATGGCAAAGTCTGTTAGTACGCAGGAACACCAGCACAAGTTCGCTTACCATGATTAGTAAATGTCTGCAGCAGCACGCAGTGCGTGTCTGCTCCGCTCCCTCTCGTCTAGAAAAAGACGGTGATCATATATTTCAGCAAACTGCAGCGCGACTCAAACGCCGCGATACCAGCGTAACACCGCGAGACCCGACCGGGAAGGAGAACACTCCACCTGCTGGACAAAGCACTACTTTCTAAAGGCTCAGGCTAATGTAATTTTATATTTTTCTTATTGATAAAAAAAAAAAAAAAAAAACCCCACGAAGGACTAAAACCGTAACTGTGTGCCTTTGCATAATTTCCATCTTCTTTACCATTTCTGAAGTTATACTGTAAATCTTCAAAGGTGCACTTATTTACACTTAGTCTGTGTAAACTTACTCTCACAATTAAATCTTCAGTCAGGTTGATACGGGTGTTGTTCCCCTCCAGCAGGTGCAACAGGAGAGTTGGGGAGATGTAAATGAAATACTCTATGTCCATGCCCACACAGCAGTGAGTGACCAAGGTCTTATTAGGCAATATGTGTAAAACATCTGTATGACTGGGCCATAGGTGAGTGGGGCTTTAAAGGTGCTACATGTACGTTTTTGACATTGCTACACAGCCAGCATAAGCATTAACAGCTGTTTAACAAACTTCATTCCTTTACTCACAAATACCTGTCTCCAGCGGTGGAAAGCAACACCAATGTTAACTCTTGTTTTGCTTCTATTTCTATCTATTCTATTCTTTCTTCCACTAAATTTACCATGTTAACCAGCCCCAACCCATCCTGTCTTAAAATACCACTTTGTGATAGTGAGTCACTGTGGTGTCCAGTGTGCCCTCAGTTCAACCTGTGTCTTCAATAGTTTTTGGACAATAGAGGAGCTCTATGAGACTGCATCTTGGATACACATGTGATTCTTGTTAGCAGAAACAATTATTTGTCTTTTTTTTTTTCTTGGAATTCGTTGACAATAGGAAAAACTATGGAAAATCACTAGACTTATCTTTTAAAGATAAAGTCCAATACAAGTATGCAGTAGATAGTGATGCAGTCTAAAAAGTCTTAACAGGCAAAGCACTGATTTCAGCTTTCATGTCACATCAAATGTGCTTGAGTGCAGAGCAAAACACTGTCCAAATACTAATAGACTGCACTGTAAATAAAGAAATATTGTACACATCAGTTTTACTAGGTGAATATGAACAAGTTAAGCTTAAGCTGAACACCAACAAGAGAAGAGTATAGTGATGATTTCATTTAATGATAATTTGTGGATTGTCTGTATTGACATTTATGAATATGAAAACAGCTAAAACACTATGACAACACCCCTTGTGGTTTTACTGGGATATGGGGACATGTGTTGATTTGGATGTAATTCTGTCCCTTGGTCAAAAGTCAAGACCACTGAATGTGTGAGTGCCACTGGACCAAGCCTATAAAGTGTCACTTGATGGCATTATCAGACAAGTCTTGATGCTCTGAGAGTTGTTGGTGTGATTTTTTCAGAAAAGTTCAAGTAAATTCTATAACTATTACTATATTTATATTTTCCTTCATCCATGTGACTTACAATTCTAGTAGTATGTGCAATTCATAGCCTATTCACTATGAAGATTTGCAGTTCTAAAAGGCATTTAAACAGGTGGGGAACACTACTTCAGTAGAAAGATAGGTGTATGTAGATAAGTACATGACAGCATGTTATAAAAAGCCTAACATTAGGTGATGGAAAAATGTCAGTGCTAGAGTGAAATGCTACAGAGAAGACACAAAGCTGTGTTTATAATGCAATAAACCACACACAACAGCAGCAATATTTTTAATTGTCCACTTCTGCAGAGTATTCTGGCTGCAGTATAAGCTAAAGCTCCCGGCAACATTTCAGCACCATGCAGGAAAAAAACAAGTGTCATATTTAGGGAAAAGCGTCATTAAAGTTCTTTAGAGTCACTGTGGTTTCCAAGAGGCGGGTGCATGTGGATCTGTTAGTGCACAAGTGTAAATTACCAGCAGGTCATAAATGTCACATTGTGTTGGATTTTAGTTTAGGGCGGAAAATTTATGACTGACCTCCTTGGACAGATCGCCTCCTGGCTGCTACACACACAGACACGCAGAACTGAAGTCCAGTACATTAATCACAATAATCTCTCAGTATTTAATCTGGTGACCCGAGTGAAAGTCACGTAGAGTGTTAACTTTGCTTCTCATTTAGCAGTTGTCTATTTTAAGACGCCTTATTAATGATTTTGTTTTATCTTCTTCCTAAGTTGTTTGAAGGTTAAGTGACTGAAAATGTGTTTGTTTGCTGTCATGTGTGATAATGCGAGTATGAATAAATGAGACTGGCTAGTGATTCCTTCGTCCTCTACCAGGGCCCATCCATTTTACAAATAATTCACTGTACAGTGTCACACCACAGTTCTTCAGTGTGTGTAGAGCATCCTGTGTAGTTCACACAAGCCTCCTAATAATAATGAACAGATGCCACAGGGTTGCTCATCAATGTGTTATTTTGTCATTCATGTCGCAGGCATCAGTGAGTTTAGCGCCCTAATAAAAAGAAAAAAAAAAGCCAGATTCCTGAGTAATATGTGTGTTTCCAGGAGCATGGAGGAGAGCCTGTTGAGGAGCGGATGTGAGGGAGGACAGTAAAAAAGCTTAGGGATCAGTAGAGGACTTGATATAAAGGCTGACTCGGACAAGCTGACGCTCAGACTGTTGGAGTTCTGCTCATCTTAAAGCACACTTCCCCCAAAATAACTGACCAAGGCTGACACAACACGTGAGTAACATATGGCTTCTTCTGCTTCCTGCCTTTCTCCTCTTTGATGTCCTGCCTTCATTCTCTTGCATTTGTCTACAGAGCTGTCTTGCTGTCGTAAGTATGGCTGGTTCACTCCGACCTCTTATCTCTCCTGTCAGTGGAGCAGTTTGTTGTTTGTTGCCTCCATGCTTCACGCCCCCCTTCCCTCCCACCTCTTTCTTTCCCTATCTGCTATCTATTTGTCAACCTCTCCCTTACATAATGACATGGGATCCCCTGTGTCCTTCTTCTAAACTTAGTTATTGTTTCTGGCACTCCCACACACACACACACACACACACACACACACACACACACAGACTTCACCTCACGTCAAATACTGGATGCTGACCTATTTTTACTGTCGCCTCTCTTTCCCCCCCACCCTGCTAAAAAAACATTCCCTAATTTCTGTACGCGGACTGGCCTCAGTGCCACTCACCCCTGCTCATGTGGAAACACTGTACGTCTGTCTGAGCCTTAAAGTTCTGTGCCTACATACAGTATGTGTACATGCACGTGCATATGTGTATGTGTCCAGGACGGAGCAGAATGAGCATGCGCGGAGCAGTGGCCGGTTGTGTGGTGCTGGGGTGCCTGGTGGCGCTGCTGGCTGAGAGGACAGAGGGACACATCACCTTCTTCAGTCCAAAGGAGATGATGCTGATGAAGGTAAGCGGCTTGTGTTAGATTGGACGGCGTGCAGAGGTGGGGCTGAGAGAGCTGAAAGGATTAGTCGATTAGCCGATCGACAGAAAATTAATCAGCAGCTACTCTATTTCAACTCTATTACAACTATTTCATTTTATCCCTCACATCTTCTCCCCTGTTAGGATTTGTTACTTTTCTTTGTTTTATTTGATAATAAACGGAATATCTTTTGGTTTTGGGTTGCTGGTTCAGAGAAACCAAGCATTAGAACCTTGTGCAACAGAAAATTGCTTTGGGTTTTGGTTTCTGGATCCTGGCAGTCCACTGGGCTTTAGAAAATCGCAATAGGCATTTTCACCACTTTTGCTCTATCTGATAGATTTCCATGATCAGCTTCTCACAAAAATGACTGGCAGATTGATAAATAATTAAAAAGATCATGTTTACTTGGAGTCCAGGGTGCAAGTAAATAGAGCCTCCTTTTAAATTACAGCATTTTTTTTTTTGCCAATTTTATCCAACAGGAAAGATGGAATGACAAATTCCTACTCACAGTGCTCATGAATTTTGCAGTTTGGTGTTTTAGTTTTGCAAAGTTTGAATGATAAAGCTCCAGTGGTGGTTGCCTGCAGTGCTAAATCAGTATAAGAAGCTGGCTGTCTGTGGCTCAGGAAACAAGAGAGTTTATTAATCAATTCTTTATTACTATTATTCTCTATTTATATGATCTGCAGGAGAGAGAAGGTAGAAAGGACATGGAGCCTCGGTCAGAGGATGGTCAGTTTGAAGAAGTCACCGTCCAGCAGCTTCCTCAGGTGCAGCGTGGCGGAAATCCTGTGAGTACACATGCACATACACTGTACGTTATCATCACTACTGGTGCCTTCACTGCTGTCTCCAGTGGCCTACTTTTATTATAGACAAGCCATTAAGACTTCTTTTGTGTGTGTTCAGGATAAAACAGTGGAGATTGCCGTCCGTCTTTCACCCAAACAGCTGGATCATGTGGCTCCGATGCTCGAGGAGATCATCCATGACATAGTGGAGGAGCGTCAGAAAGGTTCAAGCATTTGATTGGTGCAGTTGTTGAAAATGCCACACCGTGACCTTGTGTCTTCTTTTATTATCACAACATGATTAACAGACACAGACTCACAAGTGATAGCGCTGTGATTAAAAACCTGTTTGGTGACCATAACGTTCTCTCACTATCTCTCTCTCTCTCTCCCTCTCTCTCTCTCTGCAGCCAAATAGCGAGGCCGAAGACAGGAGTGGATGAATATGTACTGTGTAAATTCTTCAAAAAGCACTGAATGCTCAAATGTTTTATTGTATTTTAATGAATCAGTCAATAAAGGGAAGTCATTGTGTCACTAAGTTGGAGCCTCTGTGGTAATTTCCAGTTTTTCAGAAGCATGTCAGTCTTGGGCTGTGTCAGCATCTCTCTCGGGAAAGATGAGAGGAAACCAAAATCGCCATGTCCATGAATGGCGATTACTTAGACAACACGATGAATGTAAAAATGTAATTTTAATACCAAGTTTTTTACCATATTCGGCATGTCATTCACACAAATGCAAGGAAAAGTGATGTCATGTTATTTATTATTATATTTATTATTTATTGGAAATTTCTGTATTTGATGTATTAAAAGCAAGAAAAAGACAGCTTTAAAGAAAGGTTTTAAAGACAGCTCTTCACTTTTGATATGAATTCCTCCACTTGAGAAGCGCAGTAAGAAAAAGGGTGGAATGTGGCCCCATTTCCCTGTTATCAAGCCTCCATTTGCCTGATAGTCGTTTCAGAGCTTTGATGTCAGTCTCTCGCAGATCTCAAAGTCCTTGACTGCAAGGGCAGCGTCTCGTGCCAAAGGGGCGGGAAGGACCAAGGAGCAGTCGCTGTCAAAATACTTGCCAGTTATCCCCTCAGTTTCCTCTGCCACTGCGCAGTAGATTGAGCTGACTGCACCCTCTTCTGGAGACTGAGAGGGAGACAGGGATGGTGGAGTATAGTGAAACTGAAACTATAGACATAGATACAGATCTCTGTAGGTGCAAATATGCAACTGGGAAGTCTGTATCTGGAACAACCAGTTGGGGAGCATATAACCCACACCTACAGCTACACATCACAGATCCTCATCAGAGCAGAGGGGTGAGTGCTGCACCATGAGTTTGAACTCTGGGAGCGGTTGAGCCATTGAACAGGCCTATCTGGTGATGGATTCTAGCTGTGAGTGTGTATATGGATGCTTTATTTGTATACTAATCCATCAAGGACACAAAAATATTTGTATACACATACAACAACGATGGTGTGTTTATAACAGACTGCAGTCAATTATGAGTTGTTGTTGTTGCATTTTTCCTGGACTCCAGAAGTCTGGATCTGAAATAAAACTATGAGGCTATGAGGTTAAAAGACTGTTCCAGTTCATTACCAGTACTTCCTGATACCCATTTATAAAGACAACCTTGTTCTCAAGTCAATCACTGAGATCTGGGAACATTGCAACATCTCTTATTAGAAAGTGTGATGGAGCATGGAACAAGCAGTCAGACAGACTTATTTGGAAGAGGACACGAAGCTGAACTGTTAAATTGTCTGGTGTAAACATCCGTCATAGTTTACAGACTCACTTCTTAGTTCAGCCTTGACCTACCATGTTTATGTTAGTTGGTTGTGCAACACAGTTTTTACAGTTTTCCTGTGCAGGAGGGGTTGCTAGCGCCATTTTGCCCTCTTTCTTTCCATTTCACCTCCGAATACAGTCAGTGAGCTAATATGAATAAAATGTGTAGCTCAATTATAGCCTGTATTTTCCTGTGGAAATCAACTACCCAACGGATCAGCACACCTCTAGGATGCAGCTAAAGATGTGTTCAAGAGTCCCATCAAGGCAAGAGTATATGAGCATGTCCTCACTAATTTCATCACAATAAACAAACAAACAAACAAATTCTTTAAAAGCCTTGCAGCCTGAAAAAAAAAAAGTGTTTTGGACAAACGAAACCTTTACCAAACTGACAAAAACGTGAAAAACAAAGGAACAGCTCAGTTTGTGGTCATAGTCAAACTGTTGGCATTGTGTCCTTTTCCAGTGAAATCAGCTTCCTGATTCGTTGAGGATGTTATTGTTGACAGAAACAGAATGAACGCAGAGGCATGCAGGAATATTCTGTTTGCTCAGATTCTGCAGTCAGCATAGAGACTCTGTTTTGCTCACTAAGATCATTGTATGGACAAACTGTGGAATGTTCTTGAATGGACTAGTCACTTCCCCTGATCTCGACACAATGTGTGTATTCTGCCTTAGACCAAAACAGTGTATTAATCAGTTTCTTTATTACGTGGGGTCACAGGTTGTCAGAAGGATCCTGCTCTGTATCAACAGATCCCGGGGAGCCTGTTGAACACACTTCCTGAAGCCTTTCCTGATGGAGGGTTTCTGGAACAGTCTAATTTAGTTTACATTATGAGACTTTCTCTGCGGGTGAGCTGTGAAACACGTGGGACTACTTCAACTTGTTTTCCTGGGTTTTCTGGCGGCTGAGTTGGTTTGCACATTGAGTTTGTGCTTCAGCAACCAAAGCCATTCATTACATCAATACATCTTGACTGCAGACAGTTACACGCACTATTTCAGCCGGTGGTTGAAAGATGGCCACAGTGATACAGGCACACTAATCCACATGCATGCTTTTTAGTGCTTTCCCTGATGGGGAACAGGGTTTGAGTCTTGGCTCTCTCTTGCTCTTTCTCAGGACACCTTTCTCATTGAGCAAGTTCAGCATGTGGACTATCAGTGTGACGGGTGACTTCATATAAACTCACAATAATCAGTCTACCAAACCAGTTTCTCAGTTTACATTGTACACCCAGCCAGGTAGGTGAGAGTGTTCTTACATAACAGGAGCTAGTTTTTGACCATCAGCCAATCGCAAAATGCAACAATGTACTCACCTTGAAAAAGAAAAATCCAATGAAGCTGAACAGGCAACGAACTATGAGTGAATAGTGTCTCATCACCTCTGTCGTGACGATGCCAGGGTGGACAGAGTTCGCAGTGACACCTGAACGTACATGAACACACGGAGACACATTACATTGAGAGCGCAGAGAGAAACAGAGGTACCGAGAGTAGTAGAGAGAAAGTTGTAGCACGTCTCTGATTGCAGGGTTTCTTCCAGAGATTGTTATTCGTAATACTTAAATATGACTGGAAAAAGGGAAGATCTGTTGCAGATGCACTGCTTTGCTATAAAAGCTATAATCCCTGAATGCCTTCATCTGTGGCCCGTCTTTTCATTTCTTTGAAAAATGTACTACTATGAATGTAATGCTTTAAAAGCAGAGCGCACAAACACACACACTCACTCTGCAGCACTTGTTCAACAGGAAACACCATGCATTAGCTATAGTAAAGAGCAATAATCATAATATTCTTGATTTTAGCCCACCTGTCCCCTGTAGCCTGCGTGCTAGCTCGTTGGTGCAGATGACATTGTGCAGTTTAGTGTTGTTGTAGACTTTATCCATGAAATAGTTGAGGTTCTCCCCATGAAAATGAGAGAAGTCCACTTCACCCTTCTTATGGTTGACTGAGCTGACGGTGACAATACGCGACGGAGCTGAACGCTTCATCAGATCTGGGATGTAACAGAGACATGCAGAGCGAGCAAAGGAAAGAGAAATAAATAACAGGCAGTTTATAACTGTAATTTATCATTTAATATCCACAAAATGCTTGTTGTGTTAAATGGGAGGTCACATAGTCTTACCCAGCAGCAGGCTGGTGAGAAGGAATGGCCCCAGGTGGTTGGTGGCAAAAGAAGCATCTAAACCATCCTTGGTCATTTGCCTGGGTAAACCTGATTGTAGTATTTTAAGTGTGATTTGAAATTAGATTTTATAAATTCAATTAGATTATCCAAATACACACATAAATATACACACAGAACAAACACATTTGTACTTTTGTACATTTGTACAGTTATGAGTACTTGACTGCCTCAGTGCATTCTGTAACCATTAGAACTAATTCCACCATTACTCTAACCTTACTCCACCATACACACACACACACATACACACACAGAAAGAGAGAGAGAGAGAGAGAGAGAGAGAGAGAGAGAGAGAGTCTTGTCTCCATGACCATAACTACTCTATCCAGGAAATGATAGAGTAGTTATAACTACTAACTACTACTTGTCTAACCCTAATATTAACCTATTATTGAGACTTGCTTTTCCCCATGACGTGACTATGTAAACAGATTTAGGTTCCCGCAACATGAGTAATACCTAGACCACACACACACACACACACACACACATCCTTGTACACCTAACTTGGCACCCCCCACAAGCATAGCGTGCTCCTGGTTTTCATACCCCATGAACATGGCGATTCTTACTCTGCCTGTGAACAGTTGTTTGGGACATCTGCCGCATCCTTCTTTATATGATATATCACTGTTTTGTTTTTGTTTTTTGCAGCTGTGAGCTGTGCCTGTGTTGAATTACATGTCCAATGAACAGCAAGACTCAGAGACCATCAAGGCTCATCATGTTCTTTGCCTCCAGATGTGTGGCAGAGGGAAAGTTGGGTTCTTTTTGTGGTGCGGTTTCCTTGTCTCATCACGCTTTAAAGCAAATTATACGTCACCTGACACTCCAGCATTGTTGACAAGGATGTGGAGAGCTTTTTCCTCCTCAAGAAACCCCTTAGCAAATTCCCTGACAGAGTCCAAGGAAGACAGGTCCACCAGACGCAGGTGGACGTCAGAGTTTCCTGTTTTCTCTCTGATTTCTTTAAGTGCTGCTGTCCCCCGGGCTTCACTTCGACAGGCCAGGATAACGCGGGCCCCTCGTCGTGCAAAGTCCAGGGCAATGAACTTCCCGATCCCTAGCAGGGTAGAGGAGAGTAGAAATTTGTTTGTTCTATTTGAAACAGAAATGGCCATATAGTGCACAGCAATCAACAGGTAACATTTTGATATGGAGAAAGTACAAATGCACTGAAAACAGCAAATGCTGACATAAAGGTATTGTTTGAAAAGTTTGAACTGAACATGATACAGTAAATCAGAATGACTTTTAAAAATTAGACTCTATTTCCAGCTCACGCTGTCAGGGCAGTAGTAGTAGTTTTTAGGGTACATAACTTATTCCAGTAATGTGAGCAATGAACTTCAGATGTAGAAAAAAAAAGGGTTTATTGGTCTGTGTTTGTCTACAAAGTCTGAGTAGCTCAGCACAGTGGGAAAGGTCTCACAGCAAGAATGTCCTGCTATGAAAACTGAGTCCTCTCTTTGTGGATATTTGTGGATTTAAGTGGTGGATTGGCCCCTGAGATTAACAGAAACAACCACTTTTCCTCAATCAATGTTTGTCCGAGGTTCAGACAAGGACTTTGTAGATAAGTAAATACTAGTTATTATCCCTCTCAACCAGGGAAGGTCAACTGATCTTATATAAAATTCAGTGGTGTGTGGAACTCCAGTAATGAGTGAAATGGTAAACAGAATTTGGAGTCATCAGACTGAAAGGCTTGTAGAAAAATTCAGTCAATTCTTCATCCTTTAATAAGAGCACAACACGGGGCAATAAAGGACAGCCATAATTTTGTAAAGTAAGAAAGTATTTACCATTAGTGCTAAATCTTTGAATGTGAAAGCACAATGGTTCTCGCTGAATAAACCAGACGCTACATCATTTAAAACAAAGCTAACAACTGAGATGATGCAAAGCCAGGTGCGTGTAAACTTTGAACAGAGTGCTGTGAGAGGAAAGGCCTCAAATCCAGGATAAAGGTCTCCAAGTATATGGTTTATTAGGACTGCACCAAAAAAAAATCAAACAATATTTTTTATATTAAGAATGATTCAAATGGTTGTATTGTAATGTAAAAGGGATATTTCCCTCGGGAGTTGGTGGAGACAAAAACAGGGCTAAAAGGAAGGTGAATAAGGTAGACACAAACATGACTCTAAATGAGTGCTAACTTTGCTCTATGTCTGTCTGCTGACATGTTCACCATTACAAAACGTAAAGTTGAATGTACAGCTTGTTCTGCTGTCCCAAGCCAATATTGTGCAAGATGTAACATGATGCTGATGATTAAGTAGGTAAGGTAATGTGTTCTGTAATGAATGACAGAGATGGACTCATAAAAGGTCCAAATGTTTTACTTTTTGATAAAACTGAAAGCTACAGTTGGCTGCGTTGACTCACCAGTCACATTTAATGTTAAACAGCTATCTGATTCATCGCTTGGAGAAACACAACACAGATTAAATCACTAGAGATTGAGCTATCATCCTGCCATTGTTGCATTAACCCAACCCATTAACATCAGTGATGGGTTGGGTTAATGCAACAATGGCAGGATATAGCGTTATTTTTGTGGTAACTTGATTAAACACAAATTTCTTGAGGAATGTGCTGGAAGCGCAATATGAACAGAAATAATAAACACAATAATAAACACATAAAACCACATTTGGACAAGGCACATATGTTTGACTCTTGGCTATTCTAAGTGCTTCCACTCCTCTCTACACTCCCTATCCTCTTCCTACCTTGCTTTTTGAGATAAACCTGTAAAGCATATTGAACTATGTTTTTATGAAGTGGTGCAATAGTAAACTTGAACCTGAAGGATTAAATGATTAAAAACCGGGCAAAATTAAAATGAACCGGAAGGCACACAGTGACCAATATGTTCATACTGAAGGTTAATAATTAGTCTATTTAAGATTGAAGAGAGAGAGAGAGCGAGAGAGAGAGAGTTATGCACAAAAGTCAGGATACATTTACTTTCCAGAAACATCTGCTGCTTATTGGAGGGGTACAAAAAGGTGGGTAATATTAAGGTAAAGACGAAGTAGCACACACTTTGAGTCAATATAGTGAGGGATGATATAATGAAGAGGTGCTCAATAGACTGTAATGATTTGTTACCTCCTGCTGCCTAAACATTTGTTAAACTTGTGAAATTCACCCAGTATCCAACACACATCTGGACTTAACTTGCTATTTATTACAAACAGATTATATCCACATCCAACCATTATGAGAAATACCAGTGACATCTACGCACAAATCGTCAACTTCTACATTTAAAAAACTCACTCTACTCTGTCTTAGAACGGAGATACAGGAAGTCAGGATATCTTTGCTGGTAATGGCCTTTCCTGTAGAACCCAAACTGTGCGTTATTTAAAGAAACTATAAATGCCCTAAGGTCATAAATTCAACATTACTCCACTTACAAAAACAAAGCCTGGCTGTAGCCTCCTGTTATTATTATCCCGTACATAGGAAGGGAACAGGTCAAATTCAACCAACCTGTATTGGCTCCTGTCACCACTGCCGTCTTCCCTTTCAGCTGGACTGTGCAGGCTTGCGGATCCCAGCTCCCTCTGCGCTGCAGGCGCACCACGAGCGCCAGTAGCGCCGTGGAAGCTGCCCAGACCGGGTGACAGAGAATATCAAACCAAATCATTTTACTGTCAGAGCTGAGCGTCTGCCAGCAAGAGCCGAGAGACAACTGCTGGAGCAATTCTTATGCGACTCGAAGTAGGTGTGCCTAAAAAAAAACAAACACCAATGGTTAACCTCCTGGAGATATATTGATGCGGTGGCACGCTCAGCCTCTTAGGCGGAGGAGTTGTGCGCTTCAGTAAATTCCTTCAAATCTAAATAAATGTCTTCCCTTCATGAAAACATATGACTTTGATTGTCTCTGATGTTGCTATAAACTTTGAACGGCAGTGCAGGAAAAAGAACACGCCTCACTTTCAAAGGTCAGATTTTATTGTCAGCAGATTTATGGCCAGACACCATATAGTCCATAGATAAACCAGCCAAGCGCACAATCGTTTTCATCCAAAATTTGGAGTGATTTTTAATATGAAACTTATTTTCCAAGTGAAATGTAACGGTGCTGTCTTGTCTTGTTCTCTAATGTATCTCTAATGTTCTCTATTGTGAAGGAAATTTCTATTCCTGTTGAATTCAGAGTTTCGTACAGTCAAATACTACAATCTGTTGTCTGGTCAAGTCAGGTTTATTTGCGTGACCCACCATTAGAATGTCATTTCTTTAAATAGTTATAGCTCAGGGTCTGAAGTAATACATGCGACAGTGCTGTGCAGCGTCCAGGCGTAAATGGCACAAAGTTACCACTGCGCCAACGCGGAGTGAGCCTTCAAAAAGACCAGACGTTTCGTTATACCTGCAGTTTCTGAATTTTACATTATAATTAAATGATTTTTTTTTGTCTGAATAAATAATTCATTCGATTATTTCTTGTATCTTACACAACATTAAAGCTTAGCCGGGGTCCTCCCCCCTCTGAAAGGTTCACATGGTTTAGTCCAGTGTGCAGAAGGTTGGGGCGCGTACCACATGGGCTTAAGTGCCCTAAGCAGCTGGTTTAGTTTACTCATATTCATGTGTGCTCTTACTGAGCACAGTGACCTCCTCTGCTCCTTTGCTCTCCCAAAATGGCCTGTGTTTTCTTGACATGGACTCCACAAGAATTTGGAAACATTCCTTTGAGACTGCATCACATTATATCTGCAGATTTGTCATCTACAACGTTCATGCTGCCAATCTACCACATCCCAAAGGTGCATTATCATGCTGCAAGTATAGGCAATAGAGGATGGGCAAGTTGTGGTCATAAAGGGATGCACAAGTTCAGCAACACCTTTTGGCCACTAGAGGGCATTACATGCTAATAATATGATGTGGTATTGCATGGGAAGTAAGCAAATTATGCTTATTATTTACCCCTTTGTTTCATATTTAACAGCTTCAGCTGCTAAAATTATTATATGTAATTAACAAGTATTTTACTTTGTAATATTTGTATCATTTCTATTTGTGCATTACTTTTTTGTAAAACAAACAAACAAACAAAACAAACAAACAAACAAAAACAACTGTGATTTTGATCATATCATTTAAAATTTGTGCCACAGCTATCTGTCTCTTTGCAAGTGGCAGTGATTGTTACAGACACAAAGAAACATAGATATTTCATTTCCAGATTTCTTATTGTTATTTATGCTTTATAGTTATTACAAGTGATGCATTTCAGTGATCCTATCCTCATGAGCTTTGGAATAAACCACCAGTTAAAGAGTAACTCCGCATTGGCTCTTATTTGGAAGAAAAGCATTGCTACATTGACCTCTGTGGGGTGAAAGGCTAAAGTCTGTTGAACCTCTGACAAAACCTATATGATCAAAGTGTCAGGTGTGGTCTGTTGTGCCAGCTACATCAGTGTGTCAGAAGTAAAGTAGTTACCACTAGTTTGCAGTGCAGGCAGAACAGAAGGGGCAAGAAAGATTAGAAAGGCATGGATGGTGGCCTCATTAAATTGTCTCAGTGTCAACAGCTGTAATTGAAAAAAATCAGTGGTCCCAAAAACATTTACTGTAACTGACTTCAGTAAAAACAAGCATTCTAATTTTTCATTGATTAATAGTGTTTAGAGGAAGCGGAATGGCATGGACAGGGATAGTTTGTGCTAAATGCTAACATCAGCATGCTAACCTGCTGATACTAAGCTGGTATAAAGTTCATACCATGTTCACCATCTTAGTTTAGCATGTTAGCCTGCTAACATTTGCTAACCAGACCAAAATCACAAGTACAGCCAAGGGTGATGTTTTGCAGATATTGGACAAATTAACATTTTGTTAATGCTAGATGAAAAATCAGGGGATCAAAGTGATTACAATTCATCCTGTGGGTTACATGAATGTGTGTACAAAATTTTACAGCTTTCTACCCAACATTTGTTGAGAAATGTAAATGAAAACCACAACTTCTTGGTGGCACTACAGGAAAAGTCAGGGGATCACCAATATCATTAGGATTCATTGTGTGGGGATTCTTTGAGTTGCACCACTAACATGGATAAAAACCTGCAATAACACACTTTCATGAATTTAACAACATGTTCACAACACACAGTGAAACAGCAAAAACAGAAAATACAGAAATGCTGCAAGTCACACAGAAAAAACTTTACAACATAATACATTTCTAAGGGGACCCAAAAAGGTATGGAAGTGCTAACGACACGGGTGTAACCAGTATCTCCAGTAATACTGGAATCATGAAATTAGAATGTTAAAACTGCGAAGTTAGCTCATTTCTCAACACCCAAATCAGGTTTCTGGGTGTTTCATCAGCTTTTCTTATCACCTAATAACTTTATTTAGCTTCACGGGTGACTTCATTTTAAAGGCAAACCAAATTTTCCGACTCCTCCTTGACTTTTTGTTTTGAAGATAACATAGTATCTTTATCCATCCAGTGATATTGACACGTAACTTTCCAAGACCAGAGGTCTGCTAAATCAGTCGTCGTTTACTTTTCGAACATGTTCGAATGTAAGCAGAAGGGATAAGCATTTTTGGTTTTTACGGCAAGCTTTTGTACATTTCTGCTATGTACTTGCCAATAATGTGTGACTGTGGTCAATGAAACTCTTGTTTTAATCAATAATATGTTGTTTTTCCCAAAAGCCCAGTATCTTCCCAGCATTTACAAGCAAAATGTTTCAACGCAGTAGCAGTTAACGTAGTAAAAACAAAACATCTGGGTGCTAGAATTGAGCCTCATGTTAGGAAAGCCTGTGATAGAAAAAGTTAAATTAGATCTAATATTTATGCATTTTTTGTCAATTACAGGAGCCAGCAAATATTTCTGTTTTGCACAGCCAGTTAATTTTTCAAACTTTCCCCTTATTGGCCATTTATCCTCAGATATTGCAAAGCCATTGGAGGATGATGTGTCTGACTGTGTGTGTTTCAGCATATCCGGAGGTGGGGGGTGGAAGGTGGGGGTTGGGTCAAGGCTATAAAGTTTGGACACATCCCAATGGGTATGTGTGGCAGAGAGAGAGAGAGAGAGAAAGAGAGAGAAACACCGTGGAGGAGAGGAGAGGAGAAGAAGAGACATTAGAGAAGGGGGAGAAACAGCCAGAAAGAGACTTTTTGTGGACTACTGTGTGATATGGGAGACACCTCATAAATTCTTCAAGGAGGTCTGAACTTGAGCTTTATTTATTTATTTATTTTTACTGAATTATAAAATAAACTCTACTGAAACCAAAGGGACAAAGGAGAAAAGAGGAGGTCATGAAGGACTTGGTACAGTCTGTAGAACTGGGGGTCACCCAGCGGAAAGGAGTTAAAGTAACTCGACCCAAAGTCTGGATAAAGAATGAACTTGTTCGTGTGGGACTCGCTGAATGCCTTTGCACATATGTCATGATGGTAAGAAAGAGTTTAGTATAAAAGTTGTCTTGAGTGTTATATGCTTTGACAGCATTTGTAATGATGTGTGATTTTAAACTAATTTCAAACATTTCTTCAGATGAGCTCGTCCTTCTGTTTTGAACATTGTGCTTATCCGTAACAACCATACGCCATTAATTATTAATGTCATGCTCTTGACCCTGATAACATGCGCCGTCTTCCAAACACATATGCACGTTTCACAGTCACATGGCAGGGGTCGCCGGTGGGGATTGGTGGGTTCAAGTGGGTGAACCAGGAAATCTAGAGTTACCAGGGGAATGGTCAGGCAGCGGGCCACATGGAGAGGATGGTCACATGTTATCTGTCAGCTGTTACAATAAATCCTATACTTAGAACTTACACACACATACACACATACAGTGAGCACATACTGGAGATAAGCATGTGAGTGTACACACAGGGATATTCTATTTAATACAAAGACTTAAACTTGCTGTGTTTGCACCTGAGAACCTAGACTTACTCTGGTTATTTGCATGACTTTTACAAGAGGAACCACACTTTTCCTGTTTCCTGAATGACAAGCTGCCGTTTTTCAGTGTCAGCTTTTCTACACTGGGCCAAAAGTCTCTTTCACTGAGTTAAAAGTTAAATAAAAGAGAAACTCTTGTAAACGCAGCACCAGAGTTAAAATTTTCTAAACACAATAACTTAAACTCCCGCTAGCTGACTGATTCTGACTTAACTGGTGCAACTAATCATGTTTATTGGATGCCCATCATCTGTTTGCTAGTTTACATATCATGTTTGTTGCAATGCTTTCCCTAAATTAGACTGTCTGTGAGTTTTCCCTCTCTGTAATGATCATCTCTGACCTTGTCTGTGAATTGTTGGTTCTGTCTGAGTCCAGGCGTTTGGCCTGGGGTCTGTGGCCCAGGTAGTGACAGGACAGGGGGCATTCGGACAGTACCTCAGCATCAACTTGGGTTTCGGACTGGGTGTTGCTATGGGGGTGCATGTTGGAGGGAAGGTCTCAGGTATGGAAGTTTATGCTTGCAAACCATACCTTAAAAAAAAATCATTGCAGTCAATATACAGCTCCTGAACTGTATTTCTCATGCTTTCTTGCTCCATCAGGGGCTCACATGAATGCTGCAGTGTCATTCACAATGTGCACGTTTGGTCGCCTTGCGTGGAAGATGTTGCCTGTGTATGTTTTTGCGCAGCTGTTGGGATCATTTCTGGCAGCTGGGACGATTTATGCTGTCTATTATGGTGAGGGCAAACTCCATGTTCAGGCATACTAAACACTGAACACCTGTGTTGTTATAAAATCTGATTTTTATTTACTTCTTTTTACTTGTATGTCATTACTGTATTGACATCTGTAGTCATACACCTAAGTCTTTGTCTTGTCAATATTGTTTCCTTATGCAGAAGCCATACATGATTACTGTGGAGGAAACCTGACTGTAACTGGGGTAAAGGCCACAGCTGGTATCTTTGCCACTTATCCGGCATCGTACCTCTCCTTGCTGGCTGGATTCATTGACCAGGTAGCCATGAAACCGGATTAAAGGATTAGAGCTACAAGTCACTTTCATCTGACAACATTCTGCGCTAACCCTTTTCTTTGTTGTATTGTTTGACTATCTTGACACGTTTCCATGCAATGTTTGCTCTTGTGTGTATGTGTGTGCCAGGTGTTTGGCACGGCTATGCTGCTGCTGTGCCTGATGGCTCTGTCCGACCAGAGGAACAAACCGGCCACAGCAGGCAGTGAGCCTGTCGCTGTGGGTCTCCTGGTGCTGCTCATTGGCATCTCCCTAGGCAGCAACAGCGGCTACGCTATCAACCCCACCAGAGACATCGCACCCAGGGTCTTCACCGCCATAGCAGGCTGGGGAGCTGATGTGTTCAGGTACAAGGGGAGGATGTATTGGCTTTTAGGGGAGGATTTGATGTCGCTACATGTCACCTTAACTTGGGGTCAGTTTACAGCCAAACATCTCTGTTAATAATTAAATAACCTGTGCAGTGTTTCAGCAAACATTAAAAGGGGACTGCAAGTTGTTTATGAACGATACAAAGACTAAATAATGCTTATATACATTTTTTTAAACCTACCCCTCTAATTTTTATTTTGTTCTATTTTTATCTTTGCAGGGCTGGAAATGGGTGGTGGTGGGTGCCTCTGGTTGCTCCCCCCATTGGAGGTGTATTGGGTGCAGGAATTTACAAGGCCTTGGTGGAACTGCACCACCCACCCCTCTCTGAACAGGGTGGGGGGCTGGTGGAGGAGCTGGAGGAGGAGAATGCTCCTCTGGAGAAACAGAAAAACAGCTGTGAAAACGTATGTGTGTGAGAGAGCCCCCACCCCTCCCCCCGTTGTGTAAAGTGCTAAGGGCATGTATAGCTGTGTGTATATCTGCATATATGCAGTGTAAAACATTCCATGATGATGAAGGGTTAAAAAAAATGAGAATAGCCCAAATAAGGTTTAGAATATATCAAGCAATTTTAAAATTAGTCTGTTTTATGTAATTAAATTCCTCATTAATTATTCCACTAGAGTTACTGTAAAAGAGACCAACTATAATACATATAACATATACATTACTGTGACAGTGAATATCTATGGGCAGTTACGGCTTGCTCCTATCCATGGTAGTTATAGTAACTACATTAAGAACAAAAAGGTTGAAAACAAAACTGGAGCCATTTCATGCATGGAAGAGGAACAAAATCACACTGACTGGCTTACAGTATATTTTATATTATTGAGGAAATAACAGCTGATATAACCTTGGTATCATCCAGTGCAACAATCAACAGGGGACCACTTACATGAGCTTGGAAATTATAGTGTATGTAAAGAAATACAAACAGCCCCAATGCATTGCACTTAAACAAACATATATCCTTTTGAAAATAAAACAGAAACAGTAGGAGCTTGCTCCTCCTAGCCTGAAAGGGCAGCGGCACAACTGAAGATAATATACACGTTCATCTTTCCAACAGTCCAGCACACAGCAGCCTACGGGCAAAATGCGTATATGTGTCTTGATTAACTTTGTGGGAGCTCCAAAGTACTTGAACCAAAAATGTAATCCTATAAGTCTTATTCATTTTGCTCTCCAAAATGATGCAGTATAACCTTATCATATTGATATGGAATGCCATAGATGCCATTATACAACACATACATCAAAAGGCCCAAACTCTAACAGATTTGTGAAGTTTACATTACATTACATTAAAGCACAGCATGAGTGAGGGCCTGCAGAGATACAATGGCCAGTAAACCGGTGGAAAACATAGAATAATAAAGCCTAGCTTGATGGTTTATTGCCAATCTTTCACAATGTGACATTTCATGGTTCAGATTTGCATACACACCTAAGTGATGTAATGTTTGATACTAAAGCTCCAAGGCATCTATCAAGTGTGTTCTGCAATTTTTACGGAAACTCCGAACTGTGAGCTGTATTATTGTTAGTGAATCGTGTGACAGTGTCTGCAGATAAAAAGCACTTTGCTGCACAAATGAAACCAACTCAGTATTATTTTCAGTCTTCTTGTTTCTTTCATTTTAAATGTCACATAAAGAAATGTGTTATTTACCAATTTTCAAACTTCTTTTATAATTTTGTATATTATGTGTGTTATTGTTGTATAATACATTCAAAATCGAAAAATATTTACAATACCAAACCAAGCCTAGTGATAATAACTACTTGCCCTTATGATACAGTGCCCTTATTGAGCATTAATGAGTCCTTTTTAGTTACAGCAGTGGTACAAATTGTTACTACATGTCAGTATTACTTGTGCTATGCCAGCAGCACATGATCACAGTTTATGAATTGGCTGCTCTGAATTATTTTCACCAGGAGGTGTCACTAGTGAACACTGTGTTAAATGAGGCTGCAAATAATTAATCTGTTGCTGATGCACTTGGCTACTAACCTGTAGCAGTGAGAGGTAAACAACAATACTTGAGCTATCAGGATTTTCCATGTCTATCTAAATGTGAGGCAGGCAAGAGATTTTTTTAAACCACCTAAACATAACTACAGTCAGAAACACAGTGTTACCTGCCATGCTGCCTCCAACAGATGGTACCATTTTAGCCATATGCTGATCTAAGAAAACCCTGGTTATGCATCTATTTAGACATTCAACATTTGAAGATGTCTAGCCAGTGAAGGAATTGCTGACCGCTCTTCTAAGCCATGTTGGTCATGTGCATATGATTATGCTACGGGAACCTTCTCACCGCTTTGTCCCACTGTGTCTTCCTGTACTCCCTTGGCTCTTGGCTGTGCTCCCTGAGCTGCATTGTGTTGACTGCTTCTTCTTTGGGGCCGGTACCTTTGCTTTGCCTTTAAAAGCCCTAGTGGGATCCAGCTTGTTGAGATAAGTATCTCCAGCGGGATCAGCCAGGCTGAGCTCACTGCTGAAGGTCAGCGGTTGGTACAGGGATGCCCACTGCTGTAGACAAAACAGCATATAGAAAGTATACAACTTTTTAATAGTTATGGATAGTTATTGGACAAAAAATAACACACAATAGCTTATACAATAACCATTAGAAACTGGATGTAACAATAGGAACACTAGATAGAGTCTTACTACCTCCTTTATGCTCTAGCAATGTAATTTACAGTCTCAGGAACTTTGGCATTCAGTGCATGGGAGTAAAAAGACTTAAAAAGATGGTGATGACTAGAGAACTAGTTTGCAATTTTCTAGTTACAGATGTTGGGGTAGAACACTTGCATCGTGTCAGTGTCTGAAAACTTTTGAGTGTTGTGCCATCAGCCAACATTGTAGTATATTGTAAAGGGAACAGAATGAATAAAATGTATTTTATACACCTGCAATGACCACAAGTGTTGTTAATGATTCTACAAAGAAAAGACACAAACAAACACAATTTAAAAATTTACATTTAACTAGACATGAATAAAAGGAAAAATTGTAGTACTGTAGCATGGCAGCAACAGCAAGGTTTTACAGCACAATGGGCCTCCTGCAAGAACAGTTTTGTAATCTCGTCTTAAAAATTCTCTTTTCTTGTTTGTAGTGGTGTTCCAAGTCAGATGCATTCAGAAGCAACTCGACATACACAAAATAACTTTTTTTCAGCTTTTTTTCAGACTGATGAATACCGTGAAGAAGTGTGCATCGGAAGATTTTATCATTAGCATAACACACACCCCTAAAACTGCCATATAAGGCTGCTAAGGCTGCCTGTTCTGCTTGTCAAATGTCATACAAGAGTAAAACGGAGAATTTCACAGTGCAGAGTTTCAAGTCTGCTGTGAGAAATCAGCAATTTTAATGCCACAAATTCTCTTAAATTGATCTTATATGCCACTTAATAACAAATCTGTTCATCTGACTGGTTCTTGCGGGAGGCTCATTGTCTTTTAAAGGTGTTTAGGTCCTCTTGCTACCTTGGCTTGGGGGCTGGGGCCATAAGGGGTGAAGGCATACTGCCACTCAGGCAGACCCAGGTGGGTTATCATCAGTCGGTAGTAAGAGGTGAAGGTTGCAGTCAGAAAATGCCAGCACAGAGAGCGATCGAGGAACCAGATTTCACTCTGCTGGGCTACCACACCTGAAAAACACAAAGAAATTTGTAAATAATAGTTATTTTTTTCACATTAATAGGTAATATATTCATGTCTTAATAAGTTTTAGTTTAACATTTTATTATTTAGATTAATAGAGAAAATAAATTAAGACCTGGAGTACAGTTTTTGTAGACCAAGCACACCTTGCCATTCCCACCACATGAATCCAACTCGAAGATGCGGCTCCGGGCATCAAAATGGGGTGCAGCAGGGGCACGCTCCGACCCTGGCGGGTAGCGTTAATGAACAATGAATAAATATTTACTTTCCAATCAAAATTTCATTCATTAGCCTGCTTTCTGCACAAGTGGGCACACATAAACAGACTTAATGGAAGTTGACGTGCTGCAATTGTTTAGTTAAGCCCATGTGAGGACCTGACAGGTGAGTTATACCACTTTCTGTGCTGTTTTCCTCCCAGTCCAGGTCAGCCAATGAGGGTGCGTTAGGAAGAGAGAAAAGTGATACTGGCTGGAGCAGTGGGCACAGCCTGGCCACACTGTTAACCATCATGCATCCTAAGGGAACACACTCATCTGAAAGACAAACACACACATGCACACACAGTTATGATTGTGTCATAAGGCTGCAAATCCTTCACACAAATCTTTAATAAAGATTTCCTACAGCTATTTGCATTTAATGGTATTGTGTAATCCTAGTAGTAGCCTTTAATATGAATAATTAAGATTATTGTGAGACAGAACGTGAAACTAATGAGGTCACCTACCGTCTAGTTTAACGCTCCAGGTTAGTGTAAATCCATCCGTTGTCAAATAGAAATCTCTCAGGTCTTCCGGCAAAATACAAGTGTTTTTCTAAGGAAGAAATAAAGCACATTCACATGCGTAACAACAATGTCCAAAGCAGACCAAACAGTGATATCTTTGGGGTGTAGATTTTTTTTCACCTGTTCCCATGATAGCAGGCTCCTCTTCTCTGCATGCTCCCTCTCTACGAAACGTACATCGACCACGCCTGGCATGTTTTCTATCACAACAGAGACAAATTCATAAAATGTAAAAACTGCCCATTGAGACATCGATCCGTTTGCTAGCTAACCTTACACTGACGTTATTTGCTAGTTTCAAAGCAAAAAACACAACAGCTAATACACACCGAGTATTCGAGTAATGCCCAGCGTCAGCCTCTCAGCAACACCTTTAAACGCTAAGCTCTCTTTTATATCTTCCATTTTGGAGCACTGAAATCACAACTTGGTGCAAAACCGTGTAAGCATCTTCTGGAGATATCTGCTCTGCATCGTTCTCCTCGCTCCAACTACATCAGCTGGTAACATACACACAGAGACATACAGGAAACGCCATGGGCAGCTTTGACGCAAAATGACATTTGTTTAAGCCAATAGAAAGCCACATTTATGTAGCATAACCAATTGGCTCTTAAGTTGTAACAGGAAGGCGGGATTTCAATTCCTTAGCAACGCGCTTGGCTCCCAGGGAGTGGTGGCGGTTGATTCAACATGGCGGCAGGGGCAACAAGAAGTGGAAGTTCGGGGATATTTTGGATGAATGACGGTATGTTTACTTTTTCTGGTTTATATTAGCATTTCTGTCCCAAGCACACCCCTGTATATCTTAATGGGAGGCGTGAAACTGAAACTGAGTCTCACAGATGTTACTTCTGTGTCAATGCTGGGTGTTGTTATCTCTGAGGAAGTGAGAGCTAGTTAGCTACATGTTGTGAAGTTAACGGTAACTTCGCGTAACCTCCTTTAATTTACGTTAGCGTCACCTTGTTTAAATAGAAAAAACGTATTTATGGTCGCTGTCATCACCAGTCAACACTATTAGGTTCCCAAATGGTGCTGAACTAAACATACCACAGAGGCAAACTGCAGTAGAAAGCTAGCTAGCTTTTTGTTTTCTAGCTACGGGATTTTAATAAGAAGATAAGTTCTCATGGATATGACATCATTAATCTGACAGTTAGTGTTTGGAGACACAGGTTTTACCACGTTTCATTAAAGTTGACTGAACGCTAACTGAAGTGTCTGTCTTCTCCTTGCCTTGTTCACCCAGTGTCAGATGAGGAGCAGCCCTTGGCGTTTGTGCCTGGTGAGTCTCAGTGGCATAGTTTGAACAATTTCTCAACAGTCTGAAAGACTTTTATCTAGGTTACCACACGGCATCCCCTTTTTCTGTGTTCCCACAAACTGTCATAGGAGTGGATGGAGAGGTGAATTCTCAGACCCCTTTCAATCTAGGACCAGGCAGCACCAGTATCCTCAGTAAAAGAGGCACCAAGATGCGGGGTGCAGCCAGGCGTAGCTCTGACTGCAAGACTGAAGCTACGCTAAAGAAAGGTGGCAAGAAACAGGGCCAACTACAAAGCGACCGCTCTGGGGCTTACACTAAGGAAAAAGTGTCAGTCCATCACAGTGCTGCTGTGGCACCAGAGCGCACCCCTTCCCTGGCTTCTGACACTTTTCATCCCCCTTCACAGGTAAGCCATTGTTTTGCATGGGCTGTTGTTCTCTGCCCTCCATGGATGTACGGAGAAATGTTTGAATTTATGGGAAAAAAGCATATGGTGTATAGAAGCTGACATGATTTCATCATTAGTCTCTGTTACAACCTTCTTGTTCTTGTTAACCATTCTTTGCACAGGTCATTTCTGAGGCCAGCAGAGCCAGGAGCCAGATCTGTTTGAAGGACCTCTGTCCTGAAGACAAGCGCAGAATTGCAAACCTTATCGAAGAACTAGCCAGGTAGCCAAAAGTATGACACTGAACTTTGAAATAGTGTGTGACATATCTTTATCCTTTCACATGGACATACATAATGCGGGGCAGTTCTCCTTAAACACAGTTCTTTATTTTCTGTTCTCCAGAGTGAGTGAGGAGAAAGAAGAGTCAGTGCAGCGTCTGAAAGATGAACAGGAAAGTTTTGAGCGCAAGATCCAACAGCTGGAGCAGCAGAACCTGATCATAGCACAGGAGAGGGAGAGTATCCTTTCAAAACAACTGAACAAACATAAACACAGCAGTGAGTTAGACTGCAGTGATGGATGAGGTTTTATTTGTCATAAACGATAGCAGTACTGGTAGAGTGGTGAATTAATGCAGCTCTGTTGATCCACAGGGGTTGAAAACTCCAGTTGTGTTTGAGTAATCTGTTGAAAGCTATAAAATGTGCTTCATGGTGTGTTGAATGCTATTTGGTACACTGTAGTGTCTGCACTACCATGGCTAATGCAAAATGTGGCGCGCTGCTGGAAACCAGAGGTCCCTCAGGAATTCCAGGGTATGATGATCATGTTTCTACCAGTGTGGACGATGTTATCAAGATGTTTTTATGATGTATGCTAAAATCGCATGATAAGATGCACTTAGTCCCCATTCTGAAATCAGAATGATAGTGCTACAGTAGAGTGGTTTTGCAGTGCTATTATTCAATTGTTTAAAGAACACCCTGCAAAAAATAGATTGTCTAACCAGAAAAAATGTCACAAAAAGGTGTAAAGGTGCAATAAGGTGCAACACTGAACACACTCTAGGCAATTTCTCTGATTAGTACAACTTCAACATTCAACCAAAGGCTCTAATCAGTAAAATCACCCTCTGTAGGTTGAAATAACAACCGATTGCCTGCACTCTGTGACACATGGTTGATTATCCTTGTAAGATGTTCTTTTAAGTTCCACAAGTGATTTATTGCTGGATATGTGGTTCTATTGCTGTATATGCTATTCTATATGATAGTCTGCAGGGGGCAGTGTTGTCTTAGGTAAGGACACATGCAGTCTTTGGCCAAGACCCTTCAATCAGATACAAAAGGAAGAGAAATAGAGCAGATGCATTTAAATTATTTGATGCTGCTGCAGTTGTCTTTTGCAAGTGCTTGTAGCTTATCTGCTGTTGTGTACAGAATCAATTTCATGGTTGAGACATGGCCCAAACCATCTAAATCATCTCATCATTCAAAGATGAATTTTGATATTTACTGAGAAGACCACAGTGTTTGCTTTCACTATGTGTTTTTGTAACCCTCCCTGAATGTTGAATGTTAACTGTAGAATATTTCTCAGTTGCTCCTTTACAAAATGAGATCAGGTGGGTCACCAACTGTTTCTTGATTGTCTAGCATGAGGTTAATGCTGGAGTTATAGCAATAGTATGCTGTTTATTGCAGCCCACAACCCACCTACTGTCTTCATAACAATTCTGCTCAGGTCAGACCACATCATGGCCAGCAGTCAATTTAGGTTAAAAACACTGCGAAATATGAAGAGTAATTGACCCGGCTGGTAAATTGCACGATTGGCAACGGCGGCGGGGAAAATTAGGAAAGCACAACTCAATTAAAGGCACTTTGGCTCGGAGACTTGGCATTTACACCAAACTTCTAAACTCCATTAAAAAGGTATTTGAGAGGAAAAAGTGTTGGGATCCAAGCACCTCAGGGGGGATAACGTAGTCTTTTAAAGTGCGTGCAGGAGTCATGAAGGCTCTTCTCAGGCAGAAGGTTCCGGCACTTCTCTTAAAGGTTAAGGAGACACCAAAGGCAAACATACTGAATGAGAGTCTTGTCAAGTTTAATTCCATTACGCCTCGGCTTATCTTATCTAACCAAGATTCAGGGTTGTTAGGGGTATAAAGAATGTAGGGCTACACCTCAGCCCCAAGCCACCCAGGATGAGAGGGGAAAAGTACCCTTGATATTCAGGGTGCTCAGCTGACATTTGGAAATGACTGGCACACAGGACTGAATTTGTGTTTCAGAAAGGAAGGATGCCTTTTGTACCTCAAGGCATGTTGGCATGGGCAGAAGTCAAGGTGGCGTTACTAACACGGTGTGCTGTTCTACTCGCAGTATCCAGAACAAGGCACAGCAGGTGCTACAGCTAATGCCATTTATTGAGTTGAAACAATTGGAGGGAATCCTGATGCCATAGAGAGAGGGGAATAACAGCCCCGTTAGGATATGTCATTGAAAAATGTGACGTGTTGTGACAGAGGATTGCCAGAGCTAAATCCATTTTTACCCTCCCAGGTTTTGGATAGATGACATTTACAATGTGGAAATCTGGTCCTATCAAGTGTGCTTTGTGTGATAAGTGTACATCAGAAGATTGCTTTTGGAGAATTCTTAGCTCTTTGTTTTATGGCAGATTAAGCTCCTAATATTCCCTGATGTCGACTATGTGAGTGTTGTGTATCTTACCTTTATTCTAGAAATGAATGATGTGGTGTGCACATGCTGTGTAAGGTGCGCTCTATTTATCAGAGGTGTTAAAAAAACAAATGAAACTCAGTCCTAATCTGTTCCCATCGAAATTCTACCTTATGACTACTGTTTGCACAGCTAAGACACATGATAGATGCTGGGTGTTTTGACCTGTTGAATTGAGAGTTTTTTTGTGTGTGCCTTCTAGTCCGCTGAGCTGAATAACAGGGAAGTCTATATCCATGAAGAAGTGTTTGAAAATATAAAAACACACTGAGCTGCTGTCATTTAAAGCTCAAGTTAAGTTCTGTAAATAAATGTCATTCTTTGACTGGGTGCCTTAGTGTAAGGTTGATATTGTTGACTGAATCAGCTTAACCGCTTAATTGAATAGAATCAAATCGAATTGAACCAGTTGTGGGCTTAATGTGAAATGAATAATGCATAATGCATTGAATCTTTGCTAAAATAATCTAAATTGAATCAAGTTGGTGTTGGTGCACCTTTTATTATGCATTGTGTGGCTTTGTGAATTGTGGGCTTGTCCATTCATAGACACAAAATGATCAGTACAAATGTCATGTCTAATGGTTCAGCAAGACACAGCTTAGACTGTGCCTACTCGTATTACATTTTAGTTGTGGTAACCCTGAAGATGGCTGAGAATGTCTTTGCTGTGAATAGTTTTCTATATGTTTGCTCTTGAATTTTTGAGTCATATCAGAATAATTGTCAGGTGACATGTTGAGTTATTTATTGTTTATTGTGTGACTCGCACTCATGTCTCCTCTCCAGATTCAGTAGTATTGAAGCAGTTATGTAAACTGTCTTCTTCCATTAATTCCCCGTCATTGCTTCCTTACACACATTCATACACATCAGTCTCCTCCCCCGTTTCCCCTCACATTCCTGCTCAGGCTCAATCTGTTTGGCACAGTGTGCTAAAGCAGGCTTTAAAATATTCCCCCCTCCTGTGCAAATTTGTTCCACCTTGAAGTGGATTTCATTATTTCATTTGAGCCTCGGCCTGACAGGGAAGTGAATCATTTTGACAGGCCCCGTCTGAAGCCTCTTCAACCCAAGCCCTTGATTCTGAGTATTTTTGGAGCATGGGGGAGGAGTAAGTCATTGTTGGCACTTTGCAGCTCTGATGTAAACTATGGGCTTGCCGAGCGCTTTGCCCCCCATTGGCTGACGTCCAAGGCTGTGGAGGAAGCATGTTTAGTGTAGCGACGGGCAGAGAGGTGGGAATCTTATCAGTGTCGCTCCACTCGGTTCAGATTACCTAGCATTTGCCGTCCAGGAGCTGCGACAGCCTCTCAACACATTGACACACGTTACCTTCATTTATGGCACTTGGACGCTCTGATGCTGTTAGTACTATAGCACAGATAGACTTTATTTGTGTATTTTGCTTTGTATCCTGCATACTGTACTGTATATTTCTAGTGGGAAACATTTGTTTTAGGCATGAGAAATCATATGGAATTTTTTTCACCGAATCTGGTAGAATATGAGCAGCATGCATTTTTCGACTCCACACACAACTCTCTATCTTGGATTGAGGTGAGGTGTAGCTGTATAAGCATATTCAGTATCTCCCCTTCAAGACCCTGATTCATGCTGCATAAATAGACCTCCCAGCACTGGTTTACATGATGTGATGTCCTTGTGATGTCCTTAAGCTTTCCATATAGAACTACTTCTATGGACATTATCAGTGCAGCGCTGTAGGAGCCTTAGTTAGATGGAGGGTTCAATCAAAGTGTTCCCTCACATTTTCCCAATGTTTATGGAAGCTGCTGCATTGCATTTGTCTGGTGTCTGGTCCTCAATTCAAAGTCGTCCCCGCTCTCTTCTCTTTCCCTCTGTTTCATTTCCACAGCCTGATTGAAGTCTTCTAACAACCAAAGTGTTTTCTTATGGAGTGTTCCGCCAACTATTCCTTCAATAAGACTATACTTTGAACTTTGATTTTCTCTTAAAATAGGAGCTTTTTTTCCAAACGGATGCTGAGAAACTCATCAGCTGGGGGAGCAGGGCAACCATCATAAAAAGATATGGCCTGGAGGAACACACTTTATGGTCAGCTTGGGTGGGAGTGTGTGTACTACTTGCTTTATTGTAGTGTTTGTGTGTGGGCTGTTTACAGTGCAGGTGGGGAGTTTGTGCTCTCATGTCTTGTTTTGCTTTGTGTGTGTTGTAGAAAGTGAGAGTCAGGCTGAGCTTGATTATTGAATGTGTGTGAGTGTGTCTGTGTGTAGTCCCTCCATTCTCATGCTCATTATCTTTGTATGTGCTGGTGAGATGTGGTGCTGCCACTGTCATTAGTGGGCTCCTGAGGCGCAGCAGTGGTTCCGCTCCAGATTAGTTTTCTCGTGTCTGCCAGCTCTCTGTCTGGCAGATAGCCTGGCACGGCACTGCCCAGCTCAGCTCAACACAGCTTGGCCCGACCCAGATGGTGAAAGCTCTGTGCCACAACAACAACTTTGATTTTGCTGGCCTCTTCTCCCCCTGTCTTCAACTTTGCTGTTCTCTCTACTTTTCTGGTCCAATGTGTAATTGATTGCAGAAACAAGGGTTTAATTCAGATTGTCAATCTAAACCCGCCATCTATCTTTTTTTCCATTTAAATTGCATTAAAGAAACTTGTCCTTACCAAAGTGGCTATTGTGCACAAAGTTACATTTTCAGTAGAGTCACACAGTGATCTCACTTTTAGAGGTCATGTAGTTCTGATAGGTTTCATTTTTCTTTGTCAAACTATTTCCTATTTCATCAAAATATTTAATCCTGCATCTCTTTCAGCAACACAGTTTCACCCATAGTGTTCTTTTTCTCAGCTGTATCAAGGGGTGGGTTTTATTGTTTAAGGCTAAAGGTTCAGTTCTGTTGTGTTTTGTTCTTGTTGAACTTTGTTAGTTACTTAACCCTTGGTCCTCCAGGCCTGCAGCAGCAGTACAGAGAGTGCCAGGAGCTGCTTGGGCTCTACCAACAATACCTTTCTCAGCAGCAGGCTAAGCTCAACGAGTCCATCGCCCAGCTCAGCCAGGTGCCAGCCCACAGCAAGGTACTGTATGGGTAAGACTGGATGTGTAGTAGGCTGTAGTGAGTACACATGCAGTGGAAGATGTGCAGTAAAAAATATGGTTGTGCTCCTATGGGAGCCACATTTGGAGAAACATCCCTGTTTGCCATCCATCAGGCGCTCAGGCGCAAAAACATCCACTGGAAACACATGCAACAGCACATTGTTCCATGGCCAAGTGCCATAATAATGCATAACAAATCACTATAGAAGTCCACTTTAGTCACTGTTTGAGTATGACTGCAACGCAGTGAAAATTCTCTCAAGGTGACACTTTTCAAAGCGAAGACGCCTCTCTGGTTTCAGCGTCTGTAAGAATAGATGACTTGGCCAACCTCATTGTCCCACGGTGGCTCTGAATAATGTGTGTTTGCCTGCTCTCTGACCCTCAGCAAATTAGTCACAGTCTCTTCCCCAGTCAACTATAAGATGGGCTTTCCTCCCTATGTTTATCTCATAATGTTCCTGACCTTGGCTTACCTGCCAGTTATGCTCAGTTGAAAATTGTCCTCTTAAGCCTGTGGCCACTGTCCAGTTTACAGCTTTGAAGGATGATTTGCATTTGTGCTGCTATAAAGCCCAGCCCTACCCTAACACCATCTATACAAGCTGTGTAGTGAAAGCAGCATGTTAGCAGAGCAGCAGCAGCTCGACTCCTGCGTCACACAGGACGAGTTCAGGCACAGTAGTGGTGTGTACGTCACCTGCGTGTTGGCATCACTCAGAGCACAACACACAGTCACTGTAGTTATGAGCATAAAATAGAAGAAAATAGACTTGAAAACCTAAAAAGATGCTTCAAGTCACAGTAACACACATTAAGTGAAAGTGATATGTGAGCTCTTGTGGAACAGCTCTTGCAAGCACATGGGAAAAGCTTTTACTGCACATAGCAACATGAGCAAATTAGCTTGGTAAGTGACTCCTAATTCAGTATTGGTAAATTTCGCTGTGTGGCCCAGTGCTACATTAGGGTTTTATGGAGCAGTCTAACATTTTTGGCTGAAATACTCCATAAATTTTTCAGAGGCTTCCTAAATTGCCAAAATGCATTCGTTGTCCTCTTTGTTCTCTGTCCAGGTGCTCAGTAGTGAGGCAGCCCACAGCAGAACATCTACTAGCAGAGCTAATGGCTCACTCTTTGATGGCTCATACCTCAGCCTTGCTGCTACCAGAGCACGACAGCCTCAAGTGCACAGGAGTGCGGATGGAGGAAGAGGAGCAGTACAAACTTGGAGCAACCCTGCCTCTCTTTCCCATGTTAGTGAGTTCAGTCCAAAGGATGGGCCAATCAAACAGCATAGGATTCACAAAAGGGAGTGCAGGGACCCACTCTCAGAGTCCTGCCACAGATGTGAGAACTGCCAAGGCAGTGGTCAAGATAGCGGCTATGGAACACAGCAACGAAGAAATAACACTAGCTCTCGTCTAGAAAATGGTCACCATGACACCTTGAACCAACATGAGTGTGAAAGGTAAAGTAATGCTCTATGCAGTCTACTGCAGTCCCCCATGACTGCACTAAGTTTGTGCAATTTTAATTAATTTGTGCACTTCATCAAGATACAAACAAGATGAGTGTTAGTATATTAAACAAATTAAATGTGTATTTACACACAGGCTCCAGAGTGGGACTTCTATGGGTTCAGAGGCCAAGGAAGCCCTGACCAGGCCTCTGTTGGGTCACGAAGACTGGGAGGAGAAGAGGCATCAGCTGCTGCTGCAGAAGATGCAGTTGGAGATGGAGAGAGAGAGGCTGCAGGCACGGCTGGATGAGCAGGAGGAAAGACTCAACAGACAGAACCAACAGCTACGCCAGTCGCGTCTCGAGTACAGCAGGTAGAGTACAGGAGCCAAAGAGAAATTAACAGTATGTGCTAGATAACAGTTGTTGTAGTCGTTAGATAAGGTAGTTATTTCTTTGACAGAAGTAACTACCTATCCATGTTCAGTCCCCTTTTTCTGTTTCCTTGTACGTCTTCAGTGTCTGTCATTGCAGACTGGTAGAACCTGCCTTTTCTTTTTCTCCTATATTCTCATTAGGTTTCAACAAACTACTCAAACTGAGACCAGCAGCTCAAACACTAGGGATGGAGATCCACAGCTGGAGGGTCCCTCCCACCAAGATTTACCCTCCAGGTAAACCAAATAGACCATCAGACAGAAGACAGATACTCAAACTGCACCTGCTTTTGTCAGATATTCTCCTTTCTCTTACTCAAGTCACACAAGAAAACCAACTTGCTATATTGTGTCTGTGGTCTGCAGTGTGCGTGGAGATGCAGAGTTACATCCTGCAGAACAGAACCTGCATGAAAAAGGCTCACAACCTGCACCTGCTCCTCTAGATAATGGTGTGCAGACACGTGGTGAGTTATAATATTGTATTTTCAGTTAATCAGAGTCATGTGCTTAATGATCTACACATAGAGGAACGTCTCTGCTCAAAACATTTCATAGTCAAGCCTGTCAAGAGTTTGATTTTCTTCAAACTGTGTTTATTTTAGTACTTTCATATGCATGTATGACTTTGGTTAAGTGTATCACGAGGGTAATATTAAAACTGTCTTGCCTGCATTGCTCTCAGCTCAACTGCTCTTGCTTCTGTAACACTTGCTGTCTTGCAATTCTCAACAGAGGCCTTAGAGCAGTCCAGAAGGGACATAGCCACGTCTCCTGCAAAGTCCCCTGCAAGCCTGCTGAGTAAGCCAACTTCAGCGTCTGTGATCCCTAAGACCCCTGAGGCCAGGTAACACATCTTCACACTGCTATTTAGTACACCGGGACACAGTAGGACTGTAGCAAACACTGAAAAAATAGCCAATCTGTCAGTTCTCATGGGCTCCTCTTAAGGTAACTAATGTCTGATATTTCCTCTAGTTCTCAAAATATGAACAATATTGCAACACATAAATATAACAAAAGTATAAAGTTTGAATCCTGAAGCTTTTCCTGGGCTGCAGCTGCTGCAGTATTAGAGGCTAAATGATGACTTTTCTTAGTCCAGCTAACTTTTCGAGCTGTGAGAAGCTAAATGAAGCTTTTTACTGGGCTAGCTAGCGCTGTGGCCAGCCTGTCAGGAGACATGCTGCGTTCCATTAGTCGGCCTAGCAGGGACCCTGCAGCAGGTGTAATTGAACAGACTTCTGGATGCACACACTGCCCTCCCTTCTCTCTCTGCCACAGTAATGAGATAGAAAAAGCACGAGTGAGGGAGAGATGTTAAAGTGTGTTTGAGGGTGAGTGAGGGGTGAGAGCATTGGATAAAGTGAGAAATAGGAAGCGAGGAAAGTTAGAGCAGGTTGAGATGGATGGAAATGAAAATTGTGAGAAAGACGTAAGAGGGGAGAGGGGTTTTGAGGACAGGGATGAATCACTGAGTGCAAGCATCAGACTTTCCTAAAAAGGAAAGGACATTCATTACCTTTTTTCTTACACCCTTTACACAGAATGGTAATTAACCTGACTGTGTGTCGTCTTACTGTGTGTGTGTGTGTGTGTGTGCGAGTGTGTGTATGTGCGTGTGCAAGCGTGCATGTGCATTTGCCTGCCTCTGTGAGAGAACTTTTAAGTTGCTGTGGAATTGTAAATGCAAAAAAAAAAAAAAAATCAGATACAAAGAAGCAATTCGTAACAGTGTTGCTGCAGACCTTTATTTTTAAAAGTTATTATTCCTGACTTGGATCCAATTTTTTCTTGCGTAATGTCAGATAAAGTAGCATTTAGGACGGCTCCCTCCCTCTTTGTTCTAAAGGATACTTCCTCAGAACAGCTCAGAGTTTACAACTTATGATGGGTAACTCTTAAACAAAGCAGCGCGTGGTCCAAGTTGAACTGTGAGCTCTGGTGGATGCCCATAAATTCCAGCAGGGGACCCTAGGTATCAGATCCTATTACCATCCATTTACACCTCCAAAACCTATTAAAATTGTTGGACTCTTAGCTACAGACTGTTTTTTTTTTTACTGCCAGTAATGAGGAAGTGTGCCTCTTACATATGCCTTTTGTAGTTTTTTCATGTGCATCTCTTCAGATAGTTTTAATCCTTTGGTAATCCACTGATTTGTATTCAACATATGTCTTTTTCTTTGTTTCCATCCAAAAATCCGTGAAGAAAAGTACACAGAAAAGAGAAACAACATGAAATGCTGTGAATAAGACTGAGTACAATACTGTATGTTGTGGTTCTTAGCATCTGAAATGGCAACAACTCCTTTGTTGTTTCTCTATATCTTTCAAATAGAGAAATGAGCTACATGCTACTTCCAATAATGAGTGAAATAAGAAGCGAAAAAGAAACAGCTGTCACTGACCTGGTATTCTAGATGAAATGAAGCAGCTTCCCTTGGTAAAGAAAAGTCTATCTAACTGTAAGATTTGGCATGTGACCTGAACCTTTCTCTTTCACTTGGCAACAACATGCACATGCCCCTCGTGACCATCTAATCTTAACCAATTTAATCTTGATGTGGAAATTGTGAAACGAACCTGGGGTTAACATTAAGTGACCTTCTTAATCCTTTCATGAATCCTTGTGCTAGTTAGTAATGAGACAGTTCCAGTGCACCCCGCCCATCTCATCTCCATCCTTCCTGCCATTGCCCGCCTGCTATTGATTGGTTGGGAAATTGACATGCGGGATATACGCAGTGGCCATTATAGGTTTTTTATCTTACTGTTTGGACTGCAAATGAAAAGGGGCGCCGGGGCGAGACGGCTATCTTTAATGAAAGAGAGGAGCCAAATAAGCAGTGAAAGTTACGAGTGGGAAGAAGGTGGTGGTTTATCTGGCCTTGCAGAGCGAGAAAAAGAGACACATCACACTGGTGCATTGGGAGGAAGAAGCATAAAGCACTTAAGAAGTGTTTCAAGAATGCGCAACTATTGTTCGTTTATGTTTATTACATTCAGGCTCATAAATACAAGAGTTTAGTTTGTGATCGAAAAGTCTGCTGTATCATTAGAACACTGTCAAAATCACCTCCCTGTAGTTATGTCATTCTCCCTAAGGCTTCCTCTTACTGTTCTAGTTATGGGCACAGAGGATTTAAGAATCTCATAATGACCCAAGTTTCTGAGTGTTTTTTGTTTTTTTTAAACCAGGACAGAAACTTGTGTTCCTGCCAGCGTTGTCCATGTGTTTTCTCTGTATGCATGTAGCAGTAAAAGAGATTTGCCAGAACTCCCTTGAGGGATATTAATATCAAGCAGCAATTCACAACTTTACCTCACACAAGCTGCAGCCAAGAAATGAAGTTCTTTGTTGCAATGTATACCCCTTTGAAAATCTATTGGCATTCTCCCTAGCCCTCGTGCAATCTCTGTGCCACGTCCACCCCCCCCACCCCCGCCACACCCCCACCATTCCTCCCCATTCCTGCCCAAACTGTACCCCTACCCCCACACTCCCCTTGTTATAGATTGTGACCGCCGGTAAGTGATGCATTATTCATTACCAACATGTCGTTTGTTGATGGATGGCTGTTTGAGAGCCCTGTCCGTTAAATAAATCAACAAATAAAAATGCAAATTCTCACATTTCGAGAGAAGGAACCCAGCCAAAGTCCCTCCCCCACATTCCCTTTCTGCCTTCCTCTCTATCCACAAAGCTGCTCTCGCTTCCAGTCTCTCTCTCATAGGCAGACACATACACCCTCACTCTCCTCTCATACTCCCTCTCTCTCTTCCTCCTTTGTGTTTGACAGGCAGGAGACCAAATGAGGAAGACAGATTTACTTACTTGAGCTCCAGTCTCTTTTTTTCATCAGTTATCATCCCTTGGCCAACTTCACCCTCATTCACTTTCTCTCCCTCATGCTCAAACATGTGCATACATTAGTTCATGTTGCTGAAGCAAAATATAGCCTTTTAAAGCTTTTCAGCTACTGATATTTGCTGCCTGCCTCAAGTCAGTGTGAAAACATGACATATCAAGGTCTATAGTTACGTGTGGAAGAACACAAATGCGCCCTGATTGGAAGCTGCATCAGTGTGTCTGGCCGCTGACCACCCACATGCATATCAACAAGTACACGCCAAAGATCGCCCTTACCTGGGAGAGCTGTGTGCGGAGTGGCGCGATGCAAATCGATGCAGCTTTAAACGAGCAGAGAATTATGTTAGCAACATCAGTGGAGCGTGCTTTAAAGAATTCATGTTTTGTATCTGGAATGGCCGTTGTCGACTGTGTATACACTGAATAATTTATCAAGCCAGCCAGACTGAGGGATTGAATCTCTATTAGCTTAATCTCCCCCGTTTTGGTTTATTTATTTCACTGCACATTTCCCTCATTTCTATTCCAGGGGAGAGAGCACCGGGTTCTCTCCCTCTTTTTCTTTCGCACCTGCAAGAAACTGTGTTTTTCTGCCGGGACGCCCCAGTGGTTTTGACTTGTTAAGGCTGCTTGTTAGGGTTCAGCAGATACTTCAACAAGAAAGGTTTTGTTAACATTTCGAACAGAGATTTGCTTTCATATTGTCTGTGTTAACAAGTGAAAGGTGAATGACAAATATTTTAGAGCAAGCGTTGAGCTCCAAACAGAATAAAACGTGGTGTACGTCTGTTGTTGGCCCCTTGACTTGCACCTTCTCTGCTTCACTTTGAGGGCAAGTAGTGTAACTAGTGGTCTTTGTGCGAATTCCTCTGTTACAGTGAAACAGCACGAGGATGCTCATTTACAACACTGCCTGTCCACAGCTGAGCTCTGTATTATAAATGTAGCCTGTGCCAATTCAACCTTGGAAACAAGTTGAGGTCATGTGGGGGTAAAAAAGGAAACTAAATTCAATCAAGCAACAAGAACCTTTCAAAGTTTTACTTGTTTTTTCAGGTTGGACTTTTCTGTGGTTGAGTTATTGGATATCTTTAGTCCCGTCTCTGCCCCTGAGCAAAGCAAGCTGTCCACTCGAAAGACCAAAACGACACAACGTAGGTTGGCCCTCACCACCCCCAAACCGGTGGGCAGGACCCTGCTTACCCCTGCTAGGTTTTATCCTCAAAGTACCCAGCAAGACCTGGAGGAAAGCCAAATACTGGAGGATATTTTCTTCATTTGCTGACAAAGGAGAAAATGAGGAGCTGGAAAAACAAAGAATCCAGTCGCTTGATGTTCACCTGTTTGGTCTTAACTTTTTAAATGTCATTCATTTAATTTTCTATTTTCTATTGACATTCTAACTCAGAATGATCATGATTTTGTAGATTTAGCTCTTGTTATTCTCTCATTTTTAATGCAATAAACGGTTATTTATTCAGAATTGGGTATACTTCTAGTTTGTATCTTCTGCTGCCACTTCAGGAAAACTGTTTACCACTGAGCTATGTTGTCTGTCTTTGAAGACCTTGACAGCATAAATGCTAAATGAACCGCATGATACACAGTTGTACATTCTGAATCCGACTCAAATGTGTTATCCATGAATTGAAATTGGGGACAATTTTGCTAGTTGTCTCAATAAAAATAATAAAATACAGTAAAATGTGGGTGATCTTGTATTGGTAAGTTACTATCAGTAATTAGGACACAACACAGGACACTTTATTCTAGACTGTGCTTTATTATTGGGCTAAGCTGAGACGCATCATTCATTTAAAATTACAAAAAAAGAGTCCAGGGGACCAGAAAATGGTGCAGTCTGGAGAGACAGGGGCGGGAGCCTAAAGCGCACTGCCCAATCAGAAGCTTAGCTCATCAGGAACCTGGCAAAGCTTAATAAGCAACATTCATTTCCCCACCCTCCATATGTGCTGAAATTGGGAAACAGATTTCCAGAATACTTTGAAAACCATATGAAGTAAAATGTGACTCTAGCAACACTACTGAGCTTTAGAAATAAAACCACTGATAACAGCACTGAAAAAATGATAGCAACTCAATTTTCTTTTTCTTTTTTTGATGAGATAGTGCAGTTTTCATTGAATTTTGCTCTTGGTAGAACACATCAGTTGAACAAGATCAGAGCTCTGTCAAAAAATACAAAGCAGGATGGGAAAATAGGAGGAGGGGTCTAAAGTTTTAAAAAACATAACTGGCCTTTTAAGCAAGCAGTTAATCAGGGATTAACAACAAATCAGACATTAGCTCATTACAAATTAGCAGCAATTTATAGTGACCTCAAGGCATAAGTTTCATTGAATACGTATCTGATTGAGCAGTTGGTTTAAGAGGGGATGTTTTTGTTAAAAGGTTTGATTATGGAGGCAAATGGTACTCAAAACCAAAAGAGGAACCTTCCAATTCGCATCTTTTTTTTTTTTTTAACAATCTTTTAACAAAGCTAACTTTTTTTTTTAAGAAGAGAACAATATGAATTAATAATTACAAATATACATAAGGCTTTAGTATTGTACTGCATTGTTTTGAATAGTTTATCAGAAAGAAAAATGTGAAATCAGTCTTTGAAGTTGTTGAAATCAGAGTTTGCCAAGACTTAAACTGTAATATGTGATGTAGTGATACCAAGTAACACTTAGAAGCAAACAGTGGAAATAATAGAGCTCAGATCTTGAGTCAAAAACGGCACAAATAATAAATGAATACATAAACACAAATAAATAAATAAATAAATAAGTAAGCACATAAATAAATGATTAAAATCTGTCTTTGACATCACTTGGTCAATTGGAGCGTTTTTTTTCTCCGTCATCAAAGAAGTGCTGAAGGCATGGTCCTGCACACAGGAACAATGATCATCTGTGGACCACAACAGTGGTCCATGCATGTTATATAAAAACTATTTGGTCACGTACCAACTCATAGAAAAATAATGCCATGAAAGCATGCATATCATCTCAGACATGACTTATAAATAAATATCTAAACAAATAGATAAATGAATAGAACCCATCAAAGTATTTTTTTTTTTATAAAATAGGTCAATGTGTGTCTAAGCTCTAACTGAGGTCAATGCTCTCCCTGACTGTATTCTGGATAAATGCCTTGGTCAGGTCCTACAGTTTGTACCGTATCCTAGCGACTATTTTTTTCTTTTTTTTTTTTTGTACCTGGTTTTAATGAGCATTATCATGTTTTCATTCATATATTTTTTTTAAGTATTTAAAGTACTTTATCCAGTCCTTGTAGATAGAAGTAAAAGTCCTATAAAATATGCAAACCTATGTACAGAGGAAAACAGAGCAAAAAAAGAAACAATTTACAGTATATTCATCGGTTTATGTATATATTTATATATATATATTTATATTCAAACTTCTGCTCTGTTTCTTGTTTTTGAACCACTATGCTTTGTTTTACTTTTCTCATGTAAACTTGCAGCTTAAGGTTGGAGCAAATGAAGATGAGGTGCTTGACATTCTAGTTCCCGTGGTCGTTCTGCTTCCCCTTTCTTATTTTCACTCGACATGGAAACATGGGCTCGCTTCGTGAAAGACATGAGTGATTGCTCAAACAAACCATTAGAAAAGCACAGACCATGTCGACACCTTTTTCAATTTTCTCAGAGCAGCGAGGGTGAGGGTGGATGGGGGGGCAGTCAAAGAGGACACACAGTGTGGCGATCGGGGACACCAGACATATGACATTTAGCTTCAGTTATTGTTAGCTCAAAGACAGCTCAGGTGGATGTACAAGACGTTTTGTACTGACCCACCATGGGTACTGTCAGACCAAAATATTAAAAAAAAAAGAAATGATCATGATGGTCATCTGGCTCGCAGTATATGCCATGCTCAGGGCATTGTTATGTGGCACACACAAACAGGAGGCATCCTGGGAACGCGATTGTGGCATCTTTTTAGCCTCAGTGGATTTGGAAGGTAAATGTTAAATTATGCAATCTGCTAAAAAGGTTAGACACAGACACTAGGGAAATGGCATAATGAGCAGTTTACAGCAAAACTAGTAACAGCACCCAACAGGAAGCATTGTCTTCCAAAGTGTCATATAGCCTTATAAATATTCATATATATAAATATTCATTGAGTAATCTCCACCAGCTGAATATGTGTTGAACGCAGGGTCCAATAAATCCAAGTCTGTTGACCTTTTGCAGGTATGTAGTAGGTGTTCATACCATTTTTGTAGACTATTATGAGAAACTGTACGCTAAAGCAATATGAAACCAGCCTCTGTGATACAGCAGTTGTAATGGATAAATGGCTTTTCACACTTATTGCTTCATTCTACAGTTTCATTATGCTTTTATGTTTATATTTAATTGTATGAGGATGGATAGCATAAGGCAATATAACATCTTCTAAAGGATATGCTTCATGTCAAGTATTACCAGCAGAGATCCACACATTAATGGCTGGATGGGAAAGTACATAAAACCTTCTCCCTTATTCTGCTCAGTGGGAAGCCAGCTCTCTAATTATAACATATTCATCAATATTACGTCACCTTCATAACCATTAAAACCTAATGTCATGTTCAGTAAGCTCAATCACTTCTCTTATCAAGCCATGTCAGTTGCAAACCCTGAACTTTACCCTAGTTTTTGACTCCAGCCAGTGGAACGTAGTCACAGGTGCCCTGCACACAGCTTTGATAGTTAGTACCTGTGCTAACAGGTTACCTAATGCCCGCTTGTTTCTGACGTGTAATCGCATGAGTCTACACTAGTCCTAAATGCAGTTTTTTTTTTCTCCAAAGACAATGAAGGACCGACAGTGGTCGGACAGTTTGTTATATTGGACATGCACTGAAGCTCTCTACACGGCTGAGAAATGATATGGATCTGGCTGTAGTTTTGACATCATAATAGCGCGTTGGCTGCTTGCAGTAGTGTGTGTTTAGTTCATTTTTTTCTTTGTTTTCTGAGAGCACAGTGCTTGATGGCAGATTCTGCAGGTGACAAGGCACACCTTGACATGGTGACAGCCCATACGCTACATGCACTTTACCGAATGCAAAAGAGAGCAAGGGTTGTGAGACGTATTCATTTTGGTTCAAGTTTCAAAGAGAAGTTTGTGTGCGTGTGTGTGTGTGAGCATGTTTGTGTGTGTCTGTGTTTGTATGTGTAAGCTCAAAAGATATGTTTGGAATAGAGTCGAAGATAATTGTCCTTTTCCTCTAAAATCATTTAGCCTGATTCTCTTAAAGCCTGCTACTTAGATGTGGCTTTTTGCATTTTCAGATAATATTTACACCATATGTGTATTCTCACACATGTATCTTTTAGCAATATATTGTGTGTCAGCATATAGGTAATCAGAGATAGGAATGCCTGCAGTTTTGGGAGCTGCCAGATTTGCGATTCTTCCCAAGCAGAGCAATGTTTCAAACTCCAGCTAAAATCTACAAAAAATTACAGCTCAACATAGTCAGTAGCCGTTCTATATACAGACACACATATATAAAATATGTGCATATAAATACATATATTTGTTTGTGATTAATATCTATTTATCCATATATACTGTATATATGAATACATTTGCTTGAATGCTTGTTATACATATATATGTACTGCAAATATAAACAAGTTCATATATTTCAAACGTTTCTGATGTTATTCTATCTATGAGGTTAGGATGTCAAGTTAAAAAAGATAAGGCTGTGATACGGAGCAGCCCCTCCCATGCACTCGCCATCCCTCCCAAGACAAAATGAGAAGAGAAAAAAATAAACATTTTGAGTAATTGTAAACTAGCGAAGTGAGAGACCCCATTTGGTCATCTGAAATAGTTTTGCCTGTATTCAAAAAGCATATCAGCAATATATATGTATATATACATGTGTTGTATATATCCGAAATGTACACTTCTTTTAAGTGCAACTCCTCAACCAGTTAACACTGACTGAAAGAGATGCAGTGGTCCGAGTATATTAGAGCTACAAGTCCTCAGCAATAAAAATGTTTGGTCTTTTGGTCCCTAAAACAACTAAGGAATGACAGGTAAGACTCCCTGGAGACCGTTGCTATGGCTCTCCTTGGCAACGGTATCCCCTGGAAACGGACAGGCACTCCGAGCTAAAGATGGCCATCCCAAATCGAAGCCAATTTGTGTCCTGAAAATATCACATTCCCTACTTATGTTTCTCTGGGAATTTGTCCCTTCTTGTTTCAAGCCTTATAAATTGGTCTTCAAAAGTCAATCGCCCCAAACTCAAACCATCTTACAGAAAGATCTCCTACGGCAATCCTCTATTCAGTTTTTAAAAAGTTTGTTTTGTTCTTGTTGGACTTTTGACATCCATATTCCCTTTAAAGAGTTCAGTTGGGTTGGTCATTGTAAGTAGGTTTGATAGAGTTTCTTTTACTTTTTTTCCCTCATTGTTCAAGTAAAAGTTTTTTTTGTGGTCCAGAAAAGGTAGCTGTCATTCAAGCAGGGTTTTGTGGGGAAAGAGGTGTGTATATGTGTGCAGAAGAAAAAGGTCCTGGGGCTAACCAGGCTGGTACAAAATCTCTCTGAGTTCCAAAGTTTTAGTACATCCAAAGGAGGTGTCCTTGACTTGGTCTTTGCTCTCTCTCCTCTGTTTCTGAAGCAGCCTCAGTGGTCCAGATGTTGAGTTTGCACTCAGTGGCGGGTAGCAAGTAGTCAACATATGATTCAGCTCAACAAAACCTGGAAAGCACACAAGAATTAGGGGTCTTTTGAGTGAAGTAATATGAAAGTGAAGGTCTGAGTTTCATGCACAAGTAGGTGCTGTAAAGCATAGGACTTAAGGAGGCTGAACATTTTTAGCCATGTTAGTGATGAGACATTCATTCATCCCCAGAGAATAAATCCATCTGAATTTGGGGTTCCCACAACTTTGTCTTCAGTGTTACCATGAGGTTTACAATTTTAATTTTTAATCAAACGTCAAACTACTCTTGGATACACTTCCATTAAATTTGGTACAGATATTCCAGAAGATGAATCTTAATGACTCATATAATCCCCCAACCATTGATCCACCACTGCTACCAGGTCAAAGGTATCACTTATGTAATGAATCTAAATCTAAACGGCTAAATGGATAGATAGGGACAGAATTTTATACAGACATTCATGCCTCCCAGAGGATGAATCCTAATGACTTCAATGATCCTATGACTTTTAGTCACTTTTTTTTTATGACTTTTAAATGTTGCAAAAACTATTGGATAGTCATGAAATTTGGTACACACATTTATGTCCCCCTTACTACTTTGGTTTATGTCCAAATAACTGCAAAACTAAAAACATTCCCATCAGCCTCAGGTGTACTTTGTTTTGTGCCAGTCATGGCTGGACATTCTAAGTCCTGTTAGTTTGTAGTTTTTTCCTTATCATTCCTTCTATCCTCCTTTACGGTTGATACTCATTATATTTACATGCAGTTGGAGGAGTGCAGCATACTTACGGTAGACCTGCCTCTCTAAAGCATCTTAGCCATTAAGTTCTGGCATGGATAAACAAAGATCATTTTGCTGAGACAAAACAAAGCAAAAACAGTGTTCATCCTGCAGTGGATTAATTTAGCTCCCTGGCAGTGACACAGTTGTAATTTCCAATGTGATAAAAGATTTGTTGACAACAACAACAAATTGTTGTTTTTTAAAATCCAAATTAAACAGTTTAATCCTGTGTTTGAAATGATGAAGGGATTTTAATCAAGACACACGTTAACCCCTCTGTGTCAGTAGAAGTTAAGCAGTACACAAGCCTGCTGTCTGAACCTGGACCCCTCTCTCTGATAACTCATTAATAGTGCATTATTACTATATTTGGATGCAATAATAGCAAAACTGTGAATGTGACTGCAAAAATGGCAGTATGCTTGATTATCAGTTGCAATTTCAAACATTGTAATCGTTATCAGTCTCAGGCAAGAAGAAGAGAAAATCAAAAAGATGCTTTCTCTGACATTATGTTGAAAATGTTTTGATATATCAAAAGCAATGGTGCCGCATATTTTGTGACACATTCATATGAGATTGCACTATTCTTCCTGCAGTGATTTGCCTCGGGACACTGTCTGGTATGGTTCAGTTAGTTTGTGAGCGGGTGATAAGTTGCCCTTGAATGAAGTCATCAGTGGTGAATGAACGACACAGCCTAAACTCTCCATCACACAGATGAAGGGAGGAGACAAAGAGGAACGGCACAATTACCCGCCTGAGGGGTAATAAATGCCTCTCCCTTGGAAGCAATTCCTTCCCTGTGCAACACACTGAACCACTTACCAATTATCTTTTACCTACAGGGTAACATACAGGGTCACTTACTGTAAAGCTGTTCTACAAATAGAGGAGGCTACATGTGAGTAAATGCTATGGAGCTTTGTTTCGTTGAACCGGCCATTAACACTGACAGTAAATACATCTATCCAGTTTTGGTATTAGTTACATAAAGCACTTATAATATAGTATAAGTTATCAAACTTGAGATTACTGAAAATTCTTTTTTATGTTGTCTGCCCTTTTTCTTCCAGTATTTGTGGGATTTGTCTTACGTGGGTGTTGCTTCCATTGAGATAACTGGTACCAGTTAGCAGAACACTACAGTAAATCTTATATAATAATGAGTCATAGTGACGTGGGTGGAATTAACATTTACAAATGCAGGGGGTAAAACTTCATCACTATTCTTTACAAGCACTTTGCAGATGATCAGCTAGTTATTAGGCAGCTGCAAATGTTTTATGACATTTATAAAAGGTTACTGAAACCACATCAGGCAGTGCCATAAGTGGGCTTGCCATTTGAGCATTTGTCAATATAATATTGCATTTGTTGTACATGCGTCGGCTCAGTTAATCACCTATCAAAGCGACAACAAACATTATTTCCACGTGAGTCGAGCTTGGCGTCTGACCTGTCTTTCCCTGTGTGCGATGGCTGCCCCGGCCACCAGGATGGCGGCGGCTGGCTGGGGCGGGGGCTAGTAAGGGCGGTTGGCGTCCTTTGGCCTCTTAAGCTGCACCTTGAGCCTTTTCATGCCGATCTGGAAGCCGTTCATTGACTGGATGGCAGCTTGGGCGCTACCCGGGTTGTCGAAGCTCACAAACCCTGGGGGAAAGGCCGAAAAAAGAGAGAGAGGAAGAGGGATAAGGTTAGATGAAGAGGCAAAGGACAGTTTGGGGGTTACAAAAGAATGGATAATGAGGATGATATTCAATAAGATGAAGCAGTCTTTGACATCAATTATAAAACTTTACAATAAAAATGAAATCTTTCATCTGTACATAAAACTATAGACAGTTAACATCAAATGTTTCTATAAAACAACATAATCATATCAAATATAGTGTACATATTTCTCTATGACAACAATAACACAATAGGATCACAATAAAAAAACAGAGCAGCATGCAGCCAGAATCACAACATGAAGTCTGTAATGGGATTTTAAAACCAAAACCATCAACACGATTGTGCTGTTTTTGAGTTTCGGTTTTTAACTTCCACTTGGAAGTGAAAAAGCATCAAATTAAAACCTGCATCTCAAAAATTGCAGCATGAATAATACAACATTAATGTTGTGTCGTATTAATGAGCAAAAGCTACTTTGTAAATGGGTTGCACCTGACGGACTCTCCATTAAATATTCTCCACAATCCATTTATAATTTGCCGCATAATTATACGTTCGGCTAAATTGTGCTGTCAGTGGCATAAAGTGAGACAGCAGTTCTTTATCTCCTGCATTTTTGGCATGCTCTGCCTTTGCTTACAGTAAGTTAGAGACAAAGGTAGAGATTAAGAGTCAGAGTTTGTATCATCTGTCATGAGGAGCACATTGTCAATATAACGCTGCAAATATGACATTAAAACAGATTCATTTCTCCTCATCATGACCATCATGGCTATCGCTGAAATATTTATCAAAATAAGAAATTAGTCAGAGCTTCAAAAGAAAACAGCCTTAATGATTAAAGAGAAATCCAGACACACTCATTCTCCATTCTTTTTAGTAACAACCAGCTTTTGCACAACTGTAGAGAAATTCTCCACTGTTTTGTTTTCATTTTGTTCTAAAGGAGGGGTGTTGAGAAGTTAGGAAGGAGGGGTGGGGGGTGGTGGGGGGGGGTGACTGCAGTAAAGAAGGTGATTAGTAAAAAAGAATAATCAGAATAAATAACCAATAATCTTTTGGTTTTGTTCATTTTTACCCACCAAAGCATTTACTTTGGTTTGTCGCCCGATCCACAAACACTTTGGAGGAGATGACATTACCGAAAGGCAGGAACATCTGCATCAGCTCTCCATCCCCAAACTCCTGAGGGAGGTGGTAGATGAACAGGTTGCAACCCTCTGGTCCTGCACATGGAAACACAGAGAGAGAGGGAGAGGGAGTGATGGGAAGAGAAAAAAGAAACAAAGGGCAAAGGTCAGAGAAAGAGAGACAAGGAGAAAGGGACGTGTAAAAAGTTGACCGCCGCAGGAGGGGAAAGAAAATGCTAAATCATAAGAAAATACTGAGGGCAGAGAGTCACAAAAGAAAGAGGATAGAAAATTGTTGGTGTTCTTCTTACTGGTTATAAGTGGTTGGAAAAACATGTCATAAACTTTCATACACCATGGACTGGTCTAAACATTTAAACATTTGAGCAACCCAGGCTAGAAATGAAACAACTAATCGATTAATAGAAAATCTGCAACTGTTTTCCTTAGCTTCTCAGTTGTTATGTGTGTTATGTATCTTTAGATTTTGTTCTCTTGGCTGGACAACATTAGACATTTAAAAAAGTCACATTGGGCTTTAAGGAAGTTTGATGTAGATGATGTATGTTTTACAGTTTCTTGATTAAGCAGGGGCCTTTTTCCACAAACTTTGCGACTTGAGTTCATCTCTTCTTCTGTTTAAGTTAATCAAAAGAAACACCACATTTGCATCCCATACATGAGCGTACAACGACCCTGTCAGACTCACAAATGTATCTGCAATTTCAAATCATGTTTGCTGCTGGAGTTGCACAAAACAGGAAAGCGCAGAGCACTTTATGTCAACAGGCAGTCAATAGTGGTCAGTAACCTTGGGTGCTCGGGTTGGTTAACAGTTTCAGCTTTCATGGAAAGCTCAGGTTTAGCACTCACAGCTTTTCATTTGCCTCTAATCAAATGACTAAATGCTTAAACTGTAGCCCCTGGGATGCCACAGCTGTTGAATGATTTGTATTATTTTTGTTTATTTTCCACAAGAGGGCAGTAAGGTCCCAAGCACGGGGTGTCCCATGCCTTGAGGTCACTGAGTTCATAAGTAGGTTTACAGCTCAGTTTCAAACACCCAGTAGTGTTCGTAAAGTTAGTTACCTTACAGCCAGTGAGGATATCCACCATGTCATACCTGGAATAACCTCTAAATATTATTTTTCTCTTTGTTTTATTGGACTGCTTTTAAAAAGATGAAAAATAAGAGTTCAGGCTATTTGGTCTTGTCTAATAAATCCAGACTGGTATTATATTTTTGTGTTACTATACTGAATATTTTGCTTTTGACAGACTGACTCATCATGCCTGGAAACAAAGTGAGGACTGTGAATTGCCTGGATATTTTTAAACACGCCTGTTTATTCCCTGACTATATAAAAGATGAATAGCAAAGAAGTAAATATGAGTAAATGTTTGCAGCATATATGAATATTTAGGAGTGAACGACGTGCTGTGTGTGTGTGTGTGTGTGTGTGTGTGTGTGTGTGTGTGTGTGTGTGTGTGTGTGTGTGTTCATGTTACCTTCTCGTTGCTGCTGAGGAATGATGGGTGGAGGGTGGGGGAAGGCTTGGCTGATCTGGCCGTATGCAGCGGGGTAGGCTGCTGAGACACATACAAACACACACAGTGCGGATCAGATAACAGTCATGTCTACACACACACACACACACACACACACACACTTGGATACATACAAACAATGTGATATATGCAGGGGCACAGCAGGCAATCGATCAGATAACAGACAATAGAGTCTACATGTTACACACACACCCCAACACACACACACATGCACACACACACTGAGCCCAGCAGAGAGAATAAACCGATGTAGTGAGACTAAAACACTTAATGTTACATGATCAAAATTCAAATTCAAACAAAGGCAAATCTTTATCTTCCTCCTTTCATTTCTCTCCATTGTCCCCACGTTCACATTCTCTCTCTCTCACACACACAAACACACACCTTTCCTCACATAAACGCACACACTCACACAGATCAGTGCTGCTGAGAGAGTGACAGACAGACCTGCATACTGCTGGACTCCTGTGTAAGCCTGCTGGAGAGGATCAGCTGCAGTGGGACTTTGAGCTGCTCCAACAGAGACACAGAGAGGAGGAGGAGAGGAGGAAGAAGGAGGAGGTGGTGGAGGGGTGCGTGGATGGGTGGAGGTGTGTGTGTGTGTGTGTGTGTGTGTGTGGAGAGAGATGAGGCAGAGAGAGAGAGACGGAGGGAGAATGTAGATGGGGGAGAGGGCACGGAGGAAGGCTAGAGTAATATATAACAAGGGTGAGAGGGAGGAGGGATGGAAGGAGAGGCGATGGAGGGAGGAACAGACAGGAGAAGAAAAGCAGAAAGGTTAGAGAGCCGAACAACGCAGTGTCAACTCGCTTCGCTTTTAGTGTGTGAGGAGCTGATTTCTGAATCTCTCCTCTTTTGCTGAATTAATGCATTTCAAAAGTAGCTCATTTCCCCAATAAAAAGGAGAAAGTAAAACTTTGAAGGACCACAGTTAAAAGAAGAGTACAACACACGGCTCCACTATCACTACAGGAAAGAAATGTCACAAACATGTACCTATTATACACAAATGCTATTAGGAAGAAATTTATTTATTTCTCTGACACTCCTGCAGTTAAAACATGTAAAACAGGACAAGCACGATACACACTCACAACACTGATGCACCCATAATACTCACATGTAGGAGATAAAGTAAATTATTTAAAATTACAGGTGAAAAATTTCTCCTCCAGTCTGAGCACACTAGTTAATCATCACAGATGCTGCGCCACACGTTATAACTGCCCACCTGTACACACAGTACATGCATATTTAAGCATACCACGGAGAGAATACACACACACAACACGACGTGACACCAATAAACCCTCACTGTAACTGGAAACTAAAGAAATACTGATACACACCGTGACTAACACCAACACTGAAAAAACTGATCAGATAGCCGAGAAAGAAGGAGAAATATGGGCTTGTGAAGTCACATTCAGAAATAATTTTAAAGGTCTGCAATTGTGTGCCATTTTCTTCCTTCTCTTTCAGCCTGTGAAAAAGTTTTGCACAGCGTATTGAGAGTTTGCACGCGTAGACGTGGTGTAGATTTGATTTCAGGAGGGAGGTAAAATAAACAACAAATAAATACATACAGATTGTGCTTTCCAATAATGGTAGGATAATAAAAATAAATGCTAATGCACTGTCCACTTTAAAACTTTTAGTTTCCTTTTATAACCACCTACCTACTTTGTGTTAGACAGTGTTGTATTTACATTGTCTTGTGTTTGCCTGATTTCTTCCCGTGAAAATGAAGCAATCAGTGTCTTTTTCAGCCCTGAGTAGTGTCTGCAGTTATTGCAGATTTTAAATAGCCCTGACAACCTACACCTGTGTAAGATAGGGCAGCTGTATACAGTGGATAAACAGGCAAAGCACTTTTGTTGGCTACTGCACAGTAATAATTGAACACGACTCAGATGAGTGTATCCGTCAGATCTTCCCACATCTGGATTTTGGCAGCCGGACGGTATGGGTTTGAAAATCAGAAATCTGAAAGTATAAAAGTGAAGGAGCATCCCCGACCCCAGTGGAAATTACATTGTCATGTGTAGAAAAGCTGTAGTTGTGGGGAAAAAATCGTAATATATAAAATACAATTTGTGGACAATTGTGTCAGCGGTGAGGTTATACAAAGATTCAAGGAAAAATAAATAGCCTGTCAACATTAGACTGCCAGATTCAAAGTGGTAGAATCTCAATGTCACACTTAGAGGTGTAGAGTGTGGTACTGTTTTCGCTTTGAATCTAAACTCATTTTTTCTTCTACAAGTATTAAATCTTTTCGTACACGCTCACAAACTTGAATTTCCTCAGGTTTACACCGATAGGGAGTACAGGCTTTGAAATTATTTCTGAACATAACCTCACAAGCTCAAAATCTTTTTGACCCTTATTTGAGCCCATAGATAAATGGGATGAGAGGTTGGGAGAGAGGGGAGGAAGAGGATAGGGGAGGAAGGGGGACAAGCGCCACTCCTTCAGAGAGAGAAGAGAGGAAGCAGCCACCTGAACCTAAAACAATCATGTGGATTACCAAGCTGCTCGAGTCCTCCCTAAAACCACCTCCTGCAACATCAGAGACAAGAGTGTAAAGAAAAAAAGAAAAACAGATTTTTCTTCCACCTCTTCACAAACAGAACTAATGAGGTACTAGCCACGGCTCATGACACAAGCATACTGAGGCTCCAGCAGCCCATAAGCACCTTTGCAAACACTCATCTCCTCGACATGCTCACTGACTGTGGGCTACGCCTGCCTGGCCTAGCCTCCTGAACATGCTTCAAGGCTATTCACTGTAAGCCAGCAGCATGCACGCTTTCCTGCTATAAATGAATGTGTTTCTACAGGGATTCAAGCTTCATTTTCACAAAATCATGGTCTTAAATAACAAAATAAGTGCATTTATAATGTATACTGCATTATCTCTCTTTTTCATTTTTTTTTTTCTTTATTTCTGAGAATTATTTTATGTTTCATGTGAGCCCTTGAATATCTCAGACTTACCAGGTAATGGTATCCCACAGGAAGACAGCCTCATGGGGCTGCCCATTTGCCTGGGGGGGCGGCATGCTGTAAACCATTTACACTAATGGGGGAAGGATGCTGTCACTGTGGGGGCGCTTGATGCCTGAGGAGTGCTGCCACCTGCAGCCACGGGCAGACGGGCAAAGACGGAGAGAGAGGAACAAGCGAGCATTCCACTGTATATTTTCTAAGACATTATGGAGAAGTTTTACTCTGACTGGCCACATAGTAACCTTGAATGTCAGAGGGGCCGTGGTCCAGTGGTCGTGTGAAGAATTAAATGTCAGGGAAGGATTTCTTGTCCCAGTATGGCCTCCTTATCAGACACAACAGCCAATAGATGCGAATCTTGACATACTGTATAAGAATAGTGAATACTGGGTTGATGATATCATCGGGCACCAATTATATATTTGTCACAGATTGGATGTTATGCCACAATGCGTTATGTTCATCTGCAACCTTCAATGCATCTAGCAACATTTACACTATAGATTCTGTGTTCAAATTCTGCTCATTTAAATCTACTGCTCTTGTTCCTTGTTGCCACAGCAATGTTACAGCACAGGAACATACTGTTCTTTTATTCTATACACATTGCATGTTTTCTTCAGCAACTATTGATGTCTGATGCAGATGTACATTGTTATATAAGGCTGTTGCATGTTAACATCTGCATTTGACATAGAACTGCACATTAGATACACTGGATAAATAGCTCTGTCACTTTGTAGTCACAGGAGGATGCATTTTATGATATCTATAATACTGTGGGAATTGAAATAATCTGCTGAAATTTAATTCTCGGTGCTTAAAACACAGTGGGTCCTACTTTGTGCTCCATCAGTGGTTTGTAAAGTGCACTGCGTTCCTGTTGCCCTGTTGGTAAGCTTAGCTATTGTTGTTGTCTTCGCTAACAAAATGGAGAGCACTAGTGAGCTGTGCTGAACTGATACTCATGACACCATTTGAGAAATGTGAGAAAGCACTTTGATTGGATTTGACACCAAAGATGAAAAATTGTTACAAATTGTTATAATAATATTAGCCTGGCACTCAGTGAGGCAGCAGAGGCACACTGACTGAATGAATAATGTTAATTCTACAGCGTCGTTTAGATTAGGCTATATGTGTTGTGTTCCAGCTAACCTGAAATATTTACTTAGAATTTGCTTCAAACTTTTTTTTTATTTTTAGAAATGACTGTATTAGAGGCAGGAAATGCACCCGCAAATCTATATTACGCTCAGAAAATAGACAACAATCTATTGTACATGTCAGTATAATAGAAACCATCTCTATGGCACACAAACATACATAAAATTCAGACCTTTGATCTGTCACCAGTGTTACCTGACGTGGGGGTCAGTGGTGCTCCTGGGAGGCCATTGATGGTTGCCATGTGCTGCATCTGGGCAGCAGCAAAGGCTGCCATTGGACTGAGGTAGCCTCCCTGGCCTACAGATGCCATCAATGCTGCCTGCTGCTGCACCTGCACAATGGAGGAGAGGGGGTTGTAAGGAGGGTTGAGAATAATGAAAGGACAGTGGAGAGAGATTTAGAGATTGCTGAGTTAAGAAGGAAAAAAGTAAGGAGTGGGGGGATAAAGGGGAAGTGAGGTACAGCATAGAGGCAGGCAACAGAGACTATTGTAATGCGATGCTATTACGTAATGTGTTATTTTTTTCTGAACCAATATTAATAAAGACATCTTACATCATCTCCTAAGGAGATACAGGATGCCAAATTGGAGGGAGTTCATCTTTTTTGCTATTCCAGATTCATAAGCGAATAGGCTTGAGCACTCCATTTAATCTCTGTGGTTCATTGAATAACTGTGATAAAAGCGGTTTTATGGGGCGCCTTGCCTGGATGAGGTCTGTGAGGTCTAAACTGCAGGGCCACATAGGCTGAAGATGCCCATCTGACCAGCCATCTGCTGCATGCGGCGGATGGTGCGCTCCATCCGTGCTCGCAAACTTACCACCAGACTGGATATGCCTGGCAAGCACCCACCCATCCACCCACATATACACACGCACATGCGCACTCAGGCAATACAGCAGTGTATTGATGAGACACATGACATAAACTTGTATCTGATGTAGTTGGTGCCTGTTGTCTAAAATAGTTAGGGATGAGTCATGGCGTAATGACAAATTTCATCAATAATAAAGTATAAAACTTAACTTTACTCTAAGAAGGTAATTAGGTGCTATGACCTATCTCTCTATGAGTTGTCTCTCTCATATAAACCTACATGTTCACACACACACACAGTTATGATGTACTCACAGGCACTGTCTGGCTGCCGTAGTGCACTGATGGCTGCCTGAGCTTCAGCATGAGAGGAGTATTTTACAAATGCGCAGCCTAAAAAGAAAGAGAGAGAGAGGGGGGGAGAAATGAGTAAGGACAAAAAGTAGACAGTGAGAACAAAAGAGAAAAGTTTGCAGAAAGGAAAATCATACAGAATCACAGCAAACACTGCCAGTAATAAGACAAAGTGAAAAAGTTTTCCTAAGCTTTTTTTTTTCATCCTGGGTAAGTTTTCTATAGCACTACAGCAACAAACACTTAGGTAAACAGTTTCTTGTTGAGCGGGTTGCATCAATGTTGGGATCAAAACCTCAATAATCGCTTAAACATGGCCTCTGACACCATTAACAACTTCTTAGATCCTGATGGGGCTTAAATACATAGCTGCTCTGGTACGCTTACTATTGACAAGCCCTGTTGATGAATCTCTGAATGACCAAGCCCCAGTAATTATTGAGCTAAAGCCCGTTTTAGCCGAAAGTAAGCTACGATGAGGCCTTGTTAATGGAGCTTCACCGGAATCAGAACATCGCTTCCACTGTAATCATCGGGCTTAGTTATCATCGGCCTCATTGATTGGCTGCTGCTTCCACTGATGAACTTCTGCTATGAACTTGTGTAGCACCTCTGACAACATTTTTAAAGGACATTTTTCTGGCATGACATGAAGCCAGATGGTTAATAAGTGAGGTTGACTTTCATTTCTTTTTTCTCGTTATCAGAGCCTTGTAGGCTGACTCATGAGGTTAATGGGGTTCATCTGTAAAGAGTTGGTGGTTTGTATCTCCATCCCAGTGGGCAAAGCTTGATGGCATTTATCATCTCTGAAATTTACAGAATCTACAGTATTCTTATGTAACCACCCTCTGATGATTGTGAAATAGCCCGCTTTGACATCACTTCATGTGGAGGCTTAAAGAGAACTTTGCAAAGTCACTCGCGTTTGAAAGGCCAAATCATTTCTGTAGCTCTGTGAAAAGTCTGATGGCTCAAAGTCATAACAGCTATAAATCATTTTGCTGTTTGGCCGGGACCTCTGAGGATGGTATTCTCGATGCTGCCATGACTCAAAAGGCGCCAGACATCATCTTTCTGACTGTTGCTGTTGAGCATGCCCAAAGAGCTTTCTGGTCTTCTAAAAGGAAAAGGAATAGGTCACAAATCAGAGGATCAGAGGTGCATTTTGATATTCTACATAAAGACGTATCTTCACTCGAAACAACAGAGACTTGTTTCACCCCGTAACATACAAAACATCTGGGAGAAGTTTTATGTATCATATACTGTATACATGTAGTTGCAGACGACCATAAAGTACTAATAAACCTGTAGGTTTCTTTTTCCCCAAAATATCAGGCACTGTAGCTGCTACATACTCTACTATTTTCATCAACCAGTCATTAACTTTCTATCTGCTGGGTGGGTAGAAAATAAATGGTTTATCAAAACGTTTTTTTTTTTTTTTTTTTGGTGAAGTGGCTTGAAAAGGGCTTGATTGGACCGCACTAAAACAGTAAAACTACAGGCCACAAAAGCAAAACAAACATCTGAAAGACACTAAAACACTGAAGAGCTAAGAGGGAGGTGTAGAGTTGTGACAATTTTCTGTCGGCTTGCAAGCTCAAGTGATCCCTTTTATATTACATGTTTAAAAAAAAAATAGCAGCTTTAATGTATTTATGGCTGGCGTCATTGTCCATAACAAATCACTGATACATACAGGTATTTGCACACATAATGGCTTCTACATGGTGGATTTGGAATTTGTTAAATTTGTTAACATTAAATAATAATGACACTAATGTTGCAGTGCTCACTCATGTCATATCTAGAGATACATCTGTGGTACAACATAATTTTAAATGGAGTCGCCAGGAAAGATGTAAAGATGTATTTGCTGGTATATATTTTATTTAAAAATTAGACTTAGTTACAAAGCAGTTTCTGTATATCAGTTTGTAATTTATTTTAAAAAATGCATCCACCTGTTTTTCACTGTTTCCATTACACCTTTTGAAGTGGAAGATTAGTTTGTGATTAAAGCAACCAAACGGCCTTCTGTGCAGTCCCTGTCCTTGGGGGAATGCATGGCACAATGCCCTCAGCAGGAGTTCTGTCACAGATGCTCGATACAGCATGGGAAAGTTTGTCACCGGCAGTGACATGCTCACTCACGCCACATTAAGTAGTCGCATCAAATGCATGTTCGTGAACTAAGCGCCTATCCTGCGTGTGACAACAACACTGTCACTAGTTAATATTTCACTGACAAATCAACCTGCTTTATTATAGCTGCAGAAGATCTAATATTTTAGATAAGAGACTTAATATGATACTCTACTTCATAGTGAGTAAATGTTGTGGTTTTTCCACTATTCCAGGACTTCGCCTGTAATATCTTGCTCCACAACCATCTCAGCTGTCTGCCTGTAATAATGTTGTGTCAAAAACAAGCAGCATGAGTAATTCTTCCCATTTCAGGCCCTGCTTTAACACTGTAAGTCAATAATGTACTTTTTGTGCTGTACAGGACCGAGGAAATGAAAAGAGGCCACTGTCTCCGCCTCATTTATTTAAGGTAGTCAGCCACACCTGTAATTTCACACTTTTTCACAGTCTTTTGCACACAGTAATAGGCGATGGTAGGAGCATGATCTTAATATGAAAAACTGTCTAGGTGATTTTCACAACATGTCAGTACTACTACAACCAATACATCCACACGAGAGAAGAATGAAATGTCTCTACTGTTGAATTTTATAAAATGAAAATATGCTGAAGGTAAACTTATAGTTCAAAGTCTTATTTTCCAATTTTCTTTATTGTATTTGTATTCATGTAGATGTGGAATACATCTATGTGCGTAGAGAGACAATGTCCAATCCACAATATTCTGGCAACTGTTTCAGCAGACATGAATTGACACGGGATACGACAGAAACTAACAGTGACATGTGTGGATAAGTGCATGGGCCTGACTTGTCATTTAAAAACTGTTACCTATAGGTAAGGGAATTGTGCCTGTCACAGGCTAGACAAGACAGATGCGTTGGTGTGCCTGTCTCAGGTCGAGACGACTAAACATTTTGATTGAACTCAAAGTAAAGTTCCACAGTCTTCTTTCCAGGGGCTTCGCTTAAATAGAGCAACACATTTGTTAATGTGATTATTATTAAATGTGCACTGCAGACAGGATACTAGTTCCTGCTGCACAACAATGAGACAGCAAGTTTAACTGTGAAACAAATAAATTAGGTAAAAATAAATATTAGAACAGAAGAATGTTAATATGCATAAGTCGTTGTTATTCCAGTGACAGCTAACAAAGGCGACAACTGGAAGGCAACGATAAACTGAAGTTTCACAACAAATGCCCCATAAATAACACGAACATGTTTTCATTGGCCATATTATCAAGTCAAGACAGCACCAGTTTGATGCATTTATTAGTCTGTTCTTCATTTATGAAACATAGCAACACCTCTTTGCACTCATATTAAATTGACATTTCAGAACATTTGGTGAAAAGTCTTGAAAACCAGCAGAATCTCAGCTAAATTCTTATTTTTGCCAATTTTCCACAACTTTTATGCTGTCAAGAAGAATTGAGGCTGGTATAATCAGATACAAATTTGTCTGCTTAAATAAAGTATAGGCAGACTGGAGGTCGAAAGCACTGGTTCATTAGTGTCACACACGACAGCATGATTGAGTCCCGAATGAGCGCTTGAGGGGAAACTGTGAGGCAGACGGGTTGGCGTGTGTTAGTGCACAACAGCGGGTAGATGTGTCAGCGCAGCAGGTCTGCCTGTTTTTACGCTATATTGTAAAATCTGAGCTTTGTGGAAATGGATGTATATATTCGAAATCATCGAGCTCGTGCAATTGCTCTGAATGCGCCTGCAAATTAACGCATATAGATGTGGGCAATGTGTGTGTGTGTGCATGGCATGCAGGGTCTGTTCCCCGCCTGTGCCTGACAGGTGTCCCTCACGAGTCAACAAGACTAATCTGCGCCTGGCCTTGCACCGAGGGGGGTGGTGGGTAGGTGTTTATAAGAGTGGAGCGAGACTGTGTGGAGGACACACATATGCACACGCACGCACACACAAATCTTGAAATGTTCACCCCCCACCAAATCTTCTCACACACATACACATTCATGGTGCACACCCATTGGTGGCCAAAGTCTACAGTTCCCAGGGAAGACACCAATAAAATATTGAGCATCTTTTCTTTGGGAAATGACTGTTAAAACACACACACACACACACACACTCTCATATTCAGCTAGAGAGCAAATCAATATACACCAGAGTCTCAAATAACCATGTAAAGCTTCTCTCTCTCTCGCTTCATACAGACAGCATATGACAATGCCTCTCCTGATTTCCTCTCCTGTAATATTTAGTAGGCAGCAGTGTTACTAAGAATCATAAAAAGTATTACTTAATTTCATTATCTCTATCTTTGCTGCACTTTTAATAGTAGTAGTCATTTTCATTATAACTTTATCAATTGCACTTTTAACGGTATTCCTTGCTCCTATCATCAATTAGACAGTGATGAATGTACATTTACCCAAGTACTGTACTCTTGAGCAAAGTCTTGGGGTACTGTACTATGCATGAGTATTTCCATTTTGTTGCTGCTTTATACTTAGTCTAATACATTTTACGAGGGAATACTGTGATTTTTACCACTACACCACATATATTATAAATATATATGTTGTCATATCAGATTAAGATTTTATATTTAAAAACATGTGAAATAAGTCAGCGTTGTATTTCTTTAAATACTGTGTTTTTCTAAAGCCAAAACCGACGGCTCCAGTGTTTTGATTTGGGGTCCTCGCAAAAAAACGTAATGCCTTGTTGGGGTCCCTTGCCATGGTTGTGTTGGTAGTTGTATCCCATTAAACCTCTGAGATGGCTTCATTAAATCACTGTTCAAGGCCCAAAGTCAAGCTATAAATTATTTCACATGAAAAGGAAGAGATTAAATTAAATGTCCAAAAAGAGCAAATATAATTTGTTTTTCTTTCTCCTTACCTCATTAGTCATCATCTTCTGACCGCTTAATGCTGTCCTTTACTAGTAGGATTTTGACTGTAGGATAGTTACTTGTGCTTGCATTCTTTAGTGTTGTGCTAGAACCTACTGAATTAAAAGATCTGAGTTCTTCTTCCACCCTGCAATTAGGAAATGTAAGACATTGGCAATATAATGCCGCCTTTTGCTTTAATGCCTGAAAAAAAAAAATCTAAGGACAGAGAAGGCAAAAGAAATAGACACAGGAATAATCTTGGAATAATAAAAGTGTGAAAAAGAGGAGAGAGACAGAAGTGGGCTGAGGACATGCAGAGAAAGACAGACCCAAATAACAGACAGAGGTATGGACGCCTGCACGGGGTTTCACTTTGCTTCCTCACGCTTGGTGCTCGCCTCTGTTCCCTCCCGCCCATCAATCATACTCACAGCAGCACCAACCAAATAGAAGAGGATGTCGCACAATCTCCCTTCCTTCCTTAAAGGTTTTTTTTTTTCTTTATGCCAACACCTCTCTCTCAGGCCTTATGCTTCCCTGCTTATCAACCTTCAACCTTGCATGCTCTATTTCTTTCTTTTTTTTTGCCCCTCTTTTCCCTCTTTCCTGTGGCTGAAGAATCGCCTGGTGCCAATTATATTAACAACTGCAAGTTTGAAAGATCTACAAAACGTGTCAACCATCAATCTTCTCTTTGTACAGTCCATTGATTGATGTCAGGAGCAGGTCACTACATGTTCAGACATAGAAAATCAGCTTTGCTGTCTTAGCTGTCAATACAGTACGATGCATACAAAATACCGCAACAGACATCCGCCATTCACACAGATCGGTCGCTTGAATTCATTTCATTGATAAAACTCTGTGACATTAGTCACGATTTTCTTTTGTTGCTGTTTCAGTTGGTGTTTGACCAAGAGAAGTGACCTGTTTTTCCTTTGACCATGACAAGACGTATGCGTGTTTCTGTGTGTATGCGCAAGCGCAGCATGCACTGTGCATATGACTTAAACTCTCAAGAAAGGAGCTAGAGGCCGCCGTTGTGAAGAGCACTGTTTACATAACGTGCTCTGGATACTGGAGGGTACAGGCCAGGGCGCGCTGTCAGCCTGTGTTGAGGTGCAGGTACCGCCTAATGGGACAGATAATGGTGAGTTGATATGTGCAGCATGTTTGTAGGGGCCAGAACAAAGGAAGGAAAGTGAAGAAAAGGGGACAGGAAGGGCATACAGTACCTCCCGACTCTCACTGTCTGCTGGCTTCAATTTGGATCGGTCTGTTCATCTGCAGAGAAAGACAGAGAGGATGAAATAATAGAAGAAAACAAGAGACAAAAAGCAGTTGCAATCATGGAACTCATGTAATGCTACATGCTTTTTAACTCTCCCACTCTAAAAACTTTTTTTAGAATCACTCAGCCAAATTGCGCCAGAAGTGTATTGAAAAATTCCAAAGCTGTAGCACTTATAGCCATTGGGGAATAACTGCTGGGGAATATGGTTGGAAATATTATTTGATCTGAGATGAAAGGAGAGAGAGAGGGGTTGGAAAGGGGGATAAGCAGAGGGATGCAGGGAAGGATAGATAGAGGGATGGTGGAGAGGTAACTCTGGGTCAGAAGAGCTACTGTGACTGTGCATCATCTCTGTGGCTGCTTCTGGATGCTATCATGATTCATGATGTGGTCTACGTGGACGAGATATATTGTTGTGGATCTATACACGCGCACACACACACACAAATGCACACATACAGCAAAATCAACATGTACACATAACACAGTCTCTTGTGTGATTTTTCAAACTCCTAAGCCTTGCTACAAAATGTTCTTGCACAATCTTCTCTTAGCCTCCCGCACAAGGTTGTACACACAAGTGCACGGGCACACATGCACGCACACACACACACACACACACACACACACACACACTGTCTGTCCCCCAGTGAGACCTTTCCACAGTGTGTCCGCTGAGGCCCTCCTTTCATTTCACTCCTGCCTGTCAAACCTTCCCTCTCCACCTCGCCACTCTGCTAAACGTTCGCCGCCAATCAATTTTTAATAATGCCAATCGCCACGTTGCCAGGAGGAATGGAGGAGGGGAGGGTGGGGTTGGGGGTGGGGGGGTTTGAGGGGGGAGGCAGGAGAAGAGAGAAGAGGAGAAAGGGGGGGAGGGAAAGGTCAAGGTTCTGTGTGATGCAGCATCAGTGTTTTGCCAAATGTCATTAAATCTTCTCTGTTGAGTTTGTTGATACAGTCATCATTCTTAATGAATCTCGGAGCTTTCAGATGATTCACCAAAAGGCAAAAACCTTTGAACGCGGGGGCACGATGTCGCGACACAAACACAATTAATGTTCGGACCTTCACCCTTTTCTGGGGCTTTTCAGCTGCTAATATTAAATCACATCATTCTCCATAACACTTATTTAAAATGGAGTTACCCATTCCTTCCTCTCCCTCATCTCCTCCCTCTCTTGGACAGCCAAGAGAACCCTACTAATGTTTTTAATGTGCTGTGATGCATTATTTATCAGACCGGCTGTTGATATGGAAAAAGGATGAGAGGGGATAAAGAAAATGGGGAATGGAAAAAAAGGAGTAAAAAATTAGTAAAAAAAAGAGGGAGAATGAAGGATGTGAATTTGAAAAAAAAAGGTTGAATAGGAAAGTGATCATAAGAGGGGTGAAACCAAACAGGGCGAGAAAGAAGAGAAACTAATTGAAAACAGTAAAAAAAAAAAAAAAAAAGGGGGGTGTTTGAGAAGAGAGAAATGTGGTAATAAAAAAGGAAGCAGGGGGAGGAAAGAGGAGAGACATGGTAGAGGAATGAGGAAAAGAGGACATAGGGGAGATGAGGACATAGATCAGAGTATGGGACAAGGTCAACCCAGTGTTCTAGGGGGCCTATAAGCCTGCATACATGAGCGCTTTACCAGACTCCATACAAATGGTCTGGCCTCAATCTGACCTAATTGTGTCTGCACTCGCTGGTTTTATATGCAAGAATTGGTCTTAACCCGCACGGTATATGATGGCACTGACCTCTGAGGTTATGTTTAATTTCTGGTCTTAATTTCACCCAGCACTGAGAGATTTAGGACTGTACAAAATTATTTGAGTGTGAAGAGGGGCGAACTTTATGTTTCACTTTTAAAAAATTGTTTTAAAAAACTGCAGCATCATCCCACTTAAAATTTCAAAAATAATAGAACAGTATTGATGTTGTCCCTCGCACACACACAAAACGCACAGGGACATGACATGTCACCCTTTTTTATATAACAAATCTTACAAGGGATACCAAATAAGGGTATAAAGATAGGGTAAGAAAACATAAAAGACCTTCCCTACTCATGCAAAAAGCTAGACCATCTTCCATCAGCAAAATAAAATTACAATACCACCCCATTTTTTTCTGCTCCTTCCCACCCCTGATAATTTTCATACTGTCCTCATAAAACATTTGCTTTCAGTTCAGCCAAATTTTTATTGCTGAAATTCTTGATTTTGTTTTAATCTTCATTCCTGATATCTAGAATAGAGTGAAGTAAACCTCATGGATTAATCTGTGAATCCCTTTAATCGTATGTTAGTCGAGCAGCAACATGCAAATATTATTTGGTTTACAAATTTAGATATAGTTCAAAAATAATGTTAAGTGCTTAAACCATTATTTTCTTTGTCACTGTTGAGTGCAGTTCATTGGCTCTCTATCAGTGGTTTCATTAGCCCAGGCCCATGTAAACTGCTTCAAGGTCAGTTTTATCATCCCACTCATAATAGGGTGAGTTAGCACCAGCCCACTGGACAAACTGACCCCAAAACAGTTGTTAAACCAGACGCTGACTAGCACGGATAGCCCCTCATGATGTCTGTGTGGTGGAGTTAGCCAGCCAGATGGCAGCATTGAGCAGCAGAAGCAACAGCAGCATAGACAATACAACAAGCCCTATTTAGCCTAATGCCAAAGGACAATACAATCCTCATCTACATTTACACAAAAAGCACTGAGATGCAGACATACATATATATACATACATATACAAATACATAGAACACACAAACAGGCACGACGTGACAAGACATGCACACTTATATGCAAGCTTGGCTCATACACAAACATGCAAAATAATAAATAGCCTATGTATTCAAGCATGCATGGAAACATATAATAGGATACAAATAAGCACACACACACACACACAACGCTAGATATGTAAATGTATTCTGTGAGTCAACATGTGCAGTAATTGGCTCATCTTCAGCATGCAATTTAATGCCTCCTATGTAGTATGCTTTCCTCAGCCTTGTAACGCGATCATTGTTCATCCACGCACATGCCTTTTTAAAACAGTAGCAAGTGCAATACACGGACTCCCACATATATATACACACACACACAGGTTGGCCCATTGTTGCTGAAAGTCCAGCTCAGCAGCTCAGGTTAGAGTGGCCTTGGTGTACTGCTATGATCGACAGCTCAAAAAAGAACCAAGTGCTACACAAATGCACGGGCGCATACACACACACGCACACACACACACTCTTGCCACCTCTGTTGATTATGTAACTCAATGACAGCGCCGTCTTCAGTGCTGCCATAGATTCCTGCTAACTAGAAGCTGAGGGAATACATGGTCTGCATGCAGTCTGTGCTATGTACCAAACTGGTGAGTCATTCTTCTGAATCAGTCTAGTACGGCCTGAAGTCTAGTGAGGCCCACAAGATTAGCCAAAACAGTGTGGGACCGTAGTTTCGCTTTATTGGATTCTACCTGAAATGGACAAAATTGAAGTCCTTGATCTGAGTTTTGCTGCTTACTGTATTGATTTCACTGCATGCAATCCACAAAAACAAAGTTACAAAAATAAATGTTACAATGACAACTCTATGGGATTTCTATCCACTGAAATTCTGTATAGTGCCTTGTTGTGTCAAATGTGCTTCAACATAGTTTAATATAAGTTGCTCAAGACAGCGCAAGTGCTCGTGATCCAAAGCAACACACAAACTAATATATGCACACAGCTACAGTAATACACACAACACTCACACAAGGACACAAGAGTACGCAGTCACACTCCCATCATTGTCTATAAAAGAATATTGAAAGTATGCTTTGATGAAACTCTCGGAGAGGAGGTAGATTTTCTATTTACCTCGCCTAGCAGATGTGGTTTTGAGAGAGAGGAGAGAGAGTGACAGTGCAGGGCCAGGTCATTCTATCACAGTGAGAAAGCACTCCAAGGAAACTCTCAGGAAGCAAGGGAAGGCTGCCTTCATAATATTCCTCCCTCTACTATTGTCAAAACTTGCTCTATTTTACATCTCTGCAGCCGAAGGCCCTTTTTTCTTTTCATTCCATTTGCTTTCATTCTGCCCCCGTCTCCCATTTGAATGTTGAGGGGTTTTTGTGCTCTTCGTATATATTTACTGATTCTAAGTGTACTGTATTTGATATCATGTCTGAAAGGGAGCTGTTCCAGATGTTGAGATTCTGCAGAAGCAATACCACTGTCTGAGGTAACCAAATGCCCGCATTCATACTGTCAAATGAACCACTGGCACTCGACCTCGATCTGCTTTCTCCAAAGTATCTCGCATGCAACACACAACACTCATCTTGGGATGGAAACATGCTAATGGAAACATTGAAGAACAACATGGTTATAAATTGAGATGCTTTTTGGGAACTGGGCCCTTGTACAAAAGAAAGAAAGAAAAACCTCAGTAGCAAGAGATTAGCTGAAAAAACTAGAAATATTTAGCAGGTAATAGATTTCACTAGTGGTCATAAAGAGGACAATCTATTTTAAAAAAGTATTGATTTTATTAATTCACAGAGGCATTAAAATCATATGGAATACCCCACATTTAAAAGCAAAAGCTCCTACAGTACATGTAAAATTTTCATTTTATTGACTTTTTGCAACCTCTTTGAGTCACAGAAGAGTTTTACAACATCTAGAAAAAGGGCCTCTCACACCTTTCCACCGCTGTTACTGTACCACTGCAGACTGCAGAGAGAAGTGCCGAACAAAAGCCGACAATGGAACTGGAATCAGCTTGTGAGAGGGAAAGTTATTTTCCCATGGCAATGAGTGAAATTCATTGTCAGTCAAATAGCACGCTCACCTCACTCAGTGATCCTTAGCATGGGCTAATCTTGCAATAAATGTTTTTCCAGCCAACAAAATCACTCAGGAGACAGAGCTAGTGAAGCAGATGTTTTGTATTCGACATTAAGGTTAGGGATTTCTAATTTTGCCATTGCTAATATGTAAGCCTGGGCGTCCCATTCAATAGGACATGATGGGTGGTTAAATTATGTTTCTGCAACAGCAGTTCTTAATATATGCTTGACAAAAAGTATTTTACAACTTACTACTGACTTTACTAATAACAAAATTGGGCTAAGTGGAGCAGCTTTTTTTTTTTTAATGTTAGTTAAATGAGTTTATCTGTTCTGTTGAAATGCTGCATTCAGATATGCAATGAAAAGCTTGTATTTACTGGCAAATACTTAAGCTCTAGTTACTAAGCCAGATTAAACAGTGAAGTAGTTTTGGCTTTGAGATGTACTGTGTCAAAAGCTAATGGAACATTTTAGCTAGCATTTTAGCTAATAGAAAAACAGCCAAATCTGTGTGGCTGCAAACCACATCTTAAAAAAATTTTAGTGACAGTCAGTGTGGTTATTCCCTGACTGTATTACTAAACAGCTAAGCTACCTTAATGAAACCATCTGGACTTTTGTGTTTTTCGCCAGTAATAATAAGTTAAAATGAGTAGAGTGGAGACAGTCTTCAATTTTTCAGTGATTTAACTTAAACTAAACTTCATTCATCATACATACATCTATGCTACAACCCAAACATTCACAACATCGTAAACGTGACCCTACTAGATTTTTCTTATATAGGTATAAAACAACTCATTTTGTCTCAAGAAACATTTTATACTTTCATGACTGTTTGAGTTAATTCTGCATTTAAGTACACATCAAGTTTTGGTGACCTCAGGTCTTAGTGACCTCTCCATGCCATTTGCTGCTTTTTTTTATCTTGATCATTTGTTGGGCATTTGTCAGTCAAAATTCAGTCATTCACACCATATGCAGGCAAACAACAACTGCTATTGCCCCTGAAATACCCAGAAGACATTTTGATAAGAACTTTGAAGTTAGTCTATAGCAGTGTTGATAAAGCCATGAAGGTTGATAAATGGTTAAATCCCACTTGGATTCTCATCAGGTTTAATCTCCACTAATGTCTGCTCTTCTCAGTGGGTATTTTTCCTCTTTCCTCCCCCTGTAGTTCTTCATCCTGACACATACAAACACCAAACCTCTTCTTGATGTTGTGCTGAAACATATTGCAGAGATCAATGTCTGTGTGAGGGTAAAGAACTATAGCGAAACATCCCAATCTCTTTCCTTCTTTGTTGCATTCTCTCCTTTATCCTTCTCATCTTTACAGACAAACAGAGATGGCAATCTGTTCTACGTCAGATCAAGGATGAAAGAGAGCTGACAATGGGACGGCCTGGCCCAGTTGTTTGGGCTGGGATTGAGGGCATGCTGCAGTCAGGTTGAGTGGACGGGAGCAAAATAAATACTGAGGCGTAAAAAAGCATCCAGATGAATTATGAATTGGCACAGACTGTGCTGGCTGTTACACCGCAGCACTGAGGTGGCTAAGAACAAACAACGGGCCCCAGTGTGCATTATGGCAATGAGACACTGGCCCTCATTTATCAGTATTTCCTTATGTTCAGAATGTTGCAAGATGATGAAGCGCTACACCAAATTTGTTCTGAACAACAACACGCAAATGTTTTTAAGGACTTGTTACGCCTCGCTACTGCTGAGGTGGCTCATGGCGAATTTTAAGGCACATAACAATAGGTTGATGGATTTAAATAAAACAAAGGTTGCATGTTGAATTACCTCTACCCCACACAAAAATATTGTCCTAAAGCAGTTGAGATGAATTTCTTTCATTACAACCTTTGAAATCCTGTTCAGAACAGCTCATATGAATGAAAAATGCAGCCATCATGTTTCCCATATGCTGCTGCTCGCTCTCCGCGGGTGCTGTTGTCCCAGCAGCCGCTCATCGAGATCACTATGTCTCCGTTAGCAGATGAAAGGGAAACACACAGCGATCACAAAAGAGAAAGCTTCTCTGTTCGACCCTCCGATCACTGCTGATTCCTTCATCAACATGGCTTTTACATCGCCCGCTCAAGCGACGCACGCATATGAAGACAGAGAATGATAGACAGTTGAACACACACACACACACACACACATGCAACACCATCCTTGAGCAAGGGAGGATCATTTTAGACCTTCGAGTAGTGTAACAAAATAATCTCAACTTTAAAGGTCCACTTACTATTTTTCCCAGAGTCATTTGCAGATTCATCCTGCTTTTGCTTCCTGATTAAAGACCATTTATTTCTTGTCATTAACTGTAGCTCTGAAAATACTTTTCCAACTTTCCTGAGGACCTGTTGTTGTAGGAAAAAAATAGTTACAAAACACAGACATTTTAAAAGCTGCAAGTTATCACACACCCCTCTACCTCCTCCACTCCTTTTCTTTCATTGCAGTTGGTTGAGAACAGCACTTTTCTCACATCCATTGTTTGATCCATTTTACACCAGCCCACCTCTTCTTATCTCCTCCTGTTTTCTCCTTCTTTCGCTGGCACGCAGCCTGAACGCCGCAGAGTAGTGGGACGGCTCAGCAGTTTTGAAATGAGAGGTTATTAAAATGCAAATGTAGTGCTCTCTCTCTGTTTTCCTTTCTAATTTTGTTCCATCGTATTATTTTCCCTCGCCCTCTCCCTCCTCGCTCTCCCGACGGATTTGTTATCGAATAGAGTAAATGAGTGTTAGTGTGAAACTATTTTTCCATCACAGCCAATGCATAATACAGTGTCCCCACTCACCCCTCCCCTGCCTCTCCATCTTTCGTGCCTACCTGGATAAGAATCGATGTGGAATGAGAGTAGACAGGGTTTACGCTTTCCAAGTAACGCTTTAATAGGAATCGACGTGTTGAGAATTTGTCACACCGTAACTGGATAGAAAAAGACATCATCTGCACCTCCAAATGATTTTACCTCACAAACCTGTTATAGCTTCACACTTGCCTGTGACATGCACTTGTACACATTTGCACCTCACATCACCAAAACCTCATGTGCAATGAGACGCGCACAAACGCATGCAAACACAATCCTATTGATACGTACATAAACATGTCAAATGTTCCATTCTGAGCATGTACTAATGTTTTATTTTGTTGCTTTTGACATAAACCTCACATCTGACTCGAATTATCGATTATCACACCACAGCTTGATCACACAAAAGAGGCATTGCTAATGGAGGACACTGCTGGGGTGAGAAACAAATAGGCTGCAGAACACGCACGTCAGCATGCACGCAGACACACACACACACACACACACACACACACACACACACACACAAACGACATGACCCCTGCGATATAGTTACATAATTAGACGTACAGCACTTACAATCAACAACTCTGATGTTGCCATGGGGACTATTGCTTTGACTATAAAAAGAAAGGATCTATATGTGGAGGCGGCTGAGGCGGAGGGGTGCGGAGCGAGGCAGTGAGAGAGAAATAAGAGGAGAAGACAGAGAGAATGGAAAAGTGTGAGAAAATTGGTGCGAGTGAGAGAGAAGTAAAGGTGTCGTTGAGGGGCTGAGAGCAGCTCATAGTTTATGTGCGAATGTCAGTATCTGTGTGCATAGTGCACCTGCATGTGTGTGATTAGAGATGTTCAAACCTTGTGTGAGCACCCTGCTGTATGTGCGCACGCATGGGTGTTTGTTCATGTAAGCTATAGAGGAGTAGGGAAAAAACCAAATAAAAACGACAAGGACAAATGTGATAGAGTTGAGTTATAAGGAGGAAGAAAAGAAAAAAGCTAACTAGAGAAAGTGTGGAGGACAATTTTCATTCCTTTCTCTCTCTCTCCCTCTCTCTAAGCTACATTGCATTTCCTGGCTTTGGCAGCATATAGTAAAGATTAGGCCAGACGAGAGTTTGCTAAATTTACTTTTCTCTTTTCCAGAGGTGAATATAAATCATGGCTGGTACTGGCGTGCCATCACTGGGTTTTTGCTTTTCACTTATCTAATGAATAAGAAAAAAAAAAAGAAGAAGAAAACAAGTTCAAAAGCTGTCATATTCTTTAGGGGCAGACTTCCATCCCCCACACAACTTTTGTCCTCTTCCAGTCATCACTGAGGTACAGAGATGTTGAGTGGGTTTCCATAATTGCTGTGAGTATTCATGAGCTGTGGTATTGCTGGACTGTGCATGTGTTCGTGGCGCAGTGTGTGAGCCCGTAAGGAGAATAAGAGGAGAGCTGACTTGAAAGGCCTGTGCATATGAAAGATACCCAGCAGCTTATGCAGATGTAAATGTAGACACAAATAGCAGAACGGGCAAACACACCAAGAATGCATCTTACAGAAATGCAACCACTCTTTTATGTGCAACAGCACCAAAAGCATATGCACGCCCACACATAGACACACTCTTGTCTCTGTCTCATGGGGGTTAGCTTAGAAGATGGTGTTGTAAATGAGCTGTCATCAGCAATAGCCTCCTGCCCTTGTATTAGAAAAAGGCAGGGAGAGACACAGCTATGAAAAACAAAATCAAAATGTATACAGGCTCTTTGTTCAGTAATAGTCTCCAGAGAGGATATTTGGAAAAAACGCCTGCCCCATCTTTTAATGCAGAAAGTTGAGAGTGTGATCTACAGAGCAACTTTTTGTCCCTTGTTACCATTATGTCTGGAAAACAATCATAAAATAGCTGATTTTACCGACATGTTATCATGGCACAGAGGGAATACTGTGTTTAATAGGTAGAATTTGTGAGCTATGATCATATCAACACTTTGAGCTCATTCAGTTGTCTAACAAAAAGAAACTATAAAATATGTAAATGAGAACCGCTTAAATCGAGTTTGGCTGTGTTAAAACACAGTAGAGGAGACTGTGGAGAAACAGGAGGCACAGAACAGAGATTTGAAGGAATATTTTGAAACGGCAACAAGTGGCAAACAGTAGACTGGTCTATAGACTTGACAGACTAACTACCCCCTGTTTCTAGTCTTATACTTGCCGTTAACTAGCTGCTGGTGGTGGTTGATGACTGTTATGACCTGAAAATGTAAGTGTGGATGCACATTGTGTTTTTTAAAATATCACCGCTTACCATGCATTCAATGAAAATAGCACCTTGAAAAGGGGTTAACATTGGTGTTCCTGTTGCCTCAGGTACTGGTGAGAAGAAAAACAAAACAATCCAACACTCCAAAAACAAGTCTGATCACACTGACAGTTATTATTTTTATCCTTAATCTTCAATGTTTACAGTATAGTGTAAAACATTAGAATGCAAATTACATCTACACACGGAGTAATTTACCAGGAATGCAGTTTATGTATTCATTTGATTGTGTGTTGTTGATGACGCTAGGCTGCAGTGTGGCTGGGCTAAGCCGGAAAGTCTTGCCGGATGACACTGGGCTTCTTTTTTTTTTTTTTGCCAGAGTCCTCTGCACTGGCACCACTGCGTTACCCCTACGCAGTGATTTTATTGAAATGAATAAGGGGACTTTTTTTTTCATGCAGGGCTAATGTCAGTCTGAATGAGGCCTTAGTGAAGGTAGCCTGAGAAGAGAGGCACAAGGACATTAAAGGAAGAGTGAGAGTGATGCAGACATAGAGAGAGTGTGGGGAGAACAGAGTGTCATGTATGCCTGTAGTGTCCAAAATAAAACCCTGCAAGGCCTATTTATTATGCACCATTAACCTCTACTCCTCTCTGCTCTTTCCTGAAATGACGGGAGGAGATCTAGACAGATAAGAGAGATCATCCTTCTCTTTTTCTCACATAGGCATTACCGTTTCTTGCCTGCATATTTCATCAAATAATCACTAACTCCACTGTCCCTGGCTGATTAAATATAGAAAAGGCAGGAAGAGAGGAAGAAGAGAGAAAGAGATGAGTGTCGGGAACAGAGGAACGGAGCAGATCGACAGAGAAGAGAGGAGTTAAGAGTGGGGGAGGAGGAGTAAGAAGGAAGTGAGACAGTCAAATCTGCCTGTTAGGCTCCGCCAAAGAAACAACAGGGAGTTTTTCAGTAAGACACAGCTCTACTGGCTCCCAGCTAGAGCCCAGGTGGGCGATGTGAATGTTCTCTCACTCCCACACACTTAAGAGTCAAAAATAAAATATGCACATGCACGTGATTGAATGCAGTATACACATTCGCACACACGCGAGCGCCGATGTTTGCACGTACTGTAACCAGCCTGCCCACACTCACACACAGAAGGAATGTGCGCACATAATGTCAACAACAAAACGCACTCAAGGCAGAAAGGAGGAATCTTTCGTCTTTGTCAAGCGCCAAGGACGCATCAGCCAAATGTCAATCTGTCTCTCATCTTTGTCTTTTATTACTCTTATTCACTCGCATATTCACACTGATGGCTTCAGCTATTCAGTGGCCTGTCATAAAGTCAAACGTGCTCCCTCTATAATGCCACATACAAGCAAAAGCTAAGAGGAGATTGAAAAGGAAGACAGGGGAGCATGAAAACGAATGTAGCACTAGAAAAGAAATTGACCAACAGTTTCTCCATATTTTCTCATTTGACTCATTTTTTACAGTGTAGGTAGATTATATTTCTCTCTCTCCGTGTTTGTCTTTCTTCATTTACATCTGTTTCACTTGTCAACCCCCTCTTTTCTCCTGCAGAAATGAAGGTTTAGCAAAGGATAAGAAGAAGAGAGTTAGGAAACTAAGTGTGTGAATGAGAGAGTTTTAAGTAGCAGCAGGTGGTGGTGTGTGTGTGTGTGTATGTGTGTGTGTGGGGGGGTAAATTTTCATTATTGATGGAGGAAAAGTTCCTTCAAATTGAACCTGTAAAGTATCTCCAGGTGCCTCTCCCTTCGAACAGAGGGAGACTGGGACAGGAAGAGGAGGGGAGAGGATGTGAACGAAGAAGTGGCAAAGAGAGGGGAGGAAAACGGCAGGATAGCATTGTCGGGGAGATTTATATTCCTTTTTCGCATAGTCTGGTTGGCTTTGGTAATATTTATTGTCTTACTTTCACTTATTATGCAGTCAAACCAGGGGGTCCGAGTGGTCTTTGAAGGCATCATAAGTAGACACATAATAAGGAAGCTTTTAAATAAGACTCTGAACGTTTTAAAATAAGACATGCACCATTGCTCAGTTATACTGGCACAGGACTGAAGGCTTTTGCTGCTAAGGCCTCACCTCATCTGGTATGACCAGTTGCATAAGGGGGCTAATGCTAGCTATGTTAACAAACATTGGATAGAGACTGTTATCCACCTTATACTGATTAATTACTGAATTAGTTTGCTAACTACATTACGACTGTTTGTGCTACAGTTGTGCTCCACTATGTTTTTAGCAGTCAGTCAGTATGTCATTTGATAAATATGTGTTTACTTCTTGTTTTACTATTGTAATAAAATAATTTAAATGTTAATTTCTGACATGATAAAATACAGCGTGGTGTGGCACAAGTAAAGGAAGATTAAAGTTAGCAGCTGACTCAGTATCATGATAACTGACTAAAGTTAGCTAGCCACCATTAGGCTTTACTGTGATATCAGACTGAGTAAGGTTTTAACAGCAAAACCTCTGAGTGTACAGAAATAAGCAAAGATGTGTTTTATTGCTTCAGAATTCAGCTTTTCATTTGTAAGCAGAAGATTATGCCATTTTTTTCTCTCAAAATTATATAGTCTCACTTTAAAATGTCTGTAATTTAACTGTCCCCTCACTGCACAGCATTACGGTTTTGGGTTTTTGAGCAGAACAGCTTCTGCTCACATGCCATTCTCCCTTGGTATTAATTTGAGTCCTATGCTTTGATGTACTTTGCAGGAATGGTGCCAAAAGACTGCAGTTTTTCATATTTATCTTGTCTTGTGAAACAGACCGCCTTTACATCTGGCACCAAATGACTCAAATGAACTTGGATTTTGTCCAGACTGAGCTTAACCACATAAAAGTGCATGTGTAAATGCCCCCAAGATGCACTGCATAGGTGATCCAGTCACCTCAGGGATGCATTTGGTCATAATGATGCAACAAGGGTAAATCCAGCATGGTTTTACGTTCAAATATAACTACATATGGTGTAGAGAAATTTAAAAGAATGTGGGATGTTTTGAATTTTTTTTGTGTGTGTGATTCTCTTTGTGTTTAAAAAAGTCTAGACTGTCAGCAGCTTATCCCACGGATATGACCCGTAATTGCTTGCTATATGAGACATAAAACAATTTTGGAATTAATAAAAAATGCACGCATCATTACAACTTGCCACATATTTGAATGGTTTTGCGTTTTCTATGACAGCAAGTTGTCAGGCCGGATATGTATTCCTGCATTTTCTGAGGGAGCGAGCAGATCGACTCACTGAAAAGCATTTTAATGAAATGCAGAATAATATCTCTATATCAAGAAGCCATATAGTAGAAACAGTGGATACATCTACTGTACAACACGTTAGGGGACCACTTCCAATTGTCAGACCTCCACCTTTAACATCCAGCCACTCTGAAAACTTCCCTCGGGATATCCCATATGTCAGAGGTAATGTTTTACGTTGTATGAGCTAAAGTTAAAGCGCTTATGCAACTCTGCGGTGGAGCAGCCTTTATTTTCATTACCTGTCAGGATAGGTATTATGTCATTCTTATGACAGCGCTGGCCAATATGTCAGCCTCTTTAGGCTGAGTGCATCCATCTGTGTTACTATATATCTGACTGTAATATCTTGCTGGCCGTTGGCCAACTGAATCTTGGTCTGCCAGGGTTGCTACTGTATCTCACTGTATCTCTCCAGCTCTCTCCTCTACTTCACCGCCCCCACGGACCTAAAAATATTGGACATAGTGATAGGAAAGCAGATGCTCCAGCCAACTTTTTACATCCTTTAAAATCCATGAAGAGAACTGACCATTTGTACACTTCCAAGAATTTCTGTGAGGACTAGAATCCAAATCTATCACTAAATGCACAAGTTTGTACTTCCAGTGGTTGCAAAGACATTTAAAAAGAAGAAATCTATAGGTATCCAAGTGAATAGTCTTATGGCGGAGTGCCTGGGAATGCTGAGGCAGAGTGACTGATTTCAGACGATAGTTTCTCCCCCTGCAGAGTTAAGAGGGCCCACTGGCCCTTGGGAGCAGCCTGTCACAACTAGAGAAACTCCTGCTGGGGCCACTCTGTTGAGGTTTTCAGCCGGCTCCCAGGGGGTCCCCACCACCACTTACCCGTTGAAACAAAAATCAATGGCTTAATGATCCAAAACAGGAAATAGAATGAGAAAAAAAGAAAGTCCCTAAAACAACAAAATGTCTTTTGGCAAGGGACATTCTGTTCTGGGCCTTCATTTGTTTGTTTGTGTGTGTGTGTTGAAAGAAATTTGCTGGGATGGTAAGTGAGCGGATATGTGTGTGTGCGTACATGCACGCGCAGCTTTGAGAGAGTGAGCTTACCCTAGCTTAGTGGCGCAAAACATATTGATTTATTGATTGCCTGTTTCACCCCCTCGCCATCTCTCTCTCTCTCTCACTGCCTGTTATAAAGGCTCCGGGGACTCGAGACTGCAGCGGGGACTGAAAAAGGGACGTGAGGTTCGGAGAGATGGAAGAGGAGAGAGAGTCAGAGAAGGAGAGAAAGAGAAAGAAAGCGAGGGAGGGGTGTCCCATCTGAGAGTTGATCCAGCAGCCTTTTAACCAAGGCCCCTACATCATTCAGATTTATGAACTAAGGTCACGACCAAATCAAAACCTTGACCTATCTGTGAGGATGCCGATTTATAAGCACCTTCTAGTGGGGAGTGGTGGGGACTTGGCAGGAGCTAGTATTCTTCTCCTTGGCCCTGGTTTCCCTGTGGAGAGAGCTGGATCAGGGCTGGTGGAGAGGCTGGCTGTAATTTGTGATTAGCAGAAAGGCTGTGCTTTATGATATACTACCGCCGGCTGGTGCAACTCCCAGTTCAAAAGAATGTCACTGTCCCACGCCATATAAAGCTTGCTGTCCCACTAAAGCAGAGCAGAGAGGAGGTGATCAAAGTTCCAACCTTGCGTAGTGGGGATTAGTTGTTAGAATGCTAGCAGGAAACCTTAACTAGCCCAGCTGAGTAGCCTGAAACAGGCTTTAACAAACCGCTAAACATTGCCACAAAGTGTCACTGACACATAATGACACTAAATGGGAGCTTATCTGCAACTGCTTAAGATGGGAAAATGGCATCAAGTGTACTGTGTAGCTAACAGAAACATGTGTCACCATCGATTTGTACCCCCTCCAGCTGCTTATGACTCATGGGGGATGCTTATAACAAGCATCCCCCCATGTTAGCCTAATGTCCCTTCCTAAACCTAGTCTCTCCATAAATTATGGACAGGATGAAATACGAGTCCCCGTTTGACAGCCCTTCATTTCCCCCTCCCAGAGAGACCTAGCTCAAAGAAACATTTGCTGTTTCTTTTTTTGTCCCTCTCAGAGCAAGAACAAGGGGATGCAAAGAGACGAACCAAAGTGAATCGCCTCGTAGACGTTAAGAAACAGCGGATAACAAAGGGAGAAATCCAGCAGGGAAGAAAGTGCAAAGTCACAGAGAGAGACAGGAAGACTACAGTAGGTCTTTCCATTTTCCCCTCACCAGTTGCCTCCCGGTTGTCATGACGACTTCTTATCCTGGGGCTGGTCTGCTCCCCCTGGAGGCAGCTGGGAAATCAGGTAGGGGAGGGCCACGGGGACCGAGGCCGTTCTATTCTTAAATACACAGCATCAGGCAAATGCAATTACAAACCCGAGGAGGGCCAGAGTCTAATCTAATAAAGTAGAGGTGGTCCACGTGGTGAAAGCCTGCCGCTTGCCTGAGATGGCACGCCCAAGCACAGAGCGCCGCGGCCCCCCCGTGGCACTCACTGACCCCCCGCCATGTGAAGTGCTGGAAGAGACTAGATGTATGACTGTTATAGAGCGCACAGCGAGAACAGTCATTTTATCTTTAGTTCAAACCCACTGACTGGAACATTTCCTGAGTAATCTGTTGAGTGAGTGGGACAAAACTTAACAACACAGCCTCTGTGAGTTAAATTCTGACTCCTTTATGTAATCCTTTAATTATAGAAACATATTTTTATACATGGAAAACCCTTTTAACTGCATTTAAATTTTAAGATTTGGGAGATTTTTGGCTCCAGATGACTTAAATAATACTGAGTTTATGTATGTACATTATACCATCATGGTGTTTTGTAACATGTTTCCGGTTTCATGCACTCTGCAGCAGGGCTCCTGCAGTAGAATGTTTGCCTGAGATGGTGAGTCGAACAAAATCTGTCCACTCAGAGGGGTTAAAGAGTCCGATTGAGTCTTGGACGTCAGCTCGTCAACCCCGGCCAACTCACTCAGATTACAAATGAGAGGATCTGATGATGTCGACTGCGGCCAAATTCCTCTAATTAAAATCACAATGGCTGAAAACGCTGCAACACTGGCTTGTCTTTGCTGAGGGACACCTACTTTGCCCTTATTAAAGGAAACCTGGAGAGGAAAGGTTAATAGCACAGAGCTCTGTGATACAAGTACTGGGTGTAATCCTATTAAGAACTATATAATACAGTTGTGGAACAGTGATTTACACATATATGTCACACAAGCCACACATGTATTACTTTTTCCTCTATATTACTTTTCTGTTACTTCTCAAAAAAAAACTGCAGATAACATTTTCTCTGCTTTAAGTAAGTGGTGCAGGAGATTTATGCTCTTCCCATCGCTCGATAAAATCAAAGAGCTGGGAATACTCTCTCCCGGAGAAAGACAACTTCTCTGCAATTTCTCATCTCAAGCTACAGCGGTTCAGTGTATGTTCACGTCAGCTGACAGAATGAGAATTAATTATGATGAAAATAAATCATTAGGTGGGGGTGAGGTTAAATCTATGAGTTCTATAGCTTCGGTTTAACATCCAGAGGAGGTTATCATTTATATTCACAGTGTAACTAGTATAACTTAAAGTGAAATAATTATTTTTTAGTATGACAGTGGTTACAGTAGTAACTATTAAATATATTTGACCAATCAATGTTTCACCACTCAACACTAAAAGCACTAAAAGCTTCCTATATAAGTGCAATAACAACATTCCTGGATAATATAGAGCACACGTAACAAAGAGAAGCTACTGATTATATTGAACTAAACTATTAAGGTGCACAAGGGACCAGAAAAAAACCACTCATGAACTCCCTTTCTCCTTTCTCTCCCTCACGAGCTTTTTCAACACATTAACGCAGTGTTATCTAGTTTGCCCACACAGGGTCTCAGCGCTGATGTGAAACAATTATTTCTGGCTGGTTTAGGCAGCTGAAGTTTAACTATCAGTTCAACTTCTGTGTTGAGTTAAAAAAGAGTAAATGCCAATCACCATTCAGGACTGACTGTTGACTGATAAACAGACACACAGGGGACAGATTTACTGAGGCTTTTTTGTGCCTTGTTTCAAATGCACTCTGTGCCTGGAGACATGCATGCTATTTATCAAACAAGCTCACTGGCCTGGAAGAGCAGTTCGCTTGTCATCGGAAAGCCCACCTTGCATGTAATCAGTAAATTGTACCTTTCTCCTTTATGCATATGCATTTAGGGCAGGATCACATAAAATGAAACGCAGTGTGGTCAAGTGTATATTCTGCTGGATTTGCTAACACTCACACAGTTTGTGAGGGCAAGTTTTGAGGTTAGGTTTTATTCTTTCTTTCTTTTTTTGTGTGAAAATATTGCAAAAGTATGCATCTGGTTAAGCAAACATATGGTTCACTGTAGCTCAACGGTTAAAATATGGCATGGCCAGGAGGTGTAGGTGCATTCAAGTCAAGTGTCTCTTATTTGTCTTCCACATTCCTCAGGGAGGTTGTTGCATATTCATGTAGCAGTTTGGAGGGAGCTTTGGCCTAAGAGGCATGTTCATGCTACTGGAAGGAAGAAAACATGGCCTGTATTGAAACAGTGCAATTGACATGTGGACATATGTAAAGGGATGAAATTCAGAGGTCCATGGGGCAGAGATGAGTGTGCATCTTTTAACAGGCATGACAGATTTTGTCTCTGTACTTGATGTGTTACGCAACCGCTCTCCTCAAAGCTTTCCTTCAAACATTAGGTTTTGGGGCAATTTGCAACCTATCTCACTCTCAGGAGTATCATGGACTTGCACTTTGAGGGTGTTTTTCCATTTGTCTCTTAGATTTTTATTTACTGAAGGCATCCGTTCAGGCTAGCTTATACTTCGGCCATCTCTGCATATACACAGAGCTGAGTCATCAGCATAAAAGTACATCACCGTCTCGTCTTCAGATGTCCCTGAATGACACACATAGATGTCAGGAAGACAAAGCGTGCCCCTTATTTCCCCACACATACTGGCCCTCCTGCTTTCTATGAAGTGTGTATGTACCGTGTCACCTACAAGTTCTCAGTGTTAAGTACGGTGCACACAGCAAACCCCAGTGTACATAGTAACTTAATTATTTGCCCAGAGACTCAGGGACCAAGCAGTATTCATGTGCTGGATTAATACAGTCTGACCCCATTTTTGTTGTGTCAGTTATTTTGTGGTAAATGTTATTTAGGAATGTGCACAATGTGAGCACAATATAAACCTAAAAAAAAAGGTCAGGTTAAACTAGATTTTGACACAAGGCCCCTTTCCACAAGTCCACAAAATGAGCTAATAAAGCAAGACCCACTTTAGTCAATATAGTACCTCTCTGTTGTGAATTCCTACAAAGATTTTCAATTTATCAAAATATGTGCAACTAAGTGACACGCACAGGGGGCTTTTGGTTCCCCTGGGGTCTGGAGGAATTGTGACTGGTATTTTGGTGGATATACTTTGGAGTTCTTCTGTACTAGTTGCGAATAATGGAGACATATAACATTCTTATATGTCTCCAGTCTGTAGAGATACATGCAGCACTTGCCTGATTTATGATGTTTTAATGTATTTATTTTTGATATCTATCTTTAGAAGAGGTCTGATCAGTAAGTTTTAGTATTTACGCATTTTCTTTCCTGGAAATGTTTAATTTGTGTGTGTGTATAACAACTTAAAGAAATTTTGTTGCTAGTTTTACATATAGAACAATATGGGCAGAATTAGTGGCACATTTTATTAGCTGCTGAGAGAAAAACATATGGATACAGTTTCTTTGAAAGCAAACCCCTGTTGCTCACAATGTTCCTCCACATCAAAGAGGTCAACGAAAGTGTAGCTTCTAGGGGTAAAAAAAATGGTGCACGCGGCTAGAGGAATGAAATAAACTCTGTTTGCCTCTGCAGAGGATTGAGAACTGACGAGAGCTGAATGTTATTTTACTTTAATAACCATTGTTATCAGGCTGATTTGAACCAGAGAATGTTAATGAAGACTACAAAAACTGCATAGGGTAGTGCTGGGGAACAGAGAGGAGAACAGGAGGAAAGCACTCAGGGGAGAGAGCAAAAAGCACAGAAAAAGGTGCACACAGAGCTGAGGAGGCTGACATGAGATGGTACATGCTTGGTAATAAATGAGAAATAAAGGGAGAGGAAAATAGGAACAGTGTTCTTTCCCCCAGATAAAAGAGAGACGCATTACAAGACTCAGCTGAGTTATGCTGAGCTTACTCTGAACACATTTTGACACATAATATTTTAAATTAGACTTTTTTTTCTGTCGTGGTCTCTCAATGACAAATAGAAATGAATCAAAGGAGTATGAAAACTTGGTGAGGGGGAATTTTGAGCTCTCCGATCTGAGGATGTGTTGAAACAACACACCTCACAGAATTAAATTATCGCACGCTTACTGATTTTACTAAGAATCGAGGAGAAAAGTAATTCTGTAATCACAGCCAATCTGCACGCTGGAGGCCTAACAGCCAAAGAGCTCCCAACATGTGGGCCAGATGAACTTGCTCTCTTGGAACCTTGCCTGGGCAAACAAGAGAGTAAGCTTGTAAGGTCTGTACATCAACACACCTGACACCAGCCAGGACTCTGCTCTGTAACACATGTAGGTTTTGGCAAGGTGTGTGAAAATGTAGCATGATGGGATATTGATGCTTTCCTACTTTTCTGTTCACCCTTCACAATAGAAAAAATTCACATGCCGTCTATTCTTGCACTGTTTGGACAGCATGTCAACAACAACATGCTCACATACTTGCATGCGTACACTGCAACTACTGAAGGACTAAAAAGTATAACTAGTAGGGGGCAAATCAGCGGTGACCCATTTAAAATCAATTAAACATTTGTAATTATGCAAATAACAAAAAATCCAGCCTTGGTACAGAGTCTCTCAACAGTATGCAGCGTGCCTCACAGTAAGTGTCTAGAAAAGGCCGATATTTTAAGAACGAAAACCATCTAATATTGTTGTTTCCTTAATATTTCTGTTGTAGCAGTCTTTGATGAACCCCATTTGCCATAAACCCCTGACAGTTGTAGGATAAATGTCAAGGCTCTACAGATTATGTAAGCCAGGGTTGAGTTGATGGGTTGTGGTTAGCTGAGACAAGTCTGCAACAGTAGGACACAGATGACTGGACTGTGTAGATATTTTTAGACAGCGGACATCACCGCTGAAAAAGCTACAAAAATGATATTGATGTGAATTAAACTAACTTACAGTGACAAAAATACCCACCTTTATACCCAAATTTATCAGCTTCCATGCTGGAAAATTGGCATGGGAGCCATAGTTTTTTGCTACTCACAGAGTAATTGCTTTAACTTGGAATGACAAATTTGAAATTTGTCAGAATATAGAAGCCCAGAAAACCCCAGGAAAATGCTTTTTGCATTGTGTTTACTCACATTAACTAAATTAAGCAACACTCAAGTATATTACTGTATTATTATATACCGCCACCACTGTTCATGTTCTCAACTGTATCTCGCAGAGACAAAGCATTAAATCCTGAGGATGTACACAGGCAAAACTCCCAAAAGAACATGTGACACGTGGGGTACCAATCATGCACAAGAACATGTAGCTAAAGGCAAGCTTATAAGTGTTTGAAAAGTAACATATTTTTCTATCTTAGGGGTGACATTCCTGCCCAATCGAATCACGCTACTTAATTCTCTAAAAATACCCCCAATTTTGCATCCTCTGACAGTATCCTGTTCGTCCATTTCTCCACACACGGCCCTAAAGGACAGTCTTAGGTGTTCCTCCTACCTTCTCACCTGTCCTCCCCTGCTCCTTTGTTCCTCTCCTTTTGTCCTCCTTCTCTCCCCTGTTGGCTCCCCCTCACCCCCCTACCTCTTCCCTCTGCTAATGAGCAGGGTAATTACGGTTGGCCCAGGCCAAAGGGAGGGGGGGGGGAGAAGACAAAATGGGAGGAGAAAAGGAGGAGACCCTGCCTAGTCTAGCCTGGTGCTCCAGATAGCATTAGTTCTCTCCTCTTCTCTCCCTCTCTCTCTCTCTGACACATAGCCCTACGCTTAATTAAACATGCCTCAGAGGGACGCAGAGAGAGAGAGAGAGAGAGACCCACACAAAGTGGAGATAGAGAGAGAGAGAGAGAGAGAGAGAGAGAGCGAGAGAGAGAGAAAGTGAGTTCATGTTGGCAAAGAGTTAGAGGATGGCAGAGGGAAAAGTGAGGGTGATGCAAATGCGGAGAGAGAGGCAGATAAGAAGCTGGTGATGGAGTGTGAGAGAGGGGGAGGTGGGGAGGGGGAGGGGGAGGGGAAAGGTGGGGAGATATGGTGAGGAGGGTGGAAGGGTGCGTGGTTAGTGAGCCAGGGAGAGAGAGAGCGAGGGAGAGATGGAGATGGAGGGAGGAGCTGGAGAGAGTTCGGAGTGAGGTAAGAGAGCTGAAGATGAGGACATCTTCAGAAGAAAAAACAAGCGAGGTCTGACAGAGACAAAAAGGAATTAAAGACTGGGGGGAAGAGCGAGGGGAATGGGATTACTATAATATATGAAAATAATAGCAAAGAGGCTCCCGTGAGACTGTGGAGTGCCCGCTCCAGAGAAACCAGAGTAGTGAAAATGGCGCCTAGAAATAATATATCTGCATCCTCATTTCACAACAGAAAGTGAGACAAAAACATGATGACAATCTAAAACCTTGCGCGCGCCACGGAGACAGATGAGTTTACAACTGTGTATCATGTTTGCGTCTATGGAGCGCTGCATCAGTTGTAGTCTGTAGCACACACCAGACATATCCAGTCGGTCCACTGAGCCCTCCAAAGTTAAACAACATTGTTTGTCCATGCCCCAACTGGTCATTTGTCTCTACCTTCCCAACTGTTAAATGATGTCACGATGCTGTGGTTTGGTTTGGTTAGATTTAGGCACAAAATTGATGTAGTTAGGCTTAGAGAAAGATCATGTGTTAAAAAGGCAGTTTGTTAAGGCTTGGAAAACATCATGGTTTGGAGTAAAATAAATACTTTGCTAAGGTTACAGGAGCTTTGTCAACATTGTGACAATAGTTGACCCATCCAGTCATCTCCAACTTCCTCCTGAGGCCAACTTTGTCGCTCTACGGTAAAGTTGCCTTAATGTATTTGTTGTTCCTGTCGTAATTGTTAATGCCACTTAATGGCTTTGTCACTTGAAGATAAACATATGTCATTTTAGAGCACTTGTCCAAATGACTGATGTTGTCATTCTTTTGAGGATAGTCTTGACATGTCATATGGACAGAAGAAGTCAGGGTGCAGGAGTAAGGATGTACAAATCTAGGGACTGAATATGATAAAATCTCTAAAGTCTTTTGAGTTGATGCATATTACCACTCATTTATACTCATCAGCTGGCAATGATATGCAAGATGCCACCAGTGTGTGGGCTTACATAGAAAACAGTAAGTGCAGGTGTTTTGATATTCATCATATGGTTCCACTGGGAGACTTGGAGGAAACAAAAGCGGTTAAGGGTTACATTTATCATGAGGGTGGTGGTAGAGGACAGGATGTGGGGTCAGTAAAATCAACAGATTATTCCTTGTGAGCATGAATGTTCTCAGCAGATTGCACGGCACACTAGCCATTAAACTGTATAACATTTTGCATGTAGAAGTTGACATGAATGTCTGCAACAAATAAGATTTAGATGTGTACTAGTGGAGATTTTGGCCTAATGGTGGGGTCACATGCCACCAAAATGTTTAAGGGTGCTCCCCTGGGGAACATGAATACCTGCATTCAAAATGCCTTTGCCATGGCCTGATGTGTTACATAGATCATCCATCTGACTAAACATCACCAGCACCATGCTTTTCATGTTCATTAGCCAAACCAGTTTCTTCCACAGAGCACCCCCACCCCCCAAAAAACAACAAAAAAAACAAAAAACAATTAGATCACGGTCATGTACTCACAAAAAATAAAAAATAAAATTCAAAACATGGCTTTCATAAGAGAATGAGCGACAACATGCTGCGGACCTATGCCAATTAGTGGGCTTTGCTGTTGTGAATAATAAACTAGGCTAATAATGGCTCAATTATGAATGTGTAATCACATTAAGGGGACATGGAGACTGGTTTCAACCTGGTAATGATGACATGCAATTAGAGCGCAACTGTTATCTCCAGGATCATATCAATAATTCATCACCACACGCATTTTGTGTTGCCCAAAGATGACATCCAATGATTAATAACTCGATACACGTGTGTCTATCTGTTCTCCAGACGCTGACAGTTGATGCCACATAATTGGACAGAACTGTTTCTGCAGTTCTCACAAGGACTGAAAGAGTTGGAAAATAAATAAATAAATATATAAAAACAAACACGCAGGCCAAATAATTCTGGATTTAATTAGATAAGTATCAGCTGCCAGGCAGTTTTTAATATTTACAAAGACATACCTATCCTTATGAAAGTTATGAAGTCAAAATAAAGCAGCAAATCGATATTTTTGTGTTTTAGAAAAATGCAAGTCACATGAGAATTATAACAGTTAACAGGCATATACGTATAAATCTAAATGTCTGGGTTTAACTGAAGAAAAGATGTATGGAACTGCCTTACTCAGCTAAATCACAGGTTGTGGCCGCACACAGCCGGATACTCTGTCAGCCTCTATTGAAAGAGATTTATTTACCATGTTTTTGCTCCCAGGGCCATGTTATGTAAGTTTATCTTCTAAAAAACAACCACAGTTGATGAGTCAAGTTCTGTCGTCTGAGGGGTAAAATGATTCTTTGCTAAAACCCAAGGTATAAAAAAGGAAAACAACAATCAAAAACATTTACTCCCACATATAAAAAGACATTGTCAGTGCAGCTTCCGCAGAGGGAAATGAAAACTTTCTCAAAGTTTAATTACAGAACAGGAGCATTGTCGTCAAGAGTCAACTGCCAGTCCCAACATCTGGGCTCTGTTGAAAGCGCTGCAGCTCGCACGCAGCTACGAGCGTCGGCAGATTCTCTCAGTGGTCTGCCTCGTTGGTGAGAGAGAGGCAGAGCAAATGAAAGAGGCTAGTACTTTCAGGCCCTCAGCATGGCACAGAAAAACAAAAAGACAGGAAGGAGTGAAGACATGGAGATGGAGAGCGCGAGCAGCCTGAGACAAGACTAACAGGGTCTGCGTTATTCACTGCAAGTGACTTTGGAGTGCATTGTACTTTTAAACTTTAATGAATACAGCCCTTAAGTCATGATGTAATGAGATCAAGAGAAGAAAAATAACAGAGAAATCCCAAAGAGGGGGAGAGGGAGACAGTGAAGGGGAGAACAAGAAAGAAAAGAAATGCTGTGTCATTATTGTTGACTCAGCATCCACTGTGTAAACACACCAGAATCATACTGCGCTCGCGCTGTCCAGTATGAGCACATACCCGGCTATAACTCACCGTTAAATTACTATTGATTCACCAGAACCACTGCCTGCACACGGCTCACAACAAAAGGATTTGTATATCAAAGTTCTGTTTGCAGGATTTTGCAATCACCAATCCCGAGTGGTTAGCCATTTCCTGGTGTAAAAACAATAGATAAATAAAAAAATGAAAAAATAAAAAATCCTCTGGGGTGGCACAAACAAAAGTAAAACAATGTGGTTAGTATTAGTTGAGGCAGTAACCAAGGCTGAGTGGATGAAGAACAGAATTCAATTTGCAGAAGCCCATACGTAAAGTATAGAAGAAAACATTGTTTGCTCAGGTATGTAAGTTTAAAAGGAAAAGCACCTGCCTTTGAGTTTAAGGCAGAGTTAACATCAGCACTGCCTTTACGAGATGAAACAAAAAAAACCATGATGGTGACTGAGTGATGCAGATATTTTCCTCTTGGACTGACTGAACTGTCATTTATTAGCTGCAGTCCACACTGACTTATATTATTATTTTGGATGAGTGCCTAGATTGAGATGCAGTTATTTAGATGCATTGCTAAGTGCTAATGTACAGTAGCTCCAATGGCAAACTTACTAAGCAGCAAATGCCTGTTGTTGATGTGATGTTATTATTGGTTAAGTATCTGAGGCAGCTGTAGCATGTCGGCAGCATTAATACTATGAAGTAGTATTGATGTGTTGATGCCATGTAGATATTACATGTCTCCGTAGACATGGTTGCCCTTAGACACCGTCTCAAGTTCTTTCTTTGTGTTTGCTTCACTAGTGTTGGTAGCTCATTTTGTGTTAGCTTGTTTGGGTTTAAAGGAGCTGCTGTTTGTCCAGTCAGAGCTTTGAGGACAAAGTTTCAAAGTGATCATTGGGAAATGCAGTGTAAGAATACAAAAACAATGCCTTCCCCCTAACAAAGGTGTCCCCAAAATCAATAAAAAGATAAGCAGGAATCTTGGAGATTGGAATTTAAAAATGTACTGAAGTGAAGAAGCAAGCATTTTAATTATTAGTGTGCAGAGAGAGCTATTCACGGCAGCCATTAAAGGAGAAAATACACACTAGGTAGCTTACCGCTAAGTGCTCCTGCAAGAGCCATGTCGAACTTTTAAGTCCTTACTGCCCAGGAAGATGTGTTACTGTAACGTAAATGAATTATTGGTTGGACTGGATCCTTGCCAAAGACAACCTTGCTGTGGAACATGATTGTTAATTAGGTCTAGATGTGCTTAAGGGCTAACAAAATTGCACAGGCACCACATCTCCACCATCCAGCTGAGAATACACGAACTACTACAACCTTATCTTTGCTTCCTTGAGTAACTTTACAGGCCCAAGCCTCTGACTAACTACAACAAAATGCTCTGCCCTTTAGCATTAAAAGCTGTTAATGCATGCTTCAGTTTAGCCATCTTTCATAAAATGCTGATGTTCTCTTTTGCAGCCGGTGGGGAATTCATTTGTCTGTTTAATTTCACAGGTGCCCTTAACGCACCGATCAACAACAGGCGTTGGTGGTGAACAGGCGGCACCATCTGTGTGCAGAGTGCCAATGGCCCTGAAGTCTTCGCTCTTTGCCACCAAGCACTAAGACTCCATTGCCTGGGTCCATGCATCTTTGGCTATCATTTATTTGGCAAAGGCAATTAAAAAGCTCTCCCCGCCCAAAGACAGCATGTGTGGTAGAAGCCACGTCTCCTCTCTTAATCACTGGTAGTAATTAGTTCCTGCAAGCGGTATCATTAGGTATCAGCACTGGCGCAGTTGTCACAGCCAGTGCACGTCTGGGATGACAAAAGGAGATGGAAGGAAAAAGAGAATCATTGCTGTAACAGAGAATCTGGGCGAGTTAGAATCCTGTCCAAAAACGTTACAAGGTTGTCCCACGAGGGGCATAATCCATCAAAGTGATTTTTCTTCTCTCTCTTTCTCCCACCCCCTCCTGTTCCGCCCCCCTGTCTTCTTTGCAACGTAATCATTTTCCTCTCACGGGGTGTGACATTCATAAAGGATGCTGGCGAAGGTGCCGCATCTTGCCAAAGTTTGGGATGAGTTTTAGAGGTGTACTTACAGTGTGGGATTGCCAGAGGTGAGTTACAGTGCTCCTCGGCAGACTTACCCTTCTAAGTGTCCTTCTTGCCTAGTTTCTTTTCCCCTGCTCTTCTTCTCTCTATCTGTTTGTCCTGTCCACCATTGATCCGTTATCTGAAAATACTCTAACAGATAGGAGCCCTTGGCTGTACTGTCTTTGGAAGGCCACGTTCTCCGTACCTCCAGGACTTAGCTTTGCATTACACGTGTTAGTTGATCAAAGAAAATGGATTGTTAGATTCAGCAAACAGTAATCTGAAATAGAAGCTCAACTGTGCTTAATTGAGGATCTAAAATATCAGATTCCGGTCCCCCAGTAAATTCTAGTTTCGCTTACTGCTGACGCGACTTAAACCTTTCTGATGCCGTCAAATATACGGGAATCGGGACCCTGGGAGTTGGCCTCAATGACACTTTAATAAGCTAAGTGACACCTCGAATCTCAGACCGTCTCTAATAAGTACTAGTTATTCAGCAGGCAAATAATGTTCTCAGTGAAATGGTACTAGAGTTTGTGCTACATTTTCTTGGGTAGAGTTTGTTCCTCTGTGGAGTTCCGTAACACTTTTTGGTGGCAAGAACGCAGCTGTTCAGTCCCTTACACACCTTTGGTTTTCAGCAAAATATCCTCTATTCAAAGTTTCCAGGGAGCCTCAGTGGTGAGGTTGTTTACTTTTAGTCTTCACATATATGCTAACAAGCTGTCTGAATATAGAAACCTTATTATCACACAAACCTTGTGACTCAGTCTGGCCGCTGCTCTTCTACCTCCCTACCCCCCACCCCCTTTGCAGATTCCTATTTCAATAATGACGCTGCAAATTTTCATGCGGTTGACGTGCGAGTGCGGTGCGTGTCACAGCACTTTGTCAAATTTGTAGACAGAGTCAAAACACACACGCGGGCTGAAAAAAGAGGTACGGGAAGGGGGGTGGGGGGTGGAAAACAAACATCATCTGACAAGTTTGTGGCACATTTGGTTCAGACAGTGTGATTCCCTCTGGATCTAAGAGAGTGGTAGCGAGGAGAGGAAGTGTGGGAGAGGAGGGCACGGAGAGAGAGAGAGACAGAGTGAACTCTGTCAGAGCAATTGTTCTTCCATGTGGAAAGGTGACAAAAGAAAAGTGTGAAAGGGTTCACTAGAGAGAGGAGGCTTTGGGAGAGAGAGAGGAAGAGGAGATGGATAGAAAGGGAAAAGGTTGCAGGAGAGGATGTAAGAGAGGGAGAGAGAGAGGGATATAAAGTAAGCCAGCTGGTACAGTTGTTGTTTGTGCACTTTACTAAAGGATAGGGTCAGATTTTTATCAAGTCTGTCACAAACAATACTCACATGCCACATGTGTTGGGAGACTTATTAAAGCTTCCTTCTGTGAGTATGCAAGGGTCTGCATGACGCAAAGTTCATCATTAAATACAGTCTTTCTCCTGGTAGTTGTGGTAGTTTGAAAAAGAAAAGTTAGGATATTGTACTTAACAGCCAAATACAGCAACCAATAACTCAAAAGACAATTCATATTGACCACTCAAAGCACTTTACATTTCATATTCACCCATTCACGCACACATTCATACGGCGCTTGTTCTACACATTAAGCATTCTAACAAACACACCCATTCACACACTGGTGATACATTGGGGGCAATCTGGGGTTCAGTATCTTGCCCAAGCATACTTCGGGATGCGGACTGGAGGAGCCACTAAACGAACCACTAGCCCTCTGGTTAGTGGGCAACCCGCTCTACCTCCTGAGCCACAGCTACAGACTTGAAAAAGTCCAAACCTATTTTTTCAGAGAGACACCTTCCTACATTTGTATAAGACAAAATATGAACATGTACAGACAGATTAGAAATTTTTTGAGTTTTGCTTCTCACAAACAATACACATAAGCTCTCTCTCTCTCTCTCTCACACACACACACAAACACACACAGGCACAGAATATGTTAAGTCTGCTGGTCAGAGTTGATGCTCCCAGCAGTGGCATATCAGGCCATAATGAAGGTCTGTTGCACACAGTCTGGCAGTGTGGACAAACACTCTGTTTCCCTCCCTCACTTATCCACACACACACACACACACACACACACACACACACACACACTGAATCACAAACACACACAGAGAAACACTTAAGTGGGTGAGTCAGACCAATGCTCTTCCTGTGTCTCACACACACACACTCGCACACATAAACACTCACCCAGCAGAGGCGAGGCGAGCGGCAGAGCCCCTGCCATGTTATATGGAGGGACAGAGTGTTCTGAGTTACTGCACAGTGCAGCCACTCTCCACGGCAGCACCATACAGAGTCCATAAAGCATGATGGATGGCCTATCATCATTTACCTCTTTGGTGACTTCTCAATGCTGTCACACCCCGCCACGCACATGCAAGAGAGGTGAGACACACCAAAACAGACAGGCAAGCAAAGGCAGAGCGTAACGACGAAAACAACAACAACAACAAAATGATGCTAAAAGGAGGATTAGAGAGAGTGACAGAGGGAGGTAGAAAGAAAAGGTGTGCTTGGTTGGTTATGACACTCAGTGCTTGAAAAGAGTCCTTTTAGTGAACCAGTGAACAAACATCAACAAGAAAAACTCTTAATACACTATTTTTACTCATTTTAGTTACAGAAATTACATGCAGACATTGACAAACTGTTCCCCTGCTGTACCACAAACTAAATAAGCAAAAGAACCACAGTTGTTCACGAAAGTATCAGAGTGAGCATTAAATGATTATCCTGGAGCCCACATCCCCAGCTTCCTAGCTTTGGTGGTTATAAAAGCACCCCCCTTAGCTCTCTTCCCAATTGTGCTTTATTCTTTTACTTTGGGGAGGCTGTTGTCCATCGAGGCAGCACATGTGCTATTATGCTGAAGCAGCGCCACCTCCCATCCCTCTCGGCTCCGTGTCTTTAACCCTGGGTCGTGCACAGTGGCGGGGCAGCTGGGGCTCCATACATGGTGTTTTTAATTGAGCCTCTCTCTCTCATTAGGCGAAGTGGGAGCTGGCCGCTGGCAAGCCAGCTACCTCCTCATCCTCTCAGGCCTGTAAACAGTAATGCTACATGCGGCGCATCCCTAGGAAACACCGCTGAGCCTCTGATTCACATACGCAGCCTCCACTCACGCGTAGCAGCAGCATAGGCACCACTACATCCAGTGTGTGGGTATAAGTATGGAGCATGTATAAAATTGGAGGAGGTGTGCTAATAGCACAATGTAAAATACTCTACATTTCACTGCAGAAAACCATCAATGTTATATTGTTATATGTTATATTTTCCATTTTGTTAATACTACTGGCCAACATGAGTGTACGAAGCAGCATTTAATATTGGAGGTATTTGATATGGATATTGGGAAGGATTAATACAGTGAACCCCACCTTTTTGTTGTCTGATGCCCTCACATACATACTGAGCACAATCCCTCATCAACCCTAGCGCATAAGTACCCTTTCCTTCATTACATTTAGTAAACGCTGAAAGAAGTAGGTCAAAAAAGATAACTATGGACAACATTGCTGGGTGAATATTTGACCAATTGCAAAATACTGATACTGAACATCAGTAAAATATTCACTGACAACATATTTGATTTGTTTTCTACAATGTATTCTTGCCTTTGATCTATTTATAGCAACTAAAGAATGACTTTTTCGTGTGAGTTTTCTTTAAGTTAAAAGAAGGTGTGCCGTTTGATTTGATTCTAACCGCAGCTTGCGTATGGACGCAGTTACTGAGTTAACGCATGTAAAGCCAGATCTTTATTAACCTTAACCAATATTTCTCCTTTCCCTAAGCTGAACCTACACGCTGGGTCTCCGGCTCATTCATCCACCACCCTTACGTCTTTTATACATGCAATTACACAATCGACTTCTTGCCAGGAACACAATCCAGCAGCAGTACATTTCTTCTTTTTTTTTTAGTTCATACAGGACACGAGTAGTTCTGGAACAGTTGATGTTTGACGGGTCTCCATTTTCTTTTAGAAGATCTCCATTTATACCACCACTGTAGAAGCTATACTTTTTCTTCTTTTGACTTTGCCTCATTTTACTAACTCATTTAATGCACTTTCAATTGCAGCCCGGATGTTGTCTTTACAGCTTTCAGGGCATCCTGTTGACCTCAGGTTTAAAATGCTGATATTTTCCCATAGCGTCTCTGATTCGAGTTCAATAGGGACTGTTGTTATGTCACTCCATCTTTCTCCCTCATTTCTATCAACCTATACTGCATACTATCTAATACAAAATTGAAAAGAATCTACACAACAGCTCAATAAGGGTGTGTCTGTGCCAGCTGGTAGTTTATACTTGATGTAGTGTCTATACTAAAGATAAGCCTCCTCCAGTTGTAACCCAGATGATGTAAAACTCGACATATAGGATGAATAGTTTCACCAAATCATAATTTCTGTCTCAAATTAGCTGAACAACTCCACAGTCTTTACGGCAACTGCCGAGATATCTAAGGTAGAAGTACCCTTGGTGAGAATATTTTAAATCATAACTTAAATACATCAAGTTTTATGGAAGGTCTATCATGTATTTTTAATATAAAATGTTAATCTAGAAGTAACTGCTAACTATATGTCTATCTACAATGTAGTGGAGTATAAAAATGGATACACAGAGTAAAAAGTAAAGTACAAGAAGATCAAAACTGTGTTCATACATTCAGTATTTCTGTTAAGTTACATTCAGCCACTTAGTGTATTCGCACATGTATGGAGGGGGCAAGCATGCTTGCACACATAGACGCTAACACGCCCTCATACACACTCGCACACACTCTCTCACACATGGAAGGCGTGTCAAAGCATTGCTCATCATTGTCACAAGTCAGATGCTAGCAGCAGCTCTAGTATCTGACTAAGACCCATATTGGCACAGGAGAGAGAGATAAGCTGTTTGTTTCTGCTGTCAATGCTGCCAATTTGGTTTCCCATCACTTCAAATTCAAATCAACAGCAGCGCAGACGGGATACCTGAGAGAATGTGTGTGTGTGTATGTTTGTGAGTGTGTGTGACTGTGTGTACGTGAGAGAGAGAGAGAGAGAGCAAAAGAAGGGCCGAGGGCAAAAGAAGGGAGAGAACAGCAGAGGCAGAACGAGGGATGCTTGGTAAGATGAGGAGAGGGAGAGAGAGAGTAGATAAGATCACCTAGCTTCTGTGAACACCATCCCCCTGTGTCCTACACTCGCTTCTTATCTCATCCGCTGCAGACACCCTAAAGGGACACACACCCACCGAGAGAGAGGGAGAGAGAAACAGAAAAAGAGTGAGAGACAGAGAGAGAGAGAGAGAGGAATATGGGGAAGAAAAAGAGAGAAGATGAAAGAGAGCAGCAAGGGAATGGTGGAGACTATGAATACTTACTGGTGGGGGGAAGAAGAAAAGACATGAGCTTCAGTGGTGAAATCCACCAACTGTCACCAGGCCTCATTTAAACGACAGCTGTGTTGGACCACATACAGCTTTGACCTTGTTAACTATGGGAAACCTTGACTTGATGATCTGTCTTTGCTAGATGTAGTTTCCCAACAACTTGACTGCTGGGAAGCTACATCTTTATCCTCTGATATCTACACGCAACAAATGTCACTTTTTAAGTCAGAATCAGTATATTTAGAAATATATCATTGTTTATTTTAAGCAACTTTTCATGTACTCTCGCTGAAATCAGTAATATTTTGCCAGATTTTCAACTATATAACTAACTGCAAAATGTCGAGTGGGGAGTGTTTCAGATATCATAGCCTTGGTTTAGTGGAATATATAGCATTTGGAGCATGGTGCACTAGCCAGGATTTTACAGCTATCTTTGTTTTTGTTTTTTAATTTTCAAACCTAGAGGATTTTTTTTGGTTACTTGGGGGCAGTAAAATAAGCTGTAAACACAACACTGACTTATCACTTTTAAGTTGATTTAGTAAATAGCAAACAGTGAATTTGTTTTAGTACAAAAATAATGAGTGGAAAGACACAAAAATATTACATAGTACTAGCGGAAAGTGCAGGGTCTGGTGATACGTCTTGGTGGGTGTGTTACTATGCGTGAGTGACCTTTTATATGCTACTTGTAGTCATGTGGTCCATTGTTAATAGCTGCTTTGTGCCTGTGTTTTATCATATGTGTATAGGTGTTCAATCAAATACTAAACCATATTATAATTTTTTATTTAATCAAAAACTATTCTTTTGCCTAAAGACAGTCAAATTTAAAGGTATTTAGTTCCGCCATGTGTAATTTGTGTGTAATCACACAGTGTAAATTTTTCCTCGAGTCATTAAAGCTCTCTAATTCCCAGAAACAATACAGAGACCATGACCTCTGTGACCTCAGAGCTAGTTACGGCCCTGGATGGGCACACTCAAATCTTCCAATTCTCCTCTGAAACTAATTATGATTCTACTAAAAGTAAAACTGCTAATGCATTCCTGAATTAGTGCTTTGCAGTGTTACTGGACACATGAATTACTTTTTACTAGCATGCATCGCCTGACGCCACCCAAGACTAGAAAGCTTGGGGACAATGTTATTGCACAGAATTCTCTAATTATCTTGCGCCTATTAATTCAGGGATTGTAAAAGGCTGACATAAAAAGTTCCCTCCTCTCACTCTATCCTTTTATTCCCAGCCACAGACGGGGAGAAACTCCCAGTGATCATTTAAATATTTCAGAACATCTTGGTAAGAGCCTAAAAAGAGTCAATAGCATTAAAAAGCTTTATCCACAGCGCAGCTGAAACTCCACGCTGCATAGCCCTGGAACTCTGCCTCGAAAAACTTTGGCATGAAACTTTGTTTGAGGCAGTCCAATTTCAGTCAGTCAATAGAAATCTCCACGTCTCTCCCTACCTCAGTTCTGTTAACACTTATCTCCGCCTGAAAGGGTTGACCAAGGACAGCCTTTGCTCAATAAACAGAAGAATGTTTTTTTTCTCCTTTTTAAAAGATTGACCTTAAGACAAGAACATTCTAACTGGATTTTTGTGAGTGCTAAGGCTTAGATAACACTCTTCAATTCACTCTTGAAATGGGTCAGAGTAAAGATGAAAATTCTTGACTTATTGTGTTCAGAGAAATAGCGCATAAAGCCTTGGTCTTTTAGTCATATGGTGAAAACGAGTACCACTGAGTGCTAAAGAGGAATACTAATAAGTGCTGTATTAACAGAGCTTCTGATTCAAGAACACTTACCCTTGTTTTTCTGTAACTGGGACACTAGATATGAACCATGCGATTGTTACTTTTCAGTTTGTATCTTAACACCATAAAATGAAAGGAAAAAAGTTTATAGTTACAATGCGGAAATTTCTGCTTTTAAAAATTAAGTACAGACAGCTATTGCAACCCTGGTCTGTATTTCCTATGGAATCTTTTCCTACATGTTGAACATGTCTAACCAATATAGTACTAATTGTCATTTTTACTGTGTATCAAAACATTTTGAATCAACTAAAATTTCAGACAGCTCCAAGTTCAATATCTCCCACTGAATCTGGTATCAAAGTGAAAAACCCAGACAAGCCCCCACACTTTTAGTTCTGCGAGGAATAGTAATTCAATAAAGTGAGCAGCAGTCGCTCATATCCCCTTCACCTTTGCTGACCTTTCAGATCATTACTCACCGTGGAAAAAGAGACAGAGGATAGAGGCTATTTTAGGGGACATGGCCAAGGTCTCCAGGAACACTCCAACTTTCTCCCCGTATCATCTTAAAATCTTTAATTGGCAGCTGTAAACCCTGATTAAATAAAAAAGCACTTTGAAGCCCACAATATGATCTCGGAAAAAAGTACTGTACTCTGTGTGAACGGGGAGAGAGAGAGAAAAAAAACTTCAATTACTGTTCAGAGTCCACATCAAGCCTTTTTTCATTGTGTAAAACAGGCCTTAAAAATTCAGGAGCTGTTTCAGGGACTAATGAATGCTGGTCTTGAGTATGATATTATTTCAGCGGAGTGAGGCAGAACTATGGGGCAGTATTATGAAAGAGGAGGTGAATTCATTTATAATGGAGTGTAATGGCAGTCCCAGCTCTCCTATAGGCGACTATATGCAGATCAGTTAGTCCCTCTCTTCAAGGGAACAAGAAGCATCTGTAATATAGAAACACGTACTATGAAAGCCACTGAGGAAAAGACACAGCAAAAGTTAATAACCATGTGACAGATGAAACTCAAAGGGACAGCACTACTGTACATTGGTTGCTTTTTATTATTATTTTTTACCCCTTTCTTAAAAGCGCTGGGCATGGTAATTTAGGACAATAGTGGCTGCGGTTGTAACTAAATTACTCTCTGAGACAAGGATATGAAGATCATCAAATAAAAGTTATTATAATGTATCCTGGATGAACACTGAGTTCTGACTGACTGGGAGGTGTCAAATAAATTTTAATAACTGGGCATTTCCTACAAAATTGTTAGACCATCTCGCCAAATTAATGCACTCTGAGAGTTTGAATGGTACTTTCCAGCAGCATAGTGAAAAATAACCTGGAATTGTGGGCGACTACTGTGGGAATAAAAAATCACCTGATTTATGACAATAAAAGTTTTGAAAATCACTGATTACTACATATTAAGCTCTTATATCTGCAGACAGTGGTACCTTTATGGGCCTGTAAAGAAAAAACAAAGCCCAAAAAGGAAACAGAACAAGTAAAGACCAAGAGAGTTGGATGTGGGCAATCTCCATATTAAAATGCATGCAGTAATCCAGAGATTACAGGTATTAATAGCAAATGCATGCATACAAAACATTTTCTCACACACTTTGATGCTCTCTCACATTACATCCACTGATAGATTATGACAAAATATATTTTTTATGACACAAGATGTGCAGGAAAGAATGAAAACCTTCAAATGGTATCCGTGTGTGTGTGTTTGCGTGTGTGTGTGTGTAAGAGTCCCTGAAGATAACAAGTCCCATCTCTCGCCCTGCTTCCCAGAGTGGCCGTCTCTAAGCTGTGCTAATCGATTGGCGAAGGAGGAAAAAGGGCCAGCTTTAATGTGTTGCATGTGAAGGATTTACTGGAGAGCAGAGCCACTGAATCAATGGAGTAGAAAATGCATCATTAGGACAGTGTCGTCGTCCCCCCACCCCCACCACCCCCTCATCCCCCCACCCTGTGGTCCCTCGAAGGTCGGGACAGAAAACACACACAAACATCACAGACATTTATACCCACATGCAGACACTTGTACACGCACATAAACTGGGCTTACATGTGATGCTTGAGCTCTCGTGGTACAAAGTAAAAGACCTCTCTAAACAACACTCACACCAAGTCCATCACATTAAACATAAATTGTGCTTGAACACACATTCATACACACACTTGTTAAAACCTCCTCTGATGGCAAACACACACACACACACACATCTCTGTCTAGAGCTGTCCCCAATCTCCAGGCAGACCAATCACCTCGATCTCATCCTACCTCAGCCATTTTGTCAGGAAATGTTTGGGAGACCCAAATTTAGCTTTTCGAGATATGAATTATTAAACGTGGAATGACTCCTAAGATGAACCAAAAGTCTGCACCATTACGTATGAGGTCGGGCTCTCTGGGAAATGTATTGATGCTGAGTAATGTAACAGTGATAGACAGATACAGATAACAGATGGACTTTTTTGGAACGTTTTCATGCCCAAATTACAACAGTTCAGTGTTTCATTTGGGAACTTTATACATGGCAGAGTGGAAAAACCTCTGAAACAGTGTTTAGACTACCATGGGACACTAAACCTCTCCAGAAAACCAGACCACACAGCACTTTAATTCTGGATGTCTTGCTTCATCTCTTAAGTGATTTGGGTTGCTCTCATGTACATCATGGCTTTTAAAGGCAAAATACACCAGCCCAGTATCCCTAGGAATTATATACTGGATCATTCTGCACCTTATGACTTTGTCCAATGTCAACGGCCAGTACCAACACAGAAAGTCATGTGCCTTATATGTGTTGTATGGTGGAAAGTTAGGGTGCTAAGACTGGGGTTGTAATAGGGCATGTGGCATGTTTGACTTTCATGAATGAGACTGGAATTCACTTCTAGTCACTTCAGTTCATGTTCAGGCTTTTCCTAACCATGGTTTCCCTGACCTTAACCATACTGTAGTTGCCATACACAGATTTTTGCAAAGAGTAAGAATTTTAAAAAACATTGGCGGTGGATATTAAAAAAAGACCAGTAGTTGTGTTTCCGTCTAGCTTTTGACAGTGAATTTGCAAAATGGCAATAAAGTTTTTATGCTTGGTTGAGTGGAAAAGTTGGTGTATCAATAAAAACTAAATGTGACAAAGTGCAATGGAAACAGACTTAGCAAATAAATCATGATGTACATAAAGTGAGTGACTTAAGTGTCCCCTGAAGCTTTCGCTCCACTGGAGAGACGAAAACTGGCAGCAGCCAAAAGCATCAGATCTGTATGGACCAATGAAGAGACATTCCTCAAACATTCTTTAAATGAATGCATGAAACAAACAGAAATGCTTTAGTCTATGTTGCTTTTTACCATTTGAGGTTTGACTGGTGCTTTTTAAAGGGGCTATTTGTAAGTTTTCTCTGCCATTATACGTGGTCACCTGTTGGGTGGTGGTGTATTGCCATTTACCATTGCCATTGCATTTACAAGACAAGAGATTAGAATACTCCTTCTGAAAGCAGTCTGGACGCTACAGTGAGTTGCTATCGGAAAGTGACAAGACAGGCATGCAGGGCTGGGGCTGGCTGGTTAGCATGCTAACTTCAGTAGAACAATAGAACTAGAAGCAAAACATTGCCAGTGCTTTCCACCACTGGAGAAAGTTCATGATGAGTACAGGAATTAAGGTTGAGGCTGAACTTGGTTGGAACTGGTGAGTTAACAGCTGTTAATGCTAACGTTCACTATAAAGTGAGAGCTAAACTTACAAATAGCTCCTTTCAGCTTTTTTAATTTTACAGCCAGGAAGACAGGCTAAGATAGATAGATAGATAGATAGATAGATGTTAGGAGCATATAGTGTCAACAGTCAAGGAAGGGCCTGGCAAAGCCGATTAATCTAAAATCCGTCTGCAGATGAATCATGTATCACTAAGAAGACAAAGTGCTTTACTTCTGTCATGGGAGTGGTCCCATGTCTCGTCCCCCTGGTGAAACACTTACAGGATAAACACTCCCATTAATATTCCTCTGTGCACCTCTCTGATCTCGGAAAAAGTACTGTACTCTGTGTAGAGAGAGAAAATCAATGGAGTCTACATCAAGCCTTTTTTCATTGTGTAAAACAGGCCTTAAAATTCAGGAGCTGTTTGTGGACTAATGAATGCTGGTCTTGAGTATGATATTATTTCAAAGGAGAAAGTAACTATAAAGGTATTATGAAAGAGGAGGAATTCACTTATAATGGAGTGTACGGTCCCAGCTTCCTATAGGCGACTATATGCAGACTGTTAGTCCTCTCATGTCAAGAAGCATCTGTAATATAGAACACGTACTATGAAAGCCACTGAGGAAAAGACAGCAAAAGCACAACCATGTGACAGATGGAACCAAAGGGACAGCACTACTGTGCCATTGGTTGCTTTTTTATTATTATTTTTTACCCTTCTTAAAAGTTAGCTGGGCATGGTAATTTAGGACAATAGTATGGTTGTAACTAAATTACCTCTGAGACAAGGATATGAAGATCATCAAATAAAAGTTATTATAATGTATCCTGATGAACACTGAGTTCTGACTGACTGGGAGGTGTCAAAATAAATTTTACTAACTGGGTATTTCTACAAATTGTTAGACCATCTCACAAATTAATGCACCTGAGAGTTTGAATGGTACTTCCTCTGTTAAGTGTTAGTGTGAAAATAACCTGGAATTGTATATCATCAAATAAAAAATCACCTGATTTATGACAATAAAAGTTTTGAAAATCACTGATTACTACATATTAAGCTCTTATATCTGCAGATTAGTGGTACCTTTATGGGCCTGTAAAGAAAAACAAAGCCCAAAAAGGAAACAGAACAAGTAAAGACCAAGAGAGTTGGATGTGGGCACCCATATTAAATGCATGGCAATCCAGAGATTACAGGTATTAATAGCAAATGCATGCATACAAAAGCATTTTCCACACACTTTTGATGCTCTCTCTCACATTACATCCACTGACAGATTATGACAAAATATATTTTTATGACACAAGATGCAGGAAAGAATGAAACCTTCAAATGGTATCCGCAAAAAAGTTTATGTGTGTGTGTGTGTGTAAGAGTCCCTGAAGATAATAAGTCCCATCCTCGGCCCTCAGCTTCCCCAGAGGGCTGTCTCTAAGCTGTGCTAATCGATTGGCGAAGGAGGAAAAGGCCAGCTTTTAATGTGTTGTATGAAGGATTTACTGAGAGGAGCCACCACCAGCATGGAGAAAATGCACGCTAGGACAGTGTCGTCGTCCCCACCCCACCTCACCCCTCATCCCCTGACCCTGTGGTCCCTCGAAGTCGGGACAGAAAAACACACGCAAACATCACAGACATTTATACCCACATGCAGACACTTGTACACGCACATAAACTGGCTTATGTGATGCTTGAGCTCTCGTGGTACAAAGTAAAGACCTCTAAACAACACCACACCAAGTCCATCACATTAAACATAAAATTGTGCTTGAACACACATTCATACACACACCCTGTTAAACCTCCTCTGATGGCAACACACACACACACACACACACACACACATCTCTGTTCTTAGAGCTGTCCCTAACTTCAGGTAGACCAATCACCTCGATCTCATCCTACCAGCTATTTTGTCAGGAAATGTTTGAGACCCAAATTTAGCTTTTCGAGATAAGGAATTATTAAACGTGAATGACCTCAAGATGAACCAAAAGTCTGCACTCCATTACGTATGAGGTCGGGCTCTCTGGGAATGTATTGATGCTGAGTAATGTAACAGTGAGGTATGAGACAACAGATGGACTTTTTGGAATTGCTTATGCCCAAATTACAACAGTTCAGTGTTTCATTTGGGAACTTTATACATGGCAGAGTGGGAAAACCTTCAGCAGTGTTTAGACTCATGGGACACTAAACTTCCAGAAACCAGACCACACAGCACTTTAATTCTGGATGTCTTGCTTCACTTAAGTGATTTGGGTTGTTTCTCATACATGGCTTTAAAGGCAACACACCAGCCCAGTATCCCTAGGAATTATATACTGATCAATTCTGGATCATTCAGTAGAACAATAGAACTAGAAGTTAAAATACTGCCAGTGCTTTCCACCACTGGAGAAAGTTCATGATGAGTATGTGAATTAAGGTTGAGGCTGAACTTGGTTGGAACTGGTGAGTTAACAGCTGTTAATGCCACCCTGCCCTACTATATAAAGGAGAGCTAAACTACAAATAGCTCCTTTCAGCTTTTTAATTTTTTACAGCCAGGAAGACAGGCTAAGAGTAGATAGATAGATACAGATAGATGTTAGGAGCATATAGTGTCAACAGTCAAGGAAGGCCCATAAAGCCGATTAATCTAAAACTGTCTGCAAGATGAATCATGTATCACTAAGAAGACAAAGTGCTTACTTGTCATGCGGGAGTGGTCCCATGTCTCGTCCCCCTGGTGAAACACTCTACAGGATAAACACTCCCATTAATATCTCTGCACCTCTCCTCTCCACTCTGCTCGCCTCTCTTCTCCTTTCCTCTCCCTGTCCTATTATCCGGCCTCGACGGACATCCTGTCCTGTCCCGTCCGCCTTGCCAACCTGCAAGATGGATATGAGAGGACGATCCAAACGCAGAAGGGGGAACATGAATCATTACACTTCCTGTTGTTGCATGCTGTCCGGGGAAGGAAGAGAGAGGACGCCCCCGGGGCTCCGATTGATTCCGGAGACTTAATTGGGTTTATTAGCCAAGATGTTGAGCCCCGCAAGGAGGCTCCCAGAGGCCGCTGAGCCCACCCCCATTCCCACTCTTCTGAAGGAGAAAGCCTGCGTAATTGTTTTCCCTCCATCTTCTGTGTCATTGTCAGATGGGTCCTGCGGGATTATTAGCAACCCCAGGTCCCTCAATAATTCATCCAGAGCTATTTATACACAGATGGAGAGTCCTCTAAAGTCTCCCCCAGTGAGCTTATCTGACGCTTAGACAGACAGACAGAGAGAGAGAAAATATGGAGAGAAATAGCAAAGGAAAAAGCAAGAGAGAGATAGATGAGAAAATAGGGGAGACGTACAAAGAGAGTAAGAAGGATGGAGAGAGGCGATCACAAAAAGAAATGCAAAGACGAGCAAAGTAAGTCTGACAGTGTATAAAACAGTGAGAGTGCGAGAGAGAGCAGTGCTTTAGGTAGACACAATGACAATGTTTCTGGTGTGCATTGAGTTTCAAGGTGAAACTCTCTCATCTGCTTTGCCAAAGTGAACAAAAGCACCGTCCCGGGAATAGCATACCCTCACACAACACACACATTAATGGCTTTTAATCTTCCCCCCTTTTTCCTCCATTTAACACAATTAAGATGTTTGCAAAGCTAACATGGACCACTAGTCGCTATAGGAAGGACAGATGAAAGACATTCACGGATTTCCATATGCAAAGTAAACACAGTTATCCGTCCTTTCTAACGTGTCAATGCGTAAGACCAACAAAACAGCAGCCAGCCATTTCTTAAATCACCTAATAATTCACTAACACAACATTAACACATTAGCATATTAACATTAGTGTGTTAAGTAGCTTCTAATCCCAAACAGATAGTGGTTGGGCTACATGAGGCCGCACGACTGCATGCTTTTAATAGCTTTGGAGATACCTGTGTCTTTCCGCCTGCAAGTTGAGGGGACATTTTGTTGTCGTCAGACTAATGAAGCCTTTGGCGCACCAAGTTGATTTTCAAAGTCCCTTTGTTGGCGCTCCAGCCACAGATAATTATATATATTCATCCCCTTTGGCAGTCACTTTTATCCAGCTCATTTAGAAAGCTTGGCTTCCTCTTGGACAAATTGGGACATTGAGAGGCAGATTGGAGTGATAGTTTTTACATTTTGCATCGATGGCACATTAATCAGGGCAACTATAGCTGTGGGAAAAGATTCGCTTAAACACCCTGTGAAAATCCGGCCATTTGTCTGTTGCAAATAGTATCATTTAAGTTATGTCATTATCTAAAATGCATTCTTTCTGCCTGTATAAAAGAGTCTTGAACTGTAAATCCATAATGGACCAAAACATGGGAGCTTAGATGTGCAACCTAACTGCCGATTAATTTACAGACTGCATAATAAATCACATGCAAATATTTTAATTTACAGGCTTTTTACTGCTATATCTCTAAAACAGGTCAGTCCACTGAAGTGCATTGAGGAGAGTATCACCTGAACTAAAAACTGTTATTTCTTAAATAGAAAAGTAGTTGTGTTAGCTGAATTGACAGAAAATCAATTACTTTTGCCACATTCCTTCTTTGGTGGTTAATTTCTATCAGTTTAAAAAGAGAATATTCAAGATTTATATGTCGCACTTTGCATATTCAGTTTTAACTTAAAAGCAGTTGTAATTAAAGCATTACAACAAGATGTTGGAAACTAGTTTTCTATTTTTCGACAACATCGGTTTGTGAAATGGACTTTTGTTAGCTTTGGGTAGAGCCCGTGCCAAATTAATTGCTACTGCCCACTGTGTCCTCATGGTATTGATGAACGATCCATAGAGGAACGCGTTGTTTTCTCTCGCTCTCTGTCCCACACACACACACACACACACACACACACACACACTCTAATGTTGCTCTGGGGAAAGCTAAGCTTATCAACTACCCAATGCTCACACACTCACGCATGCGCGCATGCACAGACTTCTCTGTCTCTATCTATAAACCCCATGAAATCATTCCACACCAAGTGAAGCAGGGTATGTATAAGTTTGGCCAGGATTCCCATCTCCTGTTCTGTGATTAAAGGACCAAACTAATAGGCTCTGTCTCGTTGGGAACCTGCATGGGGCTGGGAGAGACCTCAGAAGCCATTAAATTGCAAATCTGTAATAATTTGCTGAAGGCTTTCTGTCCAGATCATTCCCCGGGCTGATTTGTGCATTGAGGTAGTGCTCTGAATGGCCAAGCACAAACCCAGCTGAGCCCCCTGGCTAGTCGGCCAAGTTAGTCTAGTAGAGGGCACGCTCCAGATTCACTCAGGGCCATATTTACTTTACAAGAAACCACAGTGCAAACTTGTGCTGTGCCCTTTTCATTGAATTTGTGCCTACAATCTGTGCAAAATTAGAGCCTGATTTATGAAGGCAGCAGCTAATCATGCAATAAGCAACTATAGGCTGGTCCTCTGAGTGAAGCAGAGCTGAAAAGGCATAAAAAGGTGTAGACGGTAATGTTAAGTATTTTATCAGCTCAAGAAAGAATTCAAAATTCTGTAATGTTGAAGCAGTTAATTTGTCTGCAGTAAAGCAATAATAACAATTATTTATAGAGATGCTGGCCAAAGGCAAAAGAGTTAAATAAAGTTTTCAGGAAATTAAAAATGAGGTGCAATGAAAAGCATAAAAGAAAAGATTGTTTATAAAAAACACACAGGGCACTGCAATCTAAATGTCTTACCAAAAAGAGTGCAGTCACCACAGAGTTACAGCAGCTCAGCCAATGCCACGCTCAAGTTAAGTTTAATAATTGCAGCCACAACTCCCTGTTTGCTCTGTGTTTGGTGTAAATAAAATAAAGCAATCAGACATTGTGTTTGTTTGCTGTTGCCTACTGATCTAATTTTTGTTATATATTGTTTTAATCTAATTCAGTGCAGCTCCTCTGTAGAATAGATTAAAATTTCTCCTCACTATCTCGATTGTGTGTTAATAAACCCGTGAAAGTTTTTACTTGCTTTTTGAGGTAGAGAATCTTCTCTGCAAAACTGATCCTCACAAACTGTATGAATCTGACTAAATCCAGCAGAGTGTCAATTGTTCACACTTTTTATGATTTTATATCATAATTTGCGAACGCCTCCCTTAAACACTTGAATGCTCAGTTCACTGCCAAAGTTGAGACAGTTGTGGTTATTGCTCTTGGGAGATTTCTGTACATGTGTTTTTTATCTGTGCTCTTCTTACTTGTTTAAAGCGGGCCAGGCGTAGTTGGAAAAATGTGATGCTACATACTTACAAGATTTAGTAACATGTTTTTACTTATATTGTCAGGCCACTGTCAATCAAATCATATCAAACGCACCCACAGTACTGACAAAGTAGATGAGTTTTTAACTGTTAAACTTATTAAATGATGTTTTTTTTTAACTTCAGGAGATTTTGCTGGTTATTTAGTTATGAATATTTAATTTTATAGAGAAATGCTTAAGATTTTAAATCAAGTTTTCTGGGGCTTTAAATAAATCTGTATAGATGAGATATGATTACATGCTTGTTGTGAAACACATGACAGACAAACTGCACTTCCATGCTGGTTTATCAGTGTCTGAAATGAGGCACATGAGTCTTAGTAAATCTGGCTCTCTGTGACACTGAGGCAAACACACACACACACACACACGAAGTAACACACACACCTACTGTGCAGTGCACTCAAACCCATTTCAAGTTGATTAGCTTGTATTGGAACTGACTTCAGAAAAACAATTGTTTGTTGAGAAGCTTCAGTATCATCCAAAATGCATCAGAGATGCTCACCCTCTCACCTGCAGTCTTTGTATGTAGTACTGTACGTGGACAACCTACATTAGAAAACATACGAGGGAAAAAACCTATCACGCACCAAACTGACAAATATACAGTAAGACCTGTCCCATTAACATGTTGTCAGAGATCCTGCTAATATGGTGGGCACTTGCTTATTTACCCCCGGGGTGGCTGGGAGCTGCAGGGGTCTAATTCTGCTCTCATCCCAGGAAGGTCATTCTCCCTTCTCGAGCCATGATGGCCACAGAGTAGTGCTTAAATCTGGCAAAACGCAGCCTATAAATTACAGCAGAGGACAGAGGGGTCAGAGCCTGGCATGGAACTGGGCCAGAAGCTATCAATCTGCTGGGGCCAGCGAGGGCGACATCTGTCTCTGGGACTCCCTCACTCTTTCTACTTCTCACTCTGTCTGTCGTTTTTTCCTTTCCCCGCATTTCAGTCCTTTTTTTTTTTCTTTTCAGCCCCTCTCCCTCTTTCTTTTTCCTCACCCTGCGCCTGTCATTGAACAATCTCTCTGTGCCACCATTTTTAGTCCACACCTGTCTTAACAATCTATATGCTCTCTTTCTTTTATATCACTCTGCCTCTTGATATTCTTTCTCTGTCTTTGTGAGCAACTCCACCCCCCCCCGCCAAAACTCTCTTCCACGGATCTCCCTCGCCTCTTTTCACGCATTCTCTTACATCATCCGTGTTTCAACATCTCTCTAATTCTCCCTCCCTCTCTCTGTCTCCCTCTCCCTCCCTCTCTCTCCCTGTCTTGAGCTCCTTGTCGTTTTACGCACTCTTGCACCATCTCCCTCTGCAGCGATATGTTTTGGTCTATCTGCTCTCCAACCAGCAGGATAGGATAAAGCCTTGATGTACTTTCTCTCAGTGTGATGCCAATATGATTTGAATGGTAATTTCTGATAGCAAAATACACTGACCTGCACAGTTTTTGGCGAATTAAAATGGAATGATATGGACCCAGTGGGTATGCAGACACTAATACAAAATTTGAAACACAAATTCAAAGCTGATCAGTTCCCTTATGTCATTCAGAGCTGTGCCAACTCACCATATTTCTTGAATATAAATTGAAACAATTACAAAGTGTCTCTGAACTGAGCTGCTAACTGCAAATACTCCTCTTACATCTGATAAAGAGCAGTAGTAGTTTAAATATAGGATGCTGACTGTGAGAGTCAAAACTTGTCAAACCTAATCTACAACAAACATTTCTTTTTGGCTGATGCTTCTGCGTCTGTTTCATCAGAACATCTTGCATTACATTTGCTACCCAAACCCTCGAAAACTTCTGCATGACTTATTAATCCTCCTCCATTTTCTGAATCAAACTCAGCCTTGAATAATTGAGAGAGATCTTTGAAAAGCCCTAACCTCCATTCCCACCTTCCTTTTACAAGTCAACGTGGTGCATTTTTAATTGGGGGACATGAAATAGGCATGAAGGGAGATGGGTAGAAAGTGAATTGAATCAGGGACACTCAAACCTGGCAGTCACTGCACACACCATAGGAGATAGTATGCATGCATGCATGCAGAGAAGGCTAAATATGTGTCTGGCCTGACAAGTCACACATGCTCAACAGTCTTTGACGTGCTTTCTGTCTGGGACAAATAGTACACGGCTCATGTAATCCCTGCTTTAGAGTATCCCAGCAGGCAGACCCAGATACGCCACTTCGAGTTACGTTTAGCAATTTGGGTGAGAATAAACATCAATTCAACTTTCTATGAACCATAAATCTCCAAAGCTGAGTGATTTGTTTAGTGCATATGAGCCAATTTTGTATGGGCTAAAAAGGTAATTGAACGTACATGTATTATTTGTTGCAGAAATAGTGAGGGACTGTTACACTATCTGCTTGCAATGTAATAATGATAATTTGCTTTTACTATAATATTATAACATAACTTGACCTTGAGAACAATGTTAGAGATAGAATGAACAGAGAAAACACATATAAATTAGATGGAGTTTGAAATGAATAAAAGACATTTGGAGCAGAATATGTAATAAGAATTGATGCTTGCTGGATATGCATTAATGGGCCACTGCCACAATTATCTGTGACAAAGTTTGCTTCTGTTTTTCATAATGCTGCTGTGTCATGCTGCTATTTCCTCATGGAAAGCCTCTGCAGTAGGGCTGCAACTGGACCTGTTTTCATGTGCATACTGAGGGTTTGAGTCAGATTTGGGCTTAAAATATATATATTACTAGTTAATATTAAAAGTTACCACAGGTATACAAACACGACAAATATACAGAGAAAATGTATACACATCAACACAAACACACATATCCACACACAGATACTGGACATGGATATTATAATATTCCCTATCATAATGCCTCCTGACTGTGCAAAGCTTGATAAAAGCTCTAATCCAAAGGGCAAAACACCAGTTTCCAAGTTCACACACTGAGGAGATTCATAACCTTTCGTCTGTCGAACAAAGGAAACAGTGTTTAAGCCTTTTGCACAAATAACTTAATATAGAGCACAGTGCCTGTATAAATGCATGGCACAGATAAGAGATCCAGAAATGGAACAAAATGGAACGTACATAGTGTTAAATAAGAACAAGACGGAAATCACAGAAATCACATGTAGTTCAGTGTGGCAGATGTTGTCAGGGGAGGAGTATGTGTAAAACTACACTGACATGTTTATATTTATTATCCTCCATGCTCATGTTTAAAAAAATGCCAGAAAGGGCTCTTCCCCACAGGAAGTTCTATTATTGGCAATACAGACTTAAATAATTGCAACCATCAGTAGAACAAAAGTAACACTCAAAAACAACATGTAAGACTTTCCAACATTTCAAAGCTATTGCATTCCTCTAGAACCAGCCACTGGTATTTGAAGCAGGGTGGGGGGGTGGGGGGTGGAAGTAGTATTAAGGGTAGCTAAAAGATTGAGGAGGCCCAAAGCGACAACTTTTTAAAAATTTAACACAAAGCACAATAATACTTAGCTGATGCAAGAGCCTTGAAAACAGAAAATATTTACCTCTCCAAGGAGCATTTGTCAAAAAAAAAAAAAAAAGGATTTTTTTTTCATCCTCTAAAAGAAAGGTACACCAGGGCAATAACCACAGCAACTGGAAAGCAAGACTAAGAAGAAAAGAAAAGAAAAGAAAAGAGGGAAGCCAGTGCAAGTTGTTTAGCCTCTTTTTATGGAAAACAAAAGGCCAAATGTTGATGAAACATTTAAGGCAGACTTTATTTTAACCCAGCTCCAGGCTATCGGTCAAGGAGTTTAACAGTGTCAGAATGCAAGAAAGGATTTTCACTGCACATATACATTTTTCAGAGATGTTTTTTGCCTCAGAAATTGTTGGAAATATCGTGGGTCACTTTTGTATTTGGGATATCAGAATATTGATAATCCGTGTTTTGTTCTGGCACAGTCTGTGGTGTTACGGCAGAGATAAAACATTCAATTCAATTCAGTTTTATTTATATAGCGCCGAATCACAACAAAAGTAATCTCAAGGCACTTTTCATATAGAGTAGGTCTAGACCATACTCCTTCAAATAGGTATTTACAAAAAAACCCCTAACAGTTCCAACATCACACACCTTGAGTGATTCTCCCTAGAAAATTCACTTGAAAAATATCTATCTATCTATCTATCTATCTATCTATAAGAAAATTGTTGACATCAGCAGCTTCTCTGACCTGTAACGATGGCCACAAATTGTCAATGTTGTGCTTCTCCACAGGTCAGCACTGCCATCCACAGTGAGCCATGACTTTACTGTGTGGAACCATTATATACACACTAACATGTATATGATATATGCTGACTGGACCATTTTAACAGGCTGTGCGTGCTTCTGAACTGTTGACACATAAGGTTTTCTGAAAAGCTAATGCAAATTCGAGGCCTAAATGACAATGTTACTGTAGTATTTCAAGTTAAATCAGTAGTGATTTTGAATGCATGCAGTGTACATGTGTGTATACTCTTGCGCATGTGTGCACCAAGCTTGCAATTTTTGGAGACCTTGCTGAATGAGCGTCAGCTAGTTTCAGTCGGACTGTAGGACGTGAGATGAGATGAATGTGTAGGTACAGCCATCCCTTTACATTATCTCTCCCTCTCGATGTATGTAAAGGTCAGTGGTTTTAATGAGAGGACCGCCGAGGTCAGACGAGCCAGAGGACTCCACCTCCCTGACAGGCATCATGACTCCAGACCTGCTGTTAGCATGCTAATCCTTGCAAGAGTTCCCTCCTTTGGCTCGGTGCGGTCATCTCTCACTGTGACTAACTGGCTCCCTGCTCGGCCATCAGCCGGCCCCCATCTGACAGTCCCCTCCAATAATAATGGACAACAGAAGCGGTGCTGCCTTGACAACGGTCCTCCTGACAAATTAGGCTCACTGTACTCCCTGCTCTGGCCCCGCCTCTTGCTTCCCTCTTGTTGCTTGGCAGTTCTGGGTTCTGCCAGGACAGGGGGCGGCGGGTGTGGCGTGGAGCCGGTGGTCGAGTGTACTTGAAGGAGCGACCTCCTCTACGACACATGTTGCCTTTCTCCCCGACAAAACACTCAAAATCGATTGTGATGCGTCTTTATAGAAACGGGGCACAATGTGGGGCCTGAGCGTGCATTCTGAGCTAAGCTGAGTGGAGGATTCTGGGCCAGGGAGGAGAGGAGGAGCACATAAACACACACACTCATAGATGCACACACACACGCACACACACACACTCATCCCAAACTGAATGCGAGAGGAGGAGAGAGAAGGATCCCACAGTGAGGATGATGCAACTGGAGTGAAATTTTTCGGCCGGAACGCATGCTGCATTAACGCAGACCTGCAGGACGAAAAAAACACACCCTCGCCTCTTTCTTTCTTTATTCAAAGCCAAATTTGGCTTTATCCTCCTGTTTTTTTTTACATTTTTTTTGCAGACAGTACTTCTCTAATGGCAACCTGTAACACCTAATTGCCTGCAATAAAACACAGCATGAGCGTTTCATGTTTTTTGGCATCGCGACTTCCTGGCCTCACCAAACACGAGAAGCTCAGTGATCTGTTCTGAACCTGCTCCTCGGACATATTCAGTTAAAAGGGCCGAAATATCAAAACCATAGGCATTCAGCGGGAACCATAACTCCCTTTATGACCTGCACAGATTATAGCCCCCATCTGTAGCATAAGCCATCTGCAGTATGGGTAAATTTAAACAAGATTACTATTGGTCATTACACTGTGTTTCCACTTGTTTGATTTCAAACATATTAAACCTTATATGATCATATAACCCTTTTCTCAAGTATTGATATGAAATTATAAACTGGTTTAACAGCCATGGTATTTTCATTAATCACCACCATTCTTTTCATACAGTGGGCTGGTTGTGTCTACTCTTACTGAGGAAGACTTTTGTCTGAACTAAAGACCTGTGACATATTTTTTACATCACTTGCCAGGTTAAAATGGACTATTTGGCCCAAATCTACATGAAGTTTCGACACCTGTTTTGACTTTGAGCAACTCTCTGGCTTCGTAACTACTTTAACTGTCTGAGCCCATGGCGAGGGCTGTTGCTAATGTATTTAGTTTGGCCAAGGACAAATATATTACTGGCATTAAATTACCACCAAATGAAACAGCAGTAAAACAAACTTGGTGACACGTGCATTTGCATTTGCTTGTGAAAAAACGAAGATTGTAGACAATAAGGGTTTGGCTGGGAACACACCACTGCCTGAAGATGTGACAGCAGTAAACAATAGATAACACCTTCTGTTATTAAATGTCTTCCCCGTATCATCGCAGCTCAATTGCCCCAGTGATTATTACATGAAATCAGGCAGATGAATAGTGCTAGCTATCCTATCTACACCTTCTTCCCCTTCTTGAATAGATCCCCCACCTCCCATGCTACATTGCCAGGGAGAGGAGAAAGAGAAAGGGCTGGCTCTTTGTGCTAGCCGTGTCTCTCAGCCCCGTTGTGCTTGGTAGCAGCAGCAGCAGCAGCAGCAGCAGCCGGTGACCATTATAAATGGCCTCTATTAGCATGGCTTGGTCGCAGAGGGGAGAGAAATAAAATCATTGGGAGAATGTAGGCCTGCACTGGTGTCCCTGCGCCCGCTCCCAGCCTCTGCAGACCTCCGTCCCGTGCTCCCCTCCTCCCCGCTCCCTCCACCCCTCCATTCCAAGGGGACAGAATCCTAAAGACTAGATTACTAGTGATACATGGAGTCATTATAGGGAGGGTTATGGCAATAGTATCACAGGCACGGCTGACAATGGCTATAATAGGGGTCCCTTTCTTCAGAGGTAGCATTACCATAGCAAAGGCTGTTTCTTTAGGCTTGTTGATGTACAGCAGAACAGGATGAGGGCCTTTTATTACCTGCCGCAGAGAAAAAGCTCTGTATTATCTAGCTGAAAACCATGCTTATTTCTTTGTAAAAGTGCCATGTCTCTTTGGGTAAAGTTAAATGAACACAACAGTATTCCCAGATACAGAATTACATTGTTAGCGATGACAGTTACCAAGAATGTGCAATTTGAAAAAGCACAGGTAGAACAAAAATTGTAAAGGAAATGGCTGTCGATCATCTACAATACCCGGTTCAAGCTGAGGCTTTGTGCTACCACAACCATTACAGATCATGATGCACTGTCATTGAAAAAAAGGCCAACATGTCAGTGTATGTACAAGAAGTGAAGACAAAAGGAGAAGAAAGAGGGATAGCAAAGAATAAAGGGGATCGAGCAGAGTTAATGAAGTGGTGAGAAGATGGAAGAGAAGAATAGAAGAGGAGTTTTCTAGTGGGCAGCGCTATAGACTTCACTCCATTGGAGCATTTCACACCTTAAAGGGTCATCATGCCCTCAGTTTGACTCTCTCTACTGAATAGCGGGGGAAAAAATGAGTAAACGGCATGAAGGAGCTGAGGGAAAAGAGGATGGGGAAGAGTGGTGAATGACTGTAGCATGTGTGTACAAAATGTACATATCTGAAACTACATTGGTACAAAATGTTCAGTGTTTGAAACCACCAAAATGGCAGTGTTGAGCTAAAGGTTTTCAGCTGCTTTGGATGACAGAAAAACCAAAACTACGACCAGGTTTAATGTTTTTGAACACAAAATTGTCATAAGCTTTAACTGCTAAGATAGATTTAATTGACAGCAAAATAAGTGGATGGCAATGGCAAATATTATTTTTCTTCCAAATATTTGTGTATTTGTTTGTAAGTGTGTTTACACTTGTCTCAAACTCTTGCGCTGATGGCACACTCTACTTGTTTCATGTGATGCTGGGTAGTCTTCACTGAAACCAGTGTGATGGCAGTGCACACAGTCAGTCACTTTGCCTGTTATTTGTGGGACGTGTTGTCTTTTACTGCTAATTTGGGAATCTTCTATGGAAACCTCAGGAAGGTGTTAGGAGTCTGTGGAGGGAACGTGGCCTTCAAACAGCTTGCAGTGAGCCAGTGAGCTGGTGAGCCAGGGAGTAGCTAGTGCCTCCAGCTAGTTAAAATATGAGCGCAGCGGGGGCTTGCTAATGAAAGCGGGGAGCCCAGCCCGGGAAGCAGAGCCGTATATTGCGATGAGGAGACAGTTCTTAGAATCAGCTGGCGAGCCGTGCCTATAGTTCTGGGCCCACTGGTGATTAACCGTCCAACAGGGAGTCGCTACTACAGCTGGGCTATTAATAAGAGATAACCCCCCCTTTCTCTTCCCTTCCCCCCGTCTTTGGTCCCCCCCCCCCCATGCCTGCAGACGGTCTCCACCCTCTGGAATTATTTGTATACGAAGTCAAATTTATCACTTCGTGACTGACATGCACACTGTTCTTAGTCATTGTAATCATCTGTAACAGTGTCTTGATGTCAATTTACACCTGACGTGCTTCGGTTTATGTAAAAAAAAAAGAACATTCGCTACAGATAGGATGTGGCTGTCGCTCTCAGGAGGTTTGATTGTGTGCTTAAATCACTTTTCATGTCATCTTATAGCCCTCCTCATCCTCATCCTCATCCTCAGCAGCAGCAGTGAATCGTGAATCCTCCTCACTTCGCTCCTGGTCGGTGGACAGCTCCGTGGTGCTGAAATGCGGTCCTACGGGCGAAACTAAAACACACTGACGACGGGAGGATTCCTCTGACGGTTCCGACCGCTCGTCATTGTTAAAGATCAAACACGTTTTTTTTTTTTGTTTTGTTTTTTTGCAAATAGGTGAGACGACGTATTATTAGCTTCCTCTGCCGTTTCCGAAGGCGTATGGATTAGGTGATTTTGATTTCCAGAAAAGGGGAAGTCTGTGAGCACCGCCGAGTGGCGTAGAGAGGGGGCACACGGAAAGGGGGGGAAAAAAAAGAGAGAGTGGGACAAATTGACAATATGCACAGAAATCCACATTCAGCGATGTCGGTATAGAACCTTAAGGTTTCTTCCGGCGCTGAAGATTGTAATTGAAAAACCCCAGCATCGAAAAAAAGATAGGGATTAAGGGACATCACAGTTCAAACTATAAATGCAGTGTAAGAACACATCTATTTCTCTTATATTCAGAACGACATCTAAAATTCATTCAGTTTCCTCATCAGATTAATTCTGTGGGCCTATAGGCATCAACCAAACAGTTTCTAAATCAGTGGGAGAGTGGTCAGTCTGATTACTGTGGCAGCCCTTGATTTATGAAAATCTTAGTTTGAGTGAGTCAGATATTGATATTAAATACCACTCAGAGTGGAAGGTCTAAAACACTTACACATGCTGTAAATTAAAAGCACGTTTGCGGCTGTGACTGACCCACATGGCGATGGATAAAATGAAACTGACTGAACATTTCTTATTAGGCTAGGAAAAAAAGAAAGAAAGCTATACTTTCTTAGGTTCCGACATATTACATTTTTAGCACGACATCCCAGGGCAGATTGATCGTTACTATAACCCTAATCTGCGAGGTTACACAGCTCCGAATAGAGTGACCCAAGGAATGGAGTGACAGTAGGTTTGAACATTCACTGTCAAAGTAGGCAAAATTTATAATGACAGAAACTTCTTTTGGATATAAAATGAGATATTTCAGATTCAACTTGTACTAGCCTGGGCACCAGCATGGCTTCACGGTGAAGATCATTGGCTATTCTGGTGTATTCATTTGGGAGTCAGTTCATGTTGTTTATCTCTATTCCCACAGGGACCCGAGGTCACGGCAGTGTGTAAATGATAAGAGTGCTGATATTCCTACTGAGTTTGATGAATGCCATTTAAACGCTAGCAATGTATAAGCCTGTGGAAACTGAATCAGTGACAGTGGAGTTACCTCAACACTTTCTGTTGTGTCTCAAACAGGGCAGTCCAGTCCATGAATTGATAGCAGCAAAATACCTTCACGTGTAGGTCAGGCTGTGGCTCCAGTCTCATTCAGACACACAAATCAACAGCCGTATATATAAAAAAAATATCCATGCATATTTTGATCAGCAAGCCATGCATGTGTAAGACCACACTGAGTATTTGGCTCTTGCTAAAAGTGGCTGCCAAAGTGAAGGCAGCTACTGTATATGCAGCTCCTATATATGATAATACAGTATGTTATATTCATATCAGACCAAAGGTTAAAGTGTCGGAATATGGGCCACAAGACACTGAACTATTCTCAAGTGATGAGCAAAATGAAATGGTAGTGTACTCCAGTTACGCTTCAGTGTCTTGAGTTAAACCACGCACCCTAAAGGCCTCACGCTATAGCAACGACATCTAAGGCTCATAATGTTGACCTATTTGTTTTCATTTTTGGCTATGAGGCATACCCCCCCCCCCCTCTGCCTAGACATTAGCCAACCATTAAATAACAAAAGCGACACACTCGGCGCCTCTCTCACCTCTCTCTGCTCTTCCGCCAGCTAAATGGCCCGGTAATGTCATCCCGTTCTCACGGCATGACCGGGCCCCAGCAGGGGCGAGGGAGGGGTGGGTGGTGGTGGGGTAGGGGAGACTTGGCTTTCTTTGGCATGACACCGTGCTCTGCTCTCCAAGCTTTCCCTCGGGGCCACACTCCATTCACCACAGCAGCCTTGCCTGTGCTCACGCCTGACTTACCTCCAGCAATATTTTTTAATACAAGGGTGAAATGGGAGGGCACAAATCATCGTAATTATGTTCAGTGGGTACTGCCGTGATGATTATGTAAGGTATGGCACCACGATGGTTCCCTCACGGTCTGTCTCGTCACACAGCCTACCTGTGAGCCACAATGAAATGTTTTCAGTGTCGCCCGGAGTGAAATGGCTCCGGTGACTGAGCCCATCGGACTGATAATAATAACACGCAATTAACGAGCAAGACGTGTAACAGTGTGTCTCCTCGCTCCCCAAATGGTACTTATTTCAATCCGTTTGGGTATACTCAAATATGACTGTGTAGCTCTTGCAAATCATTTGTGCCCACTGCACAGGCGTGCTGAGCGCAATACTCAAAGCACCCGGTCTGTCAAACAATTTTCATATTTATTATTCTCTTTTTCTCTAAACTCAATACATCCCCCCCAAAAAATCTGATTGATACAATCAAATGGTTTCATTCCTACAAATATAAATTATTATCTAGTTTCCGAGGCTCCTTAGTGAAATAAATCAAGGTTGGACTTTATTAATATTTACAGCCATATTAGTGACTAGACTGCTTTTGTAAGACAGCACCATCAAAGGGCTTTTATACAGAGAAATACAGTACTGGGAGAGATATGGCTCTGTCCTTGGTGCTGAAACTAACATACAGCAATGGTAACAAATGTACGCCTCTGTCCATGGTGCTGAATTTAATGCAGGGCAACACTGACAAGTGTATCTCGTTTAAAAGGCAAGAAGCCTGTGTAAATTGCCAAGCACACTTAACAAGGCTTAGGAGAGCTCTATGAACAAAGTGTAAATGACTATATGTGGACACCCTGCTTTTCTCACAATATCCCACTGAGCTCATCAAAAAGAGGTCACTTCGCCAACCAACCCCTATCTACCCCACCCCAAATGAACCACTGCAATCATACAGCAGAAGAGGCCTATTTTGCCCTTGGAATATTGCTCCCTTGCTCGTCATGGCTTCAATTTTCAGTTTCGGCACTGTAAACGGTTGCAGCAAGGCAAATAAATGAAAAGGGAAATGAAATTCTGGGTAGCCAAGTTACACAAATAGATTGATAATCTGCATGGGGCACCATAAAGAGCTCTGGCGTTTTCAATATTACCTATTCTGCATAGTAATGTCTTTTCTCACCTCTCCTTCATATGGGACAAAGTTCTAAATCTCCTGTAGCCTTGGGACACCCAGGCTGTATATCACCTTCCAGTAATTTAGGGGGAAGAGCGCAAAGGAATGAGGAAATGGCAGGTGCATGACTAAACGCTCAGAAAGTTTGGAGGGACGAGGAGGGCAGGAAGGTCCCCTTTAACTTGATTAGCACCAATTTGTTAGAGATTGGAGGGGATGTGCCAAGAAAAAAATTACTGCAGTAATTTAAAATGTCTGCATGCTGTCTTATAAAAAGTACACAACGTTCTTGACATATACTGTATATGTGTGGCAGAATGATTTAATTTATTAGTCATGTGGAATTATCATATTCATTATATGCAAAAAACATTCTTCTAGTTTACATAGAAAATTATTTGTTTATGAAGGAAGAACACACAGATATGTAGAAAACCATACAAGCATATCTGGTAATAGGTAGATGGAATATTTCTTAATTTCCTGAGGAAAAATGTATTTTATTGGGTCAATGCGTGGAATGAACAGTCTTACAGTGGAAGGTTGTTGACACTGGGAGAGGCAGTGTATTATCTCCCCTTGGGCAAAAACAAACAAAGCCATAAATGCATTCAGTAACGCATTAGAACCATTAAAATAATTTGTAAAATATCCCTCCAGCAGATCTGTGGACTAAACATGTCTTACAGTCTCTGTTTACTTTAATACACACACACAGATGATGCTGTTGGATATTATAGGCTTGATAAAATTAACATGAATGTATAGGTTCATAAAGTATTGGTACACACATTTAACATACTGTATAATTTAAGCATGCAAGGCATCACACTCCACTGGCCAGAGGAAATAAAATTAATCTTAAACAGTTATACAAAACAAGTTTAATCAAGTTTAAATTGTGCTGCAGTGCAGGATATTAACAGGCATACAATCCCTATTTTTCTGTAAGTATTGGAAAATTTCTGCATTACATATGCAGCACAAAAATCCTAAAAATGAACATACAGCTGAGCACAAAACAATAATGACAGGATGCTGTGGATTTCCTTAAAATAAAGTCTGTTGATTTGCGAATTGCAGAGTCTCCTGGGAATCTCATTCTGTGGAGCAATGAGGTGTGTCTGTCTCTCGCCCCTGCGGTTATACCTGGGCTGCATTGGAAAGAGATTAGTGCTGTGACATTTGACATGGGTGGGCGTCTCTGCTTGTGCCGAATGCCGGCTGCACAGATCAGCTGCGCTGACAGCTCCTCTCCTTGACTGACTCGCTGCCCTGAAAACACAAGCCTCTTGACAAACACCAGCTTCTTGACAACATCACACATACACTCGCATGCACTGTGCATGTATAAATGCAGCTTTAGGCACATAGATGCACCCACACACATGCTTTCACGCTCTGGAACATGACAGAAAATTAACCTAATTCTGTTGCGGTTCCTTTGTGACTATAAATCCCTATAGTTGTGTCTGATGTCGTGAGTCATCTAGTCAATCATTCAAGACAGAAAATGTCTTCACTGTCTGGCTGCTGTCTGAACCATGCAGCACCAAAAATTCTATTTCCACTACAACAGATCAATTCCACAGAGAGGTCACGAGGTGAGGTGAACTCTGACCTCTGGCTTTGTTGGCGCACACTGATGATACTCCGAGGGCTTGACCTGGTTGTCAGGGCGATGTGACACCTCCATCCCAGATAGGCAGCCATTTTGGGGCCAGAGTTTCTGACTCCACTGTGTCATTAATTGCTCTGGGGAGGAAAGTGGGACTCACAGGGGAGTGCGATAACACCTGGTTCTCTGGTATACCCCTGGGCAAAAAATGTCTAGAGTAAGGATGAGGTGTAGTGTATTTGTCACTGCGTGTGTGTGGAAGTATGTGAATGTGTGTGTTTGTGAGAGAGAGAGAGAGAACACTGCGTGCGTGTGCTCATTCATGTGTATGTGTATATTATATTTTTGATCACTGGAATTCACTTGTGAAGGTTGCCAGACAAGTGAACAAAAGCAAATATGAGCTTGTCTTTGATCATGTGACCCAGAAATTCCATCGGCCTTGTCAAGTTGAGGTTTTATTTACTAACGTCCTTCTCCACATGCACACACACACCCACACACACAGCTGAAACAATGCTGCAGTGACAGGTTTACGGATAAGTTATATACTAAAGGCTGGTTGCCTCACTGCTGATCCACATGTCCAAAAATGTCAGGACGATGATGGATATCCATCACTGGTTTTCTTGGTAACACTTTCCCACTGTGAGCAGTGTAAAAACATTTAATACATGGTTTCTAACACAATATAACGTAGTTGTAAGCACATACAAATATTAATTAATGTATACACCTGTGGAGACTGGTGTCCAATGACTAAAAATATGATAAAATAGTTAATAATAATACTATACAATAATAATAATATACAATAATAATATACTGAAATACTATATGTGCGGAGAGAAACTATAATTGTTGCGAAATACTATACACTAGTTAACACTTAAAATTCTTTTATCTGTTTACAATAATGTGTTACAAACCACTTAGTTTAAGTTCTAAACCTTAAGATTTTCATCAAATCAGGCACCATTTTTTATTCTATGTATGCTCAGTCATTTCTTCAGCCACAGCCATTCACTGTGTATTCACGTTCTGTAATTAATCATTAGTGGCGGAGTCCGCCATTCCCACCTTAGCTTGAAACTGCCTACCTGTGCATCCCAACAACAACATTACAGTACATACCCTGAGTTTGAGTTGGTTGACTGTAAACAGAAATATTGGGTTGTAACAGCTATTTGTAAACCCATCATTAAGTTTGAATGTAAAGTTCCTCATAAGCTCCTAAGTGATTTAATACATCAGGTTGGACCATCAAAACGCAAGTAATATCTAAATCAGTTGATGATGAAGTTGTTGATGCGTCAAACTTCACTTAGTAAACACTTGTGTTGGAACTAAGTCTGAACTACTCGCTACTTGCTCTGCTTATTTCTGAGAAAGTAGCAGTTCAAGGACTGTTTCCTGCCTCCATTATTCTGGGACCTGTAGTATTAAACTGCACCTCTGACCCCAGGTATCACCAAATCAAACAGGACTGAAATCTTAAGGATTATGACATTAAAATAAAATGTTACTATTGTCTCTTTTATGGAACCCCATGTGGTTGAATATGTTCCATTAGAAAACTGTTATGCTTTCTGAACCTCTTCATCTCACTCCATTAAGCATTGCATTTTGTGATAAAACTGAACTGAAAATGAACCACTGAATATCAGTGACCCACAAGGTCTGGCAAGTCTTCAGTCCCATGCACTACTTGATGATGGAAAAACAAGATCTTTTAATTGTTTTCTTCAAAGCCCTCTCTTCACAGAAGGCTGTGAGACTTTGGTTTGGCTGAATTTCTTCACAATACCATCCCAGTAAGCAGTCTAATTATAGCTGCTAAGGGGAAGTGATAGTGAATATTGACGGTGCAGTTAAATCCCTGGCACAGAGAAGAGACTATGATTGCAATATAATAATTTGGCATTTGGTGAGACAAAAGAGGCCGCATAGAAATCTGTTTCATGTCTTAGACAGAAAAATGACAACAAAAGAAATAATGGTGTAATTGAGGTGAGTTCTTGCAGAGTTTGGTGCGTGCGTGTGTCTTTCCGGGGCCCCCGTGGTTTGCTCCTGAGTGATGTGTAGAGTCTTATCGGCTAGAGAGAGGAAGTATGTGTTACATTTTTTGTCTGATAATGACAGATGAATGGAGGCAGACAGACAAAAGGATGACAGAATGATGGAAGGGATTGCTAGATAAACAGACAGGTGGAGCGATAGATAGATAGATCAGTTTTACTGTACTGCCTGGCAGTGAAGTTTGAATGTGCTTAGGAGTATGTCTTTCACAGTGTAGGAATGATTGTCAGTGTGTAGGCACTGTGAATAGAATATCGAGCCTGGATGAGCACATTTGAGGTGATTGTTTGAGCTCACAAACACACACACACACGGGCATGCACATCCACAGGCGCACACTCACACTGAGCTGTACGCATGGTTGCTCTTTAAGTTCAATTAGCATGAGAATGCTTTTTGATGAGATAGAAAGCGGTAAATGCAAGAGGAACGAGGGGAAAGAAGAATGCCTGTCTTCCCCTTCTCTATGTATCCTGCTCTGCCTGTCTTCTCTCCTGCCTGGTAGAGACAGACAATGTAAATACTAAAACACCAATCTTCCATGTCTGACCCCTAATTTGTGTTTAGCATGCCTCTCTGAACTTTAACATCTTGCCCACGATGTTCATACTATTCTTTACTCAGCATGTGGACTCGGAGGGACAAATTAAACAGTATTTGTGCGAAAGACGCATACAAAGCGTAGAAATCCATCAGCCAACAAGTCTGAACAGGGCCGTAGCGTCTGCCCCCAGCTTCTGGCAGACACAAACATGAAGGGGCGTCCTGGCAACAGCTTTGCTCAGGTAGGGAAAGGTCATTAATAATGAATACTAAATCAGCATCTGAAAAAGGTTACCGTTTTCAAACGCTGCACTCTCTTCCTTGTACCTCTCCCGTAGCATTTATTATAGCCTTTTCACTTTCCTTTCACTGTCACCTCTTTTGTCAGTGAAAATATGAGCTATGGCTTTGCTCCGGTTCTGTAGGGGGCAGGAAGGGAGATGAGAGGAAAATGGTAGCATAGTGTGATTCATTCATACACGGATCAAGTGTGATGGCTCTGGGAGTGGTGCTGGGTTATTTGGTTTTCTAGGGCCCGATGTCATTGTGTGAGGTTTTCATAAAATGTAATGCAGTCCTAAAACCGTGGAAAGATGTACATATATATGTATATCTCTGTGTGGTGTCTATATATATATATATATATATATATATATATATATATATATATAAACTGTAATGGAGAAATTTCAATTTCAGTTGAGAAAGGAAAAGGGAGAAAAAGAGAAGGTTGTTCCTAAATATCTTAGTCAGGAGGTGGATGTACATTATACAGTTTGTGTCTCCTTTTGATAGAGAAAATATGACTCATTCTTCAGCTGGCGGTGCTACACACATGTGGACCACATAAAGCATTTCCACACAGACACACATGCACATATTCATTACAATGCACAGAGACGTGGATACAGCACCCACATTGTGTTGTCGGATAAAAGGAGCAGGAAAGAAGTAAGCAGTGTTACAAATAGACTTTCAGAAAGGCTTTTGAGCAGAAAGAAGGAGAGCCTTGAAGAGTACGAGCCTTCGAAAAGGCAGACGACAGCACACGACTACGCTCCCTCCCTCCTCCCCTTGTCTCCTTGTACTTGCACTTATGCTGCAGCAAGAACATAATAAAAACCATGACATATTTTGCCAGCGTTCATAAATTCATCGCCTAATCTTCGAATACATCACCCAGCGTTCACTCAAAATGCAGCACTCCCGCTCACAGCTTCCCATGATCCTTGTGGAGGACTCCTGGAGGACACTGTGGTGTCATGCTGTGAGGCTGTGGCCACATATGTGTGCACCACATGGTTCCCCTGAGGGAACCGTCTGATTGGATATGGGTGCTGGAGCCTGTCGCCTATCTGTGAACTCTCCCTTAATCTGGATATAGTAAGCCCACAGGGAAAGACACATCACAGGGGCTGGGTTCAATGTTGCCTTCACACCATCTTTCTTTCCAACTCACTCATGCAGCTGACAAGAAAAATGTATTAAGAGTACTGTGTTATAAACTGTAACACTTATATACTGACTGCATTGACTCTACATCCTGAAATCAGATTCTAAAATGGTGTGCATGAACAGAAAAAGTTGGACCAGCTTTATGGGAGCTGCTGAAATACAGGCAATGCATCCAAAGAATGATAGTTTATGGATTGTATATTTACATTTCTACATCAGATACACTTTGCATGATTACAAGTACATAATTTGTTTTTAAAAAGCAAAATACTATGTAAGAAAAGCTACTTCCTCCTCATTATATGCCCACTGCTTAAAGGGAGAAAAATGTGACGTGGTGCTGTTGTTAATTACCCACCTAGACCTCATTACTGAGGTGTAGAATCATTAGGAGGTAGGGAAGTTAACTAGGGTAATGCTGCTAGGAGATGTTTCCAAGGCAACTTCATCCTACACATCTACATACACATCCACAATCTGAAAGGAGAACATTATTGTTAGAAAAATATACAAATTAAGCTATTTTTAAAAACTAACTTTGGTAAGCCAAGATTCACAAACTAAATGAATATTAAAAAGTTTAAAATTATGGAATTTCTAAAGTTTTCACCTGCACTGGGGGATGAGAGTGAGTGACGGTGTATGCATAAGTTTGCGTCAGCGTGTGCATGTGTGTGTGCCTAATGGACACAGGTGCGTCGGCCTGACTCTAGCTGGGTGACCTCTCCCTTTATGTTAGAACCTCATGTCATGCAGAGGCAGAGACAACACTTCCCAGGGTGGATCGATCTCCTCTACACCGCAGTACTCTGCTCTCCTGTCTCAAACACAAAGGGAATGCACCTGCCTGGAAGTGCGGCTCTGACACAAAGCCTGCAGGGAACCAGATGTCTCTGAGGCGTGTTGTGGAATTGATGCTTCCGCTCCCATTCATTTATATCCAACAGAAAAAAGAAGTGTGATCTAAGTGGATGTAGACGTGAAAATGATGCTTGTGAGTCCTTGCTTTGTCCAAGAAGAAGCCCAACAGTGATATCAAACATACTGATGTTGAAGGGTTCAAATAGGAAGTACTGTGCATTTGTTTACATCAGGCATGAAAGCACAAAATCAAGTTTAATAGGAGTTGTCCACTTTAAGTGCAACCATGCTGTGATGATATGGTATTGGTATTGTATTGTTTTACAAAATTCAGTTGTCCAAAATAATGATTCCAAGCAAACTGAATTGCATCTATTTTAAATCAACTGCAATGTCCATACATCTATTCTCTACTGTTAAAGTTCCTGAGGGGCTGAAACCTATCCCAGCATCCACTGCACAAGAGGTAGGGTACAACCTAGTCAGATTACAGTTCTATTACAGGACTAAAACACATAAACAGATAAACATATTCACATCTATATGTGGGCAATTTAGCATTTCTAGTTCACTTAACCTACATGTCTGTGCACTGTGGGAGGGAAATGAGAGCACCCACAGGAAACCCTCTGGGTGCTCTTAAGTAACACTGGCAATACCGCAATGTAAAACTGTCCCATTAGAAGTCCCTTACGTATTGTTAACACTGATGCATCAGTGCTTAAGCAGCATTTTACTGTTGTAACTGATCACGGTGGAGCTTATTTTAATTACTTTAGATCCTGTTAGGTAGTTGAATCTATAAAATGCATCATATACACTCATCTTAGGTTTTAAGATCTTAATCTGGCAAGTAACCACTAACTCAGCTGTCACATTAAAGTAGTGTAGTAAAAAGTACAATAATCCCCTTTGAAATGAAGTGAAGTTTAAGGATACAATGGTATAAAATAGCAATACTCAAGTAACATGCAAGTACCTCAAAATCATACCAAAGCATAGTACTTGAGTAAATGTGCTTAGCTACTTTCCACGCATGCAGACACTGGGAGAACATAAACCTAGACGTTCCCAGCCGGCCAGGTTGTGCTCAAGGACCTTCTTGGTGTGTGGTGATAATGTTAACCACTGGGCCTCTGTGCCACCCAATTGTGATACCTTAGCTCTGTATAATTACCATAACAAATGAGGACATTGTCGATATGATAATTGAGTTTCTAAAATGAATACCACGCTCCCCGTAAGCCTTATTCCATCCTGTCACTGTTTGCTGGCATACTGAAAGTTTTCTTCCATCAAACTTTCCCTTGTTCCAACACATCAGAAACTCTGACAGCTTTAACGATAGAGCCTGCCAATTCTCTCACTGTTGGACTTGCTTGTTTATAGTGATTTATGGTGATCAAAATTAACACGGTAATGATTTATTGATGTTAAATTTCCTTTGACTTTAGAATGAGCTGCCTCATTTTCATCGTAACGAGAATGGTTCAGTGAACATGGCCAACCTAAAGAAGCCACAGATTTTCATTAGATATTGAACATTAACATCATGTTTGTCGTAATTCTTCATATGAAGGTAGAATTAGGAGAGCTAATGTGGTAATCAACAAAACATCATTAGCTGGATGATGATATGTCATATGGAATATTTACATCAATCTCTATTATCCTTGTTAAATGAAGTGAAACTAAGAAAGCATGGGTATTACGGATCACTTTTTTGATTGAGGAATAATATGACTGACCTCCATCACAGAGAGGTAAATAGAACAAAAGAGACAGGTAAAGACAAAGAGACAAGGACACGGTAAAGACACACACTCAGTGGTGGCTTTAATCCTCCCTCCTTCCCTCCCATTTCTTGTTTTTAGGGAACACACAGCCGCACAATCCTCCAGCAGGAATACAGACAAACAAGACAAAGAAGCTGATGTGAGGAGCTCATCACATCAGTGTGGCAGAGAAAAGACATTAAAGAGAGACTAAAGAAACCTAAAAACTAGTCCCCTCTTGGTATGAACAACAAATCCTTGAAACCCACCACCAAAAAATAGCTCAGTTGCCGACCGTCTGGTCTCAGGCTGAGTAAGGATTAATGTTCTCCCCATTAATACAATTACAAAGAAAGCGAATGAACATAATATCCGAGACTACCCCCTGTGAAATGGCCCTCTCGCTGCCCTCCTAGGGTAGAGCTGTTTTATGTCCATTAGATACTACACCACCTTCCTCTGTTCAACTTATTTCAAATCAAACCCAAAGTAAAATTATTATGCAGACAGGAAGAATAGAAGTGTATGTGTGTGTTTGTGTGTGTGTTTAGGGGTGGGTGGATGTGAGGTGGGGCTGGTTGCCTGTGACGTGAGACTGTGATGAACAATACTGAGCCATCCTCGAATGTCGATGGGAGGAGATTTGCAGATGGGCGTGTCGTTGACGTTGGTTGTACTCATGTCAATTCTGCGGAGGCGATGGGTGCTCTGGGGCATCTATCTGTGTCAGGAGTTTCAAGGTAATAGGCATGCGTTCTGTGGAGTCTGATCTCGTTGAGCCGTGGTGTGCACATGTCGTGCAGTGACTGAGAATCTCAAACCACGTGGCAGGTTCTGCAGGCAGGCAGAAACCACCAGATCTGGTTTCAGGTAACAGCTTTAGCGCCAAAGGTGATATTAACACTTTTTCTTGTCAACAAATTTGTTGAAAAGACCAAAACCATAATGAAATGATTCTGCTAAAACTATTGCCTGTGTAGCTAAAATGTATACTCTATTGTGCTGTATTTTTACTATTGCTGACTGTGCTTCTACATAAAAAAGAACACTGCACTGGATGACATATGTATTATACACTGCCACTTGAAAACATTTATGATTTATTGTATGTCAATTCCACCATTGGTCCAATACATACTCACTAAAGCACTAAATACGTATGCAAATCAAGTTGAAAATAGTCCCAGTATTTACCCCTCTGTGTTTTGACCTGTTGATTCTAGGAACAAGTGAACTGGGGCTGAGTACGCTGACAAAGTGGATATACAGTCTTGAAATAGACTACACTAACCCCTAGATTGATAGTTTTGACAGTCTGTGGGCGACGCTGCATAATGGCGCAATATATTATGGAAGCTTATTGAGTTGTTGTTGTGGTAAAGAGTGCCTTATCTACATCCAGCTGACAAAAGACAACATTAGCATTTAAGTGAGGGAATATAAGTTAGTGTACTTCTTCATTTTGCTCTGTTTCTTCTCACCAATAAATATGATCTCTTGCTCCCTGTGTTCATCAATGATCATTAGCTTTATCGCTTTGGACTGGGAAAGGCCCACACACTGTTGATTTTTTAAGCAGCTGTGTGACTAAAAACAATGTATTGGTAGTTGATCAGCTTGTCGTCGGGATAAGACTAAAACAATGAGTTCTAAGATACAATATATGAGCTCAGGGGAACTGCAGAGTCATTGATATTCTCTGTCAGGTGCGTTGTTTCATATATATGATGTTTGTTCATTATTAATATTAAAAATATTCCTTAAGTTAGAGTAAAGTACTCCTTTATATTGAGTCCTACTTATCTAACAGGGGAGTCCCCTGGGCAATGTGGCCTGACAGTTGAAAAACATTTAAAAGTAATGGCTGTTGGAAGACAGACACCCAGCTGTTGGGCAGAAAAGGCAGACCTTTGCAGACGGTGAAAACAGACAGACAGATGGACACTTAATGCCATTGGTGACAGTTGAGCTGTGAGAAGGTGAGATGGGCAGTGGTGAGATGTGAGAAGGTGAGATGGGCAGTGGTGAGATGTGAGAAGGTGAGATGGGCAGTGGTGAGGGCCACACATGCGGCTGGGCAAGCATAAAGACAGACAGACAGCCATGGGATGTGGGCGGGCAGTTTGAAAACTGCCGGATGAACAGCCAGGTACATTCTGGACTGGCGTGACCAGATTCTAGGGGTTCTCATTAAGCCGCGTGATGAGCGAGATGGTTGGGAACAGGAAGACCGTGAAGTTCAGATGGAGATAGCGTTGAGAGGCAGAAGAACATTGTTGGAGCATTCAGGTGGGCGAGCAGACGGACAGGACCAGGAATGAGCCTGGGCAGGATGAGACCTGGATTGCGGCACCATAGGCGTGATCGCAGAGCACAGCCTGGGTGGGGAGGTAGGAGGTGGCGGAGGTGGGGTGGGAGACGGGGCCAGGCGTTATCAAGCGGTGCTGGGCTGGGCGGAATGGGCAGTCTGAGATCCCGCCCTACTGCCCTCTCTCCCTCTTGATTCGGCAGTGCCAGACAGAAGGAGGAAGATTGTGAAAAAAAAGAAATAAGTGAAAGAAAGAGCCCAGAAAACAAGTGTTTATGTGGAGTTCTTGGTGACATCATACAGGCGGGACTGTCTACAGATGAGTTAAGGACAGTCATCCTTATCACCTTTATTAAAATAGCGCGGTGTATTATTCAGGTCAGTGACAGTGAGAGGAGAGAGGAAGCAGCATTCCACGAGGTCTGCAGGATGTAGGCAACGTTGTATCTTTGGTAACGTAGTGGTGCTCATGAGATGTTTCAAATAATATCGCAGTTAGAAACGGTCAATTTGAATCTAGAAAAAGCCTGGTGAAACTAAATATATTCATATACATTCATACTATGTGAACAAATGCTTTTTTGCAGTCTAAATAAATGTCCCAGCGCTTCCCGGTGTGTACATGCTGTGTCTATGTTCACAGGTTCTGATCCTCACTATATGATTAAATAGCACAGCATGCCGCCTCTGAAATATACCTTGTATGCTGACGGCGGACACATCACTAGGCTGTACAGCAATTGTGAGGTTTCGTTCATGGTCTCAATTGATCAACATTCAAACTTGTCTTTGTTCCTCGTGCCAAAGTTTTGTCCATTGTTTTTGGGTTTTAGAATATCTAAAGTTACTTACAGACTTTGGTTGTTATTCGGTCACAGGCAAAGGCGTGTGTTAAATGCAGCCATGTGATTTTTAAGGCGCATTACGTTGTCTAATTACGTTTTGTGCTAACTGCTGAATAAGGTCAGTCTTTAACAATGTGTTGAAAGATTTGGGCGAAACAGCAATCAGAGGTGCAATTGCTTTTATTGGCTAAATCAGCATGTGTGAAATGTCCACACACACACTGGTCGTGGTTGACAATGCTGCAATCTGGGATCTGGCGGGTTTCAATTGGTGGACACTGCGGACTATTTCTCTCTGACAAAGTAGCACCAGCGGCGAAACTATGAACATTGTGCTGTGTGGGTGTGGATGTCAGTATTGTTGACGCAGCAGGAACCAGACACTAATGCTGATACTCCAATGAAATTCATATATTGATGAACACGGTCGTGATCTAAATGGATCTAAATATTTCACGATCACTAGGGAAAACTAGTAGGAATATTAAAATTCTCTTTTGCATTTTATTTTGTTCGTTTATTTGTGAACTATCTATAATCATGACATGAAAACATCGTTCTCCACAGGAAAGGATATTCAGACTTTTGATATTAACGGTGTTATCATCAATAGAACGCCAATAATTCCTCTATAAACATGAATGTGGGCCTGTTGCAGAAAAGCTATTTTAATCAATTCTTTAATGACGGTAACAAGCCCTCTCAATTTGGAGCACCCAGTATGCACCCTGCTGTGTAATGGTCAGATATTCAGGTGGTGGGAAAAGTAATTTCGTGGACAGTGGCTAAGTTCGGCCAAAGTGTGTGAGGCTGGTGATGCTGATGCCAGTAGATGAAGCCGAGCTCGGACGAGGTTCCATTTAGATGGAGGGCTTCCTCCGACAGCTCAACCAAACTGGGACAAATCGCTGGCGATGTGATTATCAACGTTATCTTGATTCGCCACATCTGTTCAGGGTCATAATCATAAAATAGTTTTGATGTGAAGAATATTGTTATATCAGATATATATTTGCGATTCTTTCGCCGATTTGACGATTGATGTATTGGCATATGAAAATAATTTAAGGATGCAAAGCAGCGGGTGGGATGTACCCCATCTCGCGCACATGTCTCAATCGCGGTGAGGAGGCCTCCTCCATATTACATGGCCAATTACAAAATTGGCCAGTTTATGCCGGAAAATCGTAATCAGGCTTCTAAGAGGTGGGTATGAAGATTAATTTGAAATAATTTGGTAATGTGCGTCAGGTTTCATACAGCTCAGGTTGATATCCACAGACCCTACCTGGCTGCTCCTCACCTCCCATCCTGGGAAGGACAGGGCTGAGGCTGGGTTAGCAGAATGACGAGAATACAGGAGGTTGTTCCTTTCATTGTCTTGGAGCTTTAGTTATATTGATTTTGAAAGAATTGCTGTGCAAAAGGCAGTTGTCAGTGGGATAGAGCCCAGTGAGGTGATTGTTCCTCTGCGACTGCAGTTCAATCACAGTTCATGGTTATGTTTCATCTTTGATAGTACAGCGATCTCATTGTAGTTAGTCCCCAATGTCTCACTATCCACCACAGCCTGGGCGGGCTAGCAACCCCATTATTTCCCTACATACATCAGCGTTACCTTGGCTCTTGTATGTGGATGAGTCATGTGCCTGAGTATATGTGTGGTTGTTCAACTTGCTGCGCATACTGCGTCCGGAACTCATTATAGGGACGATAGACATTCTTCTAGTGGCATCTCAATGTAATAGTTCAAAATTTTAACAGCTGTTGGGAGGCTAACGGTACCAGTTTAGAGTTTTGAAATTTTGGAAATTTGACATGGTATTCAGGGTGTAGCTAACTTTACAGAAAAGGAGGTAGACAGAACATAGCGTCTCATATCTAGCCACTGTCAGTTTTGCTGTTGGCAGTTTACTATCAATGGCTGCTTCACCAGTTCAGCTAAGATTATTCTGATTGTTCAGAAGATGCCAATCCTGGTGTTTTAAGTTCCAGCTGGTGTATCAACTGAAGGCCCCTGCTGGTTCAGATTCAAGTTATGCTATTGTATTCATGAAGTTGTTTTCCTGATCTGCTTAAGTAACATTCAAAATTTAAAATTGTGCAATATGCACTGAAAACTATTTTGATATAATGCTGTGTGAGACAAGCACTTTGTTCTTCTAATCATATTTTGATTATAGTACAGACATAGGTAAAGTGCAACATCTTTTGTGCATTAAACTCATTGCTTATTATGTTTGAAATGTAACACTGTCAGGTCTTGTCTGGTCAATAACTAAAACCGGATGACCTCATAACATCACCCAACCTCTAGTATGGTGATCGGACTCCTCAATTGGAGATAAAACTTTTGCCCATAACATTGTAGTTCCACGTACGTTCGTTAATTATATATACGACCCTTTAGTCTTGGAGGTAGCAAGCTGGTTAGCCAGACACACTAACACTGCGAAACGTATTCGAACAGATAAACACTGTCTATTCGACACCTGACACTTTTGTTTGTGTATTTTTTTTGGTATTTTTGGTCTTGGAAAGGTTTTCAAAAAGATCAACCATTAACTCTTTGAATACTGGTACTGCTCCATAGGCAAAGCAGCAAACGAAAAAACCTTTCATGCACTCACGTGTGACAGATCACAGTGCTGAGCTAGTTGGTCACAGGAGGAGTTTAGTGGTGTGTCTCTGTGAGTGGCACAGGTGTGTTTCTTTGCAAAAAGGCAAAAAAAACCGCTAATGGTTTCTGTGGCTGTCCTGGATTTTGGGTCAGGTGTATTCATTCCCTGTTGAGTATGAATAAACTTCACTTTTAATTGGATAACACAGTCGCCGCTCCTTTCCATCTCTTAAGTGCCCAGCCACCTGACATGTGTGCGACGTCAGATGTTTAAAAACTTTACAGTGTTTCAGCGCCCTGAAAGGAGCAGTTGTCAGTAATGGATACCGAAATGTGCTATCGAGCTACCTATCTTTTAACAGGTTTCACCCTACGGCTTCCGGTGAGCAGCGAAATCGAAGCATGACGGTCAGCTGGTTCGGTTATCCGTCTCCTGACTGTACTGTAGTGACAAGCGCTGTAATATATTGAATGTCAAAAGTTGGAAAACAGGATTTTCTTTGTATGATCTCATTGCATTTCTCTTATAAATTTCTGTACAGTGGTTCTTTATTGGAAAATAAAATAACAGATATTGAGAGGGAGTATGATCATTATTTCATCGATACTGGCAGTTCATCATTAAACATTGGTTTCAAACAAGATTTTAGGTTGACAGCTATGATGAAAGGTACAAATTAAATCATGGAAAATGTAATTCTCAACCTTCTTTTCTTGGAAACATAGATATCCTTATGTATACAGCGGTTCAGATATTTATTTTGATATGCTATGAGTATGTGATAACACCTAAATTCATTTGGTGACTGCTGGCTAGATGAAATGAGGCTCAAGCTCTTTCGAAGTGGGTTTCAATTGAGACTAAAACTTGAGATCGAAAAGAGTGTCCACAGTCACTTTTCTTCGACCATGTACACAAACCGCTGTTTTTAGATATGAAGTGGAGAAAGATACAAAGGAAATACCTTAAGAGAATGAGTCAAGATTAGGATGTAAACACACAGCACAAACTGTACTGAAATGCATTTATTGGCTCCTGGGAGGGATGGTACTGTATGAAACACAGACACAGGTGATAAGGTCAGTTATCACAATGACATCTGCATAGAGGAACTCAAAATACTAAGTAGGACAAACTTCAGACTGACGAGCATTCACAGGATAATTCATGCAGAAGTGACACACAGATGGATCCCACCTCTGCCACCAATTTAGAGGACAGACATTTCTATGAATGTGAGGGCAGGGGAGCTTTTAAGAGAATGTTGATTTGCTGTGCCGACAGAAGTAAAGAGCTGTTTGCTCTCCTGTCAACAACGACAGTGTTTTTCCTCTAGGTTTAATACCTTTGGCGAGACGGAAAAAATAAATAAAATAAAATCCTGGACTTGTACGCCACAAAAAAACAAAAACAAGAGTCAATCTCATCAAGTTGATTTGGGCAGGATAGAGTCCAAAAGCAGATGGTAAACGAATATTTTGGAACTGTGTTTCCTTTCATATTCTGGATGGGGCTTCACTGTCTGATTTGTAAGCCAGTGCCAGCGACAACTGCATTTTAGAAGCGCTGCCAGATATATTACAAGGAGGAACTGGAGCAGAACAGCTCTCTGGCGATGCACCATGGACATTATGCAAATACCATAAGAGAACATATTAGCTAGTCTATCGGTTCCCCTCAGAGATGCCTCCACCAAATTGTCTCAGAAGTCGCAGTGAGCTCCCACTGAGCCGAGGAATGGGTGAATTTAAATCAGGGTGACAGAGCAGCCTTTCTGACATTTCGTATTGCTCTTCCCACTTCCCAAATATATAGGTCTCTTATTCCAAACAGCATACTGTATATCTCTTAATTTGTTTCATGGAGCAATCACAAGCAGATCCCACATACTTGATCATCCCAAATATGCCTTGATGAAGATGCATTCAATCTGAAAAACCCATAGTAGTTCATTGAAACACATTTGGTGTAATGTCCCATAACACTTGACACGCACATCTCCAACAGAGCATTTGAGCACAAGTCAGAATGGTTGGAGCAGCAACGTCGACGATGGCATATATTCCCAGTAATAGCCTTGATGTTTGTTTTTAAAGAGGCTGTGGCACTGCATGCCATTATAGGGCTAATGATGTACGATTGTCATCTCACACATTGCAGAGTTAATTGGGCCTCTGTGATCATGCCTAATGGCTTTACCAGGGAATTATTGACACAATGATGTGGGCCGACGTGCTACAGGTAGGTGAATAAATAAATAAGCAAGCCCCCGCTACCCCCACCTCCTTCTCCCCAGACGCGAAGCTCGTCAATCTTGGCAACTGCCTCTGGAGCACCCCAGTCAGTTAACATTTTAGAAAATGGCTGCCCATTAATAATAAAGGCATATTAACATAAGTGAATTCTGCTGCGGTGTGGGATTCAGTGGAACAGTTATTAAAGTCCAATTTGGCCCCATTAATAATGCATCCACCTTTGACTTTCTGATATCCAGATTATGTGGTATTACTGTGGCTATACATTATTTATTAACCACTTTCAATTGGGGACCTTGATGACTTCTAATTGGTAGGTGGTGGTGCCATTAAGTTATCCCTGATGAGACTTGTCAATCAAGATGCATTCTCTCGACCTCGGTGTCCAACAGACTGCACACACACATCCATACACACACAATCAGAGGCAGGTGCCAACGGTGCCAACAGTGCCACAGTGCGGGACAGGGGCATAGTGCTCCACCTCACAACCCTGCTGAGACTCAGAGGTCTGACTCCTGTCCATCACGGCCATTTGAAGTGTTGCGAGAGGGGAGGCTAAATGGCATGGGGCCCACTGTTAGAGAGGCCTGGCTTTAAAAGTTAATGGCTCCTGTACTATGCTGAATGACACTGGAAGGGTGAGCGATTGTCATGCCTCCATCCTCTGGGGGCCTTTTGTCAGTCAGTCACTCAGATAGACAGACAGTGGCACATGCACAGCCATACAGAAACACCCAGGCGCATACTGTATGTACCCTATACACTCAATATACACAAGGGAGAGCGCATATATGTGAGCAGAAACATACCAAAATGCATAATAGCTATTTGCGCATATGCAAACACATCATGCTGAAGAAACAACAAGGCTGTCAGCTTGCAAAGCAGCATGCCGTAACTTTTCTGATGACACATAATGTGCTATACAAACGCCAAGACAATGACAGCACATCCCGCTCAACTTCAGGCTATTACAATCATGCTGAATAGCATGTCATTCTGTCCAGCATGTTGAGATTTTATTGCATGGTAGATCAGCCCAAACTAATTTGAAACTGAATGACAATCACTTGCTGAGGAACGTTGCTGCTGCACAGAAATGGCTGAGTAACAATTTGTGCACAGCAGAGTAAAGAGAAAAAGGAAAAAGGAAAAACGAGCGCGAATGAATTCTGCTCCCCTGAGTGCTGGCAAGAAATGGAATCAAGATAAAAAAAAGGAGGAAGTGAGATATCTCGTTAAATACACTGGAATTGGATACACACAGCAGCACCACACAAAGGCACCCCCCACCGCACACACACACACACACACACACACACACACACATATATATATATATATATATATATATACACACAAACACAAATACACACACACCTACATCCTACTCTTCCAGATTTTCAGAACCAGCTGAGCACACGGTTTTAGGTGGCACAAACCCTAAAAAAATTCAAGTGATGCGCATATTTCAGCACAAATACACACAATCTTTAGGAACCTACCTGGGTTTTATTAATTGATATTTAATCTGAGCTCCATGGGGGAGCATTCTGGCAAATAAAAGGGACCTCATGTTGAATCTGGCAAGCACTACATCCCAAGAGCTGCAGTAGCACCAGCTGTGCGTGACTCAGAGATATTCAGCAGCTCTGTTAACAAGGATGGATATGGTGCAAAGTGTACTTGAACTGGAGTTTTAAGGCCACCTGGATCACTTAATCAGACCATGGAAGTAATGGTCATCTGCATCCCAGGTAATACATTTAATTAATGCAGAAATCAATTTGCTACCATAGTGGGAATAGGTGCTTCATCACTGGCGATTCACAAGGTAATGAATGAATGTTCTGAGCAGGTGAAAGGAGCAGACTTTCTCTGTTCCAGCATTATTACTTTTTTAACCGAGCATGTATGCTCGGTTAAAAAAGTATTAGGTTTATTAGGCACGCCTTGCTAAAACTAATAGTGTGATACAACAGACCTGCAATAAATTCGCTTTCATGAAGGTTATAATGTTAACATTTTTTGTTTTAGAGAGGTGTTGAGTCAACTGATTATTTTGAAGGCTAAGTAGTAGTAGTAGTAGCAGTAGTATCATGTTTTGTTGTTTTGCTTGTTGCATGTTAGTGCATTCATTACATGTCTGCTATGGATGTATTAGCATGAGGGAAAGTATATAATGAACGACCACTTGTGTATGTTCTTTGTCTGTAAGACAGATCTTTAACTCCTGTCACATTAATGATGCACTTAGCATTTTCATATATTTATAGTATGATTAATGACTCTTTTTCATGTTTAATTAATCATTAACTAATAGTTTGTTAAGGTCTTGTGAGCGACATTATTATAAAATGTTAGCATTAATATTCATGTCCACTGAATATTCATGTCCATCCATGTCCATCAGCATGCCTGCTCGGCGCCAGTCGAAGGCCAGCACTTATAATTGGCAATCTTTTCCTGTTGGTTGACAGTACAGAAGAGTCATTTCCGTGCATTCAAATCTGCGAGTCGCACAAAGCCGGCTTGTCAACTTTCCACTTCATTACAGGTCAAGCAATAGACTCATTTCTCTCAGGCGCGTCGCTCCCATAATTGTTTTCTACCTCTCCTTTCGTAGCCAATTTACATGTGCTTCCTTGCTGAGTGTAAAAGAGAAAGAGAACGGAAAGATGAAAATGCTCCTGCTTTTCACTTCCACTCACTGTCCATTAACGACTTGACACATGGAACGCAAAAAGTAATATGAATTTTGTTCCCCTTTCTGTAGCATTTGCTTTGAGGCATACGATACAGTATGTTGAACTGAGCTGTGAATTCGATAGGAAATTATGGTGTAGAACAGAGAAGAATGGGATGAAAGCAGGCTGGGGGGAAAGTGTATGCTGCATGCCGCAATAAGTCGAGAAATAGGAGGCTGTGTGCTTCACTTCATATAACTGTTCCCATATAAAAGGGACTGCACACTGCGTAATAGTCAAGCATTACAATGAATGGAAATAAGATATAATTGCTGGAAACGTGGAGGAGACATGATTGTCATGGTGAAACTGAAGCAACAGAAAGGAAACAGACAAAACAGACAGACAGAAAGGAAATGAACAGTTAAGGCCTTATGGGAATACAATTACATGCAAAGCTGATTAGAATAAGAAAACATGAATAGAAATATAACAAATTGGATGTATTTTGTTACAGTCATGGCTGACAGTCACAAGCTCTCATACATGTAAATTGCATCCAGCTAAATACCCTGACCTACTACCTCCATGTCTATCAACAGAGTGCAGGTGGATTTACCTTCAAAAGAATACAACAGTCAAATGACCAACTGAAGCACTGATATTGTCCTTGCAGCTGTATTGATTTGATAAAAAAAGAGAAAAAATGGATTGTAAAACAGGAGAATGAGGCAGCACAGTGTGATACGAGTAACATCTGATATATTACAACCACAAACCAAAACACACCACTCACCTGCAAAATAGAAACTCCAGTGCACCCACAGGCTGCCACTAGGAAACCCTACACAGAGACAGAGGAGCCAGTTTTATTAAAGCATTATTAAAATATTCTAAACCCACAGTGCTCAAAAACACTAATGAAATCTAATTATTTGGAACTTGACTGAAAATAAGACTAATAGTGGCAGTTAAATTGGGCCACAACATAAAAGTAAAATTACCATTTCACCTGCCCCCTGGCTTACACACATATTTCAAAAATAACAACCAGATATTTAGGTTCACACAACCAAGGCAGCAACAGATCTGTGTGTCCTCAAGGCACTGCTCCAACTTTAAAATCACTGTGGAGAAAATACAGCTAAGCTAGCCAACCAATGCTTAATGTTTACCAAAATTTTATGACATCTCTACTCCCATGCCCTTCCAACCACAATACCCTGTTTTTCTTCCTTCTTCTTTTTTTTAAGTTCTACTACCCTGTTGTTGTTGTTGTTGTTCTGGTCCTCACTTCTTTCAATAATCATTATCAGACAGACGACATACATTTTGGCAAAGTAAAACAATGAGTCACCACTGATCAATACTTGGGAAACTTTGCTTAACCATCTTTACAATGAGAAATACAAACGTTTGGTTTCACTATTCAAACTTCACTGATGACATTTATGCACTTCTGACTTTCAACAGGAGTTCTTGGTGAACTATTTCATAAGGCTTGAATATTTGATATTTACAGTGACAGTGTACGGTGCCCTTTAAACAAAAATACTTTGACCTTGATTTTTGAACCATAAAAAATTCCTATGGATTGTTTAAATGTGTTTGTGTTGCTTTAATGTGAACACTGGGCTTGCATAGCAGTTTAACAGGGTCTATGCAAGCAGAATGATGCACTTCTTAATTGGTTATGAGTTCAAATTTTACACAGTTTCTTCATCTTTGGTCATAAACAGATACACTAATGCTTTGGTTTTGTCACTTTTTGTCACCCTAAACCTAACCATGTATGCATGACTAGCCTTACCCTTAAGGCATCCGTGTGTTTCAAGTGTGTAAGTGCTTGTCAGATGGTTGGATGGCATTCCTCTCTAGCTTTTTCCATTCTTCACACTATTACTTCTGTCACTTTTTGCATGTACAAATGAATGCGACATCATGAATGCCTCTGAAGAAATTTTCTTTAAGTTACCCCCATATCTGAATAATTATCATGCCTCACCCCCTCTATGATGGCTTGCTCTATGGTCACTGATATACTTTCTTGTTACCAATGCACAACAGCTCTAACACTAGTGTATCGGGGAGAGAGAGGGTAAGGGAATGACATGCAGCAAGGGTCGAACTGGGGTCCAGCCACTCAGTGGCCAAGATGAGCACACAATCGCATGGTCAAAAGTGAGTTTATCAGCTGCAGCCCATGACAGCTGTAGATGCTTTTTTCGTAGTTTGATGGTAGGTAGACCAGTGTAATGGACCTGTGCAAACAGATTTTTGTTTGATTTTTGTCCCTACACTGTGATTAATGCTACTGCACACACACACATTGGCATTAATTTAGCCCTTATTTCACATCACTGATGCATTCTTGATCAGAATGTTTATTTTTCCCAGGGTTTTTTCCCTCAACATTTCAATCTCATGTTCATTATGCTTATACAGCAGCCTTGTCTCTGTCTCCCTCGCTCCTGTGTCTGCCTTTATGAATCCTCATCCATCTAAAGGCATAGTGCTGCGATAATCGTGCCCCCTCTCTTCTGTAAATCTCTCTCATCCTCTTTCCATCCCACACTCCTCCTCTGTGTCTCAGAACCCCATTTCTTGACGCCAACTGGCAGCGGCAAGCGAAGACAAGTTTCTCTTATGTCACCCTACGCACAGACTGCACGATAATGCTAATTCACCACGACAACAATTTAGCATCGTTACCATAAATGTTCGACATGTTCCCAAACAGTCCCCGTCGTGATTGGCACCACAATTACACAAAGAAAGGAGCTGACAAACTGAAATGTAATGCGGGCAAACCTTACTCCGGATTGCATCAGTTGTACAGAGTCAACTGCAACAGACCTCTTTAACCAAATTTGGCAAAGCATCGAATCAACATTCGATGTAGCAGCACATGTGAGCAGTTAGGAACACTTTGACCCAAATGATTGCTAGAAGGTGTGAAAGGATTAAGGAACCTCGGTTGCTTGTTATTGCTGGTTTATTCTTACTGTTTGCAAAAAGCAGTCTGATACTTACTTACAGTATCAAAGCAATTTTCTCTGTCTTTTTGAAGTCTGACTTTTGCACGTTTCTTCACTAAGGAATGCATTTCAGCTTGGTCTTATGCATTTTATCACTGACAGGCATGTGTGAGTCTCCTTTATAGCACATGCTCGCTGTTTTTGGTAAACTTGTAACAAGTTACTGTTATCAAACAACTGATGGAAGCTTTTCATTTTCCATTTCACCCGACCACAAGGCTGTTTTTCTGGCTGTACTACGGAGAGACCTTCACAAGGCCGAGCTTTTAATTGCTTCTTTGCAGGGGGCTCGTCTTGACAGTGCCTCACATCCTTTCTTCCGTGGAAAAAAAAGGAGAGAAATCTTAGAAACAGCAGCAAAAAGGATTTCTGCCTACGCTTGATCTCCCCTGTGGAGTTTGTCAAACAAAAGAAGATCCTTTAATTTGGTCACAACAGGGGCCTTCCACTATACTCGGCACGCAGAGATTCTGGCAAGAAAAGTCAGTGCTCCCCCTAATGTCCCAGATGAGTTGTCTGACCTCACAAAGTTCATGAACATGACTATGAATATCTTGTAGTCAACAGTGTCTTTTATAACAATGTCATCTCTTCTTTTTTATTTTAATGATCTGACACAAGAAAGGGAAACATGCTGTATTTCTTCTGTGCTTTATGATGAGCTGTTTATTTCACCGGGCTTGCCAAATCGTCTCAGTATTGCAGGATTTAACTTGTTTCTCTTCTCCTCACTGGTAGACTCACACCTGCACCACAGTCTTCAGTAAGTCTCCATGGGAACTGGCACACAGGAAATTGTTTCTCATAACCAGAGCACCTAAGGTGAGAGGGGTTTGAGATCTCTGGAAAAAAAAAAAAAAAAGCTCAAAATAGTGCTGGGTGATACAGGAGCTACTGACAATCTGTGTGGTCTCAGTGATGCAATAATAAAGTGTGTGCTGTGTATGTGACAGTTTTACCCTTAAACCGATGAGTTATAAATCTATCATGTTCCTCGCATGTGGCCCAGCTCCATCTGCTGCAGCAGTATATCCTCAGTGTGTGAAATACAGATTCTTAACAGTTTTAGGAAAATTGCTGTTTGAGTTGAAATTTCAACAGGAAGGAGAACAAACTGACAGGTAATTTAATTCTGTGCATATGCACTACAGCATAGTGAATTGAATTCGAGGACCTTAAATTAATATATGATTTATAGGGTACATATATAAATTCAAGACACTTAACTGAATGCATATTGTCTCCTCAGTACACTTAGTGTTAACAGCTCACTCTGCCATGATGTCAGGCTATGGAGCACAAGGTTTTGTCTTTAAAATAATTTGTATCCACAGTAGTCCAATGCTACACTACATGTGATTTCTAGGCTCATAGGACTTAACTCACATACTCTCATACATTTTCTACAATGTTTGGCATTGTGTGGATGTATGCATGAGCATTTTCCTAGTCCTCTTTATTTAGGAGAACGGTGTGCACTATGCACATCTGTCCGTGTGTCCATATAAATCTTCAGCAAAGTAGATTTATCATGCTCTTGTGCCCTTTTTTCTTTTTTAAAGTGGTCTGTGGTGTCTTCAGAGAACCAAAGGCTGAGTGATTCATTTGCCCAGCAGGGGCTGCTGCTCTGTGGGGAGTTGGAGATCTCAGTGTCCCTGGAGGAACTTGATCCCCCCTCTCATCCATCTCCAGGTGCACCTGTGTGCTCTCTTGTTCAAAGCCCCTCTCTGGCTGTGCTGAAAGCCAAGTGGATCCTGGTTAGTCCAACTCTGGGGCATGTCTTTGCCATGTTAAGCTTAAAGATTTGATATAGTGTTGAAAGAAGGTAATTCAAGGGGGTTACCTCACTGAAATGATAAGCGATAGGAACCCCTGTGAGATATCTTCAAAGTGTGATGAATAACTCACCTATCTATTCGAACCTACGTAGTGTAGTCTTAATGTAGTGCAGTACTTCCCAGCTGTTAGATGAATTCAAGTGCCCCTTCATTGACAACACCAAACATGCTCCAGATATGTTGTTTTGAAAGGATTTTTAAATGGTGTTGTTGTTTTAACCATTTATCCATTACTTCTAGCTATCTATAGTAACTCTTTATCTGTTGCTTTATCCATATAACTATTTTAATCATTTACGCATTACTATCACGGTCTAGCTCAACTCTAACCATTGCTTTTAGCTAACTATCTCAACACGTTATCCAATACTCTGAACTATTTTTGTTCATAGAAAGTTTTTGAACTGTTCAAGATCAGCATTACGCCAGTTTGTAATCCTATTCATGAATTGATTTTAGAAGTACCCTTGGGGTGCAAGTCCACACCTAGTTGGAAATCACTGGTGTAGAGTGTACGCCATGAACCTTGTATAGTACTATATGGTATGTATGCGTTGATACTGTATATTGTATTGTGAAGACAACAAATACTGGGAGTATAGCCATAACAGCAGCATTAATCATAATTTTAAAAAAATGCATTTGGTGGTTCTGTATCTGTCTTTGTATAATACATTTCAGCTAATAGTCATTTGAGAACCTAATCTACAGCAAGAGTCTTAGCTGGCTGGTGGTATCTTTCAGAAACAGCTGGGGGGATTTAGATCTTTATGACAATGAAAATGTATGAGGATAGGAGGTGAAATATAAATTCCAGTATGATGCACGCTGTACTTGATGGACAATTTATGGTGCTTCGGAGACAAACGGAGACAAATGACAGTTGCCTGTTGATTTTTGTAGACTGGACTGCCAGGGAAATCAGCCTGAGCACTGCTCATTCTGTCATCTCTGGCAATGAGAATGAATGTCAGACATTATGCTTGATCAGCTATGACCACTATATTTGCCCTCAGGAAATGTTGACGAACACTTAAATCACACGCTTTGACTGAGTCTGCAGCTCTGCGCTTCAGCTCCCCAAAATCTCTCTTTTCTCCTCATCCCTGTCGCTCTCGCTTCTCATTTCTCTTTTCGCCCCTCTTTTCTCTCTGCTTTCTCTCTCTTCATCTGAGAATATGATTTGTCATGGTGACTGAGAGAGGAGATAGAAAAAAATGTTTACTTCAGGAAAAAAAAATGTCTCTAACGTGTCTTAATGTATTCTTTTAAAAGAATTGACGCAGTGGCACGGAAAAAGATTAATTTATCACGCCATCAAGCACAGGAACAGCTGCAGAGAAAGATGGGTGTAAATTGCGAGTCGCTGACAATGCCTGCGTTACAGATGGATTTCTCTGTCTGCGTTTCATATTGAGATGCGGGGTGTATGAGAGGAGGGGAAGGGAGGGATGGAAGAGAAAAGGGGTTAGCGAAAAAAAAGCAATTTTGTCAGCTCTCGTCCAAACTTTGTGACGGGGGTAATTTTGATCCATTAGCTCTCAGCTGCTCGCCTCGGCCAATTTTCCATCTTCCTCACTTTCACAAGATCTGCCCCAGGGAGAAATACCTTTGGCCCTAATGGAATCTGTTTTCAATGCAAAATGTGCATGGATACATATCTGTCGGATGCTCTCCCCTTCCTGCTTACCCATTCTGTTGTTTAAGTCAGTGTGAAATTGTATGCAGGTGTGTGGATTGTTAAAAGAATATCAGTCTGCTCATTCTTTAACCGGAGTTAAAAGTTTTATGGCAATTCGGGAGAAGTTTTAGGGAATTGCTCCCGCCTAGAAAAGCCTGGAAGATGGGCAAGAGGCCAAGAAGCCACCCCCACAAAACTGGGATTGTGAGATGACAGTAACAGGCAAGATCAAAGGGAAGCGAGGGGGGTGGGGGGTTGAAATGCTGGAGAGCCACCTTCAAAATCGCATCACTGGATGAGCGAGCGTGGCAGCATTTAAGGTGCTATTTGTAATATCTTTGTCCCTCGGCCCACATGGTGGAAAATAGAAGCAAGTGCAGCTACAATTCACCAAAAGTGTTTCTTAAAGAAATTAATTCATTTGATTCTATTTTCTGTCAGATGAAATTGTGTAAGCACAAACAAAACAATGCAAATATTATGACCACATAATGCACATTATTAATGCCTGAAATAATCACACTATCATAAAGCATTACCAGACTGCTCTGTATTTTAAGAGAGTCGCCATTGTAGCACATTAAGTGGGATAACCAGATTTGTTTTTAAATGGTGAGAGGGCACCATTTATTGCCTCTAGGAGTTTTCTCAGAATCGTACTTGCCCTCTAGCATTGTTCTCAGAGCAGCTTCTGCAGGCCAAGCCTCTTCAACTGGAGAAGATTATATGGCCACAATCATAGAGCCAGAGTGCTCTCTCTCTCAGACCACAGCTCAGGGCAAACTTCCTGTTGCACCTTCCAGGCTAGAGCAGGGCCTCCGTTAACAGAAGAGTGTACTCTGAAAGAAGGATTACTCCACTGTATATTGCTCCATCTCTCCTTTCACACAGCCTCTCCAGCTCCTCGGACTGACCACCCGCGCGGCTGTGGACCTGTGGACCTGTTCCTGAGATTTCTTCACTCCAGATTAGAAATGCCAATTATGTCTTATCAAGACCGAGGGTCAATAAAATATTGAAGCAACAGTGTTTACTCCGATTAAGCCTCCAAGTGCCAGATAGAGATTATGGGACAGTTCAAATTCTAGTTTGGCCAGAAATAGGGGCACTGTTGAATTATGGATCACACAGCGAGCCTCTGGGAATGCAAAGAATAGATAGGAAGGTAATCCCAGAATGCTGAGGGCCCTGAGAGGGAGGAGGGGAGACGAGAGCTGATAGGAGAAGAAGTGAAAAAAATCTGTGGGCGGATGAGAGTTAGGCATCTTCGTGTACTTTCAGCTATAAACTTACTATCTGCAAACTAACCACTTCTTTAGAGACCCTGTTTTAATTTACACAATGCAATATACAGTGTGTTCGGTTTCAGATCACTGATGCTCAGTTTCATTTACATTGCACAAAAGTATTGCATATACCTATTTAACATGCACAATCACATCACAAAAGGTACTGGTGGTGCACTGGGTGTCAGGAAAGAATTCACAGTGGGATTATTTTCAGAGAGCTATAAAAAGTAAAGTAAAAGGTAAAGAAGCTGATTCAATAAAGAAAACATATTGTCAGCTGGCAATCTCCCCTACTTCAAACATAATCCAATTTCCCCTATGAAAGGAGATACCACTTTTAATTAAATTTGTTTTAGGTTTCTTTGAAGGTGCAATAGGTGACAGACCTCAATTATAATGTACTAATTAAAAAAAACATAAATAAATAAATAATTTAACATACTGGGGAGAGGGGAGAAAGTGTGTAACTCATAAAGCTTGTGAAGTTCCTGCTATCTCATCATTCCCATTAAAAGAAGGGAGAGCAGCTAAAATTGAAAGTGACGGTGGAGTCTTTAGGAGGCGGCCTGTGATTTCCAAATTATCATATTTTCCGAGTCAATAATAAAAAGCTTATGATAGTGCTAGCTATGCTGACAGGCTTTAATAAGATAGGGTCGCTGGAGCGCAGCAGACCGAGGACCAAGCAGTGCTGTGTGTTTGTGTATGTATCTGAATGTGTGTGTGTGTGTGTGTGTGTGGTGCACCTGAGAGAGAATGTGCATGATTGTGTGTTTCTGTCCAGTAAAGGGTTTCTTTTTTGTGCACACATTATCTATGTGTATGTGCTTATGTGGACAAAAATATACAGTATGTGTGAGTCATGTGATGGAGGACAGTCATCTGCCAACAGTTCAAACTTAGAAAATGTAAAACCGACAGAAAATATAAATCACGACTCTGACTCAGACCCAATTCAGGGATTCCTGTGGTTATATTTCTGAACGGTCTTTGTTTATGAGATATTTATCATGCACTACACTGCAAAACCCACAAATTCTTTTGAGTTTACAAGAGCTTGTGTTCAGTGACAAAGTGTCATTGTTTACTGGGTTATTTCAGCAGAGATCATTTGAATAAATGCAACTCTCACCACCATAAAACACTGATATTACTCCCTAATAACATTGTCAGAGTTGTATTATTTTTATTGACACACTACATAGTTATTTTACAGCATAAATGTAACATAGCCCACTCAGCTCATGGAAACTTTATATGGCTCGATTGCTAATGAGAGTAACCCTGCTGCTTGATGTGATGTGTCTAATGTGGGGCTGAAACAATCTGAATATGATGGAAGTTTACACATCCTGCACAGTTTGAAAGTAGTTTGCCTGATTCCATCACTACACGATTACGTGTACCAGTACACCGATGCCACATACTGTATGATACATGAGCCACGGTATCTGGGGACCTCATTGATACCATATTAGGAGAAAAAAGAAAAACTAACAGGTCCATTGGGCACAAGTGTAGATCCTTCATTAGGGCACTGCTCATTGATTTCCCTGTTGGTAATCTCACACTGATGAAGTGAGTGGGTACAAATATTCATGGCCCAGCGATTACCTTGACCCCATCCCACCCACAGCCATTAAGAAGTGGGGGTGGAGGGGGCTGCTGGGTAGGGATAATTGTCTTTGGGGAGGTCAAGAGGAAAGGTTGGGGAGAGAAGAAGTATGTGTGGAGATGTTGTTTGGTCACTGTGGTGAAGATGGAGTGGAGGTTCAAGGAGAATTTGTCCACAGTCTCTCACACACATTCGCACACATGAACAACCATCATTAATATGACCGCTCTGGTCAGATTTCTCCAGGGAAACGGTGCTTCCCACAGACACAAAATTCATTAGCGGGTCAGTTGCTTTGCTTGCATCAGAAAGGACAGAGAGGAATCTTTGGTAGCGCTGAAATTTGGCTGCATTACATCATGTTCTCAAGTAAACAAACCTGCAGTCACTGTACACTTGCCACTCTGGACTCCTGGTAGGTGACTCTAACTGGGCAGTGAGTTGAGTTCTTCACATTTCTGACCAAATTGCTCAATGACGTCCATTCTGGCTTTTTGCTCATTTTATTAACATAAACATTATTGACACTCTCTCACAATCTGATTTTGTTGAAGCTCCATTACATCTGTGTGTGAGAGAGGCTCATTAGAATGGCCCTGCCACTCTGTGACAGCCACAGGAGCCTGTTATGAAAAGCAGGCACTGCCCTGTCCTTTCCAATAACCTTTCCTTGGAAGGAAGAAGACAGGGAGAGACAAAACAGGCAAAGAAAAGAGAAAGACAGCTGGAGAAGTAGAGAGAGAAAGCGCAGAAAAGGTGAATCAAAAATATGCAAAGTGCCAAGGGATTGTCCAACAATGAGGGACAGGAGAGCTCGACAAATTGCTTTGCCTTTTTTTTTTTGTTTGGTCAGTGTGGTGGTGGATGGAGGCGGATTGGAGGAGGAGGGTGGGAAACGGTTGGTGGCATTATCGCCTACATGTCTGACAGGGAGGTCTGAGTCTAAAGCCCTCTCTCATTAGATATGCGAGCGCATTAGCGGGGACGGCTGTCTTGCTAAAGGTCAGGGTTGGAGGATGCTGGGACGACGGCGAAGCGCGAAGCGATGAGCGTCCAACCTTCGGTCTCACCTCTTTGAACTTCAATCATTTTGGCCTGGGCTTAATAGGTCCCTGGGGAGGATCAGAAGCAGAAAAGGCATGGGGAGGGGAGGGGAGCCTTAATGGGACATCACGCCACCTTGACATTTTAATTAAGACTCCCAGCCATTAGCATGCCAGAAGTTGGACTGTTAGAATGGAGCCTATGTAAAAGCAAATGACAGGATGCCATTTTTTGTTGAGTTTGTGTGTGCCAAATAAAATGGAGATAAGAACTGAAGGATTTGAAGTAGTATTTCTTAGATGGTGATAAGGGACACTGCTGTATAGACTGTGTAATCAAGGGCCAAGTTTGTATATGTTGCTTAATCAAGAGACATGCATTTACAGGATTAAAGGATTGAATTCTACTAAGATTCTTCCCGTTAGTTTGCATCACTGTTATGGTGTTTCACCTTCAGTTTTCCAGCATTAAACTGAACTGAGTTCATGAATACTTGATGAGAACACAGAGTTTAAAACATTACTAAGCTGCAGCTCCAGCATATAGTGCTCCTCAGAACTGTTGTACAGCGTGGATGGTATAATTTGTTGTTATAAGTAATCACGTTTTGCTTAAGGCAAATAACATGTTTGGTTAAAACGTTTGACTTGTTTCTGTTTATTATTCCTCTTTGAGGTGTCACCATACACATAACATCACTGTACTAGGAAGCTGCCATGGCAAACACAAACATTGTGCAATTGCACAGACAGATTCTGCTTGCATTTTTGTAGATGGGATAAATTTTGAAATGCAGAGATGCAATGTGAAGTAACACTTAAGCAGCTGAGTGCAACCATGAAATCATTATTCCATTTATGGTAGAACATGATAAATAAGTTATGCTTTGTTTAATAAGACAATGTATGTTATGCTTATTAGCCTATTAGCTACATTAACCATTCAATCAATGTTAGTTACTAAATTAAGTGAATGCCACCAAACCTAATTAAGATCTGGCTAAAAATATTAATATTTTACTATCCAGCCAAGTCAGGTTAATCTCATTAATCACCTTTTTAAGAGTCCTGAATGCAAATGTTGCAGCTGATGTTATCAATATTTTTGCATGAGCAATGGATCACTATGGATAACTACATGTATGTGAATTAGTAAAATCCAACAAGGAATTTTCACCCAGCTCTCCAGTTCACCTCAGCTCTACAGCATGTTTCAGTGTCTTTTGACTCATTGTTGTGGTTTCACATCTTGGATCACTCTCACCACTCTCCCAACTGTCTGGCTGCAGAAGGCAAAAAGTGCTGTGACCACAGTGGAACTGTTTGCCGACATGCAACTTTATAAAAATTTTGATGTTATGTTTACAGCTTTTTGCACTGCCCCCAAATGGCCAAAAATCTGCTAACGCAGGTTTAAAGAATGTTCGATTAGCGGTTTTTGCAAACCATATACATTTTACATAAACACCTATCTTTCTTCAATCTGAAAATAAAATGCTTGTGAATAACTTGAATGAGTTTCATCGCAATTATTCAAAGGCAACAATACATAGCAAGGTATTATGATTTATTTTGCAGTTAACTTGCCAAGATTCTATTCTTCCACAACTTAGAAGTAAAAGACAACAAAAATACAACAATCAGAAATGGGATTCAATTATGACTGGATCTGATGAGTTAAGTCTGAAAAAGAATTAATCATCAACACGCACACGTGCCTACACATGCGCATACTCACAGTCTTCATATTGTTTTTTCTTACTTCCAAATTACAGCCAGCCAGTGTGATCAACTTAATGGACCTCTCTCTAGCCCCAAATTTGACAAATCCCATCTAGAGCTATGAAGAAAGAAGGCGCTATCGATCTATGGGGCCACCTAATTTATCACAGCGCCTGAAGTTCCTCAAAAAAATATTTGACCAAGGGGGTTATTCAATACTATTTTCTTCCTGGGTCCATAGAATGAAACTGCTCTTCTTCTGCAAAAAAGTGAGTGATGACAGGTGTCAGGAGAGGATGAGATTTGCGACAGAAACTCTCTCTGTTGCCTTTCACTTCTGCAAGCTTCGTTGACAACATGAATAGTCTCTGGGCTCTCTAACCAATGATTTACAGACCAGAACAGTACAGATGTGCCTAGTTGCCTTTTACTTACCTACTGCACTGAAACAGAATACTCAATGGAGGCACTGCAGCCTCTGAATACCAGCAGTTACAATATAAAACTGGCCCATAGTGACATCAACTAGAATTATCCGCTAGTTAACTTGATAACAAATTAAGCTTTCAGCCAGACAGCCTCAGTATTGTATGCATGCCATCATATCATTCTGGTCACTACATATGAGCTCTGTCCCAGGCCTACAGATGGTACAGCACATGTTTAATTGCCTTTTGTTACCTCTATCTCATACAGGGTCTTGTCCTCTGAGAGGGTTCAGGTCTCCATATACTCCCACAACAGACCAGACAAACGTAGCAATCTTTATAAGTGCAGAAGGAAACCATTGTAAAGGCACTGACCCTGCTGAGAACAGGGCACTAATAGCAGTACCTCTTAAGCCAAATGCGATAGAAACTGACAAGCCTCATCCCAAAGTGCACAGGGAACTAACTCTTGCACAATACATCTCCAGTGTACAGCAGAGCATGAAGACACAAAAAGTATGCACAGAAAATACTGTGTGTGGGGAAGATATTTGGAAGTAGCAAGCAAAATCAACTAGAGTTACTGTTTTGTCTTAAGGATGTTTTTTTTCAGTCACCAAAAAAGCTTCGTCAGTTCTACTGAATAGTGCAATATGATGTTAATTACCTTGATGGCTCTCATGTGACATCAAGGTGTGAACAACCCATCAGAGGTTAAAATGTGCAGCACTCGCTAGTCAGTTGAACTGATGAAGCCTCCTGGATGAGAGGCCAAAACATCTTCACTGATTATTCATAATCTCGTTAGCATTAACAGCTGTTTACGCCAATGCATTTATAAGGCAAGTTTAGCCCTCTGGACAGTGCTACTTCTTCATCCTCTCATACTATACTGAGGACAGACTGGACACTACAGTGACTCACTATCACTAATACAAGACAGCTCCAGCATACAGTGCTCCTCAGCTACAGTGACTCACTATCACAGAGTGGTAATACAAGACAGGATGGGCTAGCTGGTTAGCATGCTAATGCCATTAAAAGCAAAGAAGTGATAGAGATAGAAGAGAAGCAAGAGTTAACATTCAGGTTGCTTTACCACCACTGGAGTAAAGCAATGAAGTTTGATGCTGAACTCACAATGTTTCTTCTAGACTGGTAAGTAAACAGCTGTTAATGCTAATGCTGGCTGTGTAGCCAAAGCATAAAAACTTACCCATAGCACCTTTAAACTTATTCCATTAAACTTATTATATGTAACACAAGTAACAACAGCCAGTAAGTATTGTTACTGTACCTCAAAATCTAACACTAGCACCACAAAGTCTCAAGAAAGCTATAGTTGAATCCTCACAAAATAATATTGTTAAAATGATGAGGTGCTCAAATTCTAATGTGCACTGTAGCAGGTATCCATTTACCTAAAAATACTGACAGAAAACCTCAGGAACATGATTTTCAGAAAAACTGATCAAAGAAATCCTCAATAGGAAAACTCACAGAGGCTAGTCAAACAGAGGCTCGAGGGTGGTGGCTGTCTATAAATGACTGTGTTATAGAATGGAAAGCACTTCACTGCAGAAATGAACCTGACAGCTGTTACCAACCTAACTTATGAGCCAGCTACTGTATACAGCTTTAACCAGAGGCTCTCAGCTACGGCTCAGAGCCACACATCTTAAAACTTACATTTGTGAAATGTGTTTTTCAGCATGGAATATTAAAATTAGAGTTTAAAGCCAAGTTTTTCTGTCTTATAGTGGGTCTTGAGCGCAGCCCAAGGGAAGTCATTTAAAAGTTGGGTAAAACTGGTGTTTGACAATGTTCTGGGAAGACGCCCAAGTTAAGGTTTGTCCATAGGATCTGACACACTCAAGTTACTAAAAAGGGAGTAAACTGAAGGAAACAAATAATACTGCTGCCACAAATTGGATGCTACAGAGTGGATTATCTGTTCATATCCTAATAAAAGATCAGTATTTAGTGAAATCACATCAGCTGTTCAATAGGATCATTTTGGTTCTGGAAAACTGTATTCCATGCCATCAATTAGTCATGAAAATCCAGCCATACTGATTCAAAGCACTTTATTAGTGCTACAGTCTACCACTGTGAATAGCTTTATATACCGTCCTGGATCCTTTCTGTGGGTTGTATTAGTTCTGTGGATATACTCTCAGGGCTTCTCCTGGCGTCAGAGGATTGATCTACACCAGTGGGAGGCTACTTTGTTTCCTTGCCGAGTGTTAAGCTATCAGCGTAATGATGAACCTGTGACAGGAGCTGCAGCAAACAGCCTCTGTGCAGAGAGTTATGATGCCAGGCCATTAACGGATCGGCAACACGGGCATGGGAGATAAGTCCCCGGGGTGACGTCCTGTGGCACATACAGAGAGAACATATTCCTGCTGCTTTTTTCGCTGACATCCCCATCTCTTCCCTTTCCATTTCCATTCTCTTAGTAACCTATAGGGCAGGTGAACCCTCCTACTATATAGTTGTGAGCTACCACAGAAAAAGAGAGCTGTGAATTTTTATTTTTGTCCCTTAGGTCCTGATATGTAACCTCCATTACCTGTTTTAGCACATTTAACTCCTACAGTTCTGATAATGTCTCACATCACACTGCATATTCCATCTCATATGTTCTGGTGCATGTATTTAAATTCTGAACACAATGCTTTAGGTTACATACAAAGCCAATCAATGTACTACAAAATGTCAACCAGCACTGAAAATATACTTCAATTAGTCTTGGACCCATTATGGTGTTAGTGATAGTAAAGAGCATCACTAAGTAAACACATGAGTAATTATAAGTCAATAGTGTCTAATTTTTCCTTTAGTTAGGATTTAAAGCGATAGTTTGGATTATTTGAGGTGGGGTTGTATCAGGTACTTCATAGTGAGTTTATTGCCTGCAGTAGATTTGGGTTGGCACTCTCCCAGTTCGGTGAAGCAGGCTGAGTACCACCACAGAAGCTGAGCCATGTACTGCTGAGGACAGGGTCAGCTGCAAATAAAGTATTTAAGTTACTTTAAAATGCCCACTTAAAAAACAAAACAAAACAAAACAATATCAGTTTAAGTATATGCTGTTCTTTGAATATTTTCACCACTTTACATTGCCGTCAAACAGCCCTTTGCTTTGGCACATTTTCTCAACTGCTGAACTTCTGTATTCCTATGCATAAGTGCACTTACGCCATGCACTGTATTACACTGCAGATTGGCTGTTTGAGGCATATTTCCAGACAAATAAACAATAATAAAAATGAGTGATTATGACAGTGTGGAGATAACAGATTTAAGTGGCTAAAATACATTTTTGCCGCTGACCCCATCCACAGCAGTACATGGTTCACCTTCTGTGCTGGTATTCACGCCTGCATCTTCAAACTGGGAGTGTGCCAGCCCAAATCTACAGCAGGTAATAACTGATAATGGTTAAGTACCTCATACAACCCTACTTCAGATAAACCAAACTATCCCTTTAAGCAGAGGCAAGTCTCACCACCATGTCTGAGCAAACTACAACATAAAGAACATTCAGCAGTCCGCACTTTATATGTTTGTATTTGGATGAAGGGGTGCAAAAAAAAAAAAGGCATAACCAAATGACTTTTCCTTCCTTCCTTCCTTCTCTTTTAATGGATCAACATATTATATGAATATTTCTCTTGAAAATAGTGATTATGGACTTTATTCATGTTTGCTGAAACGTGAAGAGAAAGCAGCTTTATTAGAGAAAATCCAGCTAAAATCCCATGCACAGAGTACACATTCTTAATTACTATACTGTAGTTTAAGTTAGTTAAGCATGCAGTGAGTAATCTGTGGGTGTCAAAATGGTCAACATGACTTTTTGACTTGCATTAATAACAGAGTCTATTAGGCTAAGACATTTCAGGGATTTGGGCAGTCATCCACTAGAGCAGCTAATTGTATTGTTTTATCCCAAAGTTAAGGACCAAAATTCTGAACTAATACAGTACATCCACACTACTCCAGCCAAGTCAATTTCAGTTTTTAAATAGACAGCTTATGTTTGAAGTAGTTCATATTAATAACTGGCAAACAAACTTACATCTGCAAGTGATAGCTTCTTAACAAAGTTTGCAAGAAATTGCTCTGAAAAAAAAGTAAACGTAAGTAAATCTATCATCTCAAGGTTTCATCAAAGTTTAGGGAGAGATTTAGTATTCATAATGAAAGCAATTTGGAAAAGCACTCCACCTACGGCAAAACAGAATGGGACTTATAATCCTGAGCATCAGAGCTGAACGTCTCAACTAGTGCGGGCCCCATGTAAATGGGCTTAATCAAAAGCTTTACATCTGCCGGTGTCATAATTCCGATGGAAGGTCATTACTAGTTTGGGGAGCAGCTGAGCATTTCTCCATTAAAAAAAGAGGGAAAAAACTAATTAGTTTGCACAACAAAAAAACAAAGGGCTAAAACATGGCTGCACTGCGGGCTATCTCGCAGATAACTCTCTTAGCCAGACACGTTTCGTAATTAGTTTTTCCCCTCCACTGGGATATTCAATAACCTGCAGTTGGAGTGATGGAAGAAGAGATAGTGATACTTATCTCAAATGTTTTTTCGCCACAAAAAATAATCCTGTCATTCAAAAGGAGAGGATTAAAACTAGAAAGACCAGACCGCTCATGTTTTTTTTTTCTGGTAAACAGGTTTTGAGGGAGGGACACTCTCGTGGATTTAGCAGAGAAGCATGTTTATTCCACTCCAGTTCATTTTTTGTCTCCCTGCAGTCCTCCCTCAAAACTTTTTGTTTGTGTGGAAGTAAACAAAATTGCATTTACAACATAAAATAATGAACTGAAATGATAAGTAACATAAATGAGGCTAGGGACAAGCATTTATGGATTCATTTATGGAGTGCTGCAGGGTTTTTTACCTTTTACCATGTGTGTTTAACTCGGGGGAACTTTCATTTGAACACCCAATCATTCAGAAACACTGGTCACTGGCAGTTTTATGTATGGACTTTCAAGATGAGCCATCCTAAAGCCTAGTTAGTTACTGTATCTGCCTTGTTTGTTTCCTCATGCATAGACAGTTATCTTATAGGACAGTCGACACTGGTCAATTCAGGCATGATAAATTCTAAAAATGGCTTAATTTCGTCTCTTGTGGAATATAAAGTCAACAGCCCTCATCAGTGCAAACCTTTCTGTCAGTCTGTGACGTGGCCCTGGGGGGCCCCAGACACTGGACATTGGCTCTGGGGCGCTGATAGACAGATATGTCGGTGCATTCACATGTCCAGAGTCTGGGAGATGTGATTACTTCTGACAGCTTGTTTGTTCTCATTCCACCTGGCTGGAGCCAACCCCTGAGCCTCACCACAGGACAAAGCTGCTACTATCCAAGCAACAAAACATACACCTTAATAAACCATTCTCATAAATTTTGATACAGTTTATAACAGATTTTCAAGACAAAACAACATTATAAGACTTTCAGATTTTCCATCAAATATAACTACATGTACATACTATAAATTCCCCAGTAATGGTCTTTATTTATTTCAAATGGTAGAGATAAGTGTCATTATTAGATGCAGACCTTCACATTTTTTTAAAGTTATTTTTTTGGGCTTTTTCACCTTTATTGACAGGACAGTGGAGAGGAGACAGGAAACAGGGAGAGAGATTGGGGGAATGACACGCAGTAAAGATCCGGCCAGACCGGGAGTCGATCGAGGGACCAGCTGCTCAGAGCGCTTAGGCCCATGTGGTACGCACCCCAACCATTCGGCTATGGGGGCGCCCCTGTTTGACCACATTTTAATTAGAAACATCCCTGTTTCCTTATCTGTTCTCATCTAACTTTCTGTCTTTGCTGTTTGCTTTGAATGCAAATGTTACAATTTCAATTTCATGTTTATCTGTTGTCATGATAAATTCAGAATAATATACCTTTTGACAGCATTATTTCCATCAGTGCAACAATAGCATTATGAGATAATGTGGATGGCATTGTTGGTTGGTTGATCAGTCCACCACTTTGGTTGAGACTGAAATATCTTAACAGCTATTGAAGGGCTTCCAATTAAATTTTGTTCATAATGCCAAGAGGACTAATCCTAACAACTCTGGTGATCTTCTGACTTTTCTTGTTGTGCCACCAGTAGGTCAAACTTTGCAAAGCCTCTCAGAGCCACTAGAATGAATGACTCTTGCTTTAACATAAAAACTGTTTTCAGTCAGTTCTACTTTGTAGTTCTCTCTCTGTGTATGTAGTAGCTGCTAATGAAACTCAACACTCCTTGTAGATATTTCACATTAAAAGCCTACCATTTCTTCAGTAAATTCCTGCTTTTTGTCCATGATTTCAGTAGTCTTTTTTTCTCACTAAAGACTGTGATTATCGTATAAAGGATTCAGATATACTGCCCCTGCTGCCTGGAACAACTTACAACAAGGCTTAAAAAAATCTAAAGGAATTTTTAAGCATGACAGAACATGAATCTTTTGGAAACTGTCATTACTTTTAACTACAGTTCTGGCTGGACTTTGCAAATCATTGGACTGTTTTTAAGAAATGGATTTGGTGCCTGTGTGCAGCCATGTGGTGACATAACGAGTATGTTTGTGCGATGACTGATGCGTCTGTTTTTATGATCCTGCCTGCTATGCATCTCCACAAAGTGCTTGGCTGTTTACAGAGACATCAAACCAAATCAATAGGCTGTGAATGGACAGGTCACTAAACACTCACTCCCTCATTAAGACAACCAGCTCATATTTTAGATGCACACATGGGCACACATCCACACTACAAATACACTACACTGCAAAAAGGAGGCAGAGAAAAAAAAAAAACCACACACACAACCCTAAACCTTTTCAGTATTCTTGCTGGAAAGCAACATTATAAGTAGTCTTAAATAAAACATCCACTGTTCATCTGCTCTCATGCCTCTAGGTACAACAAATAAGATGTCTTATTCTAAATGAATTCAAGGAAATGTTTCATGCCACGTTATTGGAAGCATGAAATATGTGAATGATCATTCTCCAGGAAAGCTCAGAGAGCACCATGGAAACCTGAATAAAAAACGAAAAAAGGAAAAAACATGAAAGTATGTGAAGGACATATCTTCAGCTGAGCTATTCAAAAAGTATTTTGAGGCATTCATGTAATTCTTCAGAGGTTTGGATGAGCTCTGCTAAATGTAATAGTTTTTTGGAGGAAATCTTTAGCCTTCTGGTGAAGCTCCATTATGAGAAAAGTTGCTGCGTTGCAAACTTCATCGACTCAGAATCATGCACATACGGGTGCGCACGCGAATGTGCACATCCGCTGTTCAAAGCCACCGTAGAGAGGGTAGGCAGACTTTTGAAGATGGCCCCCTGAGTTGCAGACCACTCTCCACTCATGCACATTCACAAAGCATATCATTAAACATAATAGGGTTTTTATCACCGACTGTCAAGAAATACCGCTGCATTTGCATTCAAATTTAATTTGCCGTACTGAAGCTCATGCATCCAGGAAATCTTCCTGTATGCCCTCCCCCTCGTGTTGCACCCATATGTACACACACACACACACACACACACACACACACGCACACAAATACACATCACACACACACACACACACACTTCCTATGCTCATGATTTTTAATACCATCATAAACAGCAAAGATGTTGCTAAAGCTAAAGCCCCTATATTTTAGTCTCGCAAATCTGTGGTGTTGGGATGCTTTTAATTCAGGCTATAGTGTGTACAAATACAGTCTCATTTAATCAGTTACCAATGGTATTTGGTTGTTGCAGAATTTGGTGATATCCTTCCATGTACACAAAGATTCTCAGTTACTTTCTGATATTAAGATGAATTAATTTGAATTCCTGATTTCCTCAATAGAATTATTTGTTTAGTATTTGTGCAAACCCACCAATTATCCATAAGTGAATTCTAGTCCTACTAAACTAACAAGTTGATTTAGTCTAATCGGTGGAAACACTGTGCTGTCAGAACAAATTATGACATAAATAACTGAAAAAGAAATCAACGCTTTGTAGATGCGTTTTTCCCTTTTGTCCTCCAATCTCAAACAAATACTCTCCCTCATATCAGAGAAATGGAGCTATTGTGAAAGAGTGAGACTGCTTGCTCCTCTGCCTCTCTGTCTCTTTTCCTGTCTCTTTTCACCTGGAGTAATGCAGACTCCATTTCACAGACAAAATATCCTCTGTAGAAGCTGTCAAAGTGTTTACCCACAGGCCTGAGTCTCTATCTGAGGCCTGACATCTAATATAGAGAACTGGCCTGCAGCGCCCACCGCCTTCCCTGCCAAACGTCCACGCTGAGAATGGGAGAGAGAGAGGGAGAGTGGAGAGAGAGAGAGAAGGAGGAGGAGTGGGGTGATGAGGTGAAACGGGGAGAAGGGTGGGGGGGGGGGGGGCGAATGGGACGAACTGGTGGGCCAAGAGGCGAGAGAGAGGGAGAGAGAAGAAGAGGAGAGGAGGTTAGAGGACAGGAAGTGGAGAGAGGTGAAATGAGTGGCAGAGAATGAGAATGAGTAAGTTGAAATTCTCAGAGGTCCTCTCTTAGTAGAGAGGCATAAAGAAACAACACAAACACCCTAAAGTTTGTCTTCACAGACAGAGAGGAAAGAAATACCCCAAGGGTGCCCTGACAAACCTTTGCCATTGTCACCAGTGGTATTTTGTTGGGGGGAAAAAATAGACATAACACTTAATGAAACAAAAATAGCTTGAAATTTCACATTTATTATGTGCGACGAATATGCGTTCATGAATTGGTTCAGTAGAACTTCTTTAATTTATTTACAGCCTTGTCAACCTTGTCAAAGAGATGGAATATCCAGCCTTTAAAATCAAATCAACTTTCCGGGCGAAACACTGTTTTTCCTCGGGTGTTTATGCAATAAATGCAATAAATGTGCTACTTTATCACTTTATTGTACCTTTGGAGTGTGGAGGGTAGCGAAAGGTACATGTTTTACAACCTATGAGGAAGACATTTCTATAAAATGGGAGCTGCCTCTTGAGCACCATCAAGTTTTACTATCATCTTTAGCTTGCACAAGGAGAGCAGAACCTAAACAGTAGCTGCCTCTCTCTCTCAAACCCACACATGGTCACAGAAACACACTTACACATGCTGTCTAATGCAGTCAAATGCTATGCATACTGTATGTACACACACATACAGACACACACACACACATATATACGCATCGGCTGCACAATGGGGGACCTCAATCCAATTAGCTTGATTATTAATTAAAGTGTGCACTCAGAGGAGAGCTGGCACTGGTGGAGGCAGCCCAAAGGGGGTGTCTGCTGAGAGGGCTTTGAACTCACTGTAGCAGTAGGTGATTAGGCTGCGTGGTCAACACACCTATCCACGCTCTCTGCACACACATACACACAGAGATACACGCACCACATACACAGTGCATGCATACAACTGACAAGTGAACACACTACACAGTTTGCATTCTATCTATCCTTTGTTTTCTCTACATATAAATTCTCTTTATGTTCACATCAGACAGTCATCATTTTCATTCATATAATATCCCTCTGTGTTCTATTGTAAGCGCTTTCTGTCTCTCTGGCAATGCCTCTCTAGCACATAATATTCTGAATGAGAAAAGAAGAAGAGGGAAGGTTGAAAAATATTGCTGAGGAGGAAAACTAAAGATGAAAAAGAAAAAAAAACTGCTTGCCAGAATCCCTTCCTAAACAGACACCAACAGCAACGAGCAGCTGCAACCAAATGTTCGTGTGAAATTACCAAAAATTATGATGACATGGCTGATTTCATCTGGGTAATCCGACTTTTGTAGAAATTGGAATTGATGTTTTTGGGGCTTCATTTTCAGAGCACAATATTTCACTGGTTATGTTTTACTAGTTACTGTCAAAATATGAATATTTTTTGAGGGTATATGTTGTGACATTAACTCATAGTTTTGAGATTCAATGTTGTGGCGAACAGCCTCTTAAATTCTCTTCTTAGACCTAGCATATCAGCTGTAACAAAATATTGGTAGAATTCTTGTTGGGATGATACATTAGACATTTTATAAGTCCTCTACAATCTATCAAGAATCCCTTAGTTTTTACTCACATGAGCTATGCAGCTATAAAGCTGTGTGTGTAGACTGACCCTCCATTACCTAAAGACAGATGAGTCAGTAAACTGATCCTTCCTCACAGAGCTGGGGTACGCTCTACTGCGATTTGAAGCATTGCAGTGTCATATAAAACCTGATAAATACTGTGTATTTATAAGGGAATTCTGGTTTTATTCATTTTTTGTTGTCCTTACCATTTTTCAGATTCTTGAGATCCACTTAAGATTTTCATTCAGTGCACATAGTTTTGAAATATATGTGTCAAAGTGCTGTATAAACTAGTATTTCTGTTCACGTAGTTGCACCTGGTACTCCATCAAATATATGGCTGAATCTAGAGTCACAGTCTCTCATTGGGGAATTAGTGGTGCACAGTTAACAGTTTATTTTTATTTTCCTGGTCAGACTATAACTTTGGTGACACTCTGCCAGTGGATGAGTGCTGCCAAGGATCAGTTTGCATCACATAAACTCAAATTCTGTCTTTTCGAAAGTTTGATTCTCTGTGCTCAGCAATAAGCCATGTGGCTTTGGTGGAAGTTTGTTGGAGTAAATGACAACTGAAGAGGTGTTGACAACTGTAAAAACTTTACCCCAAATTAGCACCAATGCTGTTCAATGTATGCTTTTAAAGAAACATGCTCATAGATATGATAGATATGAGCAAAGGTAACTGAGCACCTTAATTTCTTCCTTTATGCTAATTCTATAGCCTCAAAACTGATTCTACTGATTTATATTCTATATTCGATCAGAATATAGATTTTATTTTTTTTTTAGATTTTTTTGGTCTCACACATAAATGAGACTATATGTGATAATATTTAAAAGAATCAGCCATGTTGCTGCGACATGTGACAACATAAAGTACTCCAAACTGGTATAATTTCAGAGCAGTTCCAGTTACATATATCCAACTTCACAGACACTGCAGCTGGGATTAATTTCACGTTAACTATATACTATTTTAAAAGGTCCTTGTTCAGTGTTAGATATTATTGCATGTGATGAGGATGGGGCAATGAAACACAGCCTTGGAGGCAAGGCTCCTCTCATCGTTTCATCCACAGCGCTGAATTAATGTGTTCTGCTGACCCCCTGACCCGCTGATTTACATTGCATCTCAAAGACACGGGTTGTAATAAAACGTGAGCCAACGTACCCACTCTCTCCTGGCTAACCGGCTAACGCAATACACAGTGTGCAGGGCTCCAACAGGGACATTTAATGAAAACGAGGAAGTGGTGAGAAAAATGAGGAAAAAAAAACCTTCCTGAAATTAATCGAGGACCTCTATTAAAGAAACAAAGGTGGAGGGAAAAAAAGATCATAATTGAAATCCCACACATAGAGCTCAGTATTACATGGGTACATTTCTCCCTAAGAGTATTTTGAGCAAACTGAGTGGTTTGAGAAGACACACAGTGGAGATGACAGATGCTCATCTGCAAGCATCTGATAAGCACCTCAAATGGGAGCCAAGCCAAAGAAAGCCAAATACAACATGCAGCTGCGAGGAAAATCAACCCAAAGGTGAGCAGATTTTGAAAATCCTTAAAACTGAATTTATGAGAAAACATGACAAATAAATGCATCATGTTTACCAAAACTGGAAAGGAATGCTGCAAGAGATGACATCGAGGCTGGCCGGTGGCAAATAAGGCATCTGCCTACAGTCCTGCACTTTCCTGGAGGCTCCCACCCACAAAGCCTTATTCTGTTCTTTCCCCCTGTTGATATTTTTCCAAGGATTCTAGTGTTGAAACCAGTTCAATACTTAACAATGTCCAGCTCCACATGCTTGCAAAGAGGGAACATCTGCCGCAACTTCAGAAAGATGTGAACACAGTGTAGGCTGTATGCACTTTCTTTTCATCTTAGATTTTCTTTCCATTCACTGTCTCTCTCAATTCTTATACATTTTTGTTTAACCCCTTAACCCCACCCTAACCCCTAACCCAACCTCCCACTTCTAACTGTAACTCCACCAGCAACCAGGTGGGTGCTGAGTGGTAAGCGAGTAAGTAGAGTATGAGTGTCTATAGACCTTTTAACAGTGGTGCTGATAGAAAGCATTCATGCCACAATGTGACTTAATTCCTCTTTGAGTCTAATATTCTAATACAAGAATATTATTTGCCAGACTAGAACGCATTGCACATAAAAGCAGTAGATAACATAAAACAGTAAGTATCATATGTTGCATGACTAAAATATGAGACAAACTCAGAGGGAAAAGTGTATTACAGCAATTGCTTCATCAAAAGTATCTAATAAATCAGATGTCTTTTTTAAACAACTTTTTAATGTGCTTTAATGGTGAGTTAATGCCATCATGACTTGGTTTGTCTCCCACATGGTGAACTCACTCTGCAAATCCATTATTGTGCTATATTCCAACAAGTTAATATAATAGCAATCACAAACTGTGTCTCTAACAACCCATAAGTCTCCCACATTAAAGCTTCATTTGTTGCTGAAATTAAGAAATTAGTTCCAAAAGCTGCATGGATGTCGCCATATACCAGTGCAGCGCATTAAACAGCTGTGATTTTAGACAGCCATTTCAGTTTAGTTCAGTTTTAGTTGGAATTTGGGTCAGCAATGCCTCAGTACATTTTGGAGGCAGGTTATTTTGCATAATCTGGTCGACATCATGAATTCAACAAATACTGTCAGTGGTGCTGCCTCTCTCTTCTTCTTTATTCTCCTCTACCAGCTCAGACGCTTTTCCTGAGAATCAAGGAGGGAGGGTTCGGTAGAGAAAGACAACGGCAGGGATTGTTTTGTTTCAATTTGGGATTAACTGATTTTCAAGCATATTTGTATTTTATAATGACTACAGGGCAGCTGATATCTCTGTTTTAGAGCGGTGATTAAACTTTTGACCTTAAATATGTCTGAGGAGTCCTGATCTGTCTGCGTCTAACACAGCTTGATAACATCACAGACTTCCTGCCTGCAAAGGTGCTGATTGGATCAGTTGGGCCAGCTTGCAACAAGTTGTTGACAGGAACAACAGCAGACATCTGAACCACTAGAACAAATCTAAAACATGGGTGAGAGAAACAAACTAAAAACATGATCTGAAGACATGAAGATTTATTTATTTTTTCAATCTAAAAAAGACAGTTCAGTATAGAAGTTGGTCAACAATGGAACCTGTGAGTTGGGTGAATATTCTTTAAAAATGTTCGTGAACTTGGATCTGTCTCAATAACGGTGAAGCAGATTGAACAGTGTTATGTAGAAGAGATTATACTGGGAGGTACCAACTCCTTTAAGAAATTTCTCATTTTACAAACAAGTACAAATAATATATAACCTCATGAATTTCACCTTTAGAATCTGGATAGATATACGGACACATCCTCACCAGACCACAGAGTTATATAAACAAACCCCCTTCCATTATAATCCCTCTCTCCCTGCTGTTCTTCGAGATGGCATTACGAAAATGTGGTACAATTCAGGCATTGTTCCTTTCGATGTTTGAGGTTGACTTTTTTTCTCCCTCCATCACATTTCTTCCATCAAAACTACATTTGCTGGTCACCGGGCGGACACCCTAATTCATTAGAGCTGTGCAACATCAGAAATGTTCTGAAAGATAAACAATATACTTGAGGCTTGTAAATTATCTTTAATTTACAATAGATACCGTGAAGGCAAAGTGGGAGAAAGACAAATTTTACAAATGGTGAATGGGAATCAACACATAGAGAGGCACAGTTTTTTTTTTTTCAGATGCTGCAGTTAAATGTCTTTCATATATTTTACTTCACCCCAGAGAGACACCACATGAAGAACAATGGTGCTTCTAATTTGGGTCGTAGATGTAAAACAGAGACAGGGACTCTTATACATATGTTCTGGGATTGCATGAAACTAGACCACTACTCTATCAGAGACACAACTGAGAGGATCATAGGAGCCGATTTGCTATGGGACCAATCAGTACTACTCCCGGACAAGAGGCTCAACCCACAATTCATTAAAATGGCCCTAACTGCTGGCAATAAATGTATTGCCATGACATGGAAGAATTAGTATCCTCCCTTCTTCTCCATGTTGTTCACAGAAATAGTGTCATACAGGTCCGTAAAAAGAAATATATTTAATCTATCTATCTAATGTTCTCTGCCACCGTCACAGATCTGTTTACTTATATTTACCATAAATATATTGCGGAGAAATGTTCGTGACTAAGGTTTAAAGGGAAACTGTCACATCACCATTATAGTTACACTGAATGTTACCTGTATGCTACCTCTTGAGTAAAAGCTATTGTTACCATTAACAGAACCTAATCCTAGTTCAACATAGTTCAGTTGTATCAGTCTCACTCCAATATTAACTTTAATTGTAATCTCAAAGGCCAAATCTGACTGCCTGCATTCCAGCTTTGTCCACATTCAGTATGCTATGCACTAACAGCACTGAACACATGCTGGAATGGAAAAACTTACCATGTGGCCAAATACTAATGTGTGAAAATACAAACATACTCTGCTTCTCAGAGTCCATGTTTATTTCACAGACCTCTCTAACACTGCTGAACCTGTCATGAACACTGTCCAGAGTGCTGATCTTGGAGCCATCCTGGTCTGTCTGGCTGGATTTCCACAATTTAGCCAGGGCCAATAGTTTGCCTTCACCAATTAGGCTCACCATTTGCCTCATCTGATGAACTCACAAATCTTGAAGATGTCAAGCAACCATTAACTTACTGCCCCTCTGTGAGAGTGAGTTTTGTTAGTTGACAGCAAATTTCAGTTACTTTATCTCTGCCCTTACTGGTACATGTAGCAGCCTTGTCTTTCTTTATTGTTGTGAAGGACATTGAATTGGTCAGGGACTCTGGCTTCCTTGTCAAAAAATGAAAAAGAAAAAGAATACACATACATCTCAATCAAGCACATAACACACTGTATATTACTGTAAACTGATGTATAATCAGTCAAAGTGAAATCAGTTTCATTTAGTTTATCATTAGTTTAGTTTACTGATAGATGCTGCCTTAATTGTAACTGATGCTCAATTCTTGTGCCTTTTTTTAGGAAGTTACATTTTGTCAAGTGCAAATCAGAATATAGATTTATTTCCCCTTTTTGATTAAAGATATGCAGAGGAGTTGTTCATGCTTTTTCCCGTGCTGAGTTGTGTCTGCAGGTTAGCCTCTCAGACTGCATCCCAGCCCAAGAAGCTTTACCGATAAGAAGATTAGGGCAGTCTATATGCACCCTGAGAGACAAAACCCAGGGCCTATTGTGATCAAATTTATTCTTAATTAACTTGTTTGGTTAATAAAGTTTAATAGCAATGACCGAAGGTATGTTAGTGGACTGATTTTTCTATATAGGCCCTCATGCTTTTCTTAGAAAAAAGGTGTGTGAGGAGTGAGTGTGTTGCTGAGTGGGGAATGCGTAAGGCTGGATAACAGCTGTCTATGTCTCTTGGCAGTGAGGCGGCGGACTGGGTCCAAGTTTGAGGTGTCTGTGATTTAACATTCCCTGGGACGCCACCTGTATTGCAGACATGTTGCAACACACTAAATGCTTTGCCACAAGTCCGCAGACATCGGAACAGATGGCACACACACTGCATACACAATCCTCTGGGACAGGTGTTTGACTATATATGGTGCGTGTTCACGCCACCTCCTATCTGATTCTACAGGATAGCTTTGGCAAACCACGGTTGAAAAGGCGGAACGCTCGTCTGACAACATCAACTTCTCCTGAATGCTGGGGTGACGGGGCTGCAGTACACCTGAAGTATGCTGTTTTCCCAAGAAGGACTATAATACTTTCTATTTCTTTGCAATGTATTTTGTGGTGAAAAGAAATGTTAAAATAACACTGAGAAAACTGTGTTGGTATTGTAATAATCAACAACATACTGACTAATAGAGCATTACTGTTAGGTCTACTGATGAGATTTTTGCACTCAGACAGGTGACAACTTTTAGCCTCAAACACCCTCAACACCCCTCTCAAACATGATGGTGTGAGACTGTATCTCGTGTAAAGGGTGGACAGACATTTTCAACATTTCAGACATTTAAATGGCGGGGCGCGGTGGTTGTGGTGTGGTCAGGAGGTGTTAAGTGGAGTGAAAGGATGCCATTCTGGAGAAATATCACCAGCAGTATGGCATTTGAATAAAATTCAATACATTATACAACTTTGATTATCAACAAGATAAAAATATAAACCTCTTACATGCATACCTTCAATACTTCGCTATGGGCACAGTGTTGCACATGCTGTAAAAGGCCAATCGTGGGGTTTTAGGAAGAACAAACATTTGACAATCATTCTATAATTCGATAGTAGGGTCTGTTTCTCTTCTGTATTTTTATTTCCATATTATGAGAATATTCTAATTGCAGTATATTAATGATCCTTTACATGAAAAGTATTGTGGGTCGTCAACTGATCTTTATGATGATTGGGAAGTGGTGAGTGTATGCTGCAGTGTGACAATAATATAATAGAACTGCCAGTAGCATTTATTTTCATATGTTTGATGCAAGATAATGATGAAAACAATCAAGTCATTTAATAAAGGAAGCGGAATGGGCTGTTGCTCTCCACAGGAATGATTGAGCCTACTTTGGGGGTTTAGCGTTAATCACCTCTATCTCGTGGCTTATGGCCTCAGTGCCCAGCCTATCTGACAGCAGTTGTTTCTGCGATAATAATCACATCTATAAACATGGACCTTATTTTGTGCATGTGTCTTATATTGTAATAATCTATTCAGGGCTTGTTGGTGAAGTTTTATTCGTCTTGTTCTTCTGTATCAATAATTTAAAATAATTTTTAAAATAGTATCATTCATAGCTTGTTTCTCATTCAATTTCTCTCTTTTGAAAACCTTTTATTATGAGTGCGGTCATGTTATTTAACTTAAACGTAATGGATGATCAGTCTTTTAAAAGGAAATCTTATCAGTTCTGGTGGCAGATAAAGTCCTTCAAGCTAAAGCTCATGCATATGATTGCTAATAGCTGTTGTCAATGGATTTCTTAATTACAACTGTAATTTGTGTCACACCTGTGTGTTTTTCAGGTGTGTATTTCTTTGTGTATTCAGTTGGTTGTTGTATGTTAATATTCATATATTTTCTTTTTATATTATAAATATATATATAGGTATTAAATATAGTGTGTGTGTGTGCGTGTTTGTGCTATGCATTTGTCTGTGGCCCGCAATTCTGTCCTATAAATCAACCTTCAGTTACATTCTCCTGTTTTGACTCAAATTAGCTGTATAATTACCCGGTTTCATTATGGTAATCATGGGACCCAAATATTGCAGTTGTTAGTCTTCATTTTATATAGAACAACACAGCATCAATCGTCTTCTTTTCTATTTGCCTCCTCCTCACACCCTGTGCCCTCCCTACTCCCAAACACAGGCGGTGTGGGCAAGCTAATGGGCTGGGTTTGTGTTGTCTTCCCTCTTCCTCTGTGCAAAATCACCACACAGACAGGAGGCCTTATTTTGGAAGACAATCTTGAAAACACAGAGCTGATCTTTTACAGTAAATAGATGACTGTTGGATACTGCCTCTTCCTTCACACACTTGTGATATTTACTTCCCAGTTTCTCATCACATGTATTATTTCAGTCTCACCATTCATCATAGGACTCATCATGCTGATTAGTTGATCTTTTTAGATTACATAACAAACTCCAGGATGATTTGGTTTTCTTAATCCTCCAAATATAGTAACACATCATCAATGCACACCGTGCCCACCACACAAATCCCCACAATCCCCTCTGCTGGGGGTGACTGGCAGTATTTGGAACCCTCAGCAGCTGGCAAACAAAGAGACAGTTGGTTTTCTCTCATCTCCCCTCCTCCTGTTCTGTTGGGGATGAGGCAATCGCTCAGAGTGGAGAAAGTTCATCAATAATCCTCTTTCAACACGTGCCTTCATATTCAGACAAGTGGTGAAAGACCTCAGGCTTGATCAACGTCCTCTGACCGCCGGCTGTGCGTCACCCTCCCAGCTCTGGGGGCCTGATCCTGGTTTGCAGTGCCAGGTCATGAGCCGCCATCTTCTTAGTCAGGCTGGGAGGCCTGGGCCAATCATTTGAGGACAAACAATGTAATTTAGGGTCTGTAGTGCCATTTGCCCCATCAGACACATTTTTCTCTCCTTTTTTTTCCCCTCGTTAGATAAAGGAGGATGCTATTTGTGAGAGAGAGAGACAGGTCTGAAGGTGGAACATCAGCGGTCATTGCTCATTAGACAGAAAGAGTGAGGGCTGGTGATGATTGTGCCTCACGATAAAGCAAGCTGCTGTCTGGTGGTGATTAAATATCTTTTGTAGTTCAAAGTATCATTGGTTTCCTTCTTCTAAGCAAAATGACAGACCATGTCAGCTGAATAGAGTCTGCAGCAGGCTAGCAGCTCAAAATAATATGTTCATGTGCTAGTGTTAGCATGTAAATTGCGGTGGTTTGACAAAAGTACAGCTGATCAGATGATAGTATGAACATCAGCAGTGCTGGGCAAGTTCATTTTTACCTATTGATGGGTGCAGTGAAAATCAATGCCGATGCAAAGTTATTACAGATTCAATATAAGGACATGATTCCTGTTACCAAATTTAATAGCATATACAGTAGTTGCTGATACATTTTAGTTAAAACCCCAAGAAAAAGTAGGGATCTTCACAGTCATTAGGTTCATTCTCTATGAGACCATAGATATCTGTACAAAGTTATTGAAAAACCATTCAATGATTAGGGATATTTTAATTCTGGAGAAAAGTGAGTGGACCAAGCAACATTTCATCTGCATTCAACAGGCCAATGTGCAGGAGAGGTCCATTCTTTCTCCGGAACCACTGTTGTTGTACATAGAATATAAAGCCCAAAGCAGCTTTTTGGTGTAAACCACAATAAAGAAGAACTGTTTTAAGTCTTGAATTAATAGTGCAATATGCAATGACTGAGACTCTAAATATTTGATGGCTTTTCTTTTTTCATACACTAGTTGCAAGTGTGCTCAGGCCTTGCTCTGTCAAGTGGATAGCTCATTGATTTTCGTTAAGGCTGCCGAAACCTTAAAGGTCAGGAACTTTGCCATTTGAACTATCTGATACCATTGTTTTATGTCCGCCATGCATTGCAAGTTTTCTCTTGTAATGGTTCTCAAACTTCTCCAGGTGGGGCTGAAAATGATCTCTTGTAACCACAACCACCTGGCCGCTAGCGTAAAATACTAACATCTCCGCGGAGACATAACGGGTTATCTCAACAGGCCGGATTACCTCTCTGAATCACTGATTTTATCCCTGGCCCAAAGTCAGTTTAAATACCCTCAGTGAGGCTCTATCTTCTTGTGGTCTCTGGTTGTCATCTCTTATCAAATGCTGGGGCAATTTAGAGGACAAACTAATTGCTGTGTTGGTGATGCAGTGGTCAAATTCAGTTGAAATTGTTCCCAAACTCTCAGGAGTTTGGAATGGAAAGACAAACCTTGAGATGGGATAAATCCCTTGTTTTTCACCCACATGCAGATATCAGACAGCTATCAATCCACCGAAACCTTTTGAACAGTGAGTCTGCAGTGCTTACTGTTTGTTGGACAGACGGAAGCACAGAAAGTGACTTGACAAAGTTAGTATCAACACTTGTTGGTATTTACAGCCTTCAATATATTTTACTGCAAAAATGTTTTTCCATACTAGTTGATTACAATGTTGATCATCAGGTATGTGGTACAAGCTATAATGTCTCTTGACAGTTACTGGTTGGAATACCATCGTTGCTATTCTTTGCTCTGGAGGATGAATATACTCTTACTTTTCCAGTAACGAAATTCATTTAAAGGCGTCGTGCTCCAAAATTGTTATTTGTCGAATCTTATTTTATAAGCAATACCATCAAAACTGGTAGCATTCCCAGCCTCAGACTTCTCATTTTGAATATGGTCTAAGTTGGTCAAAGTTTTGTAAAAGTGCAATTTCCTCAATTTGTTGACATGCAACTGATAACAATCTCGTGCTTCAAGTTTAAATTCTTGCAATTAATGGGTGCTGGTTTCTTTGAAGAGATATAATTATACAGTCGATTAATCCACATCAATTGAGTTGATATATCATTAATTAAGAAGATATTATATTGTGATGGACTCTAATAAATCAAACACATGGTGTTAAGATTAACAGTAGCAGGCCATTTTTACCCTCTTCTCAAGCAAACAACAACTTTTCAGCAGTTCCATCCATAGCCAGCATTCCCACACACTAAAACACTGTTAATAAGAGCAACAGTAAACTTTAGCCAAAGCTATACCAGAATTATTCTAGGACAATCGTCCAAAAGCTGCAGTGGCTATATCTCAGGAAAGTGTTGAGGAAAGTTAAACAGATGAAAATGAAAAAAAAATGAAACAGATGGGTGAAACGCAAAGTCTCCGCTCTGAAGAGATCTCGTGCATAATGCCGCACGAAGACGTGGCGCGCCTAAACAGCGCTCTCATGCCGTGTCACATCAACAGTTTTGGTAGGCTCTGACACCATATCCGGTGAGGGGTGTATGTTGAGTTTCTTCCACTTTTCCCTATCAGTCTCTTTCCTCTTACACTCCTCTTCCTTACCACCATTTCATCCTCTACCAATATATGCTCTCTCCTCGTTTCTCCCCCTCTAACCAATGCTTTGTTCTCTTTCTGTCTCCCTCCAAGATGTTTCAAAGCCCATATCCTCCTTTCAGTCTCTTCATCTCCTTTTTCAATCTTATACAACTCTCTCTTGACACTAATACTTTATGTGTGTGTTGATTCCTTTACATTTGAAGTCTACATTTATCTTTATTACTCTCAATCAATAAAAATCTTGTGGCATGTGGCATGTATGTTTTGGTCACACCACAGATGTTGTATACGGTAATGAACAACTTCAACCTCTAGATTATAGTCTTTTAATTTGGAGACATTAATCTTATGTCAAGACTTTCGTTTTAATGATCTATATTCTCCATTTATTTTATTTTTTCTAGCATTTAATGGGAATCACATTGTGGAAATCTTGTTTACTGATGAAGGACAAACAGAATATGTGCAAATGACTTTAAGCCCACACTTAGACAAACACACACAAACTGGATGCAGACACATGGGCACAGGCACACACACACACACATGCACACATGCAAGTGTCCCTGGGTGGTTGAATAGCAGAGCTATTCATGCGACTGGAACACCCCCGACTGTGAACACCACTTTCCCTAGAAAGTGAAGCTGGGGCACAAATCACATTTTCTGCACAATTAAAGCAGGGTTGCGGCTAAGTGTATCAGAGCCTTGCTCTCTGCAGGAGCCCAGGGAGTCAGCAGGCCCGTCCCCTCTCCCCCCATAATGGCAATGTGATGAAGATGGTTTCTCTGTAATTAGTTTCTGAAAGTTCTCATTCAGTGAGTGAAGCCACAGACCAAGCGGCAGAGAAAAGGCCACTTTGTTCTGCAACCCTGCACTTACAGCACAGGCCTTCTCTGAAAGGAGTTTGATGACAAATCTTATGGCACATTTGTGTCTGTAAAAATGTATCAAAGGAAGAATAATGTGTGCACTTTTTTAACACTTATCAGTCTTTTAATCAAAACTGTTTTCAGTAGAATTCCTTGATAAGAAAATCGGTGCATTTGTAACAAGATTATTTTATGTCCCTGTTCATTTGTGTGGTGTTCTTTTTGTAATACAAGGCCCACAAAAATACACTCCTGAGTAATACAAGACGTGAAGTTGTCAATCGCACTAAAAGGAAACATAAGTAGTAAATACTGCCTCACCTAAGTCGCATAAACGGCAATATTAGGATCTCAACATAAGTTTATATAGCATGATCGTGGATTTGCTTTGCTTTTACTTTAAGCATAAAGAGTCTGAGGAGAACTTATTGGTTTGAGTACACTTGCAGCAATAAAATCCAACATAGTTTGGTTATATCACCCTATCTCATACTGCTACAAGGGTCCTAGAGGGAGAAACTATTGAATTCAAAGTTTGAGTGATTTAACACACATGAAAATCTAAGTTTGGTGTAGACTCTATTTGGGGGCTAAAGTGTAATCATGGAGAAGAAGCCCATAATCAGTCAGTGAAATAGCCCTGTTTTCTTTATCATCACAGCTTTGGTTTCTAAAAGAAATTTTGATGCTGATGGTTTTGGGGAAGATGGTGAGTGGATATTTGTCATGAGCCGGAGACAGTGAGATAAAGGAGCAAATGATGGCACTATGATTGGTGTTTGTCTCCTGTGTGGGTGAGAAAGACAGAGCAGAATGCTTCAAGTTTGCTTGATTTGGTGATGCTAGTCAAATGGGTGATACGTCTTGAGCTTTATACCTCGGTTTTGATGATAGAAAGTTATGGTGTAACTTTTTAAAAAGATTCCTGAATCAAAGTGTAGCAGAACAACTTAGGAGCAGAGTAGCCCTCCCAATGTAAATTACACTAAGCTACATATATTTTCATTAGTATAGACAAGTTTACAAATTATAGTTATGTTTACCTAGAAAAAAGAGGAATCATTTAAAGGGTTTTTTTCTGCCCTAATTCTGTAGCAGCAAAGGCAGAAGAGGACATGCAGATTTTGAGTTTGAAATATGCTAATGTAAAAATTGCATCACTATTATCTACATTCAATTTAAGAAATTAAAAGAGAGATTCATAAAACTTGAGACAACACTCAGTTGAACTCAGTCACTCAACATGTGCTGATGGCAGTTGTTGTGCCAGTGCCACCAGCTGCGTGATGAAGGTCCCATGTTGTCAAGTGGCTGATGAAGGGTCAGTGAAGCTATCACCAACAATATGCATGATGAGTGTAAGTTATCAAGGTGATTAAGGTAGCTGTGCTCTTTGTAAGTGAGCATGGATGAGGCTTCCAGTCTGATTTAAGATGCTGAATGACTGATCTCACTGTTGGAGAAAAAATACAAAAAAAGTACAACCTCAATGATTTTTTTAGGGGGTAGCAGTAAGTACGTGAGGTACTATATCTGATGTTTTATTACGGGCAGATCTGTTTGGGGGCAAAATAAAAAGACAGCATTTTCCTGTAGCATGATCGGTATTTATTGCCGGCATGTAGGTGAATGCTTGGAAGCCAACTGAGGAGGCAGCTGATAGCAAGCCATTATCATCCTCATTGTGTCTAAGCACACAGACATATTGAAACTGAAGCTCAGCAAACTCATAATGATTTATATTTGTGTTTATACAACTGACTGACTCTCCTGGCAGAGGCAGACAGCATTCAATGTGATTACACCCCTTGAGAAGAGAATTCTGCAGGTCTAATTGGTGACAGTCAGTAAAGATGGAGGGATAACACAAGATTCTGCAGTTGTGAGACCATATAAGAATTATTATGAATGGTTGAAGGTACAGCATACCTGGTAGCAGAAGCATGATATGCAGGGGAAACATGATTATTTCCTTTACAGAGCCTTCTTAAAGCAACATGAGTGCACATTTGCTGCCAAATGACAGCCTTGGCAACAGTTTTAGATGGAGGTAAATAGTTAGTGTTTGCCTCAGAGAGATAGCAAGGCACAAAGGCAGCTGATTTGGGAGAATAAAAGGTGGGCTGATAACTCATTGGCTCCTGTGAGGGTAAAAGAGCCTCTGTGATTGGATGATACAAACCAAGAGGGAGTTGCCCCTTGAATTTTAAAGTGACTGGCAAAGAGAGGGGCAGGAAAATGTATGGGAAGGAGCCAAAATGTGTCACATAACTGATGAGAGAATTAACACAATATGCAAAAGATTTAAGGATGAGGTCTTCTTGAATTAACTTGTGCTAAACTCCATGAAGTGATGCTATATTTTACTGTAATATCTCAATAAGCTCAGTAGGACCAATATAACACTGGTTTATACTGATACAGATGATGACTGTTGATCTTTGGAGTTAAGTTGCCCAAGAACTGATCTTGGTTCATTTATGGCACATAAAATATTCAAAACAACACTTTAAAGGTGCTACAAGTTTTTGATATTGCTACATAGCCAATGTTAGCATTAACAGCTGTTTATTTACCAAGAGCTTCAGTCATAATTGCATTGACAACACAAGAGATTACAATACACCCTCTACTTCTGTTACTACTTATGTTGGACTGAGGGCAGACTAGACACTACAGTGACTCACTTTCACAAAGTGGTATTACGAGATGGGACGTGCCGGGGTTAGCTGGTCTTTAGTAGAATAAAAGCGATAGAAATAGAAGCAAAACAAGGGTTAACATTGGTGATGTTTTCCTTTGCTTGAGACAGCTCTTGACAAGTAAAGAAATTAAGTTTGATGCTGAGCTTGCAACTTTTCTTCTAGACTGATGAATAAACAGCTGTTAATGCTAACGCTGGCTATGTAGCAATAGCAAAAACTTTCACATAGCACCTTTAATAGTAGATTCAAAGAGGGAGGGTGGACATTTTTGAAAGAATCTTGCAGAAACATAAGGAAGACATTTAAGAAAGAAATCATTTCAACACACTTTGCAGCTATTATGGATATTTAAGTTAGAGGGTTTCACTTTCATTATATTCCTGTGATGAAACCTGGGCTTGTGTGAGAGGTAAAGTTGCCACCAAGAATTCATCGTCGAAAGCTGCAGTGATATATGCTTGAGTCCAATTTGGTTCTCAATATGACATCTGTGAAGGGGGAGATTAGAGCATGAATCACAAATACTTCCTGCTGCCGCCTGGGATAGCCCTGAGGAAAATGCATGTGACCCAAGCATGAGGAATTCTCAGGAGCTGTCAGCCGAGATCAAACTCATTTGCAGACCACAAGCTTCGGCGTGCAAACACATCGCTAACATGGACACCATGTCCGAGATTGGATTGTTGCTCCCTCTTCTCCTTTTCCTATCCTCTCAGTATAGATTTGGAATTCACAATCATAAAAGCAATAACAGCCACACATAATAAAAATCTTACAGTCTGCGACAATTATAAAACTGCATGCACGTTTTTATTGCATGCTGGATGTTTGAGGAGATGACTAAATATAATACAAAGTACTGTTTGTTAGTTTCGTCCTGTTTATAATGAGGTTATTGTACTGTTTTGCCACGATGCCCTCATTAAGAACATTCAAAGTATAATGGAGCAAAGAGACCTAGTCGTTATTCTCTTTTGTTAGGATAGCCTCCGCATTTATTTAAGCCTCACCTCTTCTACCCTATTAGCTGTAACCCCTATGACCTGAAAACTATACACACAAATATGTATGCACACATACCTCTTTTGTCCTCAAGGACAAACAAAGAAATTCACTGGACTGTGCAAATTTACATACAGCATGTGCCTCTGCATTTGTGTTTGTTTATGCCTTATAGCTCCACTTGGTCTCTGTTGGATGTGTTTGCATGGTACCACCATATGCCTTCATACACTGCAGGGAGGTCGCAGCTTCTAACCTCTTTACTTTTTAATATTCTCTCATCTCTACCAGGCTAAATCATGTCCTGTATCCACCTTTTCCAAGCGCACACAGCAGCTACAAGGCAGAGTCTGCCCGGAGAGGATACACACCACACAAGCCATGATGGACGGTGTCATAAAGTTGTGACCGAGGCTGTTCTTTTCTGTAACTAGGCCTGGAGTGGAGAGGGCGAGGAGAATGTATGTGACTTGTGAAACCAAGATGGCCACACGTTGAGAGAGACGGAGAGCGGCGGTAGAGTGAGGCTGGTAGAGCCCGCGGGTTTAGTGATAATCTCAACGCACACTGAGCCCAGAGCGTGGAGCTGGTGGCCCTCGGTTTGAGCTGCTGCTGTGCCTGTCACGTTTCCACCACCTCCCAGCAGAAATAACCAGCGCTGGCAGAGCTGGTGGCCGGATGCAAGGAGGTGCCAGTGGCTATAACAGCAGATATATCGCTTATGAGATCAGATGTCTGCAGGGCTAGAGGAGCCATGAGAGACTGTGAATGAGAGAGAGCGAGAGAGAGAGAGAGAGAGAGATACAGCATTCACATCAGGAGGAAATTGCTTTGCTGCCACCAGCCCTTCGGTGGTAAACACAGCGAGTTAGTGTGTGTGGCAGAGAGTGGGTATAATTGTCTTGACATGGACATTGTTTCGATGGACAGAGGGAGTGAGGAGTGAGAGAGGAAGAAAGTAGGGGGGAGTAAGGGGGTGGCTGTGAAGTATGGATTCAGGAAATTGGCATGGCGTTCACACAGTGCCTGGGTAAAAGTGGCTCAACGGCAAGGGGAGAAAATTGTTTATGAAGCTTTCCATCCCCGAATCTAAACTGAACAGCGAGGGGTGGGAGGGGAAGGGAGAAAGGAGCGGATGGGAGAGAAAGAGAGAAAATTGGATGGGAAAGTGTCTTGGGGAGAAGGAGTTGAATAAGAAGGCAGCAAGTGGAATATATGGATTAGAAATCAGATATAGCCCAGAATGGACTGTGAATTTACTGCAGCCTATAGGCTAAAACTACACCAACACAGGACTATTTTCCCCCCTCTTCCTCTTTTCTCACTTCAGAACCTATGGTTATGCACATAACATTATACACTCTCATAATAATTACTACTATAATTCACAAGCTCAACCATTCAGGCTGAATTTATGGCGCCATCATTTACGGTTACATAAAATGACATTGTATAAAAATGCAATTGTGCAGTATAGGGGCCATTTTGCAATGTGAGAGCCACATTACCTTGGTGACAAACATAATGCTTCTCTGTGGCACTGAGCCTGGCTGATAAACTGGAACTAAAGTAGATGATATCATATTCAAGCAGGGGAAAAAAATCATGAAATATTCAGTGTTAATGAGTGTGTGCTGATATTATATATAGGATTATATTTATAGAATGGGGTACATTCTGTATTTACACATATAAATCACAAACTGGAGGATTCCCCACTGACCAAATCATGCATTTGAATTTGGTCACTTTTTGCACATATTACCATATAAAACACTGCACACATATGGTATTGGAACAAAGGGACCTCATATTAACTCTTTATAGCAAAGATTTAAGTATTACATATTTATTTTTATGTGTGACTGAATTATATAATCAGCCAACACAATCAGTCAACAAATTAAGATTTTTTGACCATATTTTAATAACATTTTGGGTTGAAGACCTTGGCCCTAGCACACTGAGGTTGATTTGTTAATTTCCTGGAGTCCACATGTGCAGCCACAGTGGTGATGGATTTGATCTGAGACAGCTGTGTCACCCCTCATCAATCAAGCCCTCATAGAGAGGATATTCTGGCATACTGCTGCATGTGTACTTGTGCATGCATCCATTTTCCTTTTGTCCTCTCACCCTCCCATCACCAGACGGTAAAAAAAACACAAGCAGCCATGCCAGCTTTTTGACTGTCTTGGAGGGATCTGGCTAACCAGCCTTAGCAGTGAGTGTCCCGGGTTTCCCTTCAGCTGTGGCACTGGGCTGTGGGGGCTGTGGGGAGATAATCCTGGGCACCGCTGAGTGGAGCAGGCATCAGACACATAGGGAGGAGTGGATTACCCCGACTGGTAGAGATAGCAACAAGCTGGAGGGTTAGGGTGGGGTGGGGTGGGATGGAGGGTACTCTGGCCCAGATAAGAGCGCAGGAAAAGGAGCAGGGATATAGGAGGGGATAAGACAGGGGAAGAGGAGGAGTCCAGTATTGAGGTGGTAAGCAAAAAGTGGTAGATGAGGATCTGGTGAATAGACCCTGTGGAGGAAGAATGGATTTAGTGAGATATAGCATTTGTGTGTGTTTTGTCGTAATTTTTTATTTCTAATACTGAATATAAATTGTTTGGTTGGCCTAAATGGAGTTACCATCCTAACTCTGTAATGCTGTCAAAAAAAATTATCATTTGCTCAACTTAATCTGTAACTTTTTGCTTTACTACCAGCCCTGTTAACCCTACCATTATTATTATTATTATTAATAATTCTTAGAATTCTTAGATTAAGAATAATAGTACCACAGGCCTTCAGTTCAGTGGAACCCAATATGCACCATTTTAGTTCTATAAATGTCTAATGGTATACCACAGCTTTAGAGTTAGTCAATATTCTTTATATCATTCACAGCAAACCAAATATTGATCATCTCAGTCCTTGGAAATTGCTACAATGTGATTCATTGATTCAGTTTGCATTACTGATGCGAAAAATTGGCCTTTAAATGGCATCTCCATTTGACAGGCATTGACATTACCAATATTACTTATACCACTTTTATACTTTAACTGTGTGCCTTTATTACACCTCTTCTTACATTTCTTTGATCTCCCTGCTATTTGTTTATAATCAGTCAGTACCATTAGTCCTGTGAAAAGCATCATGAGCTATTCTTTACCAGCTGCATTTTTTTTTCTTTAGTGTCTCTTGAACTCTACCGACCCCAGACAAGCTGCATTTAGAGTCTATTCATAAAGCTATGAGTCATTGTCTAGTTATCACTAATGCTACCTTCAGGCATTTAGACTGAACCATAAATGTTCAAATTTGGCAAAAAAAATCTAGATCTAGTTTTCTCTGATTTTCCAAACACACTACCTGTAATTTACGAAAGTGTTGGCAAAAAGCACACTGAATATTCACTCTGTTTTTTTAAATAAGATACTGTGCCACAGTGGACAGTAAGGAGTTAACCTACAACCTTCTCCCTCCTTTATACATCATTGATCTTCTCACACTAATTAAAGCATAGCCAGGACTACTTAACCAAGCTAACGAGAACAGGAAAATTCAGCCTTCCTTGCACTGGGAGACCATGGCAATGAAGTACTCTCAACCTGCAAACTGAGACGGAAAGAGAGAGATAGAGTGTATTTGTGTGGGCTATGTGTGTGTGCGAGAGAGAGAGAGAGAGAGAGAGAGAGAACTGAAGATAATTAACCACAATTCAAACCCAGCAATTAAAAGGCAAAAGGACAAGCGAGTTTAAAAAAAAAAAAAACACTAATGAAGAGCCATCAGATTTATTTATTTATTCGTCTATTTATTTTATTTATTTATGAGGTTGGAGAGTTCAATTGCTAAATTAAAGGAACAGTTCAACATTTTTCAACATTAATTAGCTCTTTTGTTGAGAATAAAATGAGAAGACCACGCTTACACACTGTGTGGTTAATCCACTTCAGTTTTGAACAGATAAAATATTTGTGAGCTTTAGAGGTGCCTGTAGATGCATTTTTTTTTATCCTTATGACAGAGCCAGGTTAGCTGTTTTACCCCCTCTGCTCTTTATGCTAAGCTACACTAACCATCTCCTGGCTGTAGCTTTGCATTTAATGGACAGACATGAGATTGGTATCAGTCTTCCTATCATTCTCTTGGCAAGAAAGCAAATAAGTGTATTCCCCAAAATATAAAACTATTCCTTCAAGGTTGTGTAAAAAAAAAAAAAAATACTTTGCAAATAAACCTTACAGTTGTTTGAAGAAGTTACTCGTATCAAACATAACTTATGATCTTTGCTATGCTCTCCCACTGGGAGTGTCCCCACATCAAAAATATGTGTGGGTCTTTAATCCTGCACCGCCAGTGCTACTGCACATCTGGGCTATGGAATACCAACCAAACTACACCCACTTTATACTATATTTAGCACAGATCTATAGGCAACTGGATGAGTTTCAGTGTAAAGCCTCTACATGCTCTCATCCATTACATTCCTCTATTCAGTAATTCTTAGATCAATTAGGAAAAAAGTGAGAGCAGGGGAGAAGCAGGGAGCAACTTACAGAAATGAAATGCAATGAGCAGCTCATCTGGTGATGCTCACCTAGGGGCATCTGCTAGCCGGGGTAAAATCCCCATACTATGAGGAGTCATGATCAATAATGCATCGGCGTGGATGTGAGGGACGCTTTTGCTTATCTCAGATGCCAGTTACCACTTTCATCCCGGGGACATGCCGCTCTCGTGTGTGCGGGGGACCGTGTGTGTGGGGAGGTCGAGAGAATGCAGTATTTACACACTTCCCATCATGTGTTATTTATTTCACACCTTGATGTTTTCATCTTTCCTGTGCCTCTGAGGAAATCAGCACTCATAAAGCAAGCATCAACACAGGACCACAGCACTTTTAAGTCACTCGTGCAACTGTCTGTGTTTCTTTTTTATCTGTTGTCCTAGTTACAGAATCTAATTGCACTGAGCTTTTGTCCAACTAAGTGTTCAACTTTGTTCAGAGGTCAAATAAGAAAATAAAAGACTAGTGTATCACTCTCTGTAGAGGGAACCAACAGGTCAGTGCAGTCAATCAGCTACCATCATTTGGCTTTGCTCTCAAAAATCTGAAGTGCTGCTGCATTGTTAATGTAGCAGCACTTGGTCATATTATTTTAGTTTCTGTTATTATCACATACTCACTAGTGTTACTGCAGAGATCTGGATGTGCAGTGACACAGCTAGACACACATTTACAACAGATCCCAGCAGGGCAAGCAAATAAGCAGGTACACAATCTGACAGGTTGTGAACAAATGCACAGTTGTGCTACGTTATCTAAACCTAATTGTTTGGAGGCAAAAATGAGGATAAAAGCACATGAAATGTCCACTGTAATACATCATTGTAAAACACAAAACTATATGTATAGGTCAAAGCTAAACTGTAGAGAAATATCCTTTACCTTTACTTTTCCAAAAAACTATTTACATGATATGTTTCAACACAAAAGGAAAAAAGATTTTCTTTCAGGTTTTTGTGAGATTTTTGCAGTGTCCCTCTGGTGAAAGTAGGGTAAGTATACCTCCTCCAACAGTTTCTTTATGCTTGTTTGTGACTCACACAGAGAAACAAATCACCTGGCCAGCTGCTGAGTGAAGTAGTAGGGGAGCAATCAAAGACGAGATGCAGAAACTCTTTCAGCTACGTTTTCAATAGAGTGAGAAAATTGCTACTGCGGCAATTGTGCCACTGTATGAGTTGCCAGTATGAGAGAGGAAAGGCATTCTGGTAGCTGTGTGCATAAGGACATTGAGAAACAATGTCTAATCACTTGTGTTTCTTATTTTCTATATAATTTATTATGCTGCTTTCAGAAAATGTTTTGATCAAGTGTTGATTATTCAAGTGATGTAGAACACTGGAAGACAAAAGTTGTGCTACCTGATTTTCATTTGTCATTATATTCCATTTTTAATCCCACTGAGTCGGTGAGAAATAAATATAGGAAATTATATGTTGGCTCACAAACACACAGGGATATTAGCTGATGAAAACAATTTGAAATAGTATTTATACACACCATTAATGCTATGTTCTTAAATAGCAAGTACATGTTTTGTCTCTCATCATATACCAGCCACTTGCCTTAACTAGAGCTAAAAACAAAAGAAATGTTCCCTCCTCTGCCCTAGGGTCAGAACGTCCAAAATTTGAAGTGTCATTGAGCAAGACATTGAACTCCAAGAACCAGAACCTTGCATAGCAGCTGGTGTGTGAATGAGTGTGTGTGTGGGTGAATGTAAGGCATTATAAAGTGCTTTGTTAAGTGCTTTGCACTGCTCTCAGGCACTATATAAATGCAGTCCATTTACCATTCACTTGGTAGGAGTGTCTACCAATCACTGTAAACTGACCGGAACTTAAAGAAAATGTTACTCATTATTTTTAATCGGTCAGGTCTGGGTCAAGGCCAGAAGGGGCAATAAAGAGCCAGTAACAAACAACATCATGAGTGAGATATACAGTATGGATCCTTTGCTTCTTTCAAAAAAAAGAATCAGTATGTGCTAGGTTAACTGGGTAATTGATTATCCAAATATTGAACAACAATGTACTGTTAACTGCCACTAATAGCCATATGGACAGTGGAGCCAGGACTGACGCTTGTTGACGTTGCTTATAAGCAGAGCCCCAAGTAGATTAAGACCCCATTTACACCCGGCATTAACATGTGATCTGTATCTTGATATGTTATCTGCACAATGACGCTCATTATCTAGGCAACATGCTCTACAACAGTTGCTACAACATGAAGATGTTGTAGCAACTGTTGTAGAGCTGGAGGAAGTTGTTGTGGAAAGAGTTGTTGTTTGGTTGTTCTTCTCATTTTTTTGCCAAATGACCAAAACTAGGACAACCAACTCAAAAATGGATCAAAGGCAAGATGGACTGCACATTTCATAAAATTTTCACATTTGTCAAGATAAATTAAACGTCAAAATATTAACATTCCTATGACCTTAATTAGGCTCCCACAGCCTCTAGCCGTGAAAGCTAAATGACCCAGTCATTGTTTTAGAGGCTGTGCTGTGATACAATGTTGGTGCGATTCAGCACAGCTCAGATGTCTCTGCACTGAGTTTAAAATTCAAAGATCCTGACTCGACTGAAGACAAAATATTTCATTTGGAATAACTGCCAGATTTCTTTTGACTCATAGTGTCCCTGGTTACTGTCGGGTGCATTGTGACTTCAAAAAATTTTTTAATTGCAGTGCTATATACTGAATATTCTAAACGTATGTAAAACTCAGAATTGATTAGGCTTTTAACCCAGACCACAGAATAATGATCCATTACCTAAACAATCACTGATTAAACATAATTCATTCACAATTCATTTAATTTCATGTGATTTTTTTTTTTACAGTACAGAGACAGACAAGGAGTGATTAACGCATGCTGTGCAGTATAAAGTTTTATGTATTCATTGGTAATTATGTCCCTTTTTTTTGTACTGCTCGAACTGAATAAGAAACGAGGAAGGCAAGACACAAAGGGAGTTGAAGTGAGGAGGGAAATGAAAGAAGACGAGAATTCATATAGGAAGAAGAGAGATGACAGATAGATTTCAATAAATCATTGCACCTGTAGGCCTAAACACACTGCTGTTCAGTGTTTACTTTGCTAATTCATTTAGACTTATGTGCTTCTGTCAAAATACACTGTTTTTCTAAGGATTTTTTAAAAAGCCCGCAAATCCACTCACTGCAGTTTTGTCACAGGATCCTAACAGTGGCTTCGCTTTTTGAGAAAAGCCCTCCTCTTTTAAAATCAAAGCATCACATCTGGATTTACACAAAGGTGGGCTACTATCTACATTTTAACATAACACATATGCTTACATTCATACACCAGGACTGCCCCTGTTAAAAACCCCTCTGGATCAGAAAAGTAGAAGCTCTTTTGGTTAGTGTTCCTATTGGACCAGTTCCCCGTGGCTCTCCTCCTGCTTCTCCCCTCACCTCTCTCTGAACTGGTTAATCACATCTCTTAAAGCCGGGCCCAATGAGCCCAGCTCAGGCCTCTGGGGTCCTGCCCAAAGCTCAGAGAATACACACAGGCCTTCATGTTGCGGGGCTTGTGTGTTAAAGTGTTTGGTGCCTATATGAGTGCACAGCAAGGTGTGTGTCTGTGCGCATCTGTGTTTGTGCGTGTTTGTGTTGCAGCTGCCGTGGACGGCACGTGGGGCTGGATGTCAAATTTCGTTTGCCTTAGCCAATGGATAACCTTGCACGCTGTCACACCCTCACATTCGCACAAGCATTTACACATACGCGCGCATACGCATGCACATGAATTCATTGCATCCCCTTGGCAATGTTTGGTGAATCAAAACCAAGGTCAAACAGAGTTCATTGTGCACACAAGCACCCAACGGACTCAGACAAAAAATACACAAACACACACATTTCTTGTCTATTATTTCCATATTTCTTCTTGGTCTAAGAGTTTGCAGCCCCTGCAGTCAGATCGCTTAGATTCTATTCAGCCACTGAGAATAGAGTTTTCACTCTGTTAGCTGTATTTGGTATTCAAAGAAATTCATGGGGTGGAGATGGCTGTTCAACTAATGCTCACAAGCAACATAAACAAAAAGGATATAAAATATTCATGCAGCTAAAACAAGGATGGGAAGTACAGTGTAAGCAAATCAGCTAACTTTATTTGCTTTTGGGCTCGCCTGTGGAAAAGTTTAGCTTGATTAGTTGTCTCTATATGCTTAATTGTGCGGATTAAGTTATGTTTGGGATAAGCAAAGTTTCTGGCGCACTGAAAAATGCAGTAGAGAGGAGAGGACACAATTTGTATCACAGACTGGAGAAAATGCAAAGTTAGCAAAGTAGAGACAAAGAGAGGCTTAAAATGCTTAAAGAAATGAGAGAACAGAGAAACTTATTGAGAAAAAGGAGCAGCAGAGTAGCAGACAGAGCAAAGGAGGGAGAATGTGAAAGCGCATTGATCAGCGTGGATTCGAGAACAAGCCCGGCTTGCTGGCTCAGTTTGACGTGGGCCTGGGCCCAAATCAGTCAGACAACACCTTTGAAATTCTCAATAGCTTCCTTGTGAATCAGCCGTCCCCCTTTCACGGCTGCCTGGAGCAGATAACAGGCTCAACTCTGTTAACAATCTCACCTAATAGACTTCTCCCCTGTCAATCACGTTTCAAAATACCAATACAACCCAGGAGCTCACTCATTCATTCACTCACTCATGCGCACACACACACGTTTGCGCAGCTATTCTTGTTAGGACATTGCATCGACTTCCATTCACTGTGGACAGCCTAACCATAACCATAACCATAACCTTAACCACAACCAGTTCGTTACCTAACCTCAATTCACACTTTACCTCTTACCTCTAACCTAAACCAGGACCTCAGAAATGAGGTTTTGCCTCATTAGGACCAGGCTTTGGCTCCTATGAGGACTGCTGGCCCTGACAAGGTTGATGTTTATGCCACAAAAGGTAAGAGGTAACGAGGTAACAAAAACATGTACACACACACACACACACGCACACAAATACTCTACCAAACACAAATGCATGCACACCCTCATACATTTGCTTCTCATTTCTATCATCTTCAGCTGTCTTTCACTTGTGGGTCAGATCTCCTTGGCGTGCACTCTGCCTGCAATTGCATTTAGTCAGTCAAAAGGACTTGGACAAAACGCAGATGGAAGTCCTTTCAAATGTGAACTTTGGAATTTTTTCTCTCATTTAACGCACACGCAGAATACAACCTTATATGATCACAACGTAATCTTAATATAACTGTATATCCAACCGTGTTACCACCAACAGCAGAGCTACAACCTCTTTTACACTCTGTGTACATGTATGTGGCTCTTTGGAAATATGGTCTTCTTAACATATGCACCAAAAGAATACAACATTTTCAGGAACAGTAAATCCCATTCACTTGCAAGAATTAACAAGGCAGTAAAATACACTCCCGCTTACCCTCTATGCCGTTTTTGTTTAAATATAATGCATGCTCAATATCAAATGCTCTGTTGTTATTCTCTGCAGTTACATACAGCACCATAATATCATGTGTCTTGATTCTATACAGGATGGTAGAATACTGTAGAAACAATCGGATACTATGAAAAAATGCAATTAACTACAATGCAATGTGATACAGTAACATGATATGACATGATATGATACAATGTGATACACCACCATGCAATATGATACAATACAATATGTGATACATTATGATGCAATCTGATTATTGGTCCATAGGCCCGGCATACACAAGCAAAGTCTGCAATCTAATTTCCTTTGATTAAATGTATGCCTCCCGCAGTAGAAAGCAGAGCATACAATTGTTTCTGTGTCTGTGTGTGTGTGTGTGTGTGCATGTGAGTGTGTGTACATGTAGGTTAGTTACAGCTCTTGGTGTTTCAAAGGGTGTATAGCCCCCACGGTGTCACCCTCCCACTTGCCTTTCTATCAGCTGGCACATTTCTACAGTATCCATACTGTTACGACAGACGGGCTCCTGACTTCAAACTGTGTCAGATCCACACATGCTGTGCCTCCCTCTGCCCTACCAAACTGCAGAGACCCCAGCGTCCCAGGTGTGCATTAAGTGGGATCTGGATTAGGGGCACCTTTGGGGGTATTCAGGTACCCCTGGAACCTTCTCATGATGCACCTCCTGCATTTTATTTGCATAATAAGCACAGTTACTTTAAGCAAAGTGTTTTTTCTGCTTGGTGTGTAAGAGGGCACCACGGCTGTTAGAAAGCCTCGGCCTAAAGGTCGGGACCACTGTGGCATTCTGGTGAGCAAAATATGAGAAACGAATGAGTGGCTTGGTTGTATCATCCACCCAAAGCTTTTAAAAATATGAACTGAGGACTGGTCACTGGAATATTGCTAGTTGCAATTTCTTGTCTCTGTTCCACAAACATTACACTCTTTTCTTTCCCTAGCTTCCCTCTTGCAAAACACAGGAGGCCTTCATATTGATTGTGGGGCTGTTTTTTAGTACTCAGTGAAGCTTGAATGGAAGGATTTAAAAATGTATCTTTCTGCTTTTGAAACCATTCTTAGGGGAAAAACTCTACTTGGCTCTGATATTTCCAAACTAAAATTTCTTTTGTAACTGGTTTCCAGAGCACAATGACACGATTCTGCCTTTGTATGACAGAATAAACTAGCACAGTGAATACAGCTTTGTAACATGAGTAGGAACACCTGACAACATCACTTACATAATTTCCCCTTTCCTAACCACTTGATAGAAAACATAACAAGGTCAAGGAGAATAAGCACAGTGGGATAAAATAACTGGACTTGCACTCCCAACTTGCAACGTCAATCAGAAACACTTTTTGTCATAAACGGAGTCAGTGACTGATCGATGAATTAAACCACCACAGTTGAGTGAATGTCAGGGAATTGCCTGGTTGGAAATCTTTAACGTTTGAAGTGGTCACACAATCAAAACCAAGAGGATGTTTGTTCAAAAGAGTCACAAAATTAACTGAAGAGCTGAGCTTTTGCTGCTCATCAGCATCAATCTGTGTGTGTGTATGTGACCCGCACCTTTTAACAGTCTCTGGTCACACATTAGAAGGTGTGAATTCCAAGTGTAAAATCCTAAAACTGTCCTGGTCCTCAGTCAGAGTTTGATTTGGAATACCCTTGTATTACTGGTGAGGAGTGGCTGGTACATAACACTGCTGTGAACTCAGTAGTTCTTCGACACGTTAGCAAATTCATGTTCACATCAAGGAGAAAGGGCATCATCGTAGGGTCAGTGGTAGGGTTTCAACATCATACATCAAGATCATTTCACACATTAATCGTGCGACTACAATGACTCTAACACAACTGCCATATGACTTCCATGACTCTCATGTGACACCACAGCATGAATCATGCAGAGATGACACTCAGCAGAAGTGATGAAGCATCAACTGTAAGTGCAGTGATTTCTTTTTCTAATCTTCTCTCCGGGATGACTGAATCTCAGAGGGTGTCGGCTGTGTGAATTAAATGTTTGTGTACTTTTATGGTAAAACATGGCGTCCTGTGCGACACATCAGACACATACAGACAGAGGGCTCAAGGGAAATGCACCAAACCCTGAGATGCAACAAATAACAAAACACAAATAGGGAAACCACATGCAAATCTAAATGCTGCACTGGACGTACTCCAGGAGGCCTGAGAGAAGTGATGGGTTTGATTTAGATAAACAGCATCATTACAAATACTTCTGTGTGCCCATCAGGCTTTACGTACCCTCCTAATCTAACCCATTATCAAGTTTCAATATTTTTTCAGATGAAAAAATAACCATTTAGATTTCTGACATGTGGTCAGTTTATCTACATAATATTATATATGATTAACATCTGAGGCTGGCAGCCATCTCAGCAGCTTGCAGTCCAGCTCCCAAGATACCCAGCAGGTCAATGTGAACAGTTGTCCCAGAGAGAACAGCCTTATTTCAGCAAGCCCTTTGGTAAGTTACTGTTGTTCATAGAGTTTTAATATATTTTATAATTCCTTCTGGAAAATAAAAGTCAAGAAAATAGAAGTCTTAGGGTTGAAATTCAATAGTTGTTGGTGACAGTTTGTCTGAAGGTTATGCTAAATACATAAAGTTTAACAACAGTGCTGCATTCTGAGGACTTTGGGGTTCTTACATGTAAAGACATACCTGCATAATTCAATGAAAATAAATATAGATACATGAAAATGAACAGAGGCAGTGCTGACTATATAAAAAATTGCATTGCTTTCTAAAATATATACAGACTGGATAACACTGCAGAGTTTTTCCTCTGAAAAAGTCTGTTTAAGTCATTGCTAGTTATCCAGTTGAGCCCATCAGGTGTAGCAAATACGTTTTGTAGCATTTGTCTTTTTGCATGTGCCGTTCCAGTGTGTATGTGTTTTGGTATTTGTTGCATTTCTAAATTTGGAGCATGTTTCCCTTATTGTTTGTGCTTTTGCCCCTGCATGTGCTTTGTCCTTAGGGGGCCACCGTACATTAACCACACTAAACCTTTCCAAAAACAGTGCAGATAGTACACTCTCCAGCCACACACATAGTCAAGTAGACTGATGCACGTTTACACACTGATAGACACAAATATCCACACACACACAAAACAATCTCCTGCAAAAATTACCACACACAGTCTCTCTCTCTCTCTCTCTCTCTCTCTCTCTCACACACACACACACACACACACACACATGCATACACATATTCTCTCTCTTTCTCTCTTCTGGCAGTTTTGCGTCAGTGCTAAGACCACAGGGACGGTTGACATTTCACTCTGGCTCCGTTTCCATTCCCTGTGATCACAGCCATGCTGCCTCGCCTCCCTTAAAGGTCACCGTTGTTGTTTGTCAAAATCCCAACAAAAACACACCATGCAATGCTCTTTGTGTGTATGCATGTGTGTGTGTGTTTGTCACACACACACAGAAAAAGGGGTAAAGCTTGTGTGTTTAACTTATGGTATCTTGAAACAAGGGTTGTCAGTCAAATCAAATCAATTTTCTCCTGACTTAACCAGGAGGAGGGTGTATGTGTGTGAGCAGCAGGTGTACTTGCTTGCGTGTCAGTTTTGTTGCTGGCTAACTTTTTAGTTGCTGGTAGTTGAAATCCATGGAATCAGTGTTAATCTACCTCAACTGACAGAATTGTCAAATAGGAAATTTATTATTAAGTAGTAATCTTTTATTAATCTTGTAAGTTGGAAGCAGTGGGATGAGCTAACTTGGATCTCTTGAAAGTTTAAATATACATATAAACAACAGTTTATCCATCAGTACCTCTTTGTCTCCACTGGTTGAATGGGAGCCTCAGGGTGACAAGAAGACTCCAGGAAGTCACTGTGCCTCCCAGCTGCCAGGAAACAGTTGCAGCATGTACCAACCCATACAAATGCAAATTGTCTTTTTCATTTCTGTTTTTGTTGGGATGAAACAAACAAGATACAACAAGTTAATTAGTTAGCTTTAGAGGTGCTGGTAGGGGTATTTTTTTGTTGTGTTGAGGAGTCTAGTTGTTTTCTTCTGCTTCCAATCTTTATACTATGCTAAGTTAATCACCTCCAGCTCTGTACTAAACACACAGACAAGGGATATTGATCTCATCTCATTCTGGGCAAGAAAGATAGTATTTTGGTGCTTTTTTAGGTCGCCCAGTGAGAATTGCAACAATGTTGATTTTTTTCCCTAAGTTATCTAAATACATAATTTGTTAGCAAAGCCCCTGCAAGCAGAGATGTGTTGTGTTCAGAGAAATTTTGAGGAATGGCCAGTTTAGTGAGGTAGGGGAATGCAGATCATCTTATCTGACATAAGCCAAAGAGCTTGTGAGATGTGTGATAGCAGAGTCCTGCAGACTGGCCCGACAGAGTTGCTGACCAAAGCTCTTAATTAAGGGCATTTTAAAGGTGACCTGATTAGGTATTGTTGTAGCTGATCCATGTTAGGTATAGTGCACCTAATGAGCTTTCATGTGAATGCTGCTGATGTGGGGCTTAGACAATTTTCTGCAGTTAAGTAAAAGTACATCACCTACTTTGCCTTTGCAGAAAAAAGTGTTTGCAGTGTTACTTTAGATTTTTTTTCTTTCTTTCTTTCTTTCTTTCTTTTTTTCTTAATGTTGTTAATATTAGGCATGAAATAGATTCTGTTGATTAACGTCAGCGTCAGGGGACATCCAGTGTGTATAGTAACATCATCATTTACAGCACCCAGACTAATGTAATAGCTGCTGTGTTTGGTTTCAGAGCACTAATTACTCTTAACAAAGCCTATGCATTGTAAGAAAATGCAGATGGTTGAAATATCACAGTCGTTTGTTTCTCTGCCTTTCTGGACACAACAACATATTTACAAAAATACAAAATATATGTAAATGTAACTTAAATATGCTAATTTATGGTACTCTGTGTGTTTTACCTGTAGTTTAGAGTATATTTATGCAGTGCAGTTCTCTCATAGTTTTTGTTGATCTTAAATTTTAGTCTCGAGCAGCAGCTAAAGCGATGAAAATATGCTTAGTTTCTTAAATATACTGCACAATGCCTCCACTCTCTGTGTGTCTTAAAATGATATTACTCAGCTCGACTGTTCCAATCATGATATTGTGTTTGCGGCTGATGTTGTGGTATTGTCTAAATGGGTGGAGATTATTGGTATGACCATGGCATTAATGTAGCACTTGCAGCTTAAAACGTATGCACTGTACATGTTAATATGGATGGAGGAGAGGATCAACTGTATCTGATTTAAGATTTTTTAACTGTTAGTGCCAGAAAGAATATGCACACAAAATGCATTTATGCATTATAACATGCAGACAATCAAATAAGCCAAATTACTTTAAAATGAATTCTCCAACATTAAGAAGCTCTTAATGGCTGTGTGTGGGCCTTTTCAAACATAACCACAAACATTCTTGACCTAAAACACTTTTAAGTCCAGTTCTAAAGTGAAGCCAATTTGTACATCTTGTCAATACTATGTGTCATGAACATTGACTTCAAAATTGACAAAAAGATGTTTTCTTGTCATTTCCAGGTGCACAATATATTCAAATACTCATATTTAAATGTGTGTATCAAATTGTGTCATTTGAAGTTTGAAGAAGCTTCCTGTGCACTTTGTTACCACTGTAAAGTAAGATTTCTAATAATTTGTACTTGGCTTTCAAAGATTTTACATAGCAATTGTACGACAAATGAACCATTTATATTCATGCTTGTCTCAAGGATTCCACCCATAATTATACCCCTTTTAACTAAACACTACAATCTCTCAAGCATTCGGGCATTTAGACTATAGACCGAAAAAGATACATTTTACAAAAACTGACATTTTTTCTGAAAGGGCGTGTTTGAGCGTTGCAAAAACACTGGAAACATAAGCAGTTTCTTGAAAATAAATGATGAAGGTTGAGAGATTTAATTAATACTTTTCAGTGTAGGGGTAATTTAGTTTGCATTTCTAATGGCACTCTATCTCTATCTAACTCTTCTGCACAGGTTCCTGCTGTGTGCACAGTTGTAGTAGCCTCAGGCATTTAAGATCCGGGTAACACTGTAGTATTTTTTTTTTTTCTGCTCACTTTCTCTATAGACCTGGGGGGAAATAGGAAATACTAGTCTAATATTACTTTATATTCCCTTGTATTTAATCTTCTACATTTCTCATGAAACATGCAGTACAACGTCAATTGTAAAAGGAGGGAGTCTACTTGATTTAAGGTAATTTGGGATGTTGTCAAAATTATGATACTGTTTGTGTGGGCAATGTACTTGTTATAACTGCCATGCAGAGTCACATTTCTTTCCAACACTGATTTAAACCCAAGGATGATTGCTCATGTTTGTGTCTTGCAGAGGAAAGGGGGGGGGGGGGGGGGGGGGGGGCAACTCTGCCCAAATTGCCTTGAAAAAAAAAATGAAGAAGGGAAAAAAACAAAACAATTCAGATGAATGATTGACACAGCAACCAATTCATCACAATGAGAGATGGTGGAAGGTATCTGACAACCAAAAACACTGAAGGTAAACATGCACACACAGCGCTTGCACGCAGACACTGACATACTCGAGTGCATAAATACACACACGAGCACTCACACCCAAACATGAAAGCAGTTCAATAGCTATTACAGTGTAGCTTTGTAGAAATTTGGTATCAAATGATTGGTGGGATCTGCTGCAAGCGGGAAAAAAAGGGAGTTGCAACTGTTGTGTTTATGTGTGCATGTGTGATTTGTGTGCGTGTGTGCGTGCGTGCACATGTGTAGCAGCAATCTTGTGTGTCTCTTTGAACGTGCAAGTGCCACCCTCCCCGCATCTCTCCTCCCCCTCTGTCGCTCACGTCCATAGCCATTAGTGAGGCGGCCGTTGAGGCTGCCTTGTTTTGACAGATGCTCACTCTGTCCAAATGCATCTCAGAGGACGTTATGGCGCTTGTCACACTCCCCCTCCCTCTCTCTCTCTATTTCCTCCCTTCTCTTCTTTACTCTCATGCTCACTACTCTTCCTTGGTCCATGCATTCCATTCCATGCTTCAAATGCACTATATTTGGTGCACTTTTGTTACAAGTATTGATAATATTTTTCTCAATGCTCCTTACTCGCATGCATTCATTCATTCATTTTTTATTTTTTTTGCCTTGTTCTCAATTTTCAAAATATGATAGTCCTTCCTAGGATATGTCCATAAAGCACGTAAGTCAAGGTTACCCATGTGGTCTCACTGAGCCCCTCCCAGCAGCTCTAGGCGTAGATGTAGACAGACCCAAGTGAACTGTGAGGCAGGTCCCATCCACTGGGTGCCTCAAGGGCGGGGTGTTGAAGTTGGAGGGGGAGGGTGGATACGATACAAGGCAGAGAAGGTCTCCTGGTCATTCAAGGAACCTACTGCCACAGCAATGCCACAACACTAACCTACCTGGACACAATGAGGCCACTGCTAATTCTGTCGGACATAACAAGACACACTGTGACGAGCAAGTCTGGGATGTGATCTAAAATACAGGGCTGAATACTGTACCACACCTGATGAGATTCACTAATTAATTCAGTGGGATGATGGGTACACTTGATGAAAAGATTGCCTTTTGAACTGACTGTAACACGGGGGCGGTAGATTCCTGTCTCTTGCCATTTGCCCTGATTACAGCAATTCCAGCTGATGTTATTGATAAGAGATGAATTTTTAATTCCAGTCTGGAGTTTCAGAGTTAAAAAAATGTTATTAAAATTAGTTTTTCTGCCTAAAGGTTTCTTTTAAAAACTGAAAATCGTTTATGACAGCAAACTAGTGCAAAAACAACATTCATTTGCACTCCAAAAAAGATAATTTCTGAATGAGATTTCCAGCTACACAGCACACATTTGCACCACACCCCCAGAATTATATTAAGCTTGTGGTTCATGCAATCATACAAATGCACAAATATCCAAGTCAAACTCCCGATGGCTTATAGATTCATGCTTACGACCCTCTCCATCATTCAGCCCTCTCTCCCACTAAATCATGCATGCAGGTCTAAAAACATGCCAGTTGCCCCATACACAGACATCAATTTATGTGTTTGCCCTGGAGGGAGTTGAATCTGTTTTGAGGGAAGTTTGTTAGAAGTCAGTCTTAACCTGTGCCCTCTTCAGTTCTTGTATCTTTTCTACATGCTTCTAACCAGGCAAAGGTGACCTTGCCCTGAGGATTCAGAACTCTTAGAGCTGCCCCTCCGCACCCCCCCCCCCCCACTGCGGCCTCACTGTGGTGACTTAAGAGAGGGAAGAGGATGTCTGTGACTTTCTCTTTGAGTGCTTCTATGAGTGTGTGTGTGAGTGAGTAAGAGTTGGCCAGGCTTCAGGAGGGCTGAATCACACCGTCTGGGCTCTCCGTTGGATGGACAGGGCTTGGCTTAGGGCTGAGAGGGTCCTTTACGCCTCAACACACACTCTCCCAGGTCTGTACACTCTTCTCGATCCACCTCACAAATGGTGGGGTGATGAAAGGAGACATGCCAATACATCCAAGATTTCAACCACTGCTGGAGAGAAGAAGAGGGAGCAAGGGGGAAAGTAGGACCAGAGAGTGGATGAAAGTGAAAAATGTCTAAGAATGCATGTGTGTGTGTGTGTGTGTGCACACGCAGGTACAAGATTGTATGTGTGCATCGAGACAGGAAGTGCAAACACTGTACTCCAGACAGTGAGTGCAAGGGAACAATGAATCACGGAGAAGACAAGTGGTCGAAAATAAAGAGAGATAGAAGCTGAAGTGACTCCATGTCCACAGTTAACGGTATATTTTCCTCCACCTTGGCAAGGAAGTGCCTGCTAGGCTGAGCACGGAACGAGGGGTGGGGAGCAGAGGGGGAGGGGGTTGCAGAAATGAAAAGGTTGGGGTCAACTTCATCTCTCTGCTCATATTCTCCACTCTATCTCACCTCAATCTGGCCAATACAGACTCAGCCTCAGCCCGGAAAGTTTTCCCATTCAGATTCCAAAAAACCAATCTGGTGAACTCCATTTCCGTTCCCCGCAGCTGACCACAAATAGTGCTCGCGGGCAGTTGAGTTCAATGTGTCGCATCAATACACTGTTTACAGGAGCCCCTGAGAGGCTTTTTTGTGGAGGACTGGCTTTCTTAACACCCTTGTCCCTGTCTGAACCATCTGCTGTCCATAGGGATATTAGATGTAATATGAGCATTGCATTGGTGAAATATAGTTGTCAAATCACATCCTCAGAGAGAAAAGATTGTGGTTTATATTACAAGGATATGTCAGTTATACTTAAAAGCATTACAGATTAAAATGCATGCAGAAAAGGAACTGTTTGACATTTTAGGAAACAAAAAGAGGATAGATATTTGTTTTCACCTCTTGACCGTAACTACGATGCTATCAACCGTAGCCAGCTAGCTTAGCTTAGCACAAAGACTGGAAGCTAGCCTGCCTATGTCCATAGAAAATACTAACAGCAGCTCTAAACCAACACACTATATCTTGTTCAATTTATACAAGAATTAGTGTGTAGCTACAACACATTGTTATTCTACCAGTTTCTCCACTGCATTGAGGCTTTTACTGTGCCCACTCAAGAAACAGTCTGGCACATAAACCTCTGTAACAATGCAATGTGTCATTTTTACATTTTGTATTTTGTACAGGTTAAACAAACAAGATATAATTTGTTAATGGTGAGTTTTAGAGGTGCTGGTGGGTGGATTTTGTTACTGTTGCTAGCCGTTTCAGGTCTCATACGAAGCTAAACCAAATGGCAGCTAGCTGTGGCTTCATATTTAGCACACAGGCATGAGAGTAGTATCAATCTCCTAGCAAGAGAAGCAATAAACTTATTTTCCAAAATGCTGAAGTATTTCAACCAGGTAGTCACGCTGAGACAGAGTTACAGGCAAAACACAAAGAGACTCGCCTGAAAACAGCCACCAGCAAACAGACCACAGAAAAAGAAAAAAAAAAAGTAAAAAAAAAAAAGATAAAAGCCAGTACATACACCAACATACAGGCACACTCAGGCACATATATTTCTATTTCGTCTCTCTACCTCCTGGCCTTTCCCAGCATGCTTTGCTGTGATGGGTGACTTGATCCACGTTCCAATCCCAGCACACGCCTCTCGGAGGAGCGGCGATGTCACTGGAACATAGAGGAATAGAAATCAAATCTGTTTGAACTGAGAGTGAGCGAGGGAGAGTGCGCCAGAGGACAAGGCAGTGATAACGGATAAAAGAGGAGGGGGAGTAAAAGAATGATATTTGAATTATGTAACTCAGCTCAGGGATGATTTGGACGATTCCACCGTTGACACCAACATCATTTCTCATTACCTGAGAGCTGTGTGTGCCCGGCGCTTTGCCTCATCCCGTGAGTCATCTCACACTCAGCTATCAGAGAGAGAGAAAAGGAGCAGAACGAGGTGAGGTGTTTTGGAGACGAGGGACAAAAAGGCTGAAAACACACATTTGTTCAAAGTAGAAATATATGAAGCAAGAATGTACGCACATTTAAACTGCTGTACAAGACTGATTCTGTTCACAGGGATTTTACATACTGTAGCCTACCTCATATACACATCAACCAGCTGCACATAAAAGACTGGTTCTCATGTATGCATGTGTAACATCACTGAAGTATGTCACTGCAGAATGGATGCATCATTGTCTCACTTGCTTTATGTTGATTACAGACAAAAGTAGAGAGTAAAACCTGTTACTCTACTTGCCGTCAAGATGATGTTAATGGGTTGAAATCAATGGCCGATCAATATCTCCTGGGATAAATTGCACTGTGTAACTTTGAGGGACTGGTGATGAATGTTCCAGATTGTTCAATTGGCATTTAGCAGAAGCTACGTGTAAAATACTGGACAGCAAAATGCATGCTGCTTCTAATAAAAAAGGAAAGGCTCGTTGCGTACTGCAGAGGAGACATTATTCTGGTAAGTCATACCGATACTGATGTTTTATTGTCAGCATGACAGAGGAAGACCAGATACACAAACATCTGTCATGGTTAAAAGTTAGTTGTGAAATGCGGTCAATTACAAACTAATGCAATCAGTATTGTTACCCATAGTCACCAGGTATTTAGACCCAAAACTGGGTTGCAATAAAGGGGAACACCACCAATTTACATAATGCAGTCTGTTGACAGGTGTTGAAGAGTACCACAGTATAAGTGGAAAAAAGTCTGAAAATGGTGGCTAGCAGCTCATGGCTACATTAGCTGCTAATGTAGTCGCCAGATATTGACAAAGAAGAAGAATGAGCGGGATACAGTGACACAGTGACGCTTGCTTGTAAGATAAGCCACAGCAATACACTGATACACATTCCGAAAACAGGAATGTGCACACATATTTAAACATATATTAACATATCTGCATTGTGTTTTGGTAAAATTTAAGTCAGGTTCAACATTTTAGTTGTACAACCCCACATTTTCTGATGGAGCCTTGCCTCATTAAAATAAATGAGGGGGGGGGCGGGCTTTTGTTTGCTCAAACATGCACTGATTATTTTACCTTATTCCCATTTGCATATTCTAATCTTGAACATCCATTGTTTGAAGTTTTCTAAAGCAATCACAAAGCATGTTTTCCTTTGATCTCTGAGTTCTGTAATTACCAAATTTATGTCAAATGTATCCACAATCCCCATTTCTAACCATTACCCTTGTGTTAGACATCATTAAACAAAAAATAAGAGGCACCATTAGCTGTTGCTCCTCAGCTTTGTTGTGCTTGGTGGCATTTGAGGGATAGTACTGATATTTCACAACCTCAGTACTCTACTTTTAAATGAAAGCATGCTCAGTAATCATATTGTAAACTGTGACAACATTACTGATGCTTATTATGGACTGCTGAAGGTTTTTGTTTTAGGTTGTGAATTGTTAAGAGTTGTGGATAAGGGAGTATGCTCTTCTCAGCACACTACACACATGTACATGGATACTTAAACTCAACATGCTTGACTTGTGCCAGTCTTCTCCTCTGCGCTGTGTCTGTGTGGGGGTGGTTGGTGCATGGCACATCGCTTAAAATAGACATTCGCTCTCTTTGCAAGAGAGGTTTGACAAAGGAGTGAGAGGGAATGAAAACACATGAGGGAGCGAGAGAGTATGACAGAGACAGAAAGACAAAAAGGGTAGAAAGAAAGAAAGAAAGAAAGAAAGAAAGAAAGAAAGGCGGAGAGAAAGACACAAAAAAATCTACCTCTGCACCAAAACTAGTACTCAAAGGAAACAAACACAAACATCTGTGTGAGTTTGAAATGGAGCTGGGGAAGGAAAATGAATATTTTAGGTGAGGGGAATGAGGCAGTTTTCCAGGAAAGTAAATGTACTCACTATACTCACTGTGATCATCATTGGTACCTACATCAGCTATTTCAAAGTGTTTTTGTAAAGGATAACAGATATGTAAGGTAAAGCCAGCGCAAAATATGAATCATATACTGTATATCAACATCAAAGGCCCAATGGCTCTTTGTCAGATGAGACTCAACTTGAGATGACTTTGAATCAGGATGGCAAAAAAAGAAAAAAAAAAAAGTGAAAATGAATCACGCTTTACTCTGGATGGATGTTAGTACATTCCGACATTGTTAATCTCTACTCGACAACGCCTAAAGTTGAGCAGTCAGCAAAATGGAGCTGGCTTGTGTGTCATCTCTCTCTCTCTCTCGCTCACTCACTCTCCATCCTCCCCCAGCGGCACACATCTTCCCAGTGCTTAAGATAAGTGACAAGACATCAGAGCCAAAGAAGTGCTTTAATGCCAAGAGAAAACACTGTGCCCGTACGTGGGTGGATGCCGTGTTGAGTATGTGTGTGCGCATGAGTGTGTGTGTATGTGTACATGTGTGTGAGTGTGTGTGTGTGTGTGTGTGAGCATACATGATTTACTGCAAGCAAAGTTGAATATTCAGATGTGTGCATACTATATCACTCTTATCTCTGTATGAGCGTACACATGTTTGCCTCTACTGTAGGTTTTTGTGCACAAATGCCAGTAAGCATGTGTTTAGTATGTATGTGTGTGTGAGGTGTGTGTGTGTGTGTGTGTCTCTCTCTTCTTGGTAAAGTTATCCATCACTCCAAGCATCAGATGACATCACCACCGACCCCCATCCTGCAACTCTTACCCTTCCACCCACCCCACATTCTCCACTGATGAGTTGGCTGGGTGCCAGCACCCACCTTCCTCCTCCTCCTCCTCCTCCTTTCCTCCTGTCCTGCATTTAACTCAACTCTGCTGCTGTAGCAAAAGTGCTGAATCATCACCACTGGCCACAGTATATACAAGGCTGACACGGGTCAGGTGTGGGGTGTATTAGTGCGTGCCTGTACGTCTGCATGCCTATATGTGTATATGGGGTGGTGGATTTGTAATCAATACAGTGACCCCCAGCCCCCATACTCATGTAAGGCTGTAGCTGCGTTAATGAACTGTGATCCACAGGGGGTACATTATGACAGCCGATAACTTTATTATTAAGACCCCCGCTACAGCCCAGGGAGAGAATCGTGGCTTAAAGTGAGCCTGATGAAGTGCTTTTTTTCATTCCTAGTAATGTGGACTTATGTTCTGACAGTGGGGTCTAATTGGCAATCAATGTAAGGGAGTTGTGAACATCAGTTTTTATCCTAGACTGATTCATATGTGACTACTGGGCTTTAAATGTATAAATCCACTAACCCAAGACCAAAATGTTATTGCTTTTTCTCCAGTATGACAAAAACACTTTTACATACAATGGAGCTGAGGGCAAGGGAGTGTCAGTTTTTCACATAAGAGCGAAACATCCCTGAAAAACGTCCTCAAACTCAAGCTCACTAAAGCTGCTAAATTATAATTGATCGTTAGAAAGCTGAGATATGTCAATATTTCACATTAACATATCATTTTAATTACATTATTTGAGATATTTACAGGGCAAGACAGTCTGCTTAGATGTCAAATTGTTTAGTAAATTGTTATTACCGATACGCCAATGGATCAGATGACGGTCAGAAAATACGGACTACTCGAGACCATTGCCCGACTGGTTGCCGCCCACGGAAGAGGCGGTTTTTCGTCACAGCCTTGGTAAAGCTTACCAGCCATTGAACACCGTTATCGGGCTCCACATCTGCACAGTTATCGCCGAAAAGCTCTACGAAACCCAAAGTTGCTGGTTCACCTCAAACAGTTAGCTTAGCACCAGTCAGTGAACATAAGTGGAGCACTAACAGTTAGCAGCCAGATATTTTTTCTCTGGCATATGCAGAGTTAAAACAGAAGCTAGTGAGAGAATGAAATAAACTCACATTCATCAGCTTGCCACAAACACAACTCCAACGTTGCCTTGCAAATAAGAAAACGTGTTCACCACATCGACTATTTTTGTGTTTACAGTTTGTTGCACCGCTGCCAAACCAAAAAACAAACAACTGTTACAGGCACTTGAAGTCCAGCACAAATTTTGAGCAAGAGTTTGAGAATATTTGAGACCTATTACAAAAACGATTTTGACTTGATTTTCTCGCTTAAAATTTTATAAATCACATGCTGTAACCGGATGTTAAGCGCGCCGGGCCCCACGCCGCAAATATCCTGGTTTTGCGTCTGGCTGGGCAATTTTTCATTCATTTATTTTTCAATACATTTTCTCTCCTCCTTACTTGGCCTCGTCTCTACTGCTGGCCATCTAACAAAGGAACAAATAAAAATTGACCATGTTGATGATACCGAATCAAAGCTGAACCTATCTACAAAATCACTACGATCAACAGAGCCAGCCGAATGCTGCGTTGAGTTAAAATGAATTTAGTTGAATAAAGCGAAAGGCAGGATTGATTATTAAGACGACAGTCACTTAGTCGTTAGTCGTCACTATTCGATATCGCTGTTTTGATTTCCGTATACAGAAATCCTTCTCGATAGATAAAGAAAAATCGAAGAGGAGGGTAAGACTGCATTTGTCAGCGCCTGGCTGCCAGAGACCACTGATCCTCATAACCGATTTTCATCAGACAGTTACCCAGTGACGAGCCACCATCATGCCAGTTTCAGACGGTAGCTACAGGATCACTTTCGAGTCAGTCCCGTATTCAATGAACTATCCGTCTTGGTAATCATTTCAGGATCAGCCATCTGTAAATATTGACCGATTTTCGTCATCAAAGAGCCATGCCGGGCGAGCCGGGCAGGCTGCGGCTCAAATAGCGAGTGCCCAGAGAACATGAGGATTACGGTCGTCGTCAACCAGTGATGCACCATCCCGGAGGCTGGCCCCCAGTGCTGGGTCACAAACACACCAGCATCCACTGCGAGCGGTCCCCTGTTCTCCCTTAGCTGTGCCACCATCTCCCACCCATCGCACTGTGGAGCGGGTGTTTGCCCACGAGCTTTCTCCTGCCTTCACACCTTTCCGTGCCGTTCCTCACTCCGAGCCCTCCTCTGTTCTTGCTCTGTTTGTTGCTCGCCGAGTAAAACGAACACAGTCGACATCGTGGCTCACACCAAGACTGCCTCCATTATAATGTAATCGAGTCCCGCCAGCCGCTCCCTTGAGCTTTCGACAGGTTCTGTGCCAGAGTGGTCCGTCTGACAGCACAGTCAGTGGCTTGACAGCCATGGCAGTTTCATGCAACTGTATGAGCAAGAGCTTGTCTGTTGCTTGGCAACAGCAACAGTGCATGGTCTACTTCATTAAATGTACTTCACTCACTGTCGATTATCTCAGCAGGCTGCAACACCACCAACAGAATCAGAACAACCAGAGCTGAAGAGCCTGTATCTTGCCCATCAACATCAGCAAGACACCAGCTTGAGGTTGCAGTTCATGATTACATCTCCCAACCGTGACTGATTACCACACAGTTGGGGAGAATGTAATCCATGACTGCAACTTCAAAGCAATTTTGCTGTTAATAAGCACTTTGTTGTTGTCTATTTGTCGTTAAGTTGCACATTTCTTTATCTAGTTGTTTGCTGATTCTGTTTGAGGTCTTAATTGTTTGCAGTACCAACAGTTAAGTATTAAATTAAATTAAATTACATTTGTGTAAATTAGATTCATGCATATTTGCTGTTGCAAAACAACAAGACTCAAATACTTTTACTCATACAGTTTGCAGCAAACTGCCATAAAAAACTGCTCAGAATTTCCCACTGACTGTATGTTTACATATATTATTAACTTTTATCAGACAGGACCTACACTCTCTCTAACAGAACCTGTCAAGCTCAAAGTTTAGTTGGGGGAGCTGACAGAAATAGGTTTCAGTACATTATAAATGGGGGGGAAGATAATCAGTCTTGTGAATTGTGACCACATTGTGTCGATGCTGTGATCTTGCCATAAGACTTCAGCAGCAGCAAACAGAGCAGAACAGAGAGGGGAGAGAACCGGAGTGGGAGCGAGGGAGCAGCAGAGGGAGAGTGAAAGAGGCGGAGAGAAACCCTTTCATGATAAAAACTGCCCGCTCACAGTGCGATAAATTGGGAGATGACACAAGTCACAGCACAACAAAAGGGGAGAACATTGGATGGGGACCCTTCACTGAGAAATTGATGAGATCGAGTCTGAAAGAATTGTCTTTGTGAGCCAACACTGGGGCTTAGCTCCCAAAACACTCCAGGATTAAGACAACATCCCACTGGATGTGGAGTTGGCGTGAGCCCATTAGTCCCTCATGATTTCTCTGACACTTTCCTCACTTCTTTGAAGCCACTAATACCTTGTCTCATACTTGGCATAGCTCTTTTATTGTACAAAGGAAATAAATCCAATAACACAGATACAAACTGCAGTCACCTCCTGAAATAGTTACAAGATACAAAGATTGGATAGTTTATTTGAATACAGGATTTGTCAAAAGTGTGATCCTGCCTCACCTGGCTCTGCATCTGAAAAGAGAACTGGCATATTGAACAGCTCATCACACAAATGCAGCACACCCCATCTGATAAAATGTCTGATTTATATGAGATCAGTAGTCTCCTCTAGCAGCTCAATGTAGGCGCTGACACTGGAAGACTTTATGCAGTGCGCACGTGCCCTTTCTTTTGATTTTCTTTTATCTATCAGAGAGGATTTCTGTATACAGGAAATCAAAACCGTGATATCAGATAGTGACATTTCCCCTAACATTTCTCGTGGCCTATCATCTTAATGGCATGTCGATCCACCTGCCTTTCAGCTTATTCAACAAATTCATTTTAGCTCAACGCAGCATTCAGTACTGTCTGTTGTGATCATGGTAGTTTTTTTCTCTAATAGATACATGAGTTCAGCAGTTCAGTATCATCAACATAGTCCAATTTTTTTGGACATTTTATTCCTTTATTAGATAGCCAGCAGTAGAGAGACGAGAGCCAAGAAATGAGAGGAGAGAAAAATGTAATGAAAAATAAATGAATGAAAAAAGTACCCAGCCAGACGCAAAACCAGGGATGTTGCGGCATGGGGCCAGCGCCTTAACATCGAGGCCACTACAGCATGCCAGATTTATAAAATTTTAAGCGAGAAAATCAAGTCAAAATCGTTTTTGTAATATTAAGTCTCCAAATATTCTCAAAACTCTTGCTCAAAATTTGTGCTGGACTTAAAGTGCCTGTAACAGTTGTTTGTTTTTGGTTTGGCAGCAGTGCAACAAACTGTAAACACTACAAAAATAGTCGATGTGGTGAACACGTTTTCTTATTTACACAAGGCAACGTTAGCATTTATGTGGAGTTGTGTTTGTGGCAAGCTGATGAATGTGAGTTGAACGTTCTCTCTCCTTTAAGCTCTGTTTTAATCTGCACTAATGCCCAGAGAAAATATCTGGCTCTTTAGCTGTTAAGTGCTCCACTATGTTCACTGGCTAGTTGCTAAATTTCTCTTTCTGCTGTTTGGGGTTGGGCCAATAGCTTTGGGTTTATTAGAGCTTTTTCAGTGATAATAGTGTCTGGATGTAAGATTGATGAAAGCAGTTAGACTCAATCAAAACAGTGAAGCTTTAGGCTGTAACACCAAAACAATGAGCTGAAAGAGGCTAAAATGTTCCATGGAGCTGAGAACAACAGTCAGACAGTAATTCTCAGTGGGTCCGTGAGTGACTTCTTTGACATTACACATAGTCATCTGATCCATTGTGAGTATAAAAATATTAATAACAGCAGCTTTAAGGAACAGTTTACTAAAAACAATTTGACATGCAAAATGTGTGATATCATGGACTTAGTAAAGCACTTTTTTAAGCAAATCCTATCAAATGTGTGTAGTTAGATGATATGTTGAAATTATGAAATGATGACATATGCCACCATAATGCTGTAATGGTTTTGATTTTCATACTTGTACAGTGATTGACTCACTTGCCTGGTTTTGGATTTACTGATGAATATTTACACTTAATCTCACTGTAGTTTCTTCACAGAGAAAATTCACCACAGAGGGATTCAACAGGTTTAAATGACTATGTTTCAGTTTCTATAGTAGCTTAGAAACAAGACGGGGAGGGAAGACAGATATTTTTAGCTTTGCTCAATCCACACACATGCACACACACACACACACATTCTTGCACACCTTTCTTCGTGGGGACCAAACTTTGACATAATGCATTCCATAGCCCCTTACCTTATAACTTATCCATCAAAACTAGATGCTTAACCCTAACCGTAAAACCGAGTCTTAACCCTCAATCAGCCATTTAAACTTATGGGGTCCAGCATTTTGGTCCCCACAAAGCTGTATGACCCCACAAGTATAGGCTCCACTTTTGAGCAGTTTTGCTTAAATGGAGAGATGCTGGTCCATCCACCTTTCCCTATGACAACAGGATACAATGACATGTCAAATCAAACAGTCATTTGTCACATTCAAAATTAACTGTACAGATTTGATTGGGTTTGGCTTTAGATAATGTTAGACTGTCTGTCACCATGAGTCAGGAGTGATTCACAGTTGAACGAACTTAACACCTTGGCTAAATAGGGCCTTGACCCACCATTGCAGACTTGATGTTGAGCTTAACCAATTGTCTCATGTGCAAACTGCAAGTAGGTTAAATGCTCACTGACCGGTAGACAGAGTTTATTCATTACGTGATCCGCTGACCCACTTAAGGAATAAATCACTCACATTTGTACTGTGTCTTGGCTGCACATTAAAGTCTGTCAGAGGCAGTGTGTAACTAGACACCAGCAGCTGAACCAGCTGAACACACCAATCACTCACATCTGCACTATTTCTTTTGCTCTGTTTGATAAAGCTACATTACAGCTGAAGGGTTTGTTTGGTCTGAATTAAGATGTTGATTCAGCAACTGAGATACTAACCCCCAAGGCTATCACTGAGGGGCTCAATGAACAGAACAAAATGTACAGTTGTGCTCACACTATTAATTTGCATGTTATTTGGGGGCTGTCTACAGAGGACAATGAATAAAAGAAAAGCGAAGTTTGAGAATTTGAGAGTTTGATGTGATCGTTGTTGTTGAATTTAACCAGCTAGCAGTGCTGTGCCAAAGAAGTGTCTTTGGTTTATCAACAGCAGCAGTCATTTGAAATTTAAATTCAGTTTTACTTGTTAAGTTGTTCAGTTTAACCTCCTAAACTCTGCCGGATCCACCTGTGCATTGTCAACAAATCTACTGAACTTCATTTTGAATTCTAGTCAAGATCTCAACTTTGACAAATATACCAAATATGTCAGACTCAATTACAGGGCAATGATGGGTGAAATGATGCAAAGTCACCTTGAATATTTCTATTGAATGTAACAGTGCAGCCATAAAAACACATTTTAGTCAGTGAAAGCATTATACTGTATACAGTAGCTTAAATAAAGTGATGAAACAAGCAGATACAGACTGTAGAGTTGCAGAGGATAGATTGTATTTCTATCATAAAAAAGAGCTTGAAGTGTATTTGAATTAAAATATAAAGTATTTTAAATTAAATATTGATTCTTAAATGACCATCACATAAAAAGAGTTGGGATGTGAGTGTACAGAGATAAGAAAGGCTCATGTTTTTGTTTTGTTTTTTCACAATTTTAATTACCCAAATAACATCATATTTTCAAAAAAGGAGAAAGGTTTAAACAGATTTTAACTGGATTTGGTGCCTGATGAAAATGTGTTGTGATTCATGCTGTAATTTACAGGAAACAAGGTCCTCTTGTGACCTGGACAATTCTGAAACTGTTTCCGCTAACAGGAAGTTAAGAAGAAAAAATGGAAATCGGCAGATACGCACCAAAATAAATAAGTGTTTAAACTACAGAGTGTGCATAGGAGGGTATTTGTGTCTGTGTATGGCAGATTGCACACATGCATGAGTGTGCATGTGTACTTTCCTGAGTGTGTTTTTTCATGGTATGTGAGCAAGCAAGGGAGCATAAACTCCCATGTTTTATGCTTTACTATAAATGTCATGATGTGTTGACTTACGGCAAACGCTCTCAGGTCTCATTCGAAGGCTTAAACATTTAAACCTCTCTGAGAGTCACATCATCCCCTTTGAACCAAGAGTTTTCATTGCACTACCAAAGAATCCAAGTATCTGGTTATGAAAACATTTTGAAAACCAGTGGAGCGTTTGATTCACAGCTGTGGTGCAGAGAGAAGTTGTCAAGAGGTCAGTGTCTCTACCACATCAAGTAGTCTCGCATGTACTGCATGAGCAGGACACCATCTGGAGTTTGAAACAAAAATAAAGGTTTAGCCTGGAGAGTTTTGTAAGCGTTACTATAAAATCACCCAAATGATGATTATTGTAGAAAATGGCTAATTTCCACTTATAATAAGGGGGAAAAAATCACAGTGACCTTTGATTCAGACTTACTTTTTTGTCCAAAATTTGCATGTGTGGAGATTTAAATGAACACTTCTCTGAAGCACTGTAGATCTGGTATAGATGACAGTACAATAAGTGGCCCGTTGTGATGTAGTACTGATCAAAGGGGGGTTTGTACCATATACTTTCTACAATGTTATGTAGAAAGGCTTGAATCAGCATAAAACACCAAGCCCCATTAATGTGTTGGCTGATTTATGATCCATCAGACAGTTAATTAATTTGATGAGACACAGCAGAGTGTCACTATCAAGGAGGGTCATTCGAAACAGAGGACTACATTTTTTCTTTTCAAGGATAAAATTGTCAAGCGCTACTATGTAGGAATGTACTTCATTTTGATCAAACATAAGCAGGGGGGGGGAATAGCGATAGGACGACAGGGACAACATCTTTAAAAAACACAATTAAATGGATGGAATAGTCTGTCAAATGTTCCTCTTTTGGTTCTCTCACAACACTTCCATCAAATTAATCAGCAGAAGAGGACGGTCATATTACACGGCATCGCTAACACTTCTGGCCTGAGTGACAGTTTCAAAGAGGTAGATTAATTTTGTCAAAAATATGATGGGGGTCTTGAAGCCATTGGAAGAGGAAATGAGGATGTCAGAGTCAATTTTTCTGCCAAATGGAGTGGCCATCATTTCAAGTTTCAATCTTGTTTCTCTCCACATACATCTGTCATTCTCTTCTTTTGGCTAATGAAATGAAAGAAAAAAAAAGTTGAGAGGTGGGCTTTGCGTCTTTACTCAATTAATACACAAGCGATGAACGCCAGAATGCGGATCAGAACGCCAACCTGCATGCAGCCCCACAGTCATTCACTCCATGTACACCTTCATCCCTCACTCTACACCCCCCCACCCACCTCTCTGTGATTTATCTATCAGTCTGTGGTAGGATTGACTCTCTGCTGTACAGCAGGCCATTAAAGCCTGGGGGAGATTCACCTTGCCAGGCAGCTGGCTCAAATGAAAAGCTAAAAGAGCACATTAACTCATCAATATGAGGGCATGAAGATGAAAACAGTTGTCAAAGGCCTGCCAGAAATAACTGATCGCATAATGCTGCTCTATTGTATGTAAGTGAGGTCATGAGAGTCAAACAGCAGCTAAAGACACAAGGAAGTGAGAACACAGAGTCCTAGGAGGCTTTGATAGGCACAACTACAGTGAAAATTCTCTGTAAAAATACGGCCGAGTGTGTCATCTTCAAAACAAGCTATTAATATGTCATGCAGCAAGCTGAGATTAGAGCAGTGCTTTTACTTAGTGTTGTCAATGCTTTTGAAAGCCAACAGACGGCACTTTCAGTAACCTTTCAAGCAGTTTTAATTTGTGGTTTAAACACATTTTAATTCATTCACCAGTCTTGATGCATGTTTGAAATCACACGTTGTACCTCATCCTCATTATGATCTGTGGCTATTTTCTACAGCACAGATGGCATAAAGTCACATCACACAAACTAGTTCAAATAGTTTTTTTCCCCTCTTCCTTTTTGTGTCTGAGTGTGGTCCAGCACGCACACAAAGACATTTTCTGAACGGTGCTCTGACACTATGCAGCATGAAACACTGTGTGCAGAACACATTAGCGTTGGGTATCCTAGAGCGGCTGCATCACTCAATACCAGTCACAAACCATTTACCACATGGTGGGGGGAAGCTGCTTCCACTGCAGAGTGTCTCTCATACCGTCTCAACTATCATCCTGCGCCTCAACGCAAACCGCTGGAAAGGGCCTACATATGTCTTCACGCATAATTTCTGTTTATTTCGCTCTTTTACATTTTCTTCTTGTTATCGGCCACGCTGAAAGCGATCCTGGCATCAATCAATTTAGTTAATTGGGCTGCAATTGGAAAGCTCATATCTGTAACACGTGAAAATTTAATTTTATACCAGAACACATTAAGTTATGTCATTTTTAGTCACAATTACATGTGCATCACTAGGCAACAAACTCTGCAAACCTGGAAAAACACCCACAGTCCATTTCAGTGTGTCAGCAGTTTGGTTCATTTTCTCTCCTGTGCCTTATTCCCCCGACTTGTTAATGCTGAACAAATTCCTGAAGAGTTTATCTCTCTTGTGCATTATAGAACCAGAGGATCTTTACTTTTGTTTTACAAGGAGATCGTGTCTTGTTCTATGTTTTGCCACTCTGGCATGTAAGGTATTTGCACATTAAATTACACATAATTTTTCATTTTCCAGCAAAAAAGTATGATGGCACCATTAATTAACTTCATGATGTTTTTCCAACATGAGGAGCCTGACAGACATACTCTCTGTCTATTACATCTGCATTCCTTAAGGTTTTGTTTTTTTCTTCAACTGAACAAATGTCAAATTAATTCTATAATGTGCCACCAAGGCTTATCCTGCTATGCTTTGAGTGGAGGTCATTTCTGCACACAATTACTTCAGAAATGAAGTAGACAGGGAAGAGAAATTTATTCTTAATGTAAATCACTCTCCCACTTCCAACTGAATGTATAATGGATTGTGTAACCTCAGTGATAATCCTGTTAAACAATTCCTAAGAACTTGGGGACAAAGGAGACTTCAGATAAGGGCTGTTTTAGGTATCTCTTCCTCTGGAAAATCCTCTGCGGGACTGAGGTGCGAGGGGGAATCATAATGAGTTGATAAATAAATAAGAAGCCTTGAAATTTTGCCAGTGCCATGCTCAGAAAGACAGAGCGGAGTGAGAAGGAGAGAGAGACAGAGGGAGGAGAAGAGAGAGAAAGAGTGAGAAGGGGAGAGAGAGAGAGAGAGAGAATTGGATGTAGAGGCAGAAGGAGGCCTGAGGCTAGGATTCGTCTTGTCAAAGTGAGACCTTAAACTGGGTCCTGAATTCTGTCAACATGATTCTTTCGCAGTCTTACACCATTTCCATCTGGGGCCTGTTTCAGTGAGGAGGATAGTTTGTGTTTGGAGGAGGGTGATGGGAGACCTGCGGTCTTCAGACGCTGACACTGACATTGGCTCCAGACCCATGAATCTGAGCCAGGAATATGAAGCAGCAGATGTGGGGAAACCGCTTTATAGGCCTGGTATTTTGCCGGTTCTGAACTACGCCAGACAGGCAGTCTGATAAAAGACGGCTGATAAAAGACGGAATAAGGCTTGTGCACCAGGTGCTGGAGGGCAGATTAACACATAAATGTATTTGTGGTTGAAGCTCTAAGGAGATGTTACATAACCACTGGTGATTTTATCAGCAGTTACACCTCCAACAGGTCACAAGGAAACATTTAATTAGAATTTGAAAATAAGGATAACTATGAGATTATCTGTAAAATGTGTGAGTTTTTTTTAATGATGGCTTATAATTGTCTGTTTATCTGTTTGCTTAGGGTTGGTTGTTTGGACATGTACAAGACCATGTATGAGCTGAGGTGAATGCTTTCCTGTGATGTAATGTGATCCAATGCAATACACTGGAGAATGTGACGCAGAGTTTAATAGAGCCCCAGCCAGCTGAGCTGTGGTTGTTATGGACAGTATATGGTTTGATAGATAATGTATGGCATCATGTGGCTGCACAAATTACATAAACTAAATAAACTCAATGCATAAGTTGGCAGTGGGGTACCCTGCTCACCTCTCGGTTTAGGCAAAAGTTACCTACTTCCCATCTGTCGTATGTAAAAATTATATATCAGTGTTAAGTTTTCTGGCTAAGAAAGTCAAACAGTAACCACTCAAATATGGAAATTCTTTTCATAGTTGACATCTCAGCAAGCAGCTGGCCTTTCTGCTGCTAACAGTGGGTTAATTCCTGCGCAGCTGAGTAAACTATTTAATCTTATAGGTGTTAAAGGATAAAGTTATCTTGCTTAACAAATCATATGAAAAGACCAAAACCAACAATGTGGTGGTGTCAGTATAAATTAAATAACTTAATGACATCCCTACGCTAACTATTTAAAAACAGAACACAAATGTATGGTTTCGTTTATTTATAAACAATTTTCTCCTATTTCTCTGTTAAATAACCTCTGGGCAATATGGCGTTTCTATATTTTCATAGTATAATCTTTGTTTGTCAACCTTTGCCCTTGTTTCTTTTTAGTTGTTATATTTTTCTTTTTCCTTGGAGGAAAATGGGTTTATTCGTATAATTTAGTAAGGCTTACTTTTAATCACCACTTTAACTCTGAAAGGCTCCAAATTAAAAGTGACCATTTTGTGGAGAGATGCACACACACACACACACACACACACACATTTTGTTGAGAATTTTTGGGCAGAAAACAGAAGGAATTACATTTAAAACCTTAAACAAATATATTGTGCACTCGACACTCGGTGTCTGTTAAAGAAGCAGGGAAGAGAGAAGCCTGGCAAGGTCTGATAAGGCTCTGTAACAGCAATAATAACGTTTTCATAAAGCTCATTAATTGAGAGTCTAGAGGTAATTGCTCCGTTTCCTGCAGGCTGACTATGTTGTTAATGCTGACGACTGTCAAACTGACAAACAAGAAGTTGTGGAATATGGATTTTCTTCCCTCTCAGCGTGTGTTAATAACCTACCATCTGAGCATTGCCAAGGAAACTGTCAAGACAGCTTCAGTGATAAAATGTTAACATGTGACAAAACGCACTCGCTCATGAGAAGAACAACTAATTTGAAACTGAATTTGTAACCATCACGAAACCTTTTCTTAATCCTCACCTGAGGGAAAGTAACATTGATTACAAGAAAGAGCAGAATGAAAGTTTTTTTTTCTTCACTTGGTTTCTGTCACAGTGAGCCACACAATAGTCAGCGTGAGGAGACTGACATCAGTTAAACCAAATGATCAAAGAACGCCCAGCGATCCTGGCATCAATCAATTTAGTTAATTGGCTGCACTGGAAAAGCTCATATCTGTAACACGTGGAAAATTTAATTTTACATACCAGAACACATTAAGTTATGTCATTTTAGTCATAACACATGTGCATCACTAGGCAACAAACTCTGCAAACCTGGAAACACCCACAGTCCATTTCAGGTGTCATAGTTTGTCTATTTTCTTCCCAGCTCTTATTCTGACTTGTTAATGCGAAATTCTGAAGAGTTTATCTCTCTTGTGCATGGTAGAACCAGAGGATCTTTACTTTTTGTTTTAAGGTGAGATCGGTCTTGTTCTATGTTTCGCCACTTGGCATGTAAGGTATTTGCACATTAAATTACACATACCATTTTCCAGCAAAAAGTTATGATGGCACCATTAATTAACTTCATGATGTTTTTCCAACATGAGGAGCCTGACAGACATACTCTCTCTGTCTATTACATCTGTATTCCTTAAGGCTTTGTTTTTTCTTCAACTGAACAAATGTCAAATTAATTCCTATAATGTGCCACCGCGCCTATCTGGGTTATGCTGAGTGGAGGTCACTTCGCACACAATTACTCAGAAATGAAGTAGACAGGGAAGAGAAATTTATTCTTAATAAATCTACTCTACTCAAATCGAATGTATAATGGATTGTAACCTCAGTGATAATCCTGTTAAACAATTCCTAAGAACTTGGGGACAAAGGAGACTTCAGATAAGTGGGCTGTTTAGGTATCTCTCCTCTGGAAATCCTCTGCGGACTGAGGAAAGAGGGGGAATCATAATGAGTTGATAAACAAACAAGAAGCCTTGGAATTTTGCTGGTGCCAAGGCTCTGAAAGACAGAGCGGAGGAGAAGGAGAGAGAGACAGAGGAGGAGAAGAGAGAGAGAGGAGAAGGGAGAGAGAGAGAGAGAGAGAAATTGGCTGGAGGCAGGAGGCCTGAGGCTAGGACCTCAAAGGTGAGACCGGGTCCTGAATTCCAATATGATTCTTCGCAGTCTTACACCATTTCCATCTGGGGCCTGTTTCATGAGGAGGAGGTTTGTGTTTGAGGAGGGTGATGGAGACCTGCGTCTTCAGGACGCTGACACTGACATTGGCTCCAGACCCATGAACTATTAGAATATGAAGCAGCAGATGTGGGGAAACCGCTTTATAGGCCTGGTATTTTGCCGGTTCTGAACTACGCCAGACAGGCAGTCTGATAAGACGGCTGATAAAAAGACGGAAGGCTTGTGCACCAGGTGCTGGAGGGCAGATTACTATGTCGTATTTGTGGTTGAAGCCTAAGGAGATGTTACATAACCACTGTGATTTTATCAGCAGTTACACCCAACAGGTCACAAGGAAACATTTAATTAGAATTTGAAAATAAGGATAACTATGGATTTATTCGTAAATGGTGAGTTTTTTAATGATGGCTTATAATCATCTGTTTACTGTTTGCTTAGGTTGGTTGTTTGACATGTACAAGACCATGTATGAGCTTGAGGTGAATGCTTCCCCAAGATAATGCATCCAATGCACACTGAATGTGACGTGAGAGTTTGAACATTAGGAGCCCCAGCCAGCTGAGCTGTGGTTGTTATGGACAGTATATGGTTTGATAGATAATGTATGGCATCATGGCTGCACAAATTATATAACTAAATAAACCAATGCATAAGTTGGCAGTGGTACCCTGCTCACCTCTCCTCGGTTTAGCAAAAGTTACCTACTTCCCATCTGTCGATGTAAAATTATATATCAGTGTTAAGTTTTCTGGCTAAGAGTCAAACAGTAACTAGCTCAAATATGGAAATTCTTTCATAGTTGACATCTCAGCAAGCAGTGCTGGCCTTTCTTCTGCTGCTAACAGTGGGTTAATTCCGCGCAGCTGAGTAAATCATTTCTTCAATCTTATAGGTGTTAGCGATAAAGTTATCTTGCTTAATAAATCATATGAAAAGACCAAAAAAACCAACAATGTGGTGGTGTCAGTATAAATTAAATTAACTTAATGACATCCCCACGCTTAACTATTTAAAAACAGAACACAAATGTATGGTTTCATGACGATATAAACAATTTTCCTATTTCTCTGTTAAATAACCTTCTGTAATATGGCGCTTTCTATATTTTCATAGCACTTTGTTTGTCAACCTTGTCTTGTTTCTTTTAGTTGTTATATTTTTCTTTTTCCTTGGAGGAAAATGGGTTTATTCGTATAATTTAGTTAGGCTTACTTTTAATCACCACTTTAACTCTGAAAGGCTCCAAATTAAGAGTGACCATTTTGTGGAGAGATGCACACACACACACACACACACACACACACACATTTTGTTGAGAATTTTTGGGCAGAAAACAGAAGGAATTACATTTAAAACCTTAAACAAATATAGAGTTGTGCACCTCGACACCTCGGTGTCTGTTGTGCTAGCAGGGAAGAGAGAAGCCTGGCATCTGATAAGGCCCTGTAACAGCAATAACGCTTACAGCTTCTCCATTAATTGAGAGTCTAGAGGTAATTTCTCCTTTTCCTGCAGGCTGACTATGTTGTTAATGCTGACGACTGTCAAACTGACAAACAAGAAGTTGTGGAATATGGATTTTCTTCCCTCTCAGCGTGTGTTAATAACCTACCATCTGAGCATTGCCAAGGGAAACTGTCAAGATGGCTTCAGTGATAAAATGTTAACATGTGACAAAACGCACCTGCCCGCGAGAAGAACAATTCAATTTGGAATTGAATTTGTACAACTATCACGAAAACCTTTTTCTTAATCCTCACCTGAGGGAAAGTAATATTGATTAAGAAGAAAAGAGCAGAATGAAAGTTTTTTTTTCTTCACTTGGTTTCTGTCAGTGAGCTGCCACACACAGTCAAAGTGAGGAGACTGACATCAGTTAAACTAAATGACTGTACAGTGATACAGTTCATGAATCATCCAGATAGGTTGGCAGTGGCCATGTGTGTAAGAGGTGAAGTCATATGCCATCACCCCAAACTAAAAACGTATTAGATGCTATGCAGCACTGGTGCAGACTGGAATCAAATAACAAAAACTCTGATCAGTCAGTCAGAGATGAAATTTGTCAGCCCTCTACACCCACATGAGCCACTATATTGCTGTGGTTCACAGAAGTTGCTTAAATCATGTTTTATAAATCATCCTCTGTTCTATATTTAGCTCTATGTGATTCAAATGAACAAAATCAAGTGTAAACTATAAATCTGTACAGTAGCAGCTTCATTGTCAACATATCCAGAAGCCTCTAGGAGACAAGATGAAGAATTTTAATGGTTTAACACAAGTAGCATATGATTGCACATTAAATAATCATAATTTGTGACAAAAGATGAGACAAAGATCATAATTCTGTTGGAGTTTGACAGTTCAATTCAGTTCAATTCAATTTTATCAGTGTTTTTACACTGTTTTTTTTTTTTTTTTTTTTTTGCCTTTCCTCTCTTTCCAGTAACCTCTTTCGTGTTGCACTATGGGATTGTAGAGCTTGTGTTCTTGTTTAGTGGAGATTTGTCATATCTATGTAAGCATTCTTTACAGACGCAGTGTGAAAGGCTGCTGGGCTATGAATCAAATGTCCCATGGAGTAAACATGTGCTGTGAAGCTGGCAGCTTTACAGACAACCTTTACGCAGCCTCTTACAAACAAAAGAGAAACAATAGGTTTGCCAGGGTGTGTACTGTAGCTTATTAGGTCATCAGAGAAATGGGGACAAACAGGAGAAAAGTCAGAAAGCCCGAAATCCTTGACTTGTGGGCAAAGCTCAGAGGTACATTGATCAAAAAATCTCATCTTATTACTGTTGCAGATTAAGACAAAATTCTTGTTCACTGATTCATACCTTTTCATGCAGCAACCATAAAACCCCCTCTTCATTATCTTTACTTCTACTCTTCTATCACTCTTTTCCAGTGCAGTTTTGACAAACATTCCACTAATTAGGTCATCATCAGGGTCATCATTGCCATCCCAAACACAGTTCCCTTCATCTCTATCATCATACAAACACCGGCTGTCACCAGTGTATGCGGCGGGCATCAGGCGATGGAGGCGGCGCTGGTGCGTTCATGATGTCTGATGTGCGTTGATGAGTGATGCCGTCTGATGGCTGATGTTGGGTGAAGCGTACAGTAATGGGGAGACAGAGGTCAGAGAAACCATTACCATGGTGGAGGAGGAGGGGAAGGGGGAAGCGAAAGTGGGAAGTACGCTGTTGTCTTCTCCAACTGTAGGGCGGGGCCGCTGTCCTTCTATCATGACTGAATGTCTGTGCACTGGTTTTGCATTCATTATGGTGGCAGACCGTCCTGGTGCTCATCATAAATACATGACAGGGGTGGCATGGCATAAAATGTTGCTGTGTCTGTTATGGAAGGAAAGGGGAAGGGTACTTTGCTGCTTTATGGAGAAATTTTGTTCTGTGTGTCTCTTTGTCCTTCCTCTCCTTTAATAGATCTGTGTTACCAAAGGTGAAGTGGACAAGTCTGCCAGAAAACATGAGACATGTCTGCATTATTCAGTGGCGGGTGAGGGCATTAAACACAGCACAAACACACAAATATGTAAGATGATACACACACACACACACACACACACTGCAATCCTTCTTTACTCTGATGAGGATCTGCTTAAATAAAGCTCTAAATTTGCATTCATTTTCTCAACTGACTCAACTGAGACATGAGTTGACCCCAATCCTGTCATGCAAATAACTCTAGCATGGGAATAATAATAGCTCTTCAGATGAGGTGGCACGTAATTACTGTGCCTGACCTCTCCTAGCAGTTACTGACTACCCACAACACGCATGAAACCATTTAGTTCGTTCCATCTATCAACGTGTCACTTTGTTGTCCTCATGACAAGGTTACCATAGCATTACAACGATGCTCCTCCGCTAAGATGCCACGTATTGTTCCAAGGTTATAACTCAATGACAGTTGACGCCAATGGATCCCTCTTATTATGATGAGTTGGAACACCTTGATATCCACTGCAACATTAGCGCACCATCTGGAAGGCTAATGCGACGTCCTCTGGAGTCGTGGTTTGGGCCCTTGCTGCGCACAGTCTTGTTGACTAATATTTCTTTGTGAAAAATAAAGAACAGAAGCATAGAGATGTGAAGGACGTGGAGGAGCAAAGGAGGGAGGAAAAGGGGAGAAAGGAGACCCCTCGATCTGAAATGGGGGATGACAAGGCAGGCAGCGGGTGGATTCATCACACAGCCGGGATGTCTTGTACCGACACTAATTTTGGGCCCAAAGCTGTGGGTAATGAACATATCCTGTGACAAATGGGGGAATCGTAACAGTTGAAGCGTTGTTGGGGACACATTTGCATTCCAGCAGACTGCCGTGACACCACCTGGTGTCTGGAGACGGCGGAATGTGCGGGGGGAGAGAGCATGTCCCCAGAAGCGTGAATCACCACTGCCCTCGCCAACTGAAACTCACCAGTCAGAGGTTTGTGGTCTCACATGTGGACTGAAAAACCATGCTGATGACAAATGCTCCCATGATTTATGAATCAGTTACCCTGAGAGCCTCAAAGTAGACTGAAATGATTAGAAGCCATTCAGACATAATCAGACCTGGTTGTCACTTTCATCACTGCGGTTTTGTCACAGCCATTGTCTCTCACAAACTATGACAAATCCTGACCCGCCCACTTCAAATTAGCTTAATTTCTCTTGATCCTCACTGACAGTGTGATTTGTGAAAGACCTCTTCTTATTACGCTGAACTTTCAAGATGCTCAGAGGTAACGATTTGTCCTGAGGCTAAAGCGATTGAGTCTTTCAGATCAGCTAAGACCTGTAAATGTCATGTAGTGACTTTTTTTGACAGAGGATATGGGTTTATGTTTTTTGATAAACAGCTCTAATATTTTTCATCAGGTGCTGGCAGTGGTCACATCATTGACTTTACGCCACAACAGAAGCATGGGCCAACGTCCAATTAGAGTGCACAGTGCGCTTCAGCAGGCCAAGTGCCCAGATTCTGTCAACAATTAGGTTCTGAAAGTGTGCAGAACATGACAGGTAGTAAGTGTAAGAAGTAGACTTCAGGCTCGGCCACACACGGCAAAACATAGTGAACTTTAATGGGATTTGCCACAGTCAGCATATTTGCCATCAGATTTGCAGATTTGTCAAAAATACATCCACACAAACTTTTAACGTCTGCTTCAACTTTGGTGAACTTTGATGCACAAATTTGCACTGTTGTCACCAATAGTGAGCCATCTTGATAGTGCTGACCTTTAAGTGGAAGGAGAGTGGCCAAACCTAAAATGAAGTAAACTATAAGAGCTCGTTAGCTGAGTTGAACTACCCACTTTTATTTAACCCTCTTCTCCCAATGAATAAACTGCTTTAGAAAAGAAGCATAAGCAAAAAGCAGAGGAAAAAAAATTTCAAAATTTGCATTCTGATGGCCTGTCTCAATATTAGACTTGTCAATGGACATAACATTCTGATGTCTTTTTAAATCTGTCCACTTTGAAGAGGTTTGCACAAAAATGCAAAATGAAAAAACGCACAATTTTTAATCATAGTGTTTTCAAGATGGTAAGTGGGCAAAACCCATTTCCGTGACATAATTATTAGTTTTGTGAGCTAGTACAATTGAGCCAATACAGATGTCTCCTCTCTCTGCTCTCAAGCATTGTGATTACACGGTTGCTGGTGGTCACATGTTGAGACTACCTCCATACACTGCGCTGTCATTTCATCCTATTGAGACCAATGGCATGCTTGATCCAGGCCCTTTTCATTTGCTCCCACAGATCCCCTTTTCTCACCCATTCAACCTTGATGGCTCCTTTCACACCACTGTCTGTACCCTCCCCTGGTAGCACAATGAACACCAGTCTGCCGCCCTGTCTCCCAGACAGACTTTTATCTGTTGAGAAGCCCACAGCTCGTGGAAAGCCTTTTGTTACCTATCTCCGAGGTGGCTGAATGGTTTCTTCCTTTGATTTGTACCTTGCCATTTTCCCTTCACACTGGATATTTCTCTCTCCCACTTTTCAGATGTGACAAAAGTAATCCTCTGTCTTGGCTGTTGGATACCTTGCTCATCTTTAGACAAAGTCCAAGCCTGTAGGACTTCTTTTTGGGCATCTTTATCAAAGTCTGTCATGAACAGAAGAAATACAGTTAAAACAGTGACAATCATTGTGCATGGTATCACATCTTGTGAAGACCATGTTCATTGGTACTAGAAAGTTGGTTATGGTAACTGGTTGGTGCAAAAGTATATTTTGAAGTCAATACAGCAAAATGTTTTATCATATTCAACAACTTGACCTAAGTAAGGATGAGCCCATTCTAGTCTAGTGAAGGAACAACACAATGAAACTAAAAGGTGGCAGCAATTTTACTTGCACTATAGAATGCTGCATTTGAGGGACAGAAGAGGCCTGCCTCAAAAAGCACCTCTGCAACCTTCATCACTTATAAAAGCCTCCCTTTTCTCTCTCTACTGTTAAGAAAAAGCCGACAACAATCTTCTCCCAGCAGAGTGAGTGGCGGTGTCGGAGAGGAATCAGCCTTTATATAGATTGTAATTGTTTCTCCCTGCTCATGCGTCTCTCTTCCCATCCATCTCTCTTTTTTCCCTGTTTCGGGCAGGTTTCAACTGCACAAGGTCATTGCTCTTAGGCAGCCGCAACTCGGCTTTATTGTTCCAGCGGGTCAGCGGGTCCGACACACATCACAGCTATTATTCCTCAGGAACAAATGGCCGTCCCACGCTTTGATCTATGGCCTTCCTTCTCAGACACTTCCATAATACCCTTGACAGGATTTCTTTTTTGTCCTGTTCCCGTTTTGGTGATGATCCATCTCTTTTTACCACCTGTTCCTCTCACAGCGCCGTATTACTGGTGAGAGTGATTTATAATTGCAGATTTGATAGAGTAGGTGATGGTTGACATATTTTTGCGTTATAAATGCAGCTTATATGACTGTGACCATAAATTTGAACCATTCTCTGATAGCAAGCTTTTGTTTTTCATCTCCCGGATGTGTAGTGTGATCACATCCTGTTACAATTTTTTTTTTCCTCAGAGCAGGAAGTAAAGATGTTTCATCTGTATTAAAGATTCATGGAGTTGGTACAGTGTTTGTGTCTACAATGTTGACTTTTCTTAAAGTGCAGAGACATTAAGCCTGACATTCAACATTTGTAAATCTTCTCTGTGTTTGAGAGAAACAACATTTCAGATTTTTAAAGGCATATTTAACCTCTGGCCAGGATTTCAGCCGCATTCACCTACAATGGCAACATCGGCTTGTCCCTGATTAATGAGTTTCACGCGGCATTTTGAGCCACTCTCTTCAGAAGTTCAACAGTACAGGATCATTTGGGCGACCCCCACTGCCCCTGTTTTACATATGAATAAGAGGCTTATCATTTGTGGCATTGCAGGCTGGGAATGGGCACAGGGTGTGTGTGCGTGAGTGGGGGCAGCGTGGCACTGCCCAGCAGAGTGATTTCTTTTTTTCCTTTTTTTTAATTTTACATCCTCTGACGTTGATGCCAAGGTTGGAGCCCTGCTTTAAAACACTGGGGGTCTCCTGTAACGAGCTTTGAGCTCATTACTAAAAGCCCCAAAAACATACCTACACCATGAATAATGGATGGCATTCGGGGGCTTCGCACGCAACACTAGTGTGCGTAAGGTTTAATTACGCAGATCTAGTCAGCCTCAGTGATGGATGCACTGACAGGTGAGCTTAGTGACTCGGGCTGAAAACAGAAATACACACACACTTCCACTTTCTTTCAGTCAGTTTCCAATAGAAGCTATAATATCAATCATGAATGACAGAAAATTAAATAAGCCTTTAAATCCATGTGTATATATATGAATTTACTGTTATGGTTATTTTCACTCTCGCAAATTACTGCTAACTTGATGCTTGCATTCATGCATGCATTTAAGCAAAAAAGATGGGACAGAGTTAAGAATAAACAACAATGAAATTAAGAAGTTAAAATATGTAAGGGCATGCATGCGCTTCTGTCACTGGGAGGCCTTGAATATTGAACACCAACACGCCTAAGTTCCCTTGTGCCATATGGGCATTTGTGTTGTTGTAAGACATACAAACCCACTATTATAGCACAAGTATTATCTAGTTGCACCTGAATTCCCTGCAGCCCATCCACATGCATAATAAATCCAGGAAATGTCAGCTGTGAGGCCTGAGGGAGAACCGTGCCATTTGTTTAAGCTCTGGCTTGTGATACAGCCTAGTGCCATTGATGTTTGGATAGAAGTGAATGAATAAAGAATGTCGGCACTTGCATGTCAATCAGGGGTTTACAGGACCCCGAACATGGCGAGCCTTAAGCCAACATATGTTGCCGATGCACAATAAGCCCCCCCCCCCCCACCAAAAAGTAATAACGCAGACGGATGTTAAGTATTTTTGATCAATGCTGCTCTCATCACCTCACATGCAGGCGCTCGCACACATACATGTTCCCATCTGCTAACGTGTCACGGCAGACAGTGATTAGCAATTTCATTAACAGGAGCAATAAAGCAGAAGAAACCACACTAACACAGCATTACCAAGATGTCCAACCCCAAAAAAGACAGTAATTTACATATAATTCAGCTGTGAAGTGTGTGTTGATTTTCAGTTCTGTTGTTTTAATAGGCTTTCTGTTTAGCATCTGACAGCATATTGAAAGAGTAGCTTGGAGCTTTTCCTTTCTGTCCGACTGACTGACTGTGGGTTTTTGGTTGCTGACTCCTGGAGGCCCAGAAGTTTCCACTGGCTTATTTTTCATTCCCACAATCCCTTCCCCTGCTAGCCAAATCACTGAGCTATGACTACAGGCCTGGTTGGAAGTCCTTATCTGCTATCATTAAAGATGCATTTATTCCACTGCCTCAGGTGCTTGTGGGTGTTTGTGCGTGTGTGTGTGTGCTTTCAAATGCCTTTTCCTTGTTTGCATGTGTGTGCTTGGTTGATGTATGTGTGTGGAAAGGAGAGAAGGAGCGAAACAGAGGAAGGGGGTATAAATGTTTGTGTATGTATGTGTGGGTGGCTTCAGGGGGGTCCTGTGTGTGGAAGTGGATAAGGCTTTGTGTGTTTCTGTGCATCTGCCTGTGATGTGTGTGTATTCTCCAAGGTTAACACACTCCTCCCACACTAGGCTGATCTAAATAGAGACAGAGCCAGGGTAAATGGGGATCAGAAGTCAAGCGCTGGCAACCATGCTAAATTATCGGCTGAAATCAACGCTGTCCTCATTAATTACACAAAAGGCCGTTAGTCATTTCCACCCTCCCCCACCAGCCCGCCCTCCCAACGCCTCTCAAACTAACTGATGCTTCTCCAGTGATTTCTCTCACTTTTTGCGCACACATACAGCATACCACACATTCCAGCATATTTTATACTCCGCACATACACTTTTGGGCGGGAAACAGAACAAGGCACAGATGAAAGGAGAATCTGTCTTTGCAGCTGACATTGGAAAGAAACAGCAAAAGATAATGTGATCTGTAGTCCACGCTCTGTGAATCCTCTCATATTCATTCTGACTTCGTCTTCCACTAAAAAGGTGACGTGTTGTTGTTATCTTCCCAACAATACATAACTTCCCC